>JABSTQ010009478.1:0-600000 GCA_013358835.2 Ixodes persulcatus | reverse complement strand
CAGGTTAAGGTTCTGCCGCGCCCTACTTCCTATATCATGTTACCGCCAAGGTTGTAGGCTAATCTGTTTGCAAAGTCGCTCCGGTTGCTTCCTTTACGTCACGTAGACGGAGACGCTATACGCCGGCTGGTGAAACGTGCACCGCGAAGCATGTTACAAGGTGGCGCACCTCGATCGCTCCGGGTCGGTTGTACGAAAATGTATTAGGAATTGTCCCCTCAAAACTACCGTCCACCTCTATGCTGTCAATTTGTCTTTTCCTGACCACCCCGTAGCATTTTTGCGCTTTTTCTTAATAATGAAATTGTGAAGAACGGGTATGTGCACGCCCATTTATGGCAACCGCGTTTGCGTCAATTTTGCCCTATTTCTTGCTTTATAACTTAAAAGCCATGCAAATATTCCGTGATGTTTTTGTAGACTCTGTTACTACATATTGTAAACGTTAAGTTCAGAGAGTTTAAAGAATATTAAAGATGGCATTTTTAAAATGATTTTCAAAATAATGCATTTTTAGTTAAATGCCCCTGTGGGAGCGATTCTTGTAAATTTCTCGCGCTAACCAGGACAACAATATTTCGCTCAAATATAAACTATATGCAGGGCAATACACTGGCAAAGTTTGAACACGTTAGCTTTTATAGATACGGAGACAAATACTCTTTATTCCAGTGCGTTATTGCGCAATGTGCCGTGTTTGTGATTTTTTTTTCTCAAAATAACTACTTAATACTCGGTGATTAATACTTTTATGAATTCTACCTATGCCTAATTTGTCAGTGAATATTTCTAGACCCGTAGCCAGAACAATTTTCTGGGAAAAGCAGCCCGAAATGTCAACATCGCGCGATACGCAAAACGCGGACGTGACTGAGAGGGTGCTTACAATTTTTCTTTTTCGCAAAGACAAAACATGTTTTTCGGAAAACAAGGATTGGTTTTATTCTTCTGGGCATAAAGCGAGCAAAATATTTTTTTTCATCAAAATTAAAAATGGTCACCGGACATGGTTGTTCGATCTTATCTGAAAACGCCCTATTGTTTTCGTTAAAAACAGTGAGGGATTAGAAACTTTGTTTTTTGCACTATTCATGGCGAATGACTTTATGACAAGCGGATATGAACAGCTTTTTCAAGTCCCTTAGAAAAGACTGGCAGTATTGATACAGCTCTATAGTTATTAATCTCATTTCGATTTCCCTTCCTTGTGCAGAACGGCAGCCTTGCCTACTTGCTTACGCACAGGAAATATTCCTCTCGATATGTACAAGTTGAAAATACGCGTTACAAAAGGTGTTATAGTGTCTAGAACATATTTTACTAGCTTAATCTGGATATTATATACATCTCTACTCGCGGTGTTCTTTAAATTCATAAACACCGAAAACACCTCGGTATCAAAAACCGGATCTAGAAAAACAGAATTCTCATTCCTTTTTTTTCAATGTATGTAAAGGCTTAATTACGATATGCGTTTGTAGCTAAGTTTACAAAATGACCGTTAAACGCATCAACTAAAGCAACACTTGTAAGTTCTGTGCCATTCACACAAAGCTTTTCAACACCATCATGAGACCAGTCGCATTGTAGGATTGAATTAATCATTTTCCATAGAACATCAACACGTCCACTTGACAAGCGCAAGTTACTATGATAGTAATACGCCTTTGCCTTTTGAAGTTCCTTGGTTAGCCTACTTCTATATAATTGAAATTGTTTAGATCCGTCTGATTTCTTGTTTTATTAAATTTTCGAACAAACGATTTTTATAATAATTTTCGATAAAAGGTCTGAAGTAATCCATGTCTTACGAATTATTTTTGATATTTTAAATGTCTTACTACGAAAATTGCTTGCATAGAGTTTTTAAACCTGTCCAGAAAAATATTGTACGCTACATCAGGGTTTGTTTCGATAACAACGTCAGACCAATTTTTGTTTCTAATGCATTCACGAAACTTTGCAAGGTTATCAAGCGTTATATTTTGAAAACGACAGATAGACCTTTTATTATTCTTGTGGCATCGCTTGCCTGTTATGCAAAGAAAGTTGGTAAAAGGGCACTTATAAGATAGTTTAAAATTCCGCTAATAACACAAGTGTTGTCAACATTTGTGATAAAAATATCTATAAAGGTTTCCGTGTTTTCCCTGAATCTAGTTGGTTTGGTTATCACATTAACACGGTCATACGTTTCAAGCAGAAAATCGAAGCCATTTTAGGTGTGGTATAAAGTAGCATGTTAATGTTAAAATCACCTCCAATTATAACAGTCAACTTGTTGTCGCCACAGGATCCCAGGAGAGTGTCGAACGAAGGCAAGGAAATATGGGATGTTGTCATCAGGTGGACGGTAAACTACAAAAACAAGCGTATTATTTGTCAGCAAAGACAGAATTTCATAATCACTAGAGATAGAGCAAAAATAAGAAAACAAGTCACAGTCCATGCCTTCTTTTATTAGTGCACACACACCTCCGCCACGACTAGTGGTGCGATTTAACAATAGGCATTGTAGGATGGCAAATGAAAAACGTCCCCTTCATCCGAATACCAAGTTTCAGTTGACATAATAATATTGAAAATAATTTCACACTGTCCAAAAAGACATTCAAGGTCAATGACCTTGTTTTTTGCAGAAAGTACATTTAAAGGGAAAGCCAGTAGTGAAATATTAGATCTTGAGCTAAGGTGTCGTTCAAATCAGTCATGTAATATCATGCAATATCTGATACGTCATATTCACGTAGGTAGAACTAGGAGTCAAGCGCAAGCAAATCGTCTTCGTTCTTGACGATGAAAGAGCGCTCGCCATCTTTTCACCTGACAAAAAGCTTTCCGTTCCGATGCCAGATATAGAACAAGCATTTTCACCTTTTCGCCCATTCTTTTTTCTTGGCCAGCAGCTCCCTGTTATACGTTGTCATGTTTTCGCTGACGTACGCGTTGATACCAGTGTTTCTCAGCCTAGCCCTTCTGTCCAACCAGGCTCCCCTTGTTGTCTGCGATGTAAACTTGATAATGATTCCCGGATTTTTATCAGGCTTTGACAGTAATCTGTGGATAGCTGTGGCGTCATTTTGAGACAGTTCTGGCATTTCCAACTTTTCTGCTATCTTGTTGACTTTGCTTATCAAGTCTTCACCTTTAGTTTTCGGAATGCCGTGGAATTCCGAAAACGTTTTGTTAGGTCCTCTAGCTCACGGTCCTGTTATTTGATGTGGCACAGGATGCTATCGTATTGATCAGACATTTGCTGAACTGACGTTTCAATCCCGACCACTGTCTCCTTTAGTGTCAGAAAGTCATCCAGTTTTCAGTTCATATTTGCTAACAGAACAAACATGTCTTCCCCGTGTTTTTGTTTACACCCCTTTTGCGTCACTCGGCAAGCTGGGCAGTTTCATGCATTACGGTACGCCTGGCCTTTCGTCTTCAGCGTCGCTTCAGACACTTCCGCCCATGACCCGGAGTGGTACAAACACTCACATGTAGCACAAGAAATCGATGGTTCCTCATCGAGTATCTCTTCCTGACATTTTTGACACAAAGTTTCAGCTATCTACGCGTGCAATCGCATGGAAAACAGAAACACACTCGGGCAGCAGCAGCGACAGTGATAAAGTAAAATATTGTCACGAATGACAAATTATGAGGTGGCGAATAACTGAAGAAACTGAACGTTTAATAGAGCGAACTTGTGTCCAAAACAAAATAGAGAAAGGCTAGCGTCGCAGGTGTCGATGTCGGCGAAACAGCAGGATCGAGCGTTGGGGCGAGACTGACTCCGGCTTGCCACGAGAAGCACCTTTTGTAGACGCGTGGGTTTCTGGAACATTTGGGCTAGAACGTTCGACTCGTAGGACATTCGTAACTTGATCATACGAGAATGTTCTCGAGCTTGCGAGAACGCTAAGCTGAAATAATAAATAAAAGAACATTCAACACACTGGAATCCAACCTTGATCCTCCGTGCGACAGCCAAGCACGGTAACCATTCGGCCACGCACGCGCTCACTCGGCGACGCGCGTGGCTTTACTCGCCCCTTTAAAAAGAGCATCGTCTCGATGCAGCTTGCCGGGAAATGAAGCAGCAAAACAAAACAAAAATGATGGCAAACTACGGAGACTTGTAAAACACAATCCTATTGAGCGTAGTGTAAAACGCTATTCACAGTCCTATCGATCGTAGTACGGCTTGACGCGCACGACGTGGACGACCTCCGATCGTGGAGGGCGGTGTGATGAAGTCCGTGTTCCGTCGGGCATCACCTCGTAGTTCAGATCCCCGAGTCGACGAAGCCCTTTGTGGGGTACGAAGTAGAGCTTCAGCAGTTTCTCGCTTAGACCGCGCCGTCGTATCGGGGTCCAGACCCACACATGGTCTCCGGGCTTGAAGCGAACGTCGATCCGGCGAAGGTTGTACCGGGTAGCGTCGACACGTTGTTGATCTTGAATTCGGAGTCGTGCGAGCTGGCGAAGTTCGTCTCAACAGCACGCGCTGGGGGGAGGGGGGGGGGGGGTCATTAGGAAGAAAAAACAGGAAACGGCAAAGGGTTGATGGCCACATCGTCACATAACTACGATCCCTGAGGGCACATGACCATTGTTAATCATTGGTCACGTGACCATTGTCCATGAGTTGTCACGCGACCATTGACTTTGTCGAAAGCTGGAAATAGCGGGCTAATGGTGATCACATGGCCATAATTTGTAGGGTCACGTCGCCGTCAGCATGGCGGTCACGTAACTATGGTTAGGGTATACTAGAAGGGGTGGTGTGAAAAGCGCGCCGCTTTCCCTTTGGACGGCGGGGTCCCTCCGGGCATTAATTCCGCTAGGGGAAAATTTGGTGCTGAAATTAGGGGCGCCGTCAGAGCCGTTGGCTGCATAGTAGGTGCTAGGCTTCCGACACGTTGTTTACCAAGTGCTGTTTACCAAGTGCATTTTCTTGCGAGAGGATGCCCTCCACAACAAAAAAGAAAGCGGAACAATGGTGTTTCGTGCCAGCGTGCGATGGAGGCTACAAAAGATGTGCAGATAAGGTATCCCTTTTTCGTGCGCCGAGCAATCGTGAGATGTTCGAGAAGTGGGCCAGTGCAATCCCCAGGGCGGACAAGCCACTTGAAGAAGACTCCGTTGTATGCGAAAAGCATTTCGACGAGAGGTGGGTCTTTCCGAGTTGAGGGTCAAAGACGCTTGGGAGGTAGACCGTGATTAAACTCCGGAGTAGTGAAGTAGGTAGAGTACCCGACGCGGTATTGACCGTAACTGGAACTCTCCAAGTAGTGGTGTTTATGATGCCGCTTGCACGGAGACGGTAATTTGAGCCGGTTTGGCAGAAACAGCTCTAGCTGAAAGAAGAAAACAGCCAAAACTCACAAGTGGGAGGGGTGCTTTCATGCCTTCACCTTCAACTGATACGTTTCTTGCAAGGCAGCCTCGATTTTTAGCTCGAACACGATGTCAGGTATTTCGTGAGCTGTACTCTGTACTGCGCTGTAAGTTACACGTGCGGTTGTTTTAGGTAACCTTGCAGGCCGGTTTCGACTTAATTGAGCTTAGGAAGAAGTTACTTATTTTTGCTTTTTTTTCTGCATATTAAGGAGCGTTCCGAATATCAGAAGAAGGATGCACACCAAATATTATTTCAAGATTTCCACTCGTCTTCAGCCCCTTTCGCTCATGCACAGAAAAAAATAATAAGACATTCATACTACTTAAGAGGTTGTGGCATGTTACTTTTGAATTATCTTGAATGCATCGTAGATTCCTTTCTATCACAGAGCTCAGCCGTGAATGCTTTTGTGGCACTTTTGAAATTGTTCGATAGCTAATATTGTGGCTTGTTTTTAGATTCGTTGTGCGTGCCTTTAAAGGGCCTCTGACACGCCAAAAAAAAATTGTTTTCATGCTAGGCGTTGAAATGGCATATCAGGACATTACAAAAAAATTGTTTCACTATAGAGTTGCGTAGTTTTTTTATAAAAAATAGAAATACGAGGCCCAATTCAAAGTTCCCGCCGTGCACTGTGACGTAACAGTGTACCGCAAGCTGTCGGGGCCGTCGGAAGGGAGGCATCGCCGGAAGTCACGTGAGTTGTATCCCTCCTCGTGCCTACCGCGAGCGCGTGTAATATTTTTTTTAATATTTTTGTTATTCTCCGCACCTCCACGAGCGATCCAAGCAGACAAGGTTTCTTTTATTTGCTTTTTATCGCTTAATGTTGCTGTAAAGGTAGAAGAAGCGGAGTCAGTGAATGGACCTCTTGGCGAATATGTGCTGCCACCTAGACACGCGAATCGGTTCGAGACTAGGTGACTGGAAAACAACGCGCGCCCAAGGCCTCTCCCACCCGTTCCACACCCAAAACGTCAGCTACATCCTGTTCACCCATTGAGGCGATGTGACCTAGATACGGCTCCCCAAGCTCACATTTGTCCCCATCGTGCGTAATCTTCCGCCCCGAGGTCGACACAACGAAACCGCTCAAAGGCGAGAAATGCAAGATGGCGGATTGTTTGGAACTAGATACTCTCGAACCCAGGCGCATGAAATACTCCGCGCATGCGCACCGCGTATTTCTACAAAAGGTCCATTGAGGTGATCTACTACAATGCCTAGAAGGTTCTGTGTGAGGGACTGTCCCGGTATTTCAGCAACTGAAGAAGAGATCACACTGCATGCATTTCTGAGAGACAGACATACATCGGCCGCATGTGCACCTAGTAAACAAGTTCTACTCATGTTCCACAAAATACGTACTTTGTGCTCGGCGTTTACTTGTAATTGGTTCACTCACCAGTTCGTATTCTTTAGACGGCAGGCATCTTCAGCCTGGAGAGTATCCGATGATTCAACGACCTCGGTGTCCGAACCTTCAGCAATGCGATCAAGCGTGTCGTATACTAGCAATCCTAATTTCTGCGATCGTTCTAAATTTTTTTTTTCAAAACTTGATAGCTTGTTTTGCGCCCAGATAGCCCTGAATCATCGAACTGACGGCATGCACTCGTACACTAGCTTGTACTCGCAACTCTTTCATCATTGACCTCCATCACGTCGATCCACTGACTCTTCGTCCTCAAATTTTACAGCACGCAAACTAACCAACGGTGCAGGAATAAAGAGCTAGTGGAACTGAAACTTCGTTTCCTACGATCGCTCGTACGAAGAGCAGAATAAAAAAAAGAAAAAAAGTCTTAGGCACGGTCGCGGAGAGCACGAGGAGTGAAACTCACGTGACTTCCGGTGAACCCACTTTTAGTGACGTAGGTCGATGCCTCCCTTCTCACCGCCCCGACACCTTGCGGTACACTGTTACGTCACAATGCACTGGCGGGAACTTTGAATTGGGCCTCGTATTTCTATTTTTTTATAAAAAACTACGCAACTCTATTGTGAAACAATTTTTTTGTAATGTCCTGATAGGCCATTTCAACGTTTAGCATGAAAAAAAATTTTTTTTTTGCCGTGTCAGAGGCCCTTTAAGCACCAAGTAAAAGGCCAAGAGGTCTTGATACCACGTGACCTCCCCACCTTGGCAGAAGATGCACTTCCGACTGTTTTCCCTAACCTTCCGAAGTACAAAAGCAAGACACTCCCGAAAGCAATAAAAAGGTGGATCACTACATCACTCTACGCTGTGCCAGTAAAGGCAAACTGCAGTTCACAAAACAAAGTCTCCCCTAGTGGATCTGGAGAATCGGTGGGGACTAAAGAACACCATCATGAAGAACTCGACGGATTTGAAGTACCGGCTGAGACCCATCAATGTCTTCACCGTGAAACACTTGCAGTGCCTGCAAGGGAAGATTTTGCTACTCGTTTGCGGTGCCCATCTCATCACTGGTACAAGCAGACGCTTGAAAGTGGCAGCGTGGTGTCATACCAAACTCCCGTGTTTTACAAAAAGAAAACACCGCCTGTCGAGTTAAGCAAGATTGTTACCTTCGAGCACGAGTCAACAAGGCCATCTGTGAGGTGCAGCATTTTCCTCTCTGGGCTGCTTCACAAGGTAAAGAATGTTGAATCTGAAGCAGAAGGTCAGGCAGCGCTTAACTATACAGAAGACACTTCTCTGTGTGTTGGCATTGGGTGAACCACCGAGCTCCAGCTATTGGACCAGAAGTTCAAAGGCATCGCATCACGACAGCAGTTTTTCTCGAAACACTATGATGGATCAGCACCCACAGGTATGTCATCTTAGTTTGTGAATGCATAAACCATAAATTTGTTACTCGGTTTTACTTGGAACAGAATACATCTATGTACTACATACCTGTACATTTCACTGCGATGTACAATGCTCTATAATCTCCTCTAGGCACAGGTGGATCACGTTGTTTGTCATGCAAATATAGCAGGAACCTTCTAATAACCCGCTTGCGGCGTATAAAAAAGCAGCTCACACATCCAGTCAGCCTTTATAAAAAAACTCAGATAGGCTGTACGAAGGCTATGACGGAGGGCTAAGAAAGTTCTTTTGTTACTTGACCGTCTCAAACTCCTTCACGAAAAGGAATGCCTCCATCAAGGAAGGGGCTCTTGAAGCACAGGTTAGATTGTGCAAAGTTTATCACATGCTTTCCTTACAATTTCCCCAGACATGATTGGTTTTGTGTATAAAGGTTGTCAGCCTAAATTGACTAAAAGTTGTGGATGTTCCTGTTCTTTTTTTAGGTTAAAAAGCTTCCAAAGAAGCAGCAGTTTGCAGTGCGGGCCTGCTTTAAAGCATCGCAGTGCAGATCCCTGAGTGGATACCGCTACAGCAAGCAGTGGCTCTTGAAATGCATCATCCTACGAGTGAAAAGCGCCCGTCTCTACGTGCATTTAAGGCGTCATAAGATCCTGATGCTCTCAAGCCGTGTCTGCCTCTTCAAATACATCAAGGTTTGCGTATGAGAATTATTTACACCAGGTTAAAGTTCTTGTCCAATATTACTTATTCACAGAAATTCAAGGCATCGTATGGCTTCAACCAACAGCTGCGTAATTCAGTCAAGATCAAGCTACAAGGAATAGATGACATGAAGCGACATGGAGGCCTTGTCATAGATGAAATTAAACTTTCGTCACAACTGGACATGGCAGCCACTACACGTATTGAAGGCTTCGTCGACCTCGGCCAGTTTTCTCGGAAGTAGACAAGCATATTAGGGCGGACCATGGTCTTGTGGTGACGTTTCAACTCTTTATTGGCAAATGGGTTCCAATAATTGTTAAGTTCATGCTAGTAGCACTAGCATTTTCATTAAATGCAATTTTTGTCGAGTTTGACAGTTTGGGTGCATATATTTTTTTTTGCTTTGTAGGTGTCTTCGCTTCTGCCAGCAATCTTAAGTCAGTTTCTGACAAAGATGGTGGTTGAGGCAACACTGCTTTGTGAACAAGTTGGACTGCATGTGGACTACATCTGCTCAGATGGAGCATCCTGGTACCGCGCCATGGAGCACGACCTTGGCGTTCATGGGTCATGCAAGTCTGTGGAATGCAGTTCTTCACCCGCATGACGAGCAAAGATTTTGTTACCTTATGTCTGACTTTCCCCACCTTGTGAAGTGTGTCCGGAACTTAATGATGAAGCATGGGTTCAACACGCATGAAGGACAGGTATGTAACGCATGCAACTGTTTTCTTTTAATATTTGCTGCTGCTTTCAATTGCGTCTCAAGATGTGATTTGATTTAATGGCAATTGTCTTAACTCTTGGACGATTCGTGGCTTTGCAGGCTCACTGGGAACGCGTTTCGACGACATGGAAGTGAGACAACAACAGTGTCACCTTCAAAGTTGCTCAGAAATTGACTCGGACTCACATCTTTCCTGGTGGCTTTCAGAAGATGAGAGTCGGCTTGGCTTTCCAGGTTTTTAGCCCACTTGTTGTGCGTGCAATGTCCTTCTATAAAGAGATGTTAGCAGCCCAGTACCCTAACCTCAGGCCGACCAAGGATTTCATCACTCTGATGACCGACCACATTGAGGTCATGACATCAAGTTTCCCAGCTCAAGCACTAAGGTGCGGTTGTCTTTAACTTAGATTTTTATCTTGTGCTTATGCAATTAAATGTAACTTTCCCTTGTGCTTCCAGACCTGGCAGGGAAAAGGCGGTGGTGCTGGACAGAGTGCTGCAGTTTCTTGACGCATGGGAGGTGCACGCCGGAAGACTGGGCTTTCTCAGAACGAGCACGGCAGAAGGTCTTCGCGTGAGGCTGTACGCCACGAAAGACCTGCTTAAGTAATTACATAGCTATGTTAAATATTAACTCACTCTTGATGTAGTCCTTGTTTTGAGAACTGCTTTAGTCTCATAGCCATCCTTCGTGGAATTGTAATGCTGCTCCAAGTTTCTTATTGGTAAGTTATGTGGCATTATGTACATGCCGCACCTGTGATAAGTGTGAAGAACGCAGGATTGATCAGTAGCTGAAACTTGTAAAATGTTTGACATCTCCGGTCTTGCATGAATGAAATGATACAATATTTTCAGGTACCTGACCGAAAAAGTTGGGTTTTCCTTTCTGATAACCTGCCGCCTAAGCCAAGACTGCCTGGAGAGATGTTTTGGCATCGTGAGGCAGTGATGTGGGGCAAATCATCGCCCGACGCCTGCCCAGTTTATTGCGATTATGAGGTATAGAACCATAGTTTTTAAATTTCCTACGTATGTAATTTGTTAGAACAAATCATTAATTTTCCTGTCCAATTTGTTTTGTACACTAAAGGTGTCTGGTGTTCTATGGCTTGGCCATTAGTCCTGTAGGAGGGAATGTTGCACCTGAGATACTCCAGTCCTTGCTTTCCATGGAGGAGGCTCTGCAGGATGACGACAAAGAAGCCTGCCACTTGGAGGAGCCATCAGCCTTGGCCGAAGTCGTTGTTGACCATATAGCCTACGTCATACAACAGAGCGATGCTCGCCTTATGTACGTACAATGTCGCAGGATATATAGCAAAGAAACTAAATCTTCCAAGCTCTTGCGAGCTATGCAAGCCGCTATGTTTCGTCAGTAAGGAGAACGTGCCCTCCAACCAGCCAGGAGAAACCTGCATAGAGTGGGATCTTGGGGGGCTCCTGTACCCGTCCGAGCCCCTGTATAGACTCATTCAGACACTAGAAGACAAACTGACAAGTGAGTTCATCAAAGTGAAGCTCCATGCAAAGGTGGTTAAAGAGTTTGTACATGGCATCGGGCGGGTTGCGAGCATAGGCTGCAGTGAGCATTCGCTCGAGTTGACACAGACAATTGTCAAGTTTTATGACGAGAGTGCATTTTTTTCTGAAAGGAAAGAACCAAACTGAGAATGAAAACAAATGCAAGAGGAAAAAAACCATGTGTCCTCTAGGCGCTCACACTGTAGCTTTGTGAAAGAGCACACATTGGGCGTGTTTTGTGAATAAAAGTTGTCGGTGTTGGAATTCTGATGAAGCTTTCTTCTTGCACTAGAGAAAGTCCCACTATTATGATTATAATAATATTATTATTATTATTATAACAGTTCACTATTCTCTGTGCACTTTCCTTCTATAAATGGAGATTGCGGTCCCCAAACTGGTTTAGGCAAGTGCCACTATTGGTGTAACATAGAGCTTAAAACACACCTATAATGGGAAGTTGTCTGGGATTCTACAGCCTCTATTATTCTTTTCTCACAGGCACTAGTCTTCAACGGGAACGGGAAGTCAAAATGTAGTTGCCCCTTTTTGCTGCACAGTTGAAGTTCAATAGTGAGCTGGCTGAACTAGAGTATGGGTACCTTGGAGGCTTGGCCTCCTTGGAAAGGAGGCCAAGGAGGCCACCGCTGTAGGCTCTGATTTTTTGCGTAAATAACAGATAAATACCTAGTTTGAGCGGAAAAGCGGAAATAGTCATCCAGTCTTCCGAGCCGCAAGAAGGTACTCGATAGACGTTCTGACGGGCCAGCCGTAGCTATACGCACGCTGTTCCCAAATAAAGACGAGACATCGTTCGTGCTAAGGTGAGACAAAGTATAGGTGTTGATAATCGAACATACCATTTATTCCGGCTTCTTTCTCCACCCAGTCCGTTAATTACCAGCATGGGCTCAAGCACATATCAGCAGGCTCGCGCTAACGCACTGAAAACCGCTTTATACATATGCTAAAAAGAACTATCAGTATGGTGTAAACAATAAACATTACCTTACTTTTCGAGATTCGAGACGCTAGGCCGATCGCAGTTAGCAAAGGCTGCAAAACAAAGAAGCACCAACAGCCGCAGCGCCTTCTTTCGTAGCATTTCCCTGATCCGTCTACGGTGCGCTGACGGCGCCCCTGCTCGTGGCGCCATCCGGCGGCATCAACGAAAACCGGCACCGCGCTTCGCCCGCCGCTTTACACAACCACCCCCTCTAGAACACCTTACCGTGGTTCAAGGGTTCCGTCAACTTCGCGTCCAGGCTGGAAATAGCGGACTAATGGTGGTCAGATGGTCCCGTGACCATGATTCATGGGTTCACGTGACCATTATCCATTATCCGTGACCACGCACAGTAATCATGGACTTGAGTGAGTCCAACACATTTTGTGCTTTTCGGTTTTTGTCAGCATAATCAAGCTGGCCTAACTTTCTTGTTTTGTTTTGCAAACATGCTTTAGGGCTCGTACTCGCCTGTACCAGCTATTGGGTTTGGTCATTTAGGTGACGTGAAACTTCTAGCGCCACTACCACGGAGAGAAAAAATGTCAAGGATGTCAGTAAACGTCACAATCTACGTAACCTACCGAATCTCACAAACCTTTCTGAAAACAATGCTGCATAGCTACTATGGTATTTACTTCAATAATTTTATACCGTCTAAGATGCAAGAGGTGTGGAAGTAGTCAGCCTAATACGTTTCGTGCAACCTACACTTCTCCCTAAATTATGGCAAGACAGTTGCTTAATGTATAAAACAAACACTGGTCAGCACAAGATGAAACCATAAAACATGTTGGAGATTGACGGCCGTTCTGCAACAAACGTGCTAGGCACGTAGCCACGGGCGTTGCTCAGGGGCCCGGCCGACCCCCCTTCCCCGAAAACCTCAGTTTTGCTGGGACCTCCTATCCCCCTCCCCCATTTTTGGCGTTTGGCCATGGGCGTACGTGCCTGAATTTTGTGCAGCCTTTCGTCGCGCCAAAATATTTCTAGTTACACACGCCTGAAATAATTTTGTTCAGTTTGTGGCTCGACCCAAGCTAAAACTTTACGTACACAAACAAATTCAAAGCAAAATGGATACAATGCAAGTGTTTCATACTCTGTATAAGAGTTCTTTATATTTTAAATCCAGGGCACAAATTTTTATTTTAAACGTTGCAATATTATATAGTTTATTTATGGTTATTGAGATTACCTGCATCGCCTTGGAAGCATTATTGCAGGGAGAGGTTATCAAAACGCATTTCAGATGAAAATAGAGGGGGAAACACATTTTCATTAAGCGTGTTCCATTCTAATGCAGTTCGAATAAAAAATAATCTACAACGACAGTTTATGGTTGTAGCTTTGTATTTATGGTCAACTCTTTTTGACACGTAGAAAGGATATCGGATGTAATTTTCTTTATTGATGCAAGTTTTATCATTAAATAGACAATAAAAAAGTTTTAATCTTAAACTTTTCCGTCTGCATGACAGCAATTGCCAGTTTAACTATTCTTTCATAGCCGTGACGCTTGCTTTGAACGTATAATTATTAAAACGAATCTGGCTCCGCGACTTTGTACTCGTTCTAATTTATCCAATAGAATTTTAGTTTGAGGGTCCCAAACTATGCATGCATATTCCAGAAACTGAACGAACAAAACAAAAATATAAAATTTCCTTCGGTTCTTTTGGGCAATGACGGAAATTACGACCTAAAAATCCTAGCATGCTGTTTGCCTTATTCGTTATGAAATTAATACGATTATTTCATAGTAAATCGCTTGAAAACATAACACCGAGATAACGAATTGTACCTGTTTTATCAAGTTGTTGATTGGCAATGGTATAGGCCATACTTTCTCTGGCTTTCTTTTTTTTCGAAAATCTAACTATTTTACATTCCTTTACATTCAGCTCCATTCGCCAATTTCTGCACAATTTGACACACGGTTCAAGTCTAGTTGAAGTGTAAAATAAGCTTCGTCATCCTCAATTGTTTTGTATGTGACGCAATCGTCAGCAAAAGGCTTAGAGCGTGAAGAAATATTTGAGCAGTTGTCATTAATATATGTCAGAAAGAGGATAGGTCCCAACAACGAGCCCTGGGGAACACCAGATGTCACAGTCACACTATTGGATGAAGAATCCTTCAAAAGTACACAATGTTTTCTATCACTCAAGTAGTTACCAATCCAGGCTAAAACATCTAAATAGATATTCAAACACTCTAACTTACTCAGTTACAGACAATGATTCACTTTGTCGAATGCCTTAGATATGTCAAGAAAAATACAATCTACTTCTTTTCCTAACTCAATTGCAAGCGTGATATCATGATGAAATTCAGCTAACAATGTTGTACATGATGCACCGGACCGGAAACCATATTGGTCCTTTGCAAAGTAGTTATGCTTCTCTAAATGTGAAATTACCCTACTATAAACGACATGCTCAAGAATTTTACTTATGATCGATGTTAACGAGATAGGCCGATAATTACTAACAACATTTCTGCTACCGCTTTTGTGGATGGGCACAACGTTTGCAGTTTTCCAATCATATGGAAGTTTGTGCTCAGATAAGCTTTTTGTAAAACTGATCTGTAGATAGCAGGACAGGATAGATGCGCAGCTTTTAAAGACGAAGCAGGAATGCCGTCAGGCCCGGTTTGCTTTCCACGTGTCTAGATTAAGCAGCAGCTTTTCGATTCCCTTGTATTGAATTATAGGCGACGACATTGGATCATATCCAAGATTTACCAAACGTAACGTGTCCCCAGCCGGAATCTTGACGTTGAAAACGGACTTAAAGTACTCATCTAAACAGTTCGCTTTCGCAGTGTCGTCAGTGATATCAGCGCCTTCGAAAAGGAGTGCCGGTATGGTAGTGTCAGCCTTCTTGATGCTCTTCACAAATCGCCAAAATTATTTTTTATTGTTGGCAAAGTTGCTATTTAACGTATAAAAATACGTGATTTTACATTTTGCAACAAGTAACTTGTACTGGTACGACAAGCTCTTTAGCCTATTTCTGTTCATCTCTGACTTTTTCTTACAGTAGTTCCCGAACGCTCTGTTTCGGCGTTTTATTAGTTGTAAAAGGTCTGGAGTGGCCCATGCTTTGTTGACTGCCTTTCCATCTTTAATGTTTTTAGTAGGTATGTGTTTGTTCATAAGAAAGTGTAGTTTTTCGCTGAATATGTTCCATGATGTTTCAATGTCTGTAAGACCTGCCATGTGATTAAACACCGCTAAGAACGATGAGAGTGCATTATAGTTTCCTTTGTTATATAAATACACTTTCCTTTTATTATGGTTTGCCTTGGTGGCCTGGAAAGAGATATATCAGCAGTAACGGCATCATGATCACTTATTCCAGGGATTACTGTTGTGCTTTCAATGCAATCCGGGAGGTTACACATTAGCAAATCAAGAATGTTGTTTTTTCTTGTAGGCTGTGTTGCATATTGTTTAAAACCGAATGTATTGACAAGACATTCAAACTCATTGTACATGGTCGTATTTGACGCTAATATTTCCATTGTCCATTATTATTTCTGGAAGGTTAAAGTCACCACCTAGAATTATGCACTCATTTGACATATTGTTAATAATTTCTTGGAGACTCATTGTTTCGGGCCCTGATGTAGGGGATCTATAAAAAGCACCAACTAAAATTATTTTCCTTCTTACGTAAATGCGAGACCAAACAGATTCAACACAACTGTTTTGAATTTGAAAGTGAGTGCTGTGCGACTTATCAGCAATCAACAAAAACACCCCTCCCCCGTTACGTTGACGGTCATGGCGATATACTACGTATCCCCGGGGAATATTTCACAATCTTTTACAGAATCGTCGAGCCATGATTCAGTTCCCAGAACGATTGAGGGATCAGTTGCTTGAATCAGGCCACATAATCCAGAGACTTTATTTTTAACGCTGCGATAGTTTACAACAAAAATTCGGATTTGCCTTTCAAGGTTTTTTACTTTCGTAGCTGCTGGCGTAGATGACTTACTTCATTCTACAGTACTTTCACGAGAGGAACGTGCTTGGTCCCAGCTCTTATGTTTTACCTCTTGCGAGGCTTGGTCGTAATTAAATGTACGGTCACCAATAAACAGATTATCATACCGTAGTTTAAAGTAACTCTCCTGAGCTTTACCAAAGTCTAACAGCTTTCTACGAGCAAGCCGAATTTCTGGAGCGTAGTCTTCACTTACAGCAAATGCAGAGCCTTTCAGCTTATATGCAGATGACATCGCGGCGTCTTTTTTTTTTTTTTTAAGAACAAAATTTACCAATGACAGGACGGTTTTTTCCTTGTTTCAAAAAGCCCATGCGATGTGCTCGCTCAATTTCAGTTGGCTCAATACTTATATTGTCACGAATGACAAGGTGAAATAAAGAAAAACTAGGGAAACTGAAACGTTTAATGGGGGCGAACTTGTGCCCAAAAATAAAAATGAAACAGAAGATAATAGCAGAGCGTCGCGGGCGTCGAAGTCGGCGAAAGAGCAGAGTCGAACGCTGGGGCGAAAACTGACTGCAGATCGACACGTGGAGCCCCTTATGTACGCGCGTTGGCTTCTGGAACAATCGGCCTAGAACGTTCGACGACTAGAACATTCGGAACTCGATAAGATGAGAATGATCTCGAACTCACGAGAACGTAATGTTGAAAGAATAAATAAAAGAACATTCCGCTGACTGGAATCGAACCTTGACTTTCCGCGCGACAGTCAAGCGCGGTAACCACTCGGTCGCGCACGCGGTCGCTCGCCGACGCGCGTGGCATTACTCCCCCCTTTAAAAAGGCATCGTCTCAATGCTACGTGAAAGGAAATAAAACTAAGCAAGACAAAAATAATGGGAAAAAACGGAGGCTGGAAAAACACAATCCTATCAAGTGTTGCACAAGATCATAGTTCGCAGTCTTATCGCGCGTAGTACGGCTTGAGGCGCACGACGTGGACGACTTCCGGACGTGGAGGGCGACGTGATGAAGTCCGTGTTCTGTCGGGCATCACCTCATAGTTCAGATCCCCGAGTCGACGAAGCACTTTGTAGGGCCCGAAGTAGCGCTTTAGGAGTTTCTCGCTGAGACCACGGCGGCGGATCGGTGTCCACACCCACACCCTGTCTCCAGGCTGGAAGTGAACGTCCCGACGACGAAGGTTGTAGCGGTTAGTGTCGACACGTTGTTGGGCTTGAATACGGTGTCTGGCGAGCTGGCGGACTTCTGCCCGTTGGGCAACCACCTGGGCGTCGTCACTTCCGTCGACAGCCGGTTCGTGGGGTAACATCGCGTCCAGCATTGTCGTTACTTTGCGACCATGAACCAGTTGGAAGGGTGTCGCCCCGGTGGTCTCTTGCACGGCCGTGTTGTAGGCAAATGTGACGTACGGCAACACCTCGTCCCATGTCTTGTGCTCCACGTCGACGTACATAGAGATCATGTCGGCGATGGTCTTGTTGAGTCTCTCCGTCAGCCCGTTGGTCTGGGGGTGGTACGCAGTGGTGCGCCGATGGCTGGTGTGGCTGAGACGAAGGATTTCTTGCGTCAGCTGGGCCATGAACGATGATCCCCGGTCTGAGATCAAAACTTCGGGAGCGCCGTGCCGGAGGACGATGGACTTGATAAAAAAACTTGGCGACTTCCACAGCAGTCGTGCAGGAAGGGCTTTCGTTTCGGCGTACCACGTGAGATAATCTGTGGCGACGATAATCCATCTGTTTCCTTGCGTCGATGGTGGGAAAGGACCAAGTAGATCCATTCCGATCTGCTGGAACGGTGCACATCGGGGGAGCAATCGGCTGCAGGAGACCTGCCGGCTTCGTCGGCGGTTTGTTGCGTCGCTGGCACTCGTGGCACGACCTTGTATAGAAACGAACGGTCTTCGGCAGCTTGGGCCAGTAATACCTTTCACGGATTCGGGCCAGCGTACGGCTGTAACCAAGGTGTCCGGACGTCGGGTTGTCGTGGCAGGCTTGGAAGATGTCCGCTCTAAGGTCGGTAGGGATTACCAGCAGCCACGGCGTACTGTTGTCTCCGAAGTTCTCCTTGTAAAGTACACCTTGTCGGAGGACGAAAGCCGGCAGGGCTCTCGAAAAGACACGGGGGACAGTACCCCCTCGTCCTTCGAGGTGCTCGATTAGCGCGCGCAACTCAGGATCGTCTCTTTGACGTCGCGCCATGTCGTCGGTGTTCACTGCGCCTAGGAAGCACTCGTCATCATCATCGTCGCTGCTACCGGGAGATGTCTCGACAGGGGCTCTGGACAGGCAATCGGCGTCGCTGTGCTTGCGGCCTGACTTGTAGACAACAGTCATGTTGAACTCCTGCAGTCGGAGACTCCATCGAACGAGACGTCCGGACGGGTCCTTTAGGTTCGCAAGCCAGCAGAGCGAGTGGTGGTCCGTGACAACGCGGAAAGGGCCCCCGTACAAGTACGGGCGAAACTTTGTGATCGCCCAGACGACCGCAAGACATTCCTTTTCAGTCGCGGAGTAATTTCTCTCCGCTTTGGACAGTGTTCGACTCGCGTAGGCGATGACTCGCTCGGTGCCTTCCTGCACTTGAACCAGTACCGCGCCAAGTCCTTCGTTACTTGCGTCCGTATGAATCTCGGTTTCCGCGTCTTGATCGAAGTGTCTAAGAACAGGAGGAGTCTGGAGTCGTTGCTTCAGCTCGTCGAATGCGTGCTGCTGCTCCTCGGCCCATTCGAACTTCTCGGCGTCCTTCGTGAGTTTAGTGAGCGGTGCGGAAATCCTTGCGAAATCCCGAACGAAGCGTCGATAGTAGGCACAAAGACCAAGGAATCTTCGCAAAGCCTTCTTGTCTGTGGGCGCTGGAAATGCCGCGACGGCGCGAGTCTTCTCGGGGTCTGGACGGACGCCTTAGTTACTAACCACGTGACCTAGGAATTTCAGTTCGTCATAGGCGAACCGGCACTTTGACAGCTTGAGGGTGAGTCCGGCGGTCTTTATGGCTTGGAGAACAGTTTGGAGTCGTCGCAAGTGCTCGTCGAAGTCAGTTGAAAATACCACGACGTCGTCAAGGTAGACGAGACAGCTCTGCCACTTCAGCCCTGCCAGTACGGTGTCCATGACACGCTGGAAAGTTGCTGGCGCCGTGCATAGTCCGAAGGGCATAACCTTAAACTCGTACAGTCCATCCGGCGTGACGAAGGCTGTTTTTTCGCGGTCCCGTTCGTCGACTTCGATCTGCCAGTAGCCGCTCCTAAGGTCCATCGATGAGAAATAACGAGAGTGGCGCAGCCGGTCTAGAGTGTCGTCGATGCGGGGGAGGGGTAGACGTCTTTCTTCGTAACCGCGTTCAGCTGCCGGTAGTCGACGCAGAACCTACGCGTTCCGTCCTTCTTCTTAAGCAGCACGACTGGAGAGGCCCACGGACTACTTGAAGGTTGGATTATGTCATCCTTCAGCATCTCTTGAACTTGCTCCTGGATCACCTCCCTTTCTTCAGCGGAAACTCTGTACGGCGATCGATGCACAGGGCGCGCATCGTCCTCGGTAACGATGCGGTGCTTCGCAACGGCGGTTTTGTCGCACCTTCGACGACGTCGCAAAGCAGTCGCGGTATTCGGCGAGGAGGTTATTCAGCTGCCGTCGGTTCGGGCCCGGAAGCTTAGGGTCAATGTCGAGCTGCGCTGGCGGCGTACTGTCTTGTCGAGGTGGCGAGGATTCGTCAGTAATGGCGGCGATTTCGGCGGAGTTTCGCAGTTCCTCGACGTGGCTCACGGCTGCACCTTTTGTGAGGTGTTGCGCTTCGTTCCGGAAGTTCGTCACGAGGACCACAGCGCGGCCATCCTGAAGTTCAGCTACTCCTCTTGCGACGCCTATTCCTTTCCCAGAAGCATTGAAGGTTGCCTTCTAGAACAACTTCGCCGCAGGTAGCTGCATCGGTCACGACGGGTACGACAACACTTGATCGCGGTGGCAGGTTCACGTGGTCGGAGAGACGGCACTGAAGAGGGCGAGCGTCGGAGGTACTCCTCGATATCGCGAGGGCGTTCGCCGTACCTCGGGCGTGGGTCGTTCGGGTGGAAACCACGCAGCCCAAGTCGACGGTAGGGCAGCTGCGGTAGATGTGGTCGGCTTCCCCGCAGTGGTAGCAGAGCGGGCGTCGGTCGGCCGTTCGCCAGACGTCGGTCTTCCTCGGCGTCGGGTGTTCAGTGCGGACGAACTCGGGTTGCCCTTCCCGACGTCGGAAAGTCTGTGGCTCTGGTAGGACACGTCGAGGTGGCGTCGAATACTGCTGGGCAGCTGGCGCCGGTCTCCGAGCTACCGCGGCGTAGTTCAAAGAAGGCTCTTCGGGTGCTGCTACGCTTGCAGGAGCCTCAGGTTGGAATGCCCGCTGGACCTCCTCGCGGACAACTTCGGCTATTGACACCGAAGCAGGCTGGTGGGTAGCAGGCAGGAGCTTCTTGATTTCCTCCCGGACGACGTTCCGGATGATCTCGCGTATGTCCGGGGTGTTGCTGCTGTACGGCGAGAGGGCGGTGAAGCCAGGAAGTCTCTGATAGTGGGAGGCGCGTGCTTGAAGGGCAGGTTCGATGTTTGTTGCCTCCGTGATGAAGTCCTGGACGGTGATAGGCGGGTTCAGCACAAGGCCTCCGAAGATGGTTTCTTTCACTCCTTGCATCAGGAACCGCAGCTTCTTCTCTTCAGGAGCGTTTGGGTCGGCGCGGTTCATAAGGCGGTGAACGTCCTCGACGAAACTTGTGACACTCTCGTTTGGCCCTTGGCTTCTTGCTTGAAGAAGTTCTTCAGCCCGCTGACGTCGCTGCTGGCTGGCGAAAGTGCGTCGAAGCTCCGCCTGGAAGTCTTGCCACGACAAAATTGACGCTTCGTGGTTCTCAAACCAGGTGCGTGCCGTGCCTTCCAGAGCGAAGTAGACATTCTGAAGGCACAGCTCCGGTGTCCATTGGTTATGGCGGGCCACTCGTTCGTATTGTTGTAGCCAATCCTCAACGTCCTCGTGAATCTCCCCGTGGAATGGCGTCGGAGTCCGGGGTGCGACGGGCAGGTATACGACGGCAGAAGCGACCGGGGTCTGCGACTGGTCGGCCATCGTCGTCCTCCTTGCTGGCTTGGTCTTGGGTGGCAAGGGTCCGTATTCCGGGTGTAGACCTTGGGTGCGGCGACTTGATCGGGTCTCGATTTGGTCTTCGTCGGGTCCTCCGGAGCTTGGGTTTGGACTTGTACTGCGGGAACTTGGAGGGGTGCGCTGCACGGACATGCGGTACCCAGCACCTCCACCAAAATGTCACGAATGACAAGGTGAAATAAAGAAAAACTAGGGAAACTGAAACGTTTAATGGGGGCGAACTGGTGCCCAAAAATAAAAATGAAACAGAAGATAACAGCAGAGCGTCGCGGGCGTCGAAGTCGGCGAAAGAGCAGAGTCGAACGCTGGGCGAAAACTGACTGCAGATCGCCACGCGGAGCCCCTTATATACGCGCGTTGGCTTCTGGAACAATCGGCCTAGAACGTTCGACGACTAGATCATTCGGAACTTGATCAGATGAGAATGATCTCGAACTCACGAGAACGTAATGTTGAAAGAATAAATAAAAGAACATTCCGCTGACTGGAATCGAACCTTGACTTTCCGCGCGACAGTCAAGCGCGGTAACCACTCGGCCGCGCACGCGGTCGCTCGCCGACGCGCGTGGCAATATGGAGCAAATCAGCGCATAGTTTAATTATATGCTGCTCGGATTCCGCCCACGTCTTTTTACCCTTATCTTTAATGCCAAAAAAAAAGGAGATTAGACCTACGTGATCATGTTTCCGAGTCAGCACACCCATGTTTGAAAGCAGATATTTCTTCAGTTATCTTTGACAACTGCCCATTGATTTGAGATGGTCCAGTCGCGTCACTGATTTCTGTTTTTTCTTCCAGGCCTATACTTCGTCTCATCCTACGATGGACTAAAGGCCAAAACCACGGGCCGCCAGGTCCAATCACGTTCCACGCTAAACTATGACACGCTTAGCATTGATTAGGTTTGAACGAATAATGCTCCGAGACCAAAAGCGCTGAGTCATTTTTATAGCTTCGACACTGCAAAGAGCCAGCACGTCGTGGCTTTCTTTAAAATGTAAATTTGCTGAGTCACTCATTGCTCGATCCGACCACTGTCCGTCCATTACCATCAGTGATCCGAGACGCGGCCACCGATACGTCTAAGTGGCTCGTGATTGGATCTGGCGGTTCGTAGCTACTGCCTTTAGTCCATCGTAGGGTGAGACGAAGTATAGGACGCGTTGCTCAACCGACGAGATCGCCTAGTCAGTTTGTTGTTGTTTTCCTTTTAACTCTTCGATGCCTCTGAGCACTTTTGCCTGGACTGCATCAAGTTTTTTCATGCCAGTTGACAGATTCTTAACCATTCCGTGTATACTTGTTAACAATTCATATTGTTGTGCTTTCATAGGACCTGGCTTGGTCTCTATGTCCCCCGCTCAACAACATCAGTAAACGGCGAAATGATTGCATGCAAGCACTGGGGCACGGCAGAACAATCAGACAAACATCGTTACTTTTAACAGCATAACACGTTCGCTTACTAACCTGTACCAGAAGAAGGAACTGGTAGGCGTGGTTCATCGTGGCTGTTCCGCCGTGCCCTCTGACAAACTGCAGCCACCCGAAGCCTTTTGTAGACTCTCGTGGTGACTTCGCGGTTCCTTGCACACGGTGGCCGATGGGGGCGTCGATCACAAGAATGTTTTCCAGAAAAGTCGCATTGTCACCTCCGCTGGCTCATGTCGGTTTGCCGCAAACGTTGGGTAAAGAGGGGTTTCTATGCGCTTGGTCGCTGGTAGCTGGCTGGCTCAGGTTTCCGCATTTCAGCCACAAACACTGCACGAGAAGAAGGAACGGGTAAGCGTGGTTCATCGTGGCTGTTCCGCCATGCCCTATTCTATCAGTCATATTATAACCTCCACATTCTTAGTCAATATGCTGTCACAAACGCATTCTAGAAATCTTTTTTCGATTAGCTTATGTAAAGGTAACTTGACCGCAAGCTTTTTGGTGCATGGCGTAGTGCAAACTTTACAGGGGCAAAAAGCGGGCGAATACGGAAAGATTCGAGGAATAAAATGTATTAACTAAAATGCCGAAATTTTAACTGTGGCGTCTGATATGGGTCGGCAGCCATTATATTCCACGGGAACACTATGATTTTTCATTTCAGTGAGAAAAAATTCAAAATTTTGTCTAAGTGGCCAATATGACCCAATGAAAAAGACAAATTATGTCGGGCCCAGGAATAAAAGGTTTACAAATCTGAGGTTCAAGTAAGTATTAAATAAGAGTGTATTAGTGCCCTCTAGTGATATACCGGGTAACTTAAGGATTTCTGTAGTAGTTTGGCTGAAATCATCATTGTACTGCGTTTTGCTGAAAATAGTCAAGAGAGGGCGCAACGGGAGCCTGTCCCGGAATGCTGGGGATGGAAACTTCATTGTAATGTTCCCGGAGTCGGTGATTTGTGCACCTGACAGTCTGACCTTTGTATTGGCTCCCGCAGCTCAAGGCAACGGAGTACCCCTTCATTTCTTTGAATGGTATCAACTTCTTTTCATGTTTGACGGTGCAGCAACTCGGAATACGCTTATTGTTAACTTGTTGGCAGAATTACTGGGGGCACATACAGCAAGAGAACACAACGTTCGTGTCGAACCGTGATGCAATGGACTTTAACCGATGAGCGGAATCGTACACCTTGGATGACTGCAAATCGGGCTTTCTTCTTGGAGGCAGAGGGCTGGCCTTCAAGCCCAAGAACACACCTCTTCAAGACGAATTAAAGAAGGGCAACGAGGAACTCGGACTTTACAAGCGTCTGATGCTGAGTTTTGAAGCTGCCTTCTTAAAGGTGATCACAGGACTTTGTAAAAAATGATGAGAGCAGTGATTTGAGAATACCTTGTTTAACCGACGTCGAGTAAGCACAACAAAAAGGAAGA
The DNA here is from genome assembly GCA_013358835.2 of Ixodes persulcatus. Classification (NCBI taxonomy): domain Eukaryota; kingdom Metazoa; phylum Arthropoda; class Arachnida; order Ixodida; family Ixodidae; genus Ixodes; species Ixodes persulcatus. The sequence goes on along the minus strand of JABSTQ010009478.1, from coordinate 575,838 downwards.
ACAGGTTTAACGGACCTTTGCTGGAAAGCCCAGCAAAGACCAGTGGAACTGGTGTGAAACCGCAGAGCGAGGTGCTGTTGCCCTTTATTCAAAGGTTTTTCCTTCGTGAAGGTAAGACCGGAGAAGTAAGCGGATAAGGCGTCTGTAATACTTTCAGGGGAGATTGAGTCAGGATGGATTATTAAGTGCTAGTTGACGTATCTAGAAACATGGCATCCAGGAGAGGAGTAGTCCATATCCGTGGTAACGCGGCTGCCTCGCACGCAGCGGTCCCAGGGTCCAGAACGGAGGGCGGCGAGAGTGATTTTCTTTGTCAAGCACTTGGCGATATCGACAACAGATGTTTTGTTTGTAACTATCACTGTAAAAATTAATTAAGTTGTCGAAGAAATGTCGCAAGACGATAGGGAGTCAAATTATACCCATCAATTAGTTAACGAAGTCTCCGCCAGATGGCGCAAAAGTCGCGCCGTGCGAATAGCATCTTCCAGTCATGGCGCACGATGTCGTGCGACTTGTGCTCTTAGATTACTTTGATCTCAACCAGTGTCAAATTCCGAATGACCACTCGAAGGGCTAATCACTGTAATATACAGTAGTAGTTCAGTGAACGTCGAGACGAAAATTCCTTAAAACAAAAAGAAAAACCGAGGTTATTGATGTGAGGCTGAGCGTGATGTGATTATGCAAAATATTGTCACGTATTAACAGGCGAGGAAACAAAGAATAACTGGGGAAACTGAAACGTTTAATGGGGGGCGAACCTGTGCCCAAAAGTCAAAGTAAACAGAAAATAACAGCAGAGCGTCGCGGGCGTCGAAGTCGGCGAAAGAGCAGAGTCGAACGCTGGGGCGAAACTGACTCGACAAGGTCGCGGGCGGCCCCTTATCTAGAGTGAGTCACTATCTCGAAGATTCGGCGGAGAAGGTTCGAGCGTAGCGCGCTCGGGGCGAGGATGAACAAGCACTTTCTAGAACAACAAAAAGCAGGAATAAATGATAGAAGTTACGTCCGGAACAAGAATAAACGAGAACTTTCTAGAGGTCCGTGACCGAGCGTTGCTTTCTCGGCCCTGCGCGCGGCAGTATATGCTGCTCATGAAACATGGTATGTTTATGCCAAATTTTGTTTCTTTTTCTTTTTCTTTTTTTTTTTTTTCACACTCGTAACAATTTGACTTTTCGGACAGGCCGCGGTGCTGATAGCAGTGATTGACTGAAATTAGTTTATTAAAGAAACATATACGCAGTACAGGAGTGTGCAAAATGCTATCGCATATCAACGACAATCTGTGCAGATATCTCAACAGCTATGGTGTCAGTTCAGGTAATAGAAAGGTAACGCGGCTAGCTTTAGAGTATTTCGAACTTCTCGATTGTAGTCACGTAATATGGGTCACGGTTCCAATACTACTTACGAGGAGGACACAAATACGCTGATCGTCTGAAAGCGTTTCCGCTTCTCCACCTCTCCGCCCGCTTTCCTCTTCGCCAAGCGACAGCGCAACGCATGCGCACTTGTGATCAATCTGCACAAGCGGTGACCGCCATTAAATTGCAGGTGATCTTCTTGGTTTGAGTTGCTCCCTCTCTTAAAGAAAGGCTCTTTATATGTTGCCGGGGGTTGTGGCGCCATCTTTCCAAAGCTGACTGAACTCCGACAACAGCTAGTTTGCTTGCTCGCTAGATGGCGCTACCATCCTGCCTCTGATAAATTCCGCTGAGACTTGACGGGAGGTCTTCAGCGATAAAAACCATATTCAAGTCGTAATAAAAAAATAAAAAAAAAACAAATTGGCCGCGACCTTTCTCTCTAAACTTCTTTGATGCATATAATTCAGTATTTCACGAGCTATCGTTTAAATCAGTGTTGTACGGAACGGCGTTCCAAGGAACGGCGTTCCTGAAACGCGTTCCTTTTACGAGGAACGAAGGAACGCCGTTGTTCCATTTTGCATCGGTGGAACTGGAACGGGATATCGTTACGTTTTTACTAAAACAAAAAAAAAAGGAACGGCGTTCCTTTTTTTCTTTCGTTCAATTTTTTTTTTTATTTCCAAAAGGAAAATTCTAAAAAGTATAAAAACAATATTTTTACGAAGAGCAGGATCAAAAGGAAAATTCTAAAAAGTATAAAAACAATATTTTTACGAAGAGCAGGATCTCGTTGACATTTTTGTTACTTATCTTAGGATTTACTTTGTGGCGTCCTCGCTTGGTAGCGGTCGGGTGTAGGAAACCTAGTGGACATTGATTCTTTTTTTCAGTGCCCGAGACTGCGTTACAAAAAGCCTAACTTTCAGTCGAAAGAAAAGACACAAAAAGAGGGACGTCTCAAACTCAGCTACTTTCTTGGTTTCCACGAATCCTCATACACCCAGAAATCTAAGGCCGACTACAGCCATCACTGAACTTCCAGAAAAAAAAAAAAAAAAACATACAGCTACAACAAATGAACTGGTTATCAGTCATCGAATACACCCTTATATCCCCAACATATATTTGGTCATTTAAACGATACAAAAAAAAAATTACCTTTATTCCCTCTAACTTTTTTCACCACCTTCAAACTGAACAATGAATCCGACCTTCACGTAGAAGGACTGGTAGTTTTTGAAGACTGAACTTTAAAAACCCCTACCCTCTTCTCCCCTTGCTCTTCTTGCGGACAGCAACATCGAGAAGCAACTGTTGTAAAGTTCGAACGAGGGACTTTGTTAGATTGAAACGTGCGAGGTTGTTGTAAAACGCTCGTGCCATAATGTGGGGTAGCGGTACATTGGGTTCGTCTGAATCTCCCACCACAAACATGACTATGGGTTAATACTCAGATTTTTAAACGTGAATATATCAAGAAATGAAGCCTTGCTTCCGCTTGTTTTCTTCTTCTGGTGTCCTTCCATCACGGCATTAAAATTCGTATGTTCCCATTTGATCAAATAGACAGATGGAAAACATTTGTTTCATCTAACAAATTATGGTAATTAGCAAAATACAAAAGTAACGTTTATGTAAGTATACGTCCCATTTAATTAACTGTAACGGGAGCGGGTTCCAAAAATTAGAATGAACGAGGAACGAGCTTTCGTTCCTATATTTGAGGAACGTGGAACAAATTTAAACCAGTGTTTTAACACTGATTAAAATTTGTTTGCAAAACAAACCGGTCGGGAAGGGAAGAATAACCTATATATATTTTATCAATTTGCTCAGCTAAATTTAACGGTGGAACTGACCTGACGCATAAGTTACATATGACGCCCGTTTTCCAGCCAACTTTAGCAGGTAAACTGAATTGTGCTATTTCCCTTCTAAATTTAGAGGGAAAACTCAATTGGTCTTTGGGCCACGTGAAGTTCATTTCCAAGCTAAGTTTAGCGGGGAAACTGAATCGGTGTATAGGCAATGTATACGTCACGTTACGTCAATTTCCCTGCTAAATATAGCGGGGAACCTAAATTGCCGTATTGGTCAGGTGACGTCAATCCATGTGACGTCAATTTCATCACTAAATATAACGGCGAAATGCACGGACGGAGGGACGGATGGGTGAACGGACGGACTAAGTTTTGGGACAGGATATTTCCAAACCTTCGTTTGCAAACATCTGGCTGTTCTGCTGCCGTACACAAGCTGACATCGACGAAGGGGTACTAAGGACAAGAGAATCAGGGGCTGCGATACCTCCCTCGCTATTTGTGATTTTGGTGAGAAGTTCTCACCAATGTATTACTATACTGAGAACTCGCGAAAGGATCTAAAATTCCTCATTGGTTCATTTCGCTCGTCCAGAGGAATACTGAGACGCCGCATCCAATCACTGGAAGCGAGCGCTCTCGCATTTTCTTAACCAATATCGAACCCCAGAGCCAAGCTAGCGAAGAACCTGCGATAAGATAGCTGGGGGTTGTATAACATGGAACTGAAATCCGTCTAAGATGACGCCTAGATTATACCTAATATTTGTGACGATGCGAACAACAGTCCATGCCTAGTAATCTCGCTCTATGTATGATTCTACCAAAAAAAGCTGCAATCATTCCTGTCCGTTGTCGGAAGCTTTACCTGAAATCATACGACACTCCGTTTGTCCACCACAAATGTTAACACAGTAAGTGCAAATGTGAAGCGATATCGCCCGACCTTCCTAACGCCGCAATTTAAGATCATCAAATCCCATTTTGGAATCATAGCTGTTACCAATTACACCCTGCAATATACTCTTCATGTCCATCTTTCGGGTACCTTTCGTTAGATAAAAAGTTTTCAACAAAATATAAATATTCTAACTCATCTGCGTTCTATGACACCCACACAATTACAGGGCTTGGGAACATTTCGATATTGGGTCAAGAAAATCATAAATAAAGAATATTGTGAATGTGGCCCATTAAAATCAATGCAAAAAAACAAAAGTAGAGAGTCCTGAAATAAGAACTATACGCGTCCACACGTTTAATTACCGCTTATTGGTATTAAATGACCGTCATCTAGAATATTCCTGGGTAACATCGGAACGTCTGTTGTTGATCGTTTGACATATTCATTTTAGTTATGTGCCGAGGCGTTGGTGTCTAAGAAGGTTAGAGATACAGGTTCAGAAAAGCAAGACAAGCTCTTTCCGCAAAGCCCTCCATCCTTTCCACTTAAGCAGAGCGGACGCTGGAAAGAAGGCGAGGGAAGAGGCGAGTGGACCAACACTTCTTAGATTCGAGAGCCTAAGGGATCTCCTGCGTCCCTAAAGAAGGCCACCGTAGGCCACAAATTGCGAGAGGAGCTGGTCCCGGTTTTGTTAACCTGCAGCGGGGTATACGCAACAAAATTGCGTTGCCCACAAGACAGTCGGAGAATGAAGCGTCGATACTGTAGGCGTATAATGTGGCTCTAGTTGTATCAAATCGTTACGGAACGGTTTGTTTGATATTTAGTTTAGCTCGGGAGAGCCGCGTTGCCGCGTGAAGGCTACTCGCCCATACCATGAAGACCCGTGGCACCGCGTCTAATGATGGTGCAATGGTATTGAACTGCTCTAACTATGTTTAAATGAACCTTGTGGGCTCGGGTCGCGGTAGGATGCAACCAGTGATGAGAGCCCGGTGTTGTTTAGTGAGCTGCTCGCTGCGCCGGTCTTCTGCCCAGCTGGTCTCACGACTGGCTGAACCCGGGGAAGCGCCCGGGCAAGCCCTTTAGGGTGGTGTCCGGTGGCTTCACCGTGCGTTGGGGCTTGGAAAGCCCTGGCGGATTGGTGGTGTTATCGGGCTCCATGAAGTGGCCTAGTCTTGGTAGATGGCTGCCACCCCCAAGGCATTTGCTTCCAGGCACAGCCTTGTGAACATCAGTGGTGAAACTTAAAGGACACCGTTTCGCGTGCCGCTCCTGAACGTCGTTGGGGGACCAGACGGTTTAGACGCTTGTAGCAATACGGCTGCTACTGGTCATTTTGGAGTCCCTGTTGGGGCGGCCAAGAGTTCAACTTAGAAATGCGAAAATAACTTTCGTGCACATTCATATGCCTTGTTCTCAATCCCACTATCGCGAACACAATGTTGAGATTCGTGCGCTCACCTGCCCAGCTAAACGACAGTGCATTCTCTGCTTTCGGATTCCTCCGTAGCCACTGGCTAGCATGTACTTAGGGCTCTTCGCGTTTGGGCAAAACCCGATATTTCCTGATTTTTGCACCCCAAACAAGCTTCAGACAAATCGGGTTCAACCCGATTTCTCCCCAAAAATCCGCCTTCTTCAGAAATGTTTACCAAAATGCGTAGGTTCTAAATCAGCTCAAGGTGACAAAATTATAGGGGCATTTCTAGATCTATTTTTGAAATGTGTCCTATTTAAGTTATTTGGTGAGTACAAGCCTCATGTAATTTTTGTGACTGCCGACATACGTTCATTTTGTAATGAGCTTAAAAGGCACCTGCTGGAAGCGAGATCGTAGAACCTATGTATTGGATAATGGTCCATTGACATGACACCATTGCGTCTTACCAGTTGCCTAGAAAATGTCGCGCGGACGTTGTTGTGCATTGTTAAGAATGGAACCTTCGGCAACCTTTTCCGAGTTTCAACGCTGCGGAAACGAGTCCCGAAACGAGTCCCGACGTGTCAGGACTGCCGGCCACCTGTCGAAGCCTGCCCAAAACGTGTCTCAACGCGTCCGTGACGTCAACGGGACGTGTGTGTGTGTGCGTGTGGGTTCGTGCGCTCCGGAAGGGGAGAGAGGCCTGGCCTAACTGCGGAGAACCATGGCTATGACTCATTTCTGGCTACGACGCGGCGGACTTTTCTGCTACGCACTCGGCGGTCGCACCTGCTGCCCTGGCGGAGAGTGAGGGAGAAAACGGACCCTATATAAGGCGGGGCGTGAGACGGCTCCAGTTGTTCTCTTGGATTTGACGACTGTATCGCTACCATGTAATTAAACCGTTCGTTACGTTACCAATTCTCCCACCTCCACTGGACCCCTGGGTTCTTCACTTCGGGGAATGGTCGTCGTCAAAGGCCAGGAAGCCTCCGGACGTGCGGCTTAAACCCCGCCTCGAACAGCATGCAGGTATAGCTCCGGCGTTGAGAGAGGAATCTCCCAGTTTAGATATGCCCGGCGACCGGACAAGTTTAAAAGAGAAAAATTCTCCGAACGCAGATTTTGAGAGATGTAAAGGAACATTTCTGAGAAATATAAAAGGCTATGTGATCCCGAACATCAAGTGCGTACGCTAGAACCTGACCTAAATAAATCTTGTTTGTGTGAAAAAAAAAAAGATTATCTTGAAAAGCCCAATTTCTTTTTGATTGTCGGCTTAAAAATAGTGCCCGATTTTCACGCCCAGAATTTTCAAAATTATAAAACCTGAAAAAGAAGAACCCTACATACATTACACAGCAGTTTCGATCCTCGCCAACACTCAAGCAGCTGTAATACATGTATGTGATTAATAATGTCAGATGCGGCAACAAGAATGTTCTCACAAGAGCCATTCTATTTCTAAACTAACAGTTCGAAGAACTGTTAGTTTGGATATAGTATCAGAGGTAAACCTGAGAGCAAACGCTCGCATGTTAGAATCAAATAATTAGCACCGAATTGGACGCTCTCAGAATGTGAAGGTTTGAATAGAACCTTAAAACTTCTAAAGGAGTTTTGGAAATATGCAAAGTCAAAAAACAAAGTAGCACTAGGAATTCCCCCGATTAGTGACAGTGGTCAAGCTGTTACAGAAGAAGAACAGAAAGCCACACTCTTTAATAATTACTTTCAATCGGTATTTTCGCCCGCAGTTTCTAATGAGTATCCGCTCTCTTATGATCTCTCCCTAAACAGACTGGATGAAATTGAAATTTCTTACACCGGTATCTTAAAAATGGTAAATGAACTAAAAACGAACAAAGCAGGCGGTCGCGATGGTATACCCAATCGTGTTCTAACTGAATGTTCCGGGATCATTTCATCCTATATAGAAATCCTTTTCAAAAAGTCGCTTCCAGTGGAAAGCTCTCGAGCGAGTGCAAAACGGCAAATGTTGTTCCAATACATAAGGATGGACCAAAAAATGTTCAAACTTACAGACCCATTTCTCTTCTGTTCATCTCTTCTAAACTAATGGAACATATAATCTACAGCAATGTTTTCAATCATCTAAACAAATATAGCTATCTCACTCCCTCGCAACACGGCTTTAGAAAAGGATTTTCTTGTGAAACGCAGCTGACTGAGTTTTATCACGATCTTGCATATTCATTTGACAACAGACTTCAAGTAGATTGCATATTTCTTGATTTTCAGAAAGCGTTTGACACAGTGCCTCATGCCCTTATCATCCATAAACTTTTAACCGACTAACATTATCGCATGGCTGACCGACTATATGCACCAGAGAAAACAATCCGTTTTAATCAAAGGCAAGCACTCAGCCCACGTACCAGTCACATCCGGAGTCCCACAAGGCTCAGTATTGGGACCGCTTTTCTTATTATTTTTATCAATGATATTACCGAGTCACTGAAATCGAAGATAAGGCTCTATGCGGATGACTGTGTAGTCTATTCTGAAGTTCAGGAAATTGCCGACTGTTGGGTACTACAAGATGATATCCGTCGTATCTCAGCCTGGTGTGGCACATGGGGCATAAAGTTAAACATAAATAAATGTAATCACGTACGTTTTACGCGTAAGCGCAAGCCTATCTTATTTACATATGACATCAGCGGAACTTCTTTGGCGACAGTATCGGATGTAAAATACCTTGGTGTACATTTTTCAGAAAACCTTACCTGGACAAAACACGTGGACTACATAACCGCAAAAGCAACTCGGATGCTTAACTTTATTAAAAGAAACTTCAGAGACTGCCCTATGAACATTAAAAGCACATTATATATTACATATATTAGACCTATCTTAGAATACGCAAGTGTGTCTTGGGACCCCAGCCAGGCCTACCTTGTGAACCAACTGGAGAAAGTACAAAATAGAGCAGCTAGGTTTATAGCAAGTAATTGCAATTTTAGATCGAGTATTAGTCAGCTAGAAAGAGCATTTATTTTAGAAAGAGCATTTAGTCTCATTGGCCCACAGAAGGAAGTGTATGCGCTTAAAGTTGTATCATAGCATATTTCATAATTACCTCGGCATAAATAAAGCTAACTACACGCTGCCTTCCCACTTCACATTAGGAAGAAGAGATCACTCAAAAAAAGTGAGAGAGTACCACTGTAGGACGGATGTATTTAAAACTTCGTTTTTCCCTCTACAACAACCAACTGAAACTCTCTACCGGAAGATGCAATCAACATCACATCTACAACTTTGTTCTGCGATAATATCTTAGATGCTGACTTCCTCAACTGATTCGTGCGTTCTCATGCCCATGCCACTGTTCAACTCAGAACCATGTAAATACTACAAATTTGTTTTGCGCGCTCATGTTATAGTGCCCTGTGCTTTTGTACATTTGCTCATATATGTGTATCCCACCCTCGCAATAATTCCCTAGTTAGGCGATGCCAGGTAACTTGAATAAATAAATAAATAAATAAATAAATAAAGTAGTTCAAAAAGAAAATTTTAGTGATTTCATTGACCCGTTAATGGCCTTTAACATGAAGAGGTTTAGAGTTAATACAAAACTATTGGGGCAACATAGGCCCTCTTGAAATCGAGATGAGCTCGTTACTCTCTTCAAAACTAATTAGGTTCGATTTTAAGCTCGAACTCAGCTCAAAACGTTAGGGGTACATAAAGCGGTGGACAAAAACGAGAAATTTCACATACAAATTAAACCTAGAGTTCAGCAGGATTACACCTAATGAAGATTAATCAAATTATTATAATAAAAATGTTTATTATAAAATATCTCTCCATTCCTAAACATCCTCCCTTCAATGGCGAATGAAAAAAAAATTTAATGGCGATTTTTTTCAATACCGGATGCGTCCACCAGCCCGCACCGAAAAGGTTTTTTTTTTTTTTTTTTTTTTTTTCGTTTGCACGGATTTCTAGCTGCTGCGGGGGCAAAGCAAATCCGCGAAATCGCGGTGTCTACTACGGTGCTGTCGCTTCTCCGCAGTACCTTATGCCAAGCGATAGGCGCACTCAACGGAGCCAGCTAAACATCTCGGAGAGTTCACGAACAAGAAATACTGCGGAACTTCTGACTACAGCGAATGTTTCTAAAAAATACCAAATCAAATAGTAAACTGGTATGTTATTAAAAGCCAAAATCGCAAGTTTTGAAAATTGCAATGTACGAGGCTCGAGCTATTAGTTTCAGCATTGAGAAACTAAAATTAAATTTTGGCGCAATGTTCGTCCAGATTTGCCACGCTCCGGTGAAATGTAGCAGGACGTTACAAAGTCCCTTTAACGCAGTTTAGCGCAAATAAAGCAGCAATCACATCACTGGGTTTGTATTTTTTTATTTGGGGCTTGTGGTCCAACGACCGATTATATACAATTATCCGTGCCGTCCTAATGCCTAATCTATAAACCTTTTTTTTTTTTTTTCAGAAAATCTAGGATTTTGAAACAGACATTACCACGACTGTAAATGTAAGATTCTGGTAAATATACAAACAAATCAATGTTTCCGGATATGTTTAAAATAGTATATAATTACTTTTAAAGATTAAGTCTAATCTTCTTTTGTCACCGAAATAGCTAACACAACTGACAAACGCCATCACAGTGAGTTATAGTGACTTTGTTATAGTCACCGAACGTATTCTTACTACTCCGCAGATTTTGCGGCACAATAAGAACAGACGATAAGAGAAACACGAAGCAAGAAGAGTGAACCTTGAACTGCGCAATACGTCGTCCCAGCTTAAAATTAGATGCAGCCGACGCTACGAGCTGATATGACCAATCGCGTGCTCTCTCGTCACTGAACAAATCATAAACAGAAGAGGCCTAGTCACTTGCGTTGATTGGCCCCAATACCTGGTGGCGTCAGCCGCGTCTGGACTTAAAGGCCGACGTACAACCTCGGTTTTCTGCAGGGAAGATAATCCACTTAGCGCTTCCCTCTCCTAACGTGCGAGAAAGAGCCAAGTTGGGGCAAGGTAAAAAGTGGAGAGAATATAGGAAAGGAGGAGGTGGGCGAAAGTAAAAGGCGCGAAGTTTACGTCGGCCTTTCAGCTGAAACAAAGTTTAAAGCAGCCTCGCAAATGTTTCTTTTTATTACACTTAAAGGCCAACGCACACTTGGCGCTTTCCACTTTTGCCCGCCTCCTCCTTTCCTATATCCTCTCCACTTCTGTTACATTGGCCCAACTTAGCTCCCCTCACTGGTTAGGAGAGGAGGAGCTCTAAGAGGATCATTTTCCGTGCAGAAAACCAAGGTTGTACGTTGGCCGCTAAGCGTTGGCAACCGGCGTCGAAGCGTGGCTATAGACCTTTGCAAAAATCGCCTTCTGCGCGCTGCCAACATATTGTCTGCTAAACTGTGAAACGCCTTCTGAACACGCGCTGTTGCTCTGATGTGCGGTATATCGTACACTGCGCACGCGTCCACAGCTCAGTGACTCAGCATTTTTTCCCGGGTGATTAGCCATGCAAAGGTCTATAGACTTTCCAGCGCTTATCAAACGTGCAAAAAATGCCGAGTCACTGAGCTCTGGACGCATGCGCAGCGTCTCATATTTCGTGGCAGAGAGGCACTGCGCACGCTCAGGACGCCTTCCGCCGCCCATGTGGACAAACATTGCAGACGGCGATTATTGGAAAGGTCTTCGCAGGCGACGCTACGGTCTGATGGAGGCAATCAAGCGGCGTCAAAAATGCATCGTCGGGGCACTCATCGCCTCAGTCTGTTTGCTATCACCACCTAAACCTAACACGCATAGTGAATGCGCCGCAATCCTGTGATTTCTTTTTCTATGCGTGATTGGTTTAGCCGGCAACGGTAGATCTTTTGGCCCAGCTTTATTGGCTCCATCGAATCGTAGCGCCGCCTGCGGTTGTACTTGAATGGCGCGTTTACACCTGCGGATTCGCGGGCGGATCCGCGCAGGCGGGAAGTGGATTTTGGTGCCGAAAATTCTGGTTCAGTCCGGGACTCATGTCCAGGTTTTCCGCCTGCGAAGAGTCGATTTCGTCACCCGGCTACAAAAATCTACTTTCAGCCTCCGCGGATCCGCCCGCGAATCCTTAAGTGTAAACGTGCCACGAAAGTGAAACGAAGTATATACCGAAAATGGCTAGAGCCGCCGGCAAAAAACATTTTTTTTTTTTTTTTTTGACAGCGGCAGTTGTTTTACGTAGTCGGCCACGAAATATACACTGCGTGGCACTGGTAGTGCGAACGCGACATCCGCGCTTTTGTGTGTTTTACTCCGAGAAGACGTCGATAAGCATTACACACTTTACCGTAGATTGTAGGCAGGTACCGTAGTTTGTAGGCACAAGTGCTTCTTAAACGTTTGTTTTATGTTTCTGCATGTGTCGACCTATATATTCGCAACAATATATACGGCTAGATGTGAAATAATACAGGAAACAATGAACAACACGAAATTATGCTTGACGTTAACAAATATTCGAGCAAACACTTTTTTTTTCATGTTTTTTTTTTGCTTTTTTTTTGGGGGGGGGGGACTGTTAATTTTTTTTTTTTTTTTTATGACCGCGTTCACTATCTAAATTGAGGTGCTTTTAAGCTGGCCTCGCAGAACTTTCGACAACGCGGAAATGGTCCAAAGAATGAGCGGTTTAAAATTTCTGAACGCCACAATATAAAATAAAAAGGACAGGAAATGCTCAAAAACAATGAGTCGTTGGAGAACGCTGTCACAGGCCACGTCAGTTTAGCCTGCCTCGGTTGTATCGCTGGTGCGGCATGGATAGCGAATAAGAGGAAGGGCGAGGGCGGCTGTTCTTTCGAAAAACAGTGCTCCGAAATGTCGTCACGCACGGCCGGTCGCTTTGCATCCAAAATATGTTGCCCGCTATCGTATATATCCTTGACAAGCTCTGTTGAGTTCACCGCGTTCTGTTCAGTCGTGGATACGGCTATAGCTAGACGACAGCGGAATTTTTAGTTTCGAATGTTTTGTTGTTGTTTTTTTTTTCGAAATGTTGAAATGAAACACGATCAATTGCGATAGTACGGTTTATAGTGAAGATTTTCAGAATGGCGGAGGGGGCCTTAACGTTTGGGGTTTCCCGAACACTTTTAGAGAAGTTGTGCGCACGCGCATGCGCAGTACGATACCCCAGGCTGTTCGGGAAGCTCAAAGTTTTGGGCTATTCTAAAGCTCTCTACTTTTCTCAGTTTTCATCAGGTGTTTTTGAAGATACATTCACGGCTTCGTCTTTACACCGCCAGGCGCTGTAAGTGTCTGATTTGCTCTAGAAGGTTGGAATTTTGTGGCATATAGCGGAACGGAGGTTTATTGAAATTGCCCGACGGTTACGCTATGGTAGGGCCAGAGGGGAGAGGGTTGGCGAGTGGAACTGCCGACAAAGCTTTCTGCTCTATCCGCTAGGTGCAATCAATTTCGCTTGAGTCGCAAATAAAGAGCGGTGATCACGTCGAAAGTCTCTGTTGTATACGTCGAACCGTGCGTTTCTCGGCGTCCTGTTCTGACGCAAATGGCACGAGTTAACTTTTACGCAACTGAAATAAGGGTCCTAAGCTATGGCTTCAGCTATATCGAAACAATGTTATGTGAAGCAGGAGCACGTGATCGACTGGCTCATGAGCATGGGAGCTGTCTCCTATCCGTGGGTGTGTTGTTTCGACAAATTTGTTATTTCGTCGGATAGCTTGTTTGTGGAATGTTTTCTGTAGCATCATTAGATGTCCGCTTAAGAAGACGATCGCCCAACGATTGGCAATAAAGCCGCGATTGTAGGCCACCTCTTACTTTTTAAAGCTCTGGCGAAATTTGGCGGGCACCGATTTCTTTTAACGAAATCTGCACCGCCCATTCCAATTATACTTTCCCGGGCACATCAATAAAATATCTGGATAAAAGATTAATTTTATTAAATAATAATGATTTCCTAAAATGAACAACTCACGCTCTCACAACTGGAAGGTTTCCACTAAAACAACACTGGCCAGGAGTAGTTCGCGACGTAACATACATGGTATCCGAGATGCGCCGCGAACGCTGTTGCACGTTGTCCCACCTGTTCGCGCCTGTACTTTTGTGTATCCTCTCTGTGCGTGTACACAATAAGCCACGCACTGCGCTTCTTACGTTGTCGGTGTCTGTCATATTAGCCGCAATCCAAGGATTCCTAAAACAACCTCACTCTGAAACGTAGCGTAATTCGTCAAACGCCAATAGGTCTGTAGCTCTCGAGTTTTCGAGCAGCGCCTCTTATGGCGAGCGAAAACGGATATTTTTTTATGTCGCGTTTCATGTAGTGCGCTTCAACAGTCGGTAACGTGGATCTAAATTTGTAAAGTAAGGCAACACGAGCAAACAACTTGAAATTGTGATAAAAAAAAGGACCCCTTCTTTTGTATAAGTGGGATAGGAGGCTAAACGCACCAGTCAAAAACGCGTTCCAGGCAACGTACTGCAGCACTCCTTTTGTGGTCACGTCTCGAGAACACTACAGCACCCTCTGGCCGAGAAAAACAGTCCTATCCCGACGTTGCGTATAGAAAGAGCGACAGCGTTTCTGAGATACGGTGCTGCCGCGAGACAGCCGGGAGCAGCAATCAAAGACAAAGACCACAGCCAACCGTAGTCCCACCGGATACATCACTCCCCGACGGACAGAGCAACAAAACGCATCGTCTTTTTTTCCGTCGCTCTAGCGTGTCCCGTGCTTACGTTGTACCCCGGGATTTCTCGTGGAGCGCGGTAAACTCTTTGCCTTTCCCTCCTCTGCGACCGGCACGAGACGCCGGCGCGTTCCTCCTCCTCCAGGCTTCGTGTCAGCGACCTCATTCCCCCGTAGCTCGAGAACAACAAGTTCCAGATGTATCCTTCCCCCGAGATCTAAGCTCGTGGCAGGTAATAACTTAATAGGCTCCCTTCGGATTGCCGCTGGAGAATTGCTCGAGCGCGCGGTGCAGTTCCCTGTGTCACTATGTTTATCCTGGGTTGCATTACGCTGAATTCACGCGGCGAGATGTCTCTGTCTTGATGTGTTGACTCTGTGATTACGCGAATTTTCAGGCTGTTAATGCGAGCTTATTTTGCGTGCACCATATTCTCCTGACAATTGTCTGCGCATAATGCACTGTCCACGCAAAGAAATATATATATATATATATATATATATATATATATATATATATATATATATATATATATATATATATATATATATATATATATATATAACTTAAAATATAAGAAAACCCTTGGTGAACAGCGGACGGCTGATTCTATATATATATATATATATATATATATATCAGACTTGTAGGTAGTTCAACTACTCTACTCAAGTTACTGTAGTTTAACTACTTTTCTGAGTAGTTTAGTAACTTTCAATTGCATATTTATTTTGGTAATTAGTAGTTTACTTTAATTACTTTTTCTGAGTAAATTACTTTCGAATTTTAGTGGTTGTTTTGCCAATCAACAAACATTCCTGCACAAAAGAGATAAGATGTTGGAACATCAGCTGATATTTGCAAAGAGGGAGAAGCATGTGGCGTACAAAGGGGGGGGGGGTGAATAAAATAGTTTGGAGAGTCCGAAACAATCCAAAAATTTTCATGAGCCCACCCACTGCAACAACACTGCTACGAGGCGCGGGGAGCGAACAGACACGACGTGAGAGAGGCCGAATAACTGCAGGATTAGCGCCGAAGACTGGCATTTCTCTTTGGGTCCTGAAGCTTAGGGAGACTTGACCCATCTGAAGAAAGGGCTGGTCCCCGTTTCTCCCCAGTGTAGAAACTCTCGCCCACTGCCCGAGGTGCACACACCGCATCCTCACTCAAAAGAGGCAACAAAATGCAGCACCTGCTCTGAAGCTCATCTGGTGCTCCCGTAGTTTGTGCTGTACTCGAAGAATAGCGTGCTGAAGAGCGACGCAAAGGCGACCTTTTAGCGATGCCTTTTCTCCCAAAAATCAAAATATGCAGATATTTAAAGATTCAAAATCGTTCAAGAAACTTTAATAATTCCCCCAACCTTTTATATAAAAAATAATAAACAGGCAGTGTTGGGAAGTACTCTAAGTACATGGTACTTAAAGTACTACTCTTTAGAAAACTTGTACTTTACTTGAAGTACATTCTCTGAGCATGTACTAGTACCTTTCGAGGGAAGAAAAACTCCCGACTTCAATGTACATTCCCCGAATTTGAAGAAAAACAATGGCGTATCGTCGTGTGAAAACGCGCTCTTTCGAGACGTCATCTGGTCATTTTCCTGAATGAAGTAATGGCGGCTATAAAACCGACAAAAATAAGTGCCTTATAAGTTGATTGTGTCAAATAGCTCGTCAGCGAGAGTGAAGCAACTACTCTGTGGCGAATTGACTTTATACACTATTCGCTGTCATTTCCTTAAAACTGATGCACTTCCGATTACCCCTGGAGCAATGCTTACCAGTTTAAAAAGAAAAAAAAAACTCTGTATAGGGAATGAAAGGTCATCATGCAAGATCGTGCTAAAATTACTTGTACTTTACCTTGAAATATATTGTATTTATAGTATGTTACTTGAAGTACATTGCACCCGGTGTCTTACTGCTTTACTTCAAGTACATAACCTCTCATTGACTTTGTACTTTACTTCAAGTACTTTTAAGATGTAGTTTACGCAACACTGTAAACAAGCATGCAATGTCTGAAAAATCAAGCTCAGGCAGTGCTAAACCTCAAAGTGCAAATGACACATTTGCAGTACATCATTGACCAAACAAACAAGGAAGTACAAAACAATTAATGTAGAAGCAGAATCAGCTATTAAAGCATTTCTGTGAAAAGGAAGCCGATTTATATTTGGCTAGCACAATTTCGCTAACGGATCAAAACCTATGTACTTTCTTTTTACCATAAAAAACATATAAAAGTAACTTCAATAGTATCTTCAAAAGTAATTCGCTACTTTTTTACGGTAATTAGTAATTTTCTCAATTACTTTCCATTTGATTAATTTCTACTCTACTCAAATTACTTTTGAGGTTTATACTCAGGAACTTAACTTAATTACTTTTTTTGAGTAACCTGTACATGTCCGATATATATACAAGGGGTTTTTCGTTTTTAAACTTAATAGATTTGTTTAAAAAAAGCCATCAAAGTTACACTTGTGCGGCTTGTGCAGGTGAGTTATACGGCCAGGGGGACATTATGCGGATGGCTAATCTTTGCGATAAGTCGGTTAATTCGTTAATTAAAAATAGACATAGGGTTCCAAATAGAAACTTGCTGAGCGGTATCGAAAACCATTAAATCAGTCATTTTCAGAAAGACTTTCAGCGCTGAGAAGCGTAGCAGTGCACTAAAGTTACCACTCGTGGACTAGGTGCAAGGCTAGCGGTTGCGGTAAGGCGCCCGCACGATTTTTCCGTCTCTTAATTAGCCCCAGCCTTGTACCTGCTCCACGAGTGGTAACTTTAGCGCACTACTGCGCTTCTCACGTGCTCAAAGTCTTTCTACAAATTACTGAATTAGGGTTTTGGACGACGCTCAGAAAATTTCTAATTGGAACCATAAGACTATTTTCACTAATTAAGTTAATTAGCAGATTTTAATTAATTAGCCGACTGATCGTTATGATTATCCCCCTATATTAAGCCCCTCCTGGCCGTATAACTCACCTGAACAAAGCGCATAAGTGTAGCTTTCACAGTTTTTTTTAAACAAATATGTTAAGATTAAAAAAAAACCTGCATATATCAGTTGAAAAAAAAAAAAAAAAGATTTCCGTTGCATAGTATGCACCTGGTGCATAGCCCGCACTTAGTGTCTGCATCCGAGCGTAATTCTCATGCGCAGCGCACCTTGACAAACGTCCGCGTTATTAGCTCATAAAGAAGTTTATATCATACATAAGGCATCATTAATGTGCTCTGTGTTTCACGAAATCCGACACTTCTCGTTATAATGAACAATCTGGAAAACTCAAAATACTTGTATAGTAGATAGGCCGCACCGTGTAGAATTTTAACTTTTGAACGTGAATAGTTTTCGCACCATTGCGCGGAGATCACGGTACTGAACACCGGACGCGCTTACCAGTGGCGTGCGAGATACGTGTTAGAAGCACGCGGGTTTTGAGGCTGTACTCAGTGCAAGGTGCCACTATTAAAACAATCAACAAACACCGCTCGCCAACTCAACAAACGCAGCTTTTCTTTTTGTACGGCCCACCGGATCGGTACCGCCTGATGGCAGACATGTTCATTAGTCACTTGGCTAACCTTCGAGCGTTGCAAAAATCAAGGATTCCCTGACAGGTCTGCGAGGTCCGTAGGACTGTCATTCTAGTCACTGACGGGCAGACTTGTACGGTACTCATTGCAAGTAATCAAATAACTTGTAGTAGATTAATATTTGAGTAATCTTTCGAATACATTTATTATAAAGTAAACGCAAGAGTAATTCGATTACTTTTGGAAGTATTCAAATTACCTGTAACTGTTACTATTTTTCTCTCCCCTTCCTAATGACACCCTTTCTTTGCACAAGTTTCCTTCCAAGGAATCTTCGAACCAAGTCTCCGATAGGACGATGCTTTACCCAAATTGGTGAATTAGGAAGATAAGTAGTTTAGAGTTCGGTGATTCTAATCTAATTAAGGACAGTACGAAAGACCCGTTTTCAAGCGGCAGAAATATTCGTCGATTTGAAAATCTGAGGGGAAACTCGCAGTCGTACTGCTGATACATCACGCAACAAGCCAGTCTGTAGATGGGGCCTTCCTGGTATGTCGGCCCTCTCCCATCTGGTCGTACAAGAAACTACGTGCAGACGTGTTTGGAAACATAGATACGTGTGTGAAGCAAAAACACGCTTCGATCGGGGAAGAGGCAAGTTCGCAGATGATTCTGTCATCATGTTTGCATAGAGCACCGTGTCTTTTGTATCAACTATGAGCAGCGCGATCCCCGGCTTTAAGTAACTGTAAATGCAAAAACTGGAAATCCCGCCCAACGTGATCTTGCCGTACCTCGTTTTGGTGACATGAAAAGAGTTCTGAATCGGTCCACACGTCGCCACTCGAAATTGCACGAGGTGCGGTGGAAACAGTCGCCTCACCAGGCTCCTCGCGCACCTCATTCCGGTGGACAAAACTGAGTTTGTTGGCGTTCGGGCACCGTAGCGTTCGGGATGACTAAGCGGTGGCGGCGCTTCTGCAGTCGTATTCGACAACGGCATACGGACGCAGTTTTCTCCTCTTTTTGATTATCCTTCCTTCGCAGCTTTTCTCAGTTCCGCGTTGAGTTAAATCTAATGGTACCTATTTACCCGAACGAGTAGTGCCTAGTGCGTTTTAACTAGAAATGCTGTGTGCGAAACGTCAAATAGGGCATTCGAAAGTTCCTTCCTGTCGTTCTACCAGTGACTTCAGTGCTGTTCGTATTTGAGTAAGGTCCGATTTTGTGGTCGGGTTGAGGGTATCGGGCTTTCCTCCATACTGAAAATAACGCGAACCATCGCACTCAACTTTCCGCCTTGCCAATACCCTCGCCCTCAGATATTGCTTTTTCCCCTCCCGACAGACCGCGCCATGTTTGAGCGCGTCGGGAGGGGAAGAAGGCGAGTGCCGCGTGAAGGGTCGATTGAAGCTCGAGTCGTCTCGTCATTAATTATTGACAAGTTCCTGTCGAACAATAACGCGATACTCGCTTCCATCCGTGCCTAACTGTCACAACGGCGAAAAAAAAAGTTTTTTTTTGTGTGTGTGTGTGTTTTTTTACATGTGAAGGTCTGCGTTTTTATTAAAAATAACCAGATGAAAAACAGGTCTCCTTTCAATGTTCCATTTTTGGGGGGCTACACTGAAAAATTTGCGCCGTCAAACTTTTGTTTACAACATGTCTCTGGTAGCCTTTTGCTACCCGCCTATCGACCTTGAGCCCGCTAAAGCCTGATTCACATGGTGCGATTTTACTTGCAAATTCGCAGCTGCGACATCGTTCGTGCGGCAAAAGGAGCGTGGTGAAGGCTGCGGTGCTCAACGTCGCAGCTGCAAATCGCGAGAAACTTCGCACCATGTGAATCAGGCTTTAGCCTGAATGTTATGCTATGGGTAATTTCGTGTAACTGAGTTACTTCTCTTTTTTTTTTTTTTTTGGGGGGGGGGGGGGGGGTATTTAGCGGTAATTTAGTTTCGTGGAGAACTTTCTGTGGCATTTCAGAAGTGAAGAGTGTACGTGCACAGCTTTCATAGGCGCTCAAGATGAGCAAGCGCACCTGCGCCCATAGCTTTGGCTCCATGGCCAGAGACAGGGCAGGGCGTAAGTGTGCCTCGTTTTTATACTTAGCCACAAAGTGTGCACTGTTTAGGTTACAATCATTAACGGAAAGCAACAAAAAGGACAAAGAAAGGACGAGGTTCGCTGATCAGGCTACGGGCCAATTAACTGTTATCGTATCTCAACCACTATTCAAGTGCACTCTTCGGCAGTGCGCCCCCTTCACCTGGTTCAACGGCGCACCAAGATGAAGTTAACAGTTTTCCATTTTCGGCGAGGCTTTTTTTAAGAACAGAAAAAAAAAATAACGCGGAAATTGCAGCGAACCGTGCTCGCTTGTTCTTCTACGTTCGTGTATTTTCCGAACTCAGGTCACGTCTTGCTCTCGCTGTGACGTCTCTCTTTTAGGAGGACTTCTTTCGACGGCCGTTTTTATGCTTTTCTCTTTTACGTTCGACTCTGTGTAAACACACACAACGACAAGCTTCTTCTCGGCTCGTTTCGTGTCTGAACATTCATCCATCTGGATGTTGAAGTGTCTTGTTCCTCTGGCCTTTTTTCCTATCTTTTTTTATTTCTTCTTTATCCGCTTTTTTCTTTGTCTTTAATGTTGCTGCATTTTTTTTTCCCCTCAGCCAAATTTTAGCATTCTCGTTTCGACAGAGTACGTTTCCATGAATGAAAAAAAAAAAAAATAGTTGTACGTCGTTTGTAGCGTGTAGTACGAGTACGTTGACTCAATGAATCGAACCATCCTTTAAAGCCAGATGAGCGGGAGTTTTTTTGTTTTTTTTTTCGTTTTTTTTTTTTACTCCTATCATACTTAGTCGGTTCGAGCAGAGGCTTTACGAACGGAAAGTAAAGCGATAAAAAGAGGATGGGGGAGGGGGGGAGGAGACGTACGACACCGGAAATTGTGGGCATTGTGCTGTAGGCCTCCGATACCCGCCTGTCATTTACGGAGGAATGCTTCGGTTGGCTTTACGAACGCTCACAAAAGCTCGATGCAGCTTCTATCCCTCTCGCCCCCCTTCCCTTGTCAATGCCTCGTTTCATTTATGCTCTCCTTGTTTTTTGGTGGTGTTGTTTTGTTTTGTTTTTTACTACGCGCGGAATGCGTGATAGACAATTTTCGCTGCGAAGAAGCTGGTTTACCTGTATGTGTGTCTGCTTCGGTCTTTTGCCGGTGTTATTTCGCTTCATTGTCTCTCGCGTTAACAATGGAAATGTTACTCCGCGAAATGGTTTCGGGAAACGTATGTTTTCTTGTTTTGTTTTTCTCCGTGTCGGGGTCGTTTTACGGTTTTACCCACTCCAATGAAGCATATTTGTGGCGCTTATTTGTTTTTGTTTTTGTTCTTTATTCTTTCGCTCACGACTGAGCGGGGACCATTATTGCTCTATACCCGAGTCGTACTATACGCTCTGCGCGCTCGAAATTACCTTTGGAAACGAATTAGATGGTAATGATCTGGGCCCAGTCTCGACTTTCGAGCGTATACTTCCGCTGCTCTGGCTTGGCTGCGTACTACATGTTCGCGTCGAATTTCGTTTCGTTAATTAAAGACAAAAAAACAAACAAAAAAAACGCCTACCCTGGGAGATTTGTTTCTGTTTGTTTTTTTCGTCTTGTCATCTGTTTCAGCGCGGAAAGAAGCCGGACGAACTTTTAGAACCTTTTCAAAACCCAAGCAAGCCACTTTGGCACAAACATCGAAAAGCGCGAAAAACGAGGACAAGTGGTAGAAGACAGGACAAGTGCAACACTCAACTGACGTTTTTATTACCTTAGTAGTGAAAGACTTGCCCTGTTCTACCACTTGCCCTTGCGCTTCTCGCTTTAATATATTAAGGTGCAGTTAAAGAGAAATTTTAGCGATTAAAGCGCAATTTTAAAGCGCTACTAATGTATTAACACTGACGTTTTATTACATGTAGTGAAAGTCCTGTCTTGTTGTACGACTTGTCCTTGCGTTTCGCGATTTTTCATTTTTGTAGTGTGTAACCAACTAGCCCAACAGGTAACTTTGCTTGCAACATGCGCAGTCGCCATTTTCTTGGGAACGATGCGTGTGATTAGATCCCAGTCCTCGCCCACTGCTGACAGAGCATTCGTTTTCGATTCGAGCTGAGAGGAGTTAATGTCATTTCATTTAGTTTCCCCTTAAGGGCCCGGTTAGGCCATTACATAGAGGGGAGGGATAAATACATAATATACAAATCAAGGCAAACAAAAGAAGAAGAAAACACAGGTGAACTAATACATCCAGGTCAAGCTCATTATTCGTACGTAATGGAACGCAATACTAATAACAAGAAAAATGAATCCGTAGGCTTGATAGAATAACTTCTGGGTCTACGATGGTGGCGATAGAGGATGGTAGGCTGTTCCAGACGCAGATGGCTTGAGGAAGGAAAGACTGATTGAATGCGTTTGTGGAACCAGAAGTACGTTTGATAGTGCAGGAGTTGTTAAGGCGAGAATATGTTCTCTCAGGAGGTGATATCGAAGAGTTCTTGAGGTAGGGGCAATGATAGTAGACTTTATGAAGAAGACAGAGGCGAGAGAGTTTTCTGCGGAGCTGCAAAGAAGACAGGGTAAGTTGACTTTTTCAAGCGGATACACTGACAGGAAAATCATAGGTCGACAAGATGAAACGAGCGGCCCGGTTTTGTACTGCCTCCAGGTGGTTGGTGAGGTAGGCCTGATGGGGACTCAAGTTGGAATCTGCATATTCTAATTTTTGTTTTATGAACGTGTCGTAGGCCGTTTTGCGGACGAGTGGAGGAGCACTGCACGGGTTACGTCGAATGAAGCCTAGAGTATTCAATGAGTCTGCATGAATGGCTTCAACATGGTTATTCCATGAGAGCTCTGATGTTAGTCTTACACCAAAATATTTATACGTTGAAACAGTTTCGATTAAATCAGAGTCGAAGAAGTACTGATGATATGGGATGGATTTTTTTCTGGTGAAGTCCATTAATTTACATTTAGGTTTGTTTAGTGACATCAACCAGGTGTTGCATCTTTCGTTAATTTTTAGGAGGTCAACTTGTAGCTGGTTGTGATCATGCACACGTGTTACTTTGTTATAGACGACGCAGTCGTCTGCGAAGAGGCGTATTTTAAAGGAAATTGTGGAAGAAAGATCATTGATAAATATTTAAAAAAAAGCAGAGGCCTGAGAGCGGACCCTTGCGGAACACCAGAGGAGGCATTTGTTAAGGTGGACTCGTGCTTATTTATGACCGTGAACTCTACGCGGGCGGAAAGGAAGTCGCGTATCCATGCAAACACTAAAAGATCAAGGTGAAGAGAGGACAGCTTGAAAAGGAGGCGTTGATGGGGGACGCGGTCGAAAGCTTTGGAGAAATCAAGAAAGACGGCGCCGTTCTGAGCATGATGCTCGGGGTTAGTGTGTAGGTCATGAATGAAGTAACAGAGCTGTGTTTCACAGGATAGTCATTTTTCGAATCCATGTTGATACATAGAGAAAAATCTGTTTGTTGTTAAGTGAGTCATGATGTGAGAGCAAAGTATGTGCTCAAACAGTTTGGATGAGAGAGATTTTAAGGATATTGGGTGAGAGGTAGAGACAGTAGAGCAAATTCCCTGTTTAAAAACAGGGACAAACTTGCAAATTTTCCACTCTGAAATAATGCGGCTTTCAGATAAGGACTGAGTATATATGAGTCACAAAAATTCAAAAGAATTAATGCTGGTGTTTTTCAGAATTTTCGAATTTATATTTGTCAGGGCCGGCGTACGTTGTGAATTTTAATTTGTCTATTAGGTTTACGATACCGGCAGTGTCTATACTGATTGGGAGCATTCGCTCGTAAAGCTCTTCGGTGAGAGTAGGGCCAGCAAGCACTCTACAGTGAAAATTCAAGAAAAGCATTCATTTAGTACTTCACGGTACTCGTTCTCGGGGATGAGGTCGCCATTTTCATGAGTAAGATGTACGATATGGTTATTAGTTTTTGGTGATACTAAGTTCCAGAACAATTCCTTGTATGAGTTCACGGGATAATCAGTAAGTCATAGAAGACGATTTTTTTTTTTTGACAGCTTCAGGCTCCTGGCAAGTGTTGTAAGCCTCCCAGACTTCCGTCGTGTCAACACGTTTGGCCACAGGTTAGTTCAATCTGCACGAATACGGATTGTAGGAACAAATATTTTCACAAGTTCATTCATTTTTGTTTTGAATAGCATTTAGTTCTGCGCCACCGATCTAAGGTAAAAATTATCAACGGAAGAGTAAAAAAAAAAGTTGTCAACTCGTGGTTTATTAATTCAAAATCTATTTAATTATTGTAATATAGTAAATACCCTTAGGGGGCGCCACCAAGCAGGGAAAGTCGGAAAGAGACGACGACAACGATCAAGAGACACGGGTGTGGCCCGGGTAGGCGTCGACATTGCATGTACTATGGAACGTCAATAAACCACAAATATTACATGGTGTCAGAAGTGTAAGCGATGAAGGATCCACTGAAGCGCTGTGAGTACAGAGCGCGACCATGCAGAATCCTCCAGGAGCATCGGGAGTACCGAGCACAAACGCAAGTATCCTGAAAAGCCTACTGCCGCCACCCCGACCGTTGGACCTGAGCGGCGACTTGGAGCAAGCATGGAAGATGTGGTACGAGGAATTCACATTGTACTCTACGGTTACAGGCCTCAAGGCTCAAGACCCAGCAGTACAATCGGCCACGTTCCTCGTGATCATTGGTAAGGACGCACGTCGCGTCTATCATACATTCACGTTTTCAAATGAGGCGGCACGACACGACCTGGACACTCTGATAGAAACGTTTCACGCACACTGCAAGTCGACAGAGAACCAAACGTACCGGGAGTTCGTTTTTGGAATGCGAAATCAGAAACCAGGAGAGAAGTTCGACGACTGGCTGACGGAGCTTCGCACGCTTGCCGCGGACTGCGACTTCGGGTCAATGCACGACAGGATGTTGCGCAGTCGAATCATCCTTCGAACACTGAACAAGAAATTACAGCAAAAACTCCTCAACGAAGATCCAACGCTGGAAAAGGTGATCGAGCAATGCAGAACGGCAGAAAAAGGAGCTGAACAGTTTCGAGAGATACAAGCGGCCAAGGCTGCAACAGCTACGCCAGAAGTGTGCGCGCTTTCAGGAGGAAAGCAGTGTTCTCAGTGCGGGTACACCACTCACACAGGTGGAACATGCCCAGCAAAAACAGCCAAATGCAAGGTATGTGGACGCAAGGAACATTTCGCGCGGGTGTGCCGTACGACAAAGAAACGAGGTTTCCGAGAGTCTAAACAGAAAACTGCTCACCAGAATGTCAGGCAGCTGCACGAACAAGACAGTGACGATGATGACACCTTCGTGATTAGTGCTGTAGCACACTCAACAAAAACGTGGGAAGCGGAAGTGTCCATTGAAGTTCAGCCTGTGGACTGCCGAGTTGACACAGGGGCAGACTGTTGAGTAATCTCTGAGAGACTGCTTCATACTCTAACCAAACGCCCAGCTCGAGAATGCAGTGTACGCCTTAGTTCTTTTTTCGGGCATGTGCAGACTGCAAATGGCAAGAGCACTTTGCAGGTGCAGCAAAAGGGGTGTGTGTCGGACGTCGACTTCTACATTGTGAAACAGGACGTGCCTACGACTCTGAGTGGAGTGGTATCGGAAGAACTACAGCTCCTTCGACGAGTTGCTTCTCTCCAAGCAAAGAAAACTGATCTTCCTAAGAAGTATGAAGATGTCTTTGAGGGACTGGGAACAATCAAAGGTGTGAAATACAGTATGAAGCTAAAGCCAGACGCAGAAGGTGTAGTTCACCAGCCAAGAAATGTGCCTGCAGCGATTAGGGATGATCTAAAAAAAGAGCTAGATCGAATGCTCGAAGAGAAAGTCATCACACAAGTGTCGGAACCTACTGATTGGGTTCATCCGATCGTAGTGGTAAGAAAAAGCAACGACAAGGTGCGTGTTTGCATGGATTCCCAAACACTCAACAAGGTCCTACTACGGGAGCATTTCTGCATGCCAACCTTAGAAGACATCGCAACACGCGTGCATAAGGCGAGGTATTTCTCAGCTCTGGATGCCTCTACATGATTTTGGCAAATTCAGCTGGAGAGGAAGAGCTCCTACCTGTGCACCTTTGCAACCCCTTTTGGACGCTACCGTTTCCTCAAGATGCCCTTCGGCATCTCAGCTGCACCTGAGGTTTTCCAGAAGGCAATGCTTCACGTCCTCGAGGGACTTGAGGGCGTTGAGGTAATGGTAGACGACATTTTGGTATGGGGAGAAACTGTACAACAGCATGATGAGAGACTGCAGGCAGTTCTACAGCGTTGCAGGGACGTCAACCTGACGTTGAATAAGGCGAAATGCAAGTTCCTGCAGACCGAAATAAGATACCTGGGTCACATCTTCTCAGACAAGGGCCTACAGGTGGACCCAGAGCGAGTGAGTGACATCCTCAGCATCACAAGGCCACAAAACACCAAAGACTTAAAACGTTTTCTTGGAGTCATCACCTATGTGAACAGGTTCATTCAGCACATGGCGGAACTCGGTGCTCCACTACGAGAACTCTTGAAGAAGGACGTGTCGTGGAGCTGGGACGAGCACCACGAGAGCAGTTTCCAGGCACTGCGGGAAGCGTTGATAAAGGCCCCAGTGTTGCGATTTCATGACAAGCAGGAGCCTCTCACCCTTTCAGTTGATGCCAGCTCTCATGGACTAGGAGCGATCCTACTACAAGGAGGTCAACCTGTGGCCTACTCGTCACGGTCTCTAACAGAGACACAAGTACGTTATGCGCAAATTGAAAAGGAACTCCTTGCCATCGTTCACGGATGCACTCGTTTCCACGAATACATCTTCGGACGAACCGTCGAAGTTGAAAGTGACCACAAGCCACTAGAAGCAATCTTCCAGAAGCCACTGAACCAGTGCCGGCTTCGACTGCAAAGGATGCGGCTAACCTTGCAGACTTATGACATCCAGGTAAAATACAAACCTATCACGATAGGGTGTCAGCTACGTAGCTGACACCCTATCGCGATATCCATCAAATGAAATGTTCCACGAAGACTATGAGGTGAACACACTGGAAGTCCTCCCAGTCACAGACAAGAAGCTGGAAGAGTTCCGTGGGGCAATCGTGGAAGATGAAGACATGAAGATACTGCTACAGTACGCAGAGACTGAGTGGGCAAACGACAAGATGCAGGTTCGTGAGAGTTTGCGATCCTACTGGCCCTATCGGGACGAGGTCCATGCCGAGAAAGGACTTTTGCTTCGTTCCAACCGGCTAATAGTCCCAAGAAAACTTCGACCAGAGATGCTCCGCCTTCTGCGCGCATCACATGGGGGCATCGAGAAGACCAAACACAGAGCCCGAGAGGCGCTGTATTGGCCACGACTGGACCGTGACATTGAGGAAACGGTACAACATTGCAAAGTCTGCAAGCAGTACCAGCACCAACAACCTCGCGAGCCTCTACGGAGTCATCCAGTCCCAACGGGACCCTGGCAGAGCATTGCTATGGATATATTTCAACATCAAGGGAAGCTTGATAGTAGTGGACTATTATTCCTTTTTCTACGAAGTCCACCTCATGAGCAAGACGAATGCACTAAGTGTACTCAACGGCTGTGCAGCTACCTTTTCCCTACATGGACTGCCACTACAAATCATCACGGACAACGGTCCTCCGTTCAACAGCTACGTCTTCGCCAGCTATTGTGAACAGCACAGTATCTCACATGTGACGTGTGGGCCTCGTTCCATCGGAGGGCCCTCCCCGGCAAGATTTCGTCCCTGGTCTCGAGCGCGCGTTGTCGGTCGCGTATTACGTGACATTTCCAGAGCGAGTGAAAAAGGCGTAGATGTTAGCCAAAGCGCGATAGATTTACCTCGGTCGTGTCGACGTGTAGCTGCGGTAGTGTCGTGCCCCACGTTGCAGACGCCAGATGTGGAGACGAAGAAACGAACACTAGTTCTCGCGGTGTCCAGGCTCCGACTGCCCCCCGCGTGCCAGCTCGTCCCCCGATCGTCGGTGCTCTTTATTTTCGTCTTTTTTTTCGTTCCCCACAAGCCCTTACTACCCAAGATCAAATGGGATGGCGGAGAGGGGAGTGCAGGAAGCAAAGAAGTTGATGAACAAGCATTGTTTTGCGACTCAGGAGTACTATGACGCACTCCTGGAGTGGCGCAACACGCCAAGGGACGGGATTCTAAAATCTCCGGTACAGCGCCTCATGAACCGCCACACGCGAGCACAAGTTCCCGCATATCCAAGCTTCTTGCAGAAGAACTCACCGGATCAAGGAGCAGTAACAGAAAGACTACTCGACCCCAAAAAGAAACAAGCAAAGTACTACAACAGGGGAACCGTACCACTGCCTGATCTCAAGTCAGGAGAACCTGTGTACGTCAGAAATCAGGCAAGCCACCAGTGGGCACCAGCCATCGTCCTCGCAAGAAAACAACCTCGCTCGTACATTGTGCAGGACGAGGAGGGACTGTCCCATCAGAGGAATAGGGTTGTGCTGAGACAGAGTACTAGAAGAGCAAAACCTCCTGCGCGGTACACAGACCCAAACTTCACGACTTAAAAGAAAGAAGAGAAAAGGGGAGATGTAATATAGTAAATACCCTTAGGGGGCGCCACCAAGCAGGGAAAGTCGGAAAGAGACGACGACAACAATCACAAAACACGGGAGATATAATATGGTAAATACCCTTAGGGGGCGCCACCAAACAGGGAAAGTCGGAAAGATACGACGACAACAATCACGACACACGGGTGTGGCCCGGGTAGGCGTCGACATCGCATGTACTATAGAACGCCAATAAACCACAAATATTACAATTATAATCATTATTTATCTTAGAAATAGGAGGATTTACGATAACAGGCAGTGATTAGGTATTATGCAGTAGCCTGTGATCGCTTAGCCCTTCAAAATAGTGAATATATTTGACGATGTCTTTTGACGTGGTCAGTATCAAGTCTAGGATATTATCTGCACTGGTTGGTTGATCAACTAACTGTGTGAAGTTTGAAGGGAGACACATTTGCAGGAATTGTTTAGATGCTGCTCTATTACGAGAGGATAGATTTAACCAGTCAATGAAAAGAAATTTAAAATGTCGGCTTTAGGAAAACGGCCCTTAATATCAACGAGAAGAGAGCACAAATTGTTATGAAATGATGAAGCACAGTCAGGTGGCTCAGAACACACTCTTATAGGCAACCTGCAATGCTGTTTGGTTCGGCGCTATCTAGCGGCTGAAGCAAGAAATATTGGGTATCCCTGGGAGAGGCGGCTGCCTTGTTCAAACGTAAGCTTTTACTCTGGTGGCGCCGCTAAGCCTAGTGTCTAAAACAAGAAATACTGGGTATCCCAGGAAGCTGTGATCGCGTAACATGCCAGTACAGCGGATGCTACGGCCCTGGCGGGCCAATGGGAACGCGACTGCGTATCACCGGAGCGTGCCTCTACTCAGAAGAAGTATCAGGCTTTTCGCTCCGTCATGCTCCAATATGTGTGCGTTGCGCTCGTATATACGTAGCCCATATCGATGCCGTCGGCACGCAGTGTGGTGCTTATTGTTCACCCTTTGCCAAGTTACAACGCGACGGAGCATAACCGTGGGCTCTCACTCAGCTGGCGCCGCCTGGCTGTTGCCGGGTGGCTACAATAATCTTACTCGAGGAAGTACTAACGCATATGCAAGTACATTCCAAGTCCACGTCAAAAGAAGATATCTGCATTTTTATCGCAATGAGCACACCACTTCACAAACATTATCAGTCCAGGCCGGTCATGCCGAAAAACATTATAGCTAAAGTTTAAAGGAAAGATTTCTTTGTCTTCGAGGCCCGGTTTAAACCATGTTTTTGTGAGAATGACTATATCTGATGCGCTATCGTTGAGTACGTCATGGAGCTCGTCTTGTTTTGGCATGACACTGATAATGTTCGTGAAGAGGACAGAAACATCTTGTTTTTTTATCGCGTGTTGCAGCTTGATGTGATGACGGCAACGTTTTATTTTTATTCCACCGAACTAGTTATGAGAATTTGATGATAGATTGTGACTCAGGGTTAAATACGAATCGTTTGTTGTTAATATGCAACTTGTTGAAAAGTGCTTTAAGCGGTACGTTCAGGTCTTATTCGTATTGAAAAGTTGCTACGAGCAAGTCGCACACACACAAAAAAACCTTCACGTACAGCCAGGCACGTATCCAGGGGGGAGGCCCATGGGGCCCGGGCCCCCCCCCCCCCCCCCCCCCGAAATCTTCCATTTTGCTGGGACCTCCTCTCCCCCTTCCCCCTCATACAGCATTTTGTCATGGGCGGGCCCCCCCCCCCCCCCAGAAACAAAATCCTGGCTGCGTGCCTGCGTACAGCGTAAGGGGTGTGTTTTAACCTGAAACCAGAGGACAATTTTTTTATCTTTAAATCGGGCAAACTTGACAATGATTGGTCTAGTTTTCTTCGGAGTTGAATTTTCCCAGCCGGCGCGATCTTTCAAGGTTTGAGGGGTGGCGTGCAATGCCCAAGTTCTGCACGCAAAACTGCATGATGTTTTCATCCGATTGCCCCCACGTTACGACTTGGTTATAAAGGCTACCAAAAAACAACAAACTCTACCTTCTAAGACACTTTTCATTGTCTTCACACTGTTTCTGGATATTTGCCAGCTCGACAGACATGCTGTGGGAAGGCTGAAGCGGAGTTTCAGATGCAGTGCCGGTCGCAGCCAACTAAGCTTCCACAGCACTTGTCCTAGAAAGCAGTTGTTGAACAAATATATCGGTAGCTTTTTGCCCCCGCCCTAGAAACACATCCTTCGCCAACATGTCTGCCTGCGCAGCCTCGATCCTCTGGACAGCAGCTAGGATACTCGCTATCTGGGCGCTGTCGGTATCAAGGCCTGTGTTATCTTACGACGAAAAGAAGTTGAGCTAGTTGGTGATACATATTTGGGCGAAACCAGCTGAACATACAATTACAACAATTCTTACAGATGATTAGAGAAAACAACCAGCGGTTGAATGCGCATTGTTTTCTCTGATCATCTGTATCAATGGTTGTAATTGTACGTTCAGCTGCTTTGGCCCAAATCTGGGTAATCTACGTGGGAAATGGCGGTACCAGGGCCCGGATTCATTCCGACATCTCCCGACATTCCTAACAGGACCTGAGAGATCGAAAAAAAAACATACACGAGTACTGGAAACAGTAACGACAAATCACTTTCCACCAAGAGCACACGTCGTCGTCGGGGCACGACACCAAAAACAGACTAAGGTCATTGCTGCGATAGCATTTGACGTGTCTGAGATAACCCACCTGAATTAACAAGCGAATTTGCGTAAACGCTTCCGCAGCGGTGTCGTGCCCCGACTGGCCGGACTGTTGAAGTTGCTGAAGTAGACGCTCTTCCGTCGACGTTCCTGGTTGCCAGCCGAGGTTGGTGGAAGTGCCCAGACGTGGCACGGCGAGTGGAACCGGCCAAGATGTGCAATCTTGCTTCGCAGACAGAAGAACAGCGTCATCACCGGGACCATGGGTATCGAGGGCGTAATCCACGGATTGCTTCGGTAAGATGGTTGAAGAAAGGAGCAGCACCTGAATGAACAAGCGAATTTGCGTCATGGCTTCCGCAGCGGTGTCGTGCCCCCGTTCTGACAGCTGCTGCTGACTGCTGCGGCGTCCGCGTTCACACCGAACGCGGATGCAGCAGTCGTGTCCAATACCTGCATGCTCGGAGTGCATGCCCGATCAATGGCGGTCTTGGGTAATCTTTAAAGCAGGTATTAGATGGCGCGCGCTTTATAGCATGATATATTGGGCCACGCGCGGTGGTTGTGCGATTTCGTCGTGCCCTAAGCTGCAGCTCTGAAAGGAACGCATGCACATCAACAATGTCGAAAGCAGAGAAACTCTATTCGCAAGTACTCCAACAACGCGCATTTAATTTCTTTTTTGTCAATTTCACATTTCGGTCGCCAGGCTGTCGCCCGTTTTCGCTCCACACTCGGATAGCTGGAAGCTCTCAGTATTTCTCTTTCGTCCAAAATCATGGCGGAAGAGCGCGACTTGCGGAACGATCGACACAATCCGTACGCCAGGCGCCGAGGGCCGCGAATCTGCCGTCCGAGTGGTCACGCCCTGTCCGAGCAAAACAGAGTTCGAGTTGCACATCCGTTTCTTACATCTTTCTGCATGATCGTAATCGAAACATCACGTGCACCTCATTTTCAACCATGAAGGGTTACTGCATTTGACTCTTACGCGCTTATTAAGACCATATACCTATGATTAAAACTGTTTCTCGCTAGAACCGCAAAGGGATTCTTTTCGCCTTCTTGTTGGTCAAGAGATTATGTCAAGCGCTCTTTCTGAGTCTAGTGCACGTCCTGGCTCTGTCCGTGCCTCCCGCTGACCAAACTCTCTCTATACATGGCTCTGGGGAGAAACGTACAGGCCTTGCCGAGAATTTGCGCGCCGCAGCCGTTGCTTCAGGATGGGTGCGCCACCTTCATTGAGGGCAGGATGGAGAGGCTAAATTGAAGAGAGGGTCTATGTGAAACCATCGTTTGCGATTTAGAGGCGGACACCTTTTGTGGCGATCGTTCGCAAGTGCGTATGCGCTGCGTTTTTGCGTGGCGAGGACGAAAGCAGGAGGAAAGGCGGAGACGTTGGCAGACGATCAACTCTCTCGGCACCTCCTCTCAGTTTGTACTGCAAAGAGTTTGCACCTGCAAACTCTTTATTACAGGCTCTCTAGGACAGGAGTAGAACACGCGTCGCGGGCAAAGCCCCGGTGGGAGCCTGGGCTTGGTGCGCGAAGACACTCAGTGACCTTTAGGCTACGCCATCACGCACAGTCATATGTGCCATATGTGCAAATCTTAAGGAGCCCTAAAGGCTGGTTCGCACCGCCCGTTTTCTTACGTTGCGTTGCGTTACGAAAGCTAAAGCGTGAAACACGTGTGAGCGAAAATTGCGTCGCTTGACGCCGCCGGGCGGCGTAACCTTGACAACCGTTGCTGTCACTGGTTATTTCTATATACTTAGTTACGCCGCGCTGCGCTGCTATGCGTCGCGATTTTCACTCGCATATGTTTCACGCTTTACGTCTGCTTACGCACAAGTCACCGGGACATCTTTGCTGCATATTAAGCGTGGACACCGCGTATAGCCTGGCACGCGACATTCAAGACACGAATGTTTCGGGTTCTTATACGTAACACAAGAAAAGGATGCTGTGTGTACCAGCCTTAACGACGCGTTATAAAGTCTAACTTACGGACGGACAACTAGATCACTCGCGAGTCGTGACCTCGCATGCGTCACATCATAACAGCGTTTACGACTACGTTTATTTCGGAACGCGTACCGTGGCAAAGAGAAGAGACATCGACAGAAAACGAAGTAAAATTGTTAGCCGACAACGAGGTGATACTTGGATAACCATATCCATCGAATAGACCGATTCGGTCGTGGTCTTCCTTGGCGTGCAGCAGTTAGAGGTCCCCAGGCTAAACTGTAAGACAGGCGTGGCAAGGGTGCATCGCTAATGAGAGGACGTGCAGTGTTCCATCACCGGAAAGCGGAAGCAGACAAGCAGCATCTGGGAGTCCGTGTTAAAACAGGCAGTTTACAGGAAGCAGCCGAGACCGGACGGACACCGCGCTGTCAGGACCACCGCCATAGCGTGTCGGCTGAACTCTGACCTTCCCCCACCCCTCCTTCTTGTCTATCACCTTCTCCCTCTTTGTCTCACACGCCCCTCGCTTTCGCGCGCCTTCTTGCCCTCGAACGTGCCTGGATGTAGGAAGGTTTCCGAACGTGCACCGTCTCAGCCACCTCCTTCGGCACACACTCGGAGATAAAGTCGTCCCTCTTTGTACGATCTGGCGGGGATCCGCCCGAATAATTCAGTCATCACCCAAAAACCAGGCCGGACGAGAAACATGTCCCACCCTGGTGTGCTTGAAACCTCTGGAGGTTTAAAACCGGTGTTCATGGTGCTGTATGTTCAATTCATACATACATACATACATACACGCATGCATGCATGCATGCATGCATGTATACATACATACGTACAGAGCGCGACACTGTTAGCGCGAACAAGCGATCGCAGGTTTTTTCAGTTTTTCTCTTTAAAACCAAGGGATGTCAACCAAGTTATTATTGCTACGGAAAGAGCTCATTTAGTTCTATAATGTAAGCGATAAAATGTCATGCTGGCTACTACTATTTATAAGTAAAATGCGAAAATTCGCCGATGTCGTGTTCGCGCTAACAGTGTCTCGATGTGTACATCCATCCATCCATACATACATACATACATACATACATACATACATACATACATGCATACATACATACATACATACATACATGCATGCATGCATGCATGCATGCATACATACATACATATATACATGCATGCATACATACATACATACATAAATACATACATATATACATACATACATACATATGAATACTGCACACTAAACGAGTACAAAAATTACCCAGGCCCGCAAAAGCACGTGTGTGCACGTGGGCGGGACACTGTTGCATTGTATAGGAATAATGTTACAAATTATACATAGGGCAACGCACCGGCATGCTTCCGGCAAAAAAAAAAAAATATTGTTTCAATTTTTGAAACGTTACAGACAAATACAAGTTACATGCTACAAAACTTGAGAAGTTACGAACTCTGTAAATTTGAACTTGAAAACAACAAGATGCAAAAACTTACACAGAACGACGTACCAACTTACTTCCGCGTTAAAAAAAAAGGAAAAAAAACAGAGGTTAAAAGTTTTATTGTGCATCAAGGTTATTGTATTACTCAGTAAATTCTCTATTAACAACCCTGTGACTAAAAATCCAAAAGTCCATCTAGCAACATGTTATAATAATGCGGAACGTAAAAAAGCCGTACCCGTTTACCGTAGTTTGTGAAAACCCTTAGCAGAACGAAACTTTCTTTTTTCCTCAGGGCCCTTTGCTTCTTTAGTGGCTGCTTAAACGTGTATTTGTAGTGATAGTTTACTAATATGGTATCGATACAAAATTTGCCAACTGGCAAGATCCGTAGCAACCGAATCTTTAAGTCAGTTTCGCGTTCAGAAAATTTAGTTCCATGCGCAATGTTTGCTGCTATGTTTCGCAGAATGATATATAATTTTCTTTTTTTATATTACGAGCAGAAAACCTAAACCCTTGTACCGTACCGTAGTAGTAGACTACCGAGCCTATGTCTTATATCTAGTACGCGCATCGGTCAGAAACAAAGCCTGTATATATAAGCAGATACAGTTCGTAGGCGCCTCGCCAGGTAGTCAACATGCGCTCCCCATGACAGAAGTTTATCAAAAAGCACGCCATGATAGGTTGTACATGGCACGTATTCTAGTTGTGCGCACCTGCAGTTTTCAGAAGTGCATAAGTGAAGAACTAAGGGGGCCGAAAATTTTATAATTTTGTGCGGGTCGAGAAAACACATTAGTATTGTTTTATTTACGTTTACAAAAATTTGATTGCCAGTGAATCACGCCATTAGTTAGAATATGTCATTTAAAAAAAAAAAATGATGAAGCTTCGAATTCATCGTTGCCTAATAAAACCAAAGCGGTATCGTCCGCGTACTGAAATACCCGCGAGGAAAAGTGAAGCTTCCCAATTTCATTAACGTAGATGTTGAAAAGGAAGAGGTCCCAAAATAGATCCCTGGGGAAGACCGTAGCTAAGTGCCACTAACCTACTCTTAGCATCACCAATCATTACTAGCTGTTGATGCAATGACAGGTAATCAGTCAGTAAGTCAATAAACGTTATTTTGAAAAAAAGTAAAAAACCCATGTGCTCCCATTTATGTACAAAACCCGTGGTTAATTGTACCTAATTTCTTTTCGAGGTCTAAAAAAGAGTTACTACAGAGTTGTTATGGTCAAAATTTTCGTGGATGTGATCGGACATGTCTTCGAGTAATGATTGTGTGCCTGTCTTTTTTGTGAAAGCCGTAACTACACAGTAAGGACTAGTTTTAACAGAAAGCCGCCATTGTTCTAAAGACAAACTTTTCCGTGATTCGATATACCTCGGATAAAATAGAAATGGGCCTGTAGTTCAACATGTCTTTTTTACTCCTTCTTTTTTTTATATACAGTCCTTACAATTGCAACTTTTAGGCCGCTGGGGTTCTACCCGTTGAAAGAGATGCGTTAATTATTTTCAGCATCACGTGTTAAAGTGTGCTAAAGTTAGCCAAGATATCTCTAAAGCGAATACCGTCATTCCCAGGGGCTTTGGCCGCAGACGTATTATTTATAATCAGTCTTAGATCATCTTCCGTTATCTGCGGCAAATAAGCTGAGTAGGCGCAATTGCCCGTAGGACCGGTGGCAATATTGGTGGAACTAAATCCCGTCACTTGGATATCTGCAACACTTGGAACAAATATTTCATTGAACCTCTCACATAGACTATATATCCCGGTCTCCGAAAGCTTTTTTTAATTGATTGGTCAGTATTTTCCCCCTTTCTTACCAATTAATTCATGTATAACATCCCATGTTTTCCTGGGGTTTCTACTGTGCGCTCCAAACAAGCAACGTAGTGTTTTTTTTTTTTTTTTTCAAGTTTTATTAACCTTATTACGTACGCTTCTGGATTTTTTTTAATGGGGATTTTCTCGGGATTGGCTTTACATCTATTCCAGAGTGCGTCTTTTTCATGACACGACTTCATTACTTCAGAGGTGACCCAAACATTTTCGCGTTTTCTTTGCTTCAGCCAAATTTTTTTCATACACTTGTTATATATGCCTTGTAATTGTTGAACCATTTTTTTTTTATAGTCCGTGCTGTTATCCAATGATACCAACAAGCTCCAGTCATATTAGTTTATTAATATATTTATATTTTAGTTATCCGAAATTGAAACTGTGGGGAATAGATAGGGCAGACCACGTACAGAGCGCGACACTGTTAGCGCGAACAAGCGATCGCCGGTTTTTCCAGTTTTTCTCGTTGAAACCAAGGGATGGCATCCAAGTTATTATTGCTACGGAAAGAGCTCATTTAGTTATATAATGTAAGCAATAAAATTTTGTACTCGCTAATACTATTTAGAAGTAAAATGCGAAAATGCGCCGATGTCGTGTTCGCGCTAACAGCGTCGCGATGTGTACCTCTTACGTCCGGGGACCGGTGCTCAAAGGGGAAATCCGATGCCCGTCCCACCGCGCGGCCGACGGCTACCAGCGAGTGCGGTCGCCACGCCGGGTTCGGCCAACGCCATGCCAACAACGATGATCCCGGTATCCAACAGCGTTTATTGAGCACCAGGGGTCCCCAATAAGGCACTGCGGTCAAGCGAGCCGTGGACACAGTGTGCCCGCAACGCCCGCCGACCTGAGAGCCAAAGGGGTAATTGCGAGCGGAGTCATCGCCGGTCGGACGAGCTCACGCCGCTACCCGTCGTCGTAGGAGTTCGGGGCCAGGGCTCTCGGCAGACAGACGTCCACAGGTAGTGGGGACGCCGACTGTCAGAGCCAGGGGAATCGCTAGCGTTGAGTCATCGCCGGTCGGACGAGCTCACGCCGCGACTCGACCCGTCGCCCGGAGTCCAATCCAGGACTCCCCGACCACACGGCCGTCCACTCGGAGGGCAGGCCCGACTCTCCCTCCGCGGGATCGCGGTCGTCCCCGAAAACGGGAGACGTGCGGAGGAGTGCGAGAGAGTAGGCCAGCATGGTGACGTAGTCTCTCCAACACGATACGGAGCGACCAGGCTCGAAGCCAGACAACTCCGGCCGGAACGTCCGCGGCGTACGCCTTCTCGGGGGAGGGGAACCAGTGGCTCCCACAAAACATACTTAATAAAAGCTCCTCGTCTAGGGCACCACTAAACACAATGAGAGATACAAAATAGTAGTCTGCTACTCTCTGTTTAATTACCACTGATTCAAAGTTGAATTTATTGAGTCTAACAACTATGTGATGAATGCACGTGTAATTTGAGTTCCAAAACTCTCTTCCCTGTGAAATTGCCTACGACGTTTTCTAGTTCAAACCCGACAACGAATTACGGTATTCTGCAACATTATATTTAGATACGTTCATAACATCGATGTTGAGAAAACCAGCTGATTGTCATTGTTAAGTTCGTGCAGAAAATATTCCGACTCGTCGTAAAATAAAGGCATATTTGAGCTCAGTTGTTTATAAATAGCGCAAATTACAAATGACACAGCATGTTTAAAAATTGTAACAGTCAAACCTCAGCATGACTACAGGAGGTTGAAACCAGCTGGGAGAGCCAGCTATATTTAATGAACACAAGAATTCTGCCTCCCCTTTGATTTTCTCTGCATAAGGAAAATGTGTGAAAAAAACAAGTTGTAGGCGGCTATGTCAATGTTTCTTTCTGTTAGTATTCAAACGTCCAGGCCATCGAGTCGATCAACCAAGTAAACCAGTAACTGTACCCAATGCTTGCGTAAACATCTTACATTAATGTGCACGAAGTCTAAGGCCACTTTGGTTTCAACAGAGTTTGTCATGATATCCTTCCAGTGATCATCCCACTGTGAAAACGATTCGAACGCGGTTTTAATCATCACGTGATTCATAGTAAAACGAATTTCTAATTTGTAATTGTTCAGCTGACCCTACTCAAGTATGTACCAACTAGCTCAAGTAAAACCTGTATCCATAGTAACCCTGAGACGTAGGAACAATAAAAAAACGGACAGAAGAACGAAGTTCAGTAGTTATGCAATTAAAGGGGCTATGCAACAATTATTGTACTTTGCGCAAATACCGCTTTGAACGGATCCCTGACGTTAATGACCTATGAAACACGCGTTCGTTTTTCACCTCACGCAATAGAAGTCCCAGTAAAAAATTAAAGAAAATAGAGCAGCGTTCACCCCCTCAACTCGCAGCCAGAACAAGCGGCCACGTGATCTGGAGCCGATTATATGCCGCCAATGTCGATCATAGCCACGCGCTGGGGTTGGCAAAGCACAGGACACGCGCTGAGTTCCAGACATTGTTATGGCTCGGCTATTGTCGTCGTTGCAGCGATTGGACACGGGCCACTACCCGAATGCTTCTCGAGCTGGTAATTATCACGAGCCCAAATCGAGTGCCCACGCAATGCTCGGGTCCAATCTATGAACAGCATTCAAATATCGTCATATGGGTGTACTGCGATCCCCACGTTACGTCATCAAATTTTGCAAAGGAGAGATTGAATGAAAATGATCGCTTTTGTCCTTGAAATTCCACCGCAACAAAGGAGTTTCTTGGCCAGTGGCGTTGTGTGCGACGATCCTTGAGTTCCACTAGAGCCAGTAAGCTCGTGTAAAGGGAAAAACATTCCAATTGAATATCGTTGCACCGCTCCTTTAAAGATCTCGTACAGGTTCTCATTTTTTTTTCCCTGTGGACACCGTGTATTTCGATGTTCTTCATTCTAGAGTGCTGCTACATGCTGTCCACAGATGTCTCTAGATCTGAATCTCCGTGTCCTGCTTCGAATTCCCCAACTCCATTTTCTATTTTTTTTTTCCTTAGATGCATAATTACTTTTACCTGGGCTTTTACGTTTTTTAGGACTTCGTTATACAGGGTAGCTTAGCATCGCCCGCGCCACTTAAATGGCTTGGATTTTGTTTTCTCGCTGAGTAAGCTTTTCA
This sequence comes from Ixodes persulcatus, assembly GCA_013358835.2. Classification (NCBI taxonomy): domain Eukaryota; kingdom Metazoa; phylum Arthropoda; class Arachnida; order Ixodida; family Ixodidae; genus Ixodes; species Ixodes persulcatus. Next base: position 536,238 of record JABSTQ010009478.1, on the reverse strand, counting down.
ATGGACCGATCTCACTAAGCGTTGGGCGCATGCGTGAAGCCGCCGTAACTTTAGATCACAGGAGGCAGGCGCGAGCGCCCGAGACGGCTCGTGCCATCTCGGGCTCTGCACGCGCAGAGCTCCTGCAAGATTTTCGCACGTGCAAAAAGATTAAAGTTCCCTCGATGCATTGCGGCTCTGCATTGCGGCGGCGGTGGCGTAGAGCGCGCCGCGCGCCTCGAACGCGCGGCGCCACTATTCGCCAAATTCAGCCACGTGAGGAGCAGGCTCAACATGCCATGCAGGAAAGACGGTGCTACAGGGATGAACGCGCAACTCTGGCTCCCGTAGGGAGCCTATAGACAATTGCAAGCAGGGCGATTGGCAGCCGCCATATGTCTCTACTCGTGCGGGCACGCCCGTGCAATTGCAAGCTTGCCAAAGCTACGCTCACGGGCACGCTGCACGTGCTTGCGCGCATGGGCCACCAGTGGGGGCTCCGTGCTTGCAATTGTCTATAGACGTTTGCAAGCATGGCGTCCCGGCTGGTGCCCCATCCGTGCAAGCACGTGCAGCATGCACGTGAAGATAGCCTTGGCAGGCCTGGAATTTCCACGTGCTTGCTCACACGAGGAAGAGCATGGCGGCCACCAGATGCCCTGTTTGCCATCGTCTATACAAGAACTCTAGCAGACAGCAGCAGAGACACCTTGGCGAGAAGGACGTTACCCGTTGACATAGACCGTACACTCAATATTTAATGACTCCATAGTCCCGAAGAAGGAGACAGGGGAGAAGGCTCGACAGTGTAGCAAGACTCTGGCTCCGCATCGGTCTGATCCAGAGCACTTATGTGGTCCAGCTTCTGGGTGTGGTAACTATATCCTCAATAAATGTTTTGCAAAATCGATGCGATCCTATCGGCGTACTGCTGCAAAAAGCATCTTTTGGGGTATCTTTTGGCCAACGTTCTCTTTTTATTTGCCAACCTCAACTCACGACATCCCGTCACGAGTAAATAATACAGTGCATGCATTTTTGAATATCTGACTTTCCTTAAATTCATGCTGTTGCCTACCAATACGGATGGAATGCTGGAGCACGGTTTTGGGGCTCTTAAATTGCCAGAGTGTGTGCGCAGGTAAACAGAAAGAGAAGAAGAGTGTTGTGGGTAGATCATCCTGTTGCATCGTCTCAATGTCCTAGGCTTCATAACCGTGACCCGGGGAGGTCATCCCGCACTCTGGTGTGGTAGCGAGGCCTACAAAAATGTATGGGACGCAGCCGGCCGCACTCCTACTCCTCAGAGCCGTATATGCAAATAGTTTGACCTTTCATTGAGAAGTATAGGAGACAAATGAGGAGGTGCCATTGGCCTAAAGCGGGCCCGGCCTATTCCAGGGCGTCTTCACAAATTCGAATTTGGCCAACCAGGAGCCGTAAATAATACCCTGGCGGTGGTCACGAGAAACGAAAATAATAATTGCGTCGAAGTAACTCTCGGTGACTGAAAATAGGGTGCACGTGATGTTTCAATCACGGTCATTCAAGATCATGGTGGAAGCGGTCACACTCTGTCCGAGCAAAAAGTTCCAGCAGCACTCACGTCTTTCTGCATGATCGTAATTGAAAACATCACGTGCACCCCATTTTCAACCACAAAGGGATACTACATTTAACGCTTACGCGCTTATTAAAATCATATACCCATGATTAAAGCTGTTTCTTGCTACCACCGCTAGGGGATTCTTTTAGGGCTTCTGGTTGGCCAGAGAGCATGTTAAGCCCTCTTTCTGGGTCTGGTGCACGCCCTGGCTCTGCCCGCCCCTCCCATTGACCAAACTCTCTCTATACACGGCTTTACTACTCCTCGCTAAGTCTAGGCAGGACCTTACGACCGCTGGTGGCTCGTGTTCCAACGAAGACTCCTACGAAGAGGAAGGGTGCAATGAAAGCGAGCGCTGTCTTAATTTACATGCAGTGCTGAAATGTACTACTTGCGAAATGAGAAATGAAATCTTTATTTCCAGAAATTGACTCTGGCGGGCCTCCAGACAAAAAGCTACGATGCGGTAACTTGACTGGGTCTCCGGCCCAGCCAAGTTACGTCAACGGGGCAATCGAAATCGAAACCATGCCGATCCTCTCTATGACCAAGGAGGTCCCATAATCCAAAGTGCGCAGTGTTGCATGCAAGGATTTTTCCAAGTAGTCTTCTCACGACCTACTGTAATCTCGACCTGCCCACAGAAGAGTGTGCCAGCGCGCAGCTTGTAGTACCGCCCGAGAACGCCGCGTTTCGTCATGCTATGACTTCGTGGCGCCACACAAAGGTAGTTTTGTTTGATAGGGTATCCGCATATCAATCAAAGGCGCACAAGGCGCACTGCGGCATTATCTGGTTCCTACCTGCTCCTCTCGCGGGCATCGCGGCATCTCGTCAAACTCGTCAGCCTCGTCAATCAGGGGGTGCGTGACAGGTTCGGCGCCCGCTGGCAGCACAGCGGCTGCTCATCGGCGATCCGATAACGCGCCTTATTTCGATGATGGCTCGAGAGCAGTAGGAGTTAAAAAACGCCTTTGCGCTTCCGTGCCTGAGAAACGCAATCTTTCGATCCAAGCAAACTTAAAAGCTATGCGTCCTGCTGCAGTGCTACTACATGCTACTGCAGTCTGCTGGCACCCCGCTACGGTAGGTCGTATGTGTTCCCGAGAAATAGATATCACCAGCCGCTCGCTGTGCGGACCGTTCCCTAGACACATTGTGAACCGCGTTTGTGCATTGGTTTGTGTCGCAGAGAGGACTTTGTCTAGCGCCCCCGACGGCGAAGCGAGGCACTTCATCGGCGACAGCGTCTCTCATAGGGAGCCATTCTGTGAGCAGGTCAGGATTATATGTGATATACTTACCTGGGCAACACCAAACCATTGTTCTCTCGGAACTTGAGCCAGTGGAAGTTGGATTGTTGCGCAATTAATCGCGATGAGCAAAAAAGGAACGTAAGATAAGCCAGGTTTGAAGACTTCATATCGTTTGAGAACAACTCAATACTTCAATGTATGCAATTGGGCGAGTCGGTGGAAAAATAATTGTGTTGTTCGTGTATTTATTCAGCCGGAAGCTAGTATGCCACAACGGGCGTCTGGTGTCTCAGCTGTAGATGAGCAATTTAGCCAGTGCAGTACAAGCGCTAGACAGGGCCTTTAACGTGCACCACGCAGTAGTGATACATGACCGCACGCCGGTATGATACTCATCCGGATTGAAACCGGCAGGGGTGGGGATTGAACCCAGAATCCTTGGGTTCGGCGGCGCGAGCTTTCGCTCCAAGCGCTCCGAGCTGCGGTGCGCTAACACACTTGGCCACCGATCCTCCGTGAGTCGGTGTATAATGAGAATTAGACAGCGTAAAAAGGACACGTGGACACACGTGAACAAGTGTCTTTGAATGGCCACGTTATTTTATTTGAACTCACTGCTTCCCCTTGAGCTGATGGTGATGACTCCGAGCAATCAGAGGGTTTGTACGTTGCCCCTCAGTGAGGTACTTCATGTTGCGTTGGCCTACAGGACGAATCGGCAACCGAACAGTTGTCAAAAGACAAATTGTGGTTGGCTTAGTGTAGCGCAAGTTAAACTCTTCTTGAAGTTCGCCCCATTTATAATATCGTGGCCATGGCCAACCAAATGACTTGCCACTACTTTGTCGAGATTGCGATAAAGTACAAAACCAATGAAGATGTCTGCTAGCTACGTGTATTGAAGCGCGTTCGTTTCAACGCCAGTTCTAAGCTGTCGCCACCACGTGTTAGCTTAAATGGAGCATCCAGGGCTTCAGTACTCTCTGAAAGCAAGAACAACTTGATTCTAATCGTGCAGAAACAAAACGAAAGGATAAAACGCAACTGCTTTTTGAGGAAAGTCTGCCATTGGACGTCAGTCCTAGTGCCTGTTTGCCGACTTATCGGAGAGGCGACACCGTGCGAGACGAGGTCTGAGCCGCCATTTATTTGCGAACCGATTGTAAACGTCCCTCGTGATCCCCCTATTTCCTTCCAGGTCCGTTGATCTCGCCCTGGCCTAACCGTTCTCGAGGGTCTGCGGGGACAGGCCCAAGATGTCCAGCCGGTCCAGTCGGCGCGCACTTTAGACTCCCCACACCCCGAAAGGCAAATACCGGGAAGAGCTCCCTCCCTGGATAGACCCTAATCAGTGGTCGCCCGCGCACGGCCGCAGATTTGCCAAGAGGGCGTTGACTCCCCGTGCTGACAAACCTTTCGGCTGGTCCCGTTGCTTCGAGAGGTCGTTGATCTCTACCTCCACGGCTCATTGACCTGCGTTTCGAGGATTTTAGGCGGCCGGCTTAGGGGTTAGTTATATTTTTGAACTGGGATTAGACTGTTCTGAGTCAGCACTCATAACACTCGTACCCCGTTTTGAATAAATAAATAAATTTATTTATTCATGAACTAAAAATTAATCTGTTTTATATTTCTTTCATAAGAAAAGGTGGTAGCTGGGGAACGAAGCTGCAGCAAGTGCAGCTTGACGGAGTATCAGCTCCTGTATGATAGTACAGGTTCAGCGGCTGAATACTACAATCAAATATAAAAAGTCATACTTGGGGGTTTTGCGATCCAAACCAACGAAGGGAATCTGGCACACACCTGCTATGAACTAAGGATTAATTTAGACCAACTGGGTATCTTTCGACCTGCAACTGCCAACTCGGTTACGCTGCGCCTTTTCAGCAACTCCTCTGTCAGACTGCGCTCACCTCGGCCGGGATTCGAGCCTCCCACCGGGGGATCCGTAGGCCGACGCTTTGCCTCTGACCGACCACGGGTTCAAAGCAGCGTTTCACAAGAAAAGCAACACTTCAGTAGGACACCCATGATAATATTAAAACCCTGAGATACGAAGAAAAGAAAAGAAATGTTTTGTGTCGTCTTGTCTGTTATTTTATTTCCTCCCTTTCTCGTGCTTTAGATTACGATGTTTTCTAACCAGCTCGCCTGCACGCTTTCGCTTCTTTACAGGACATTCACTTGATTCCGACAGCAAGAAAATGGCTTCCTCCGGCCCTAGCACGACGTCTTCTCCCGTTCCGCGTCCAAAGAAACCGTTAACATAGCCTCAACATTACACTGCGACCAGACACGAGCACGTTACTGAAATAAGTAACTAAATACCGTCACTCTTTAACCACTTAAAAAGTAACCAAGTGCGTTCCTCCTTAATGGGAGTCAAAAAGAACAAGTTATTTCAGTTGGAAAGTAACGATGTTTTTTGGTTTTTTTTTGGGGGGGTACCCTGAATGTCATTTTTACGAAGTAGTTGCCGCTTCCAATATTTGTCAACGTTAAAGGAGCGATGCAACGAGTTTTTTTTTAATTTTCGCAAATCCCGAATCCCTGACGTTGATGACATATGAAAGACGCGATCGTTTTTCACCACACCCAGTAGAAGTCGTACAAAAAATGAAATAAAAACGAGCAGATTTAACCCCTTTTAACTCGCAGCCAGAAAAAGCGGCCATGTGATCTGGAGCCAATTAGGTGCCGCCAATGTTGATGATAGCCACGCGCTGGGGTTGTCAAGGAACTACGAACGCGCTGATTTCTAGACATTGTTAGGGTTCGGCTATTGTCATCATTGCAGCTATTGAACACGGGCCACTGCCCGAATGCTTGTCGAGCTATCGATTATCACGAGCCCAAATCGAGTGATCGCGCAATGCTCGGGTCCAATCTATGAGCCGCATCCAAATATCGTTACTGAAGGGGACTGCGACTTCCCATCTACGTCAAGTTTTGGGAAGGAGAGATTGAAAGAAAACACTCGCATTTGTCTTTGAAATTACACCGCAACAAACGAGTTTCTTGGTCAGTGGCGTTCCGTGCGAGTATACTAAGGTCCCACTAGTGCCAGTAAGCACGTGTAGAGTGAAAATATTTGGAGCGAATATTGGTTCCCGGGCCCCTTTTATAGTTCAGGGCTTTCTAACGCGTTCATTCAGGGATACCTGTGGGTATGCTGACATAGCTTGTGCAAATCTTTTTATAGCCAATCTAGCGTTTTCCCCTCGTGCGAACGTACAGGTGCGAGCTGAGGTGAGAACTAGGTTCGGAACTTGTGTTGTACACATTGCCCTCCAGAACTAACAAAGATACGCTACTCGTTCCTTCCCTTAGAAAAGTAGCTAGATCGTTACTTTGTCACAAAAAAAAAAGTAACCAAGTACCAGTAGCGCGCTTCGGGTAAAGCGTCACGTACAAGTCTGATCATGACGTACTACGCGCTCTCCCGGTACCCTTTCAGCGTTTTCATGTCCTTGTTGTTGTTGAAGCGATGTTTATTAGAAAATCGACGTTGTAGTTAGTTACGCTTTGGGCGCACATGTCACTGTCGATGAGAAAGGGAAATAGGGGAAAAAGAGATAGAGGAGTAGAGAGGGGAAGGGGATCTTTTCAGAGTGTTAGCTTTCCTACGGCTTTCAGTACAGAATCGCGACTCCTGGAACTCCTGAAAACCTCTGGATGTAAGATCTCCAAGAGCCCCAGGAGGCGCAAGCAACCCAGATCTTTTGGAAGTCTTACAAGATATCGAGGAGCTCCGTGCTCCTTAGGAAGCTGACTACACACTTGAGTGCCTTGTCTGTAGTAGCTCGTGACGCTCTTGGACGCAGCAGTTCCTCAAAGTTGGTACTAGGTAGCGTTTGCATGTCCTTCTCATCCGTACTGCCTTCTGCATTGGCTACTCTCGCCCAATCAAGATCGAAGTAAATGAATCTCCTGAGAGGGGAGCGCAAAATATGGAAGTGTGTTTGGCGAGGCGTACTAGCGAAACAGCATGGTGCTCAAGTGAGTATGCCATTTGCGGACCACATGATTTATTTGCCCGCTGAAGGAGCAATGAGGACAATTTAAGACATCTCGCAATTAACTTTTTTTTTAATATTTGAGAATGTACATTGTGGTATTTATTAGGGCTGGACGTCGATTAAACATTTTAATCCGATTAATCGCCACCATCTATTCGATTAATTACCAATTATTCAGTAGCGTACATTTCAATGCATAATATTTCTAGAACGTCAAATTTAAATTTTCTTTTTTGTCTTTGCTGAATATGTGATAGACGGCGCAGTATAAAATTTAAATTATGAATCAACGTCGATGTGCAGTTGAGAACAGTTTGAAAACACTCACAAATTCTTATTTCAGCTGCATGAGGCAAAGGGGTTCGTTGATATTCTCCGGCAGGAGTGACGTCCTTTGATTTTTCACAATAGTCTCTGCGGCGCTAAACGAACACTCGCACGGCGTTGAAGTCACCGGGACAGGTGTAACCTTCTGCACTTCAATAGAGTTACAATTTTAGTCCCTTCACTTTACATTAGGTTAAAATTTCACGTAAACTTTGCCCTTCAAACAGGTATACCCGTCCACGTTTGTGTAGTGAAAGCGTTTAATCTTTTAATTTTTTGGTTCGCCAAAATGTTACCGATTAGCCGGTTAAAAATATTAATAGCGAATAAAACATTTATTGATGAATCGGTAGGTTACTCGATCAATGCTCCAGCACTAGTATTAATCGGAACTTTTTAGACTCTTGCAAGTTCACTTTTTGTAAAGAAAAACACTTAACAACAAAAACACGAAAAAAAATTTTTTGCATCGTCTTTTTTGTGAGCTGCCAAGCGATTAATCACTAGCTGTGACGACGCCGTCGAGTGACTCATTACTGCATCACGTCCCCGGCAGAAGGGAAAGCAAACCAGCACATATTAACCATGTTGAATTAACCTGAGACTGGAGTAGAAAAGAAACATCAAAACGTAGAAAAGAAAGAAAATAGACAGGACGACGTCGTCCTGTTTAATTTCTGTCTCTTCTACGTTTTGATGTTTCTTCTCTACCCCCATCTCAGGTTAATTCAACATGGTTAATATTCACCAGCTCGCCTGCACCCTTAAAATATTTTCTCTTAGCACATATGCTTTCAGCGCATTTTTCAGAGCTCGCGAGTCGTACGCGAAGAATTTGCAGGCCGGTCACCGAGCGGTCGCAATGAATTGGTGTAACGACGTTTCATCAACAGCTAGTTTCGTCGACATACGGCGTTTCATCGACAGTTCGTTTCACCGAAATGCTTCCCGTGTTTGTTTTATCGACAAACCTTGTGACGTTTCGTCGAACACAATCCCTGCTGTTTTTGTATCAAACGTTCTGCGTCTCGCGTGGTTGTACGGGTACGCATGGTTGCTCTCTAACTTTGAGATGCCTTTTTAACGAAAGTACGCACTCGTCAAAAAAAAAGAAAAGAAAAGGAATCCGTTGTTGACGATACGTTCCGGAAGCATGTGCCCTGGATACGTGTTTCCGCGCAGTGCCACAGTGTTGACGAAGCGTCCATCTATAAAACGTGTGACCATGAAAATTTTTCCACGAAACGTGTTTCGACCAAACGGTACGCAACCACCACCCAGCTAAACTGTTTTTTTTTTCATTTTCACATTTTGACTTTGACACTATGACAGTTTCTATTCGATTTTATTTTCTTTCAGGGTACGTCCCCGGTAATCTAATTATTGGATCTGTTTCATTTGTTTATGACGTGCAAAGCCCACTTCATGCTCAAATCTGTGTCAGCAGCCCTTGGTAATACCACCGGGTAATATCTATTGTAGACTTGACATTCAAAACTCACTTGAGTGTCACTGTAAATACAAAAAATATGTCTACGTGTATCGACAGAAAACCTAAAAACCAAAATCAATTTGTGTGTGTGTGTGTGTACGAGCACACACAAACCAAAGCAAACAGTTGACGGGGTTCGTTTTACCACGAGCGGCTCGAATGATGCGAGACAATTTCTCGATAACTGTTTGAATTTTAACCTGACCCAAGTTGTCGAGCAACCCACCCGTGGGGCGACAATATTCTGGACCTGACATTTCCAGCCCTCAGAAGTAATAAAAACTGTCAACTGCGTTGCTGGCTTAAGTGACCACACGGCATTTTGATCGTCGAGTTATCTATCCTTGTGCCAACGCGGAGCCCAACTGTTAAAACAATCCTTGACTATAACAAAGGTGATTACGTCGCAATAAATTGGAACCTGTCATCAGAACCTGTCATCGGTCGTATGTAAAGAAAACTTTGCTTCGAGATCAGTAAAAGAAAATTGGTTACTATTAAAAAAAAAACACACTTAATAATCAAACTGAGCTATTTGTTCCGAATGTTATTCAGCTGAGCGACGGGCATAACCCCTGGTACAATAAAACATTGCGGTAATTAAATAACAAAAAAAGAGCATGTATAAAAGAGCAAAAAAGTAGACAATAACGTTGCCTGGGACGAAGATTTTTTATATCTCAAATCGTATGCAAAGAGCGTAAAGTTGTCGAAAGAAGAGTTATTTTCTTTGGACCTGCCAAAAATTCTGCAAAGTAACCCCAGAAGTTCTGGAAGATATTTTCACTCAGAGATAACACTGGCTCTATCCGACTTAAGAATGAAAATGTAGACGCTGCGTCTGAGCGAGATTGCGCTACAGCTTTAAATAACTATCTCTCTTTCGTACTTTCAAACGAAAGCGGTGATCATATACCTAGATTGCCTTGCTCTGGTTTTGAGCCCATGGCCCCCATTGACACAAACATTTCTGCTTCCGGAATACTTCGACTTACAGAAGGTTTAAAACTCTCATCATCTTGTGGTCCAGATAATATTAGCCCCAAAATTGTTTTAGCAACACCAAAGTAATATTTAGTGAGTTCCTCAAATTAATATTTTCTCAGCCATTACAGCAAGGTCGTCTACCACTGGACTGGAAGCTGGGGAAGGACATTCCGGTATTTAAAAGTGGTGATCGTGTGCTGGCCTCAAAAACTACCGTTTCATACAATTAACCTGCATAGCATCCAAACTTTTTGACCAGATATTATTTTCTCACATTATGACATATTTAGAAGACAATATTTTTTGTAGGGTTTTTCATGCGAGACGCAACTCTTAGAATTCACACATGAGTTAATCCCTAACCGTGACTCGCAGAGTCAAACCGATGGTGTATTCCTCGATTTCTCGAAGGCATTCGACAGAGTCCCCCATCGTCATCTGATTTCAAAACTTTCTATCCTGGGTATCGACCCTCTTGTCCTTTCTTGGATTCCTGACTTTCTCTTTTCTCGCACTCAGTTCACTGCGGCTAACAACCATGTCAGATTGTAACAAGATGCATCTAGGGTTCCGCAGGGGTCAGTGCTAGGTCCATTACTGTTTCTTATTTTTATTAACGACTTACCTAATTTAATTAATTGTAATATCCGTCTCTTCGCCGATGATTGTGCCCTATATCGCAAAATTACTTCGTCTAATGACCATTTGCATCTTCAGAGTGACCTTGAACTAATTCATGCCTGGCTCTCCAAATGGCTTATGTCCTTAAACATGTCAAAATGTAAAGTGCTTCACTTCACTCGGAAACATGTAACATCCCATTTTTCGTATTTTGTTAGCTTTGGACAAATCGGCTGTGCCTCCATCTATAAATATCTTGGCGTAACACTGACTAGTGACTTAACCTGGAAAAATCGCATCGAAAAAGTCATAGCAGAAGCTTGGAGCACCCTCGTGTACATGAAAAGAAATCTGAAGGCGTGACCCTCTTATCTCGGGAAAATGGCATACGAGACTTACGTTTGACCAATGTTGGAGTATGCAGCAGCAATTTGGAGCATTCATCAAATTTATATCATTAATCACCTCGAGTCAGCTCAAAACCGCACTGCCAGATTTATTCTTAATGATTACTACCGAACAATTAGTGTCTATGTAATGAAACGCTAACTGGTTATTCCAACTATGAAGTCTCAAGTACGTGTTGTTTTGTCACCTAAAGAAGCGCAAAAAATACAGGGACGAGGAAGTCGACAGACAAGAGCGCACTCGCAACTGATTTTTATTTGTGAAAACAATCATGTGTGTGTGTTGTCCTTCGTCTTTTCTACTGCCTCGGGGGTTTGTCTTAAATTAAGACACTTTACCTTCCTCTGCTGGTAAGGCACGGGGAATGCCAAGCTTCTATGCACTATGAAAATTAAAACAACCGCGTGGGTCGCACGTGCACTACCCATGGTGAGGAAAACAGAAGCGCCACTAGCGAGCTTCTCAGGGTGAATAGGGATGTCCTAGGAAAGGGTGTCGCGTGACGTCAGGACGTCACGTGACTTTCTGACGTCACGTGACATTGTGACGTCACGTGACTTTGTAACGTCAGGTGGCACCATGATGTCGCGTGACTCATAAATTGACCAACAGTGACCATCAGCTGTTTGTCAGATTGAAATGGTCAGTGTGCCCCATGTGTAACATAAAAACGCCAGCGATTTTATAGCTATAACATTTTGACTTGTAAGGGTACATATTTATAGGTCATACTGAGGTTCTATTTGAGGCATGAGTTGCTGCGTACCATTTCGCGGTGCAAACAAATGCGGGCCTTACTTTATAACACTGTATCACACCATGAAATACCATCTGACCCACTTGAGCAAGCAAGGTGGCTCAAAGCAATCAACAGGAGACCCATTGCAGTACCAAAGTAGGCACCATCATTTTATTTCAACTATTTCGTTTCATTAAACAGGCGTCGTCAACGGCGCAGTGAACTCAGCCTCGCGAGATTCAATTTCGATTCCCTGGATATTTGCAATAGGCAGCGCTTTTGGCGCACAAACAAGTCATATACTCTTTTAGATTATTTTCTAATAGACAGCTTGCCTTTAGCGAAAAACGAGAAATCTGATGTTTTTTCTACTTCTTGTCATTGCAGTCACACAATCTTGCCGGCATTTTTGTATATCTTATTTTTGTTACAAAAAAGCCTGCATTGCTGTGAAGCATTTCAGCAGGGGGTTGAATTTCTAAAGGCTTCCTAAAACAGCACTTGATTATATTTATGAAAGTCTATCAAAACGTAACTATTATAAAAAAACTGTGTAAAAAGAAGTATTAAAAAAAAACTTTCGGCTGGTCCCACCATTTTCAATAGTCCTAACACAAGGAAGTCCGCAGACTTAGCATTTTCTAGGGTATTACATACTCGGTTCCAGTTCTTATTACCGCAAATGCAGATAGCCTGTGAAATACGTGCATACACCGAAAAGGACGAATTTTCATTATTCTGCTAGCGCTTCAAGCTGTATATTTCTCTGACTGACTTGACTCTGCTTAATAATATTTGGTGTTGCGTGAATATTTATACAGCGTGGAGTTGGTCAGCCATTACTGAGTTGCGACAAGTCACTCGCTGTAGATGAGCAATTTAGCCAGTGCAGTACAACCGCTAGCCTGGAGTCTTTAACTTGCACTACGCAGTAGTGATACACGACCGTACGCCGGTACGATACTCAGACAGAACGAAACGGGCAGGGGTGGGGATTGAACCCAGGATTCCTGGGTTCTGCAGCGCGAGCTTCCGCTCCACGTGCTCCGAGCTAGTGTGCGCTAGACCACCCGGCCACCGATCCCCCCTTGACTCTGCTTTCTGCGAAGTGGAGCGTGGTTTTCACAGCATAGCTGCATCACGAGCGCCACCACACAAAAACAGCCAGCCCTATTTCCTCGGCCCCTTCCTATTGACAGGCATAGCCAAGCTTATATAGGATGCTCTGGTGAGGCAGTCTGTGGCTATCTTGTCATTTTTTTTTTCCGTCATCGTTTTTTTTCGTCATCGTTTCCTCGAATCAGCTTTCCTCCTCTACACCTACACAGTAATTCTGTTTTTTCCGCTAAATTTAGCGGGAAAATTTACGTGACGTGGCCTGATGTGCCAAGCGAAACTCAGGCGAGGCAAGATTCTGCCCTTACCTAGAAGTAACGGATTCAAGTACCCCCAAACCAGGTTTACCACCGTTGAACGAAATAAGCGAAAGACTCATCTCATTGCGTATACCGTTCACGAAGATTCGACTACTTGTATATGGAGGGCAGTATGAGATAGTCGGCCAGATTGTAAACGTTCCAGTACGAGGTTGACAAGATGGTGAACAGTCTACCGCGGAATGTGGGATGTAGTACCGAATTCTTTTGTGAATCTCATGAAGATGAAAGTCCACAAGTCGTTCTATGTTAAATGGTACGTCAAGACAAATTGCTATGCAAATGTACTGCATACGTGAAACTAAATGTTAACGTCAAGCTGTGCGTGTTAAATGAGCTGCTAAGCAACCTTTCGATGATACAGCTGAAGAACCATCCCCAAGAAATGACAGATCCACTTGAAGGCGCAACGGCTTAATACAGGCCGATACTCCCGCCATCGGCAAAGTTGATGCCTTCCCGGACATATGGGTCCAAGCGGATCATACTGTCACAAGATATTGTCAAGAACTTAAACTAGCCAGCCTGGACAAAGCCACCCGTCGCTGTCGTTGGTGGTGGAGCAGTCATACCAGCTGGCACGTTGTGCACCCGCATTGCTGTTGGACCTATTTCTGCAGTGGTGGAGGTGATGGTGCTCGCGCATAACCCCCTGCGCCTGGTCCTCGGGGAGGACTGCTTTGAAGCAGCCCAAGCAGAACTCCTGGTAAGACCACCTAACCCAGGTGAAATTCACCACCCTAGCACAGGTGTCATAGCACAGGTGCTGTTGAGTCAAGAAAAGGTAATGCAAAGGATGTCAAACGTTGTCCTCCAACCATGACTTCGTTTTCATTTGCATCGACAATCCCCACAACAGGAGTCCTCCAGCTTGAACCTCTCCGAGACACCAACCAGTCACTGTGGTTAGCCTTGGCATGTCATGAAGGATTGCCCCTGCCGGAAAGTGACGATCGAAAGACATCTGACACAAAGAGGTCCCAGACTGACAGCACAAATTCCATCCTACAGGGTGCCCGGATTGGCACGCATCTACAGCCAGAAGAGTCTGCTGTAGACTCAGCCGTACGTCTGTCTTTATTTCTGTATATATTTCTTTTCCTAAGTTCAGCTGGCCCTATTATAGTAGTTGTGTACCAACAAGCTCAACTAAAGCCCGTTACTCACTCTGCTGCGGTTTGTGATGTCCTACATCTCTTCGCCACAGATGACAACGACCTGGGCCTCTATGAAGGAACTGAACATGCCATTTACCTCGTCTCAGCAACCTTGCCTTAGAGTCGCCAACCATACTGGTACGCCGCAGGTAACCGACAGCTCATCGAACAATAAAGTGAAGAACTCCTGAACAAGGGCATCATAGCACCTTCTTCCAGCCATTGGGCTTTTACGGCTGTAGTCGTATCTCGTGGGAACAAAAAAGGACTGTGTGTGAACTATACCCCGCTTAACAAGCAGGCCGTCAGTGTCGCACAGCCTTTCCCCCGTGCTGAAGACGTCATGGACGATATAGCGGTTTGCTCGCTCTTCGCCTGCATCGACTTAAAGTTTGCCATCTGGCCAATTCGAATGCGCCCTGAAGACCAGCCTAAGACATCGTTCATTGCGCACCGCGCGCCACCTATCAGAGGACAAGAAAGCCACTCGGACTGAAGAATGCCCCGGAATCATTCCAAAAAGCCATACAAGCAGTACTTGAGCAGCTTCAGCCCCGACACCCAAAGTGTGAAGTACGAGTGTACTTGAACGATGTCCTTCTCTTTGCCACCAGCTTTCAAGATTTCATAGACTTGCTTTAAGTCCCCACATTGCTACAAAGGAGTGAATTTAAAGTATCTCTAACGACGTGCCGGTTCGCCCTGCAATCCCTGACATTCGTGGGCAATGTCGTCTCCAAGGAAGGTTAACAGCCGAAACCAGCCAAAGTGGAGGCCATTCTCAAGATGCCCAAACCGACAACTGCGAAGTCTGTCCTGTCCTGGCTACAGGCAGAAAATTTCTACCGATGTTTATTCCTGAATCCTTCAGGATTATAGCTCTTCTCCAGACTATTGTCAGGACTGGAACGTTCAACGGGAGCCCAGCCCGCGAATTTGAATTTTAAGATCTCCGTCAAGCGCCGACGTCAACTCCCGTCCTTGGTCATTTTGACCCCGCAGTTCCGACCACAGAGACCCCTGATGGATCAGCGGTAGTGCTTGGTTATGTTTTTTCTCAATGTCAAGACGGCAATGAAGTGGCTATCAGATATGCTACCAGAGCCTTATCAGGACGAAAACAAAAATAGCACAATAATATCTGGGAATGTCTGGTCGTTCGCGGCCATCTCCTAGCAGCTCCGCTACTACGTCTTCAATCAAAATTTTCAACGGTTGACGGAAAATTGGACAGTTGCCTCACCAGCAACATCAAACCGTTCCGTCGGTTCGTTGGAATGCTTATGGATCCTGTAGAGTTTCACTTCACAGTCCAGCACAACCCAGGCCAACAAAATGTTGTAGCCGAAATGTTGTCGCGTCTTGCCTGTGCCGTCATAGAACCCATGACGACCTGCACCAACTTCAGTGGGAGGATGAAGAGTGCTCAGAATACGTCGGGGCTTGTTGACAGGCATTGAAGCAAGTCAAGATTTTCTCGTCATAAATGACGTCCTATATAACCGATCATCTCCAAGCATGATCAGAATGGTCGGGCCCCTTGAACTTCGTCAGTACGTGCTCGAGCTAACACACGACTACTGCGGCCACATGAATTTTGTGAAGCACACACTACATAAGTTACAAGATCGCTATAGATGGTCAAGGATGACCTCTACTGCGACCCAATGCGTTGACGCATGTCAAATATGCCAGGTCAACAACTGCCCTACCACAAGAAATGTTCGAAAGATGGGCTTCATGCCGACAACCGAAGTCCCCTTCAGCATTACTGCACTGGACCACGTTGCAATGCCTCTAAGCCACGGTGGCAAGTACATTATGAACGTTATAAACTTTGCCACACGTTTTATTGTGCCAGGTGCTATCTCAACAACTTGCACCAAGGATGTGATTCAACACTTGTACACTGTCCACTACCAACCCGGTGTGCCAGATGACTGCCCCTCTGACCACGGTTGTGCATTTGAGTCCCACGAGCTCACACGACATTCGGCCCTTCACGGCGTACGACAAAACTTCGCGGTTGCTTACCGCGCGGCAAGCAACCGGCTTGTTGAGGGGAGCAATGCGATGCTCGTCTCGGTGCTGAGCAAGATGAACAGCGCTGAGCCATGACGCTGGGACGAGAAACTAAGTGTCTCAACCTTCGCCGTGAACACTGCTGTGAATACTATTTTACAATTTTCTCCATTTGAGTTAATCCGTGGATACGTTCCCAAATTACCCACGGAAAAGTTCCTGTGCCAGAGAACCGCCACCCTGGAAACAAGGCTCCTAGACCTTGTAAAAGGCCGCAGTGAAGCACAACGGAGCTTTGAGCAAGCTCAGAAACTGCGGAAACGTCGTTATGACAAAAACCACCGCCATGTCGCCTTTCAACCAGGCCAGTACATCCGGCTTCGACGTCAAGAGTCAATCACGGATAGCACGACAAAGCTCGGCCCAACCTACAAGGGACCATATCAAATGATTAAGCAGAAAACCCCAGACACCTATGAGATACGCCGTGTCATTCATCTAGCCATCAATTCATCAAGAGATCAGAGTTGCGCGTTCCAGTGAACTCAAACCATTCCTTCCTCCATACGTGGACCCTATGCAACCCTGACCTCCAACGACCCGCGCCAACATTCAGTGCCGACGCAGAACTTGCAACACCTGGACCAGTGCCCAGTGTCGACACAGAACTGGTAACACCTAGAAAAACACCCAGTGCCGTCACAAAACTTGTAACCCCCGGTGCAAGCTCGAGGCCCAAACGAGCTGGACGCTTGCCCAACTATTTGACGGATTACTACCTTTCAAAATGAGACCTACTAGACCAAAGGGACTTGGACCCGTTAAGAGGAGCCAAATGTGAGCAGGCTCAGCGCTAGCGCCGCCTACTGGCGTCTCTTTTTGTTCTTTAAGTCCAAGCGCGGTCCCCCAATGTCCTTTTTAATCTCGCGCGGCGTCCTCGGTAATCTTTTGTGTTGGCGTACAGCGTGTGCACCTCAGTCAAAGGAATCATGTTACTCACTTATTAAATTTACTTTTAATTGTTAATAATAATAATGTTTATTTACGCGTGTAGTTGCACTTGATAGAGAGGCGGGTCTGTCAAAGCCAGACAAAAGGCTTGTTGGACAGGGCCCTACAGTTCGTGATCAAAAAGTGCCCCCACGCACGTAAAGTTCCAAGCTCAACGTACATCACATATACGCTGCGATACAAACAATGATGGTCACACAAACACATGCATGTATACAGCACAGTCACAAAGTTTCACTAATGCATCGGAGCACTTGCTTAAGTTTTCTTAGTGAGTCAACATTATAAGCATAGTCCGATAGGCTATTAAATACAGAGGGAACAAAAAACTTCCGAATTATGTTTCCGTACTTTGTCACATTGTCAAAACAAAAGGCATTTCGGTGTACCGAAGCGATGTACATACGACATGGGGTACTTTAAAATTATCAGGGTTGGGCAGAAATACTCAAAAAAGTATTTGGAAATACAAATACTGGAATACATTAAAATAGTAGCTAAAATACTGATACTAAAATACATCTGTAAAAATGTATCGCGATACGTATCGGAAATACATTTTAAATAGAGGCAAAAAGTATTTGGAAATACAGATACAGGAATACATTCCAGGGAGGGCAGAAATACAAATACAGAAATACTGATACTGCAATACATTTTCAAATTTGTTTGAGACGAAAACTGAGATGAAGTTTGAAGTGGAAGTTTTTGATCCCGAAATTACTTTCCCGTGGTTTGCCTTGAAAATAGTTGTTTCGGACGACGAGAAGTCTTCAATGGACTCAAGAAAACGCTTCATCAAGGACTGACCGCGGTCCCTTCCCTGACATCTTGTCTTTCTTTCGAGGGATTCGAAAATACTTCGACCTCTAAATAAATTATATGTCACCCTAAATCCCATGAATACGTCACCACGCCCCTGTTCAATAAGGACGCCCTTGTCAACATTGATCACATGAGGTCACGGTGGAATGAACTGGTATTTTTCATCTGTAGTTGTGGCCTTGAACATTAAACTTTACCACGCTGCTGTATGAAAGGACAATACATACTTTCGTTGTGAGTTACCTGGTTGAAGATCGTGCAGGCAGTGTCATTTGGAATTTTTGAGAATAGTGGACCACCTGAAGCATCCTGGAACACATGTCTTACCTTCTATTACGGTTGAAAAAAACGATATGGTGGCATCTCTGCTGTGAAGGTTCCTCCTGCCGACCCTCCGCCACCGGCGCATGGATTGCGGTCCTCAAGTTTCGCATCATCCAAAAAGAGACCTCGTGAATTGCGACCTGATATTGCCGGCACAGGTGCGAGCTCTCCGAGAAACAGCGAGTTCGAGACGAGTCGCAGGTGTACGAAGTCTGAGTCGGCACAGCGAGGCCACGTCTGACCTCCTTCCTGGGTGTCGGATCACCAGAGCAGCGGGTCATGTTTACGTCGGCTGATGACGTACCCTTAAGCCGTGCAGTATTACGGGCGCAGCCACTGACGCATTCGAATAAGTGTTGAACTTCACAGCGTGAGTCATCCTACTATTTTAAGTCAACCACCGCCAGGTTCGTGCTGCAACGGACTGTTACTCAGCTTTGCCGGCTGTGTCCGCTAAGGCAAGATAGACGATTAGCAGCGGGCATTGGATGCCAGCAAACAATGACTCAAGAAATCCCTGCCTAAGGACCTGCGGCAGAAGATGCTCTGACTCCACTCCTGGCACGCCACCTGATTCGAGTTCCCGACTACGCAACACTTCTCAAAAGAGAGAAGAGGACGCATAGAAAAATATTTTGAAGAATCGGAAGGAAATTTGGTGAGCATAGTAACAATGCCCCAGTATCTCCTTAACCCTAGTGCCGTCAAAAGTTTTAAAACAAAATGCGTTCGGAATTGTTTTTTTTTTTTTTTCTTCGGGGGGGGGGGGGGGGGGGAGTATTTCTCGAAAAATGTAACGAAATACATTTCATCCTGATTGTATCGCGATACAAAGAAACGGTCAAAATGTATTTCGATACAGGAATACAGATACTGGTGAAAAAAATGTATCGCGATACAGAAATACAGATACAAAATGTATTTCTGAAATACTATCGCGATACATTTGTATCGCGATACTGCCCAACCCTGAAAATTATCACACAAGAAGTGTTTCAGTACAGCGGTCTGAACCAATAAATAGTTAAACAATGGTAAGCCCAACGCTGCTATCATCTCTTCTTCAGTTTGCGACATCCAACCATAGGCGATGCTTTTTAATATCCCTCTCAAGATTGAGTCAATTTTGTGACTCCATCGTCTGGGGCTGTGACCGAAAATAGTTATTCCGTAACGCATAACACTATGCTAAAGCGTGGGATATTGTCTTTTTCGTTGAATTAGATATTAGAGACCTGGTATTATACAGTAAGCAAGATACATTTCTCAGTCGTTTACAAAATGTTGACAGATGGGAATTCTACGACAAATCACTTTCAAATTGAATTCTTAAATATTTAACATGATCTACATAAGAGATACGACAACAGTTACAAGGTGTACAAAGAGAGGTATGCATACAGAGAGGATGATTGGACGTTAACATCTTAAGAGCATTATGAAAGCAAACAAGTTGAGGTTTAAATGTATTTATCATAAGACAATTTGTCTTAAACCAGTCATGAAGTTGGCAAGTGTCGTCTTTGAGGAAAGCGATTGCTACAGGATAATCAAGATGTTTCGAAAGTAACACTGTGTCATCCTAGTATAATAATAATAATAATAATAATAATAATAATAATAATAATAATAATAATAATAATAATAATAGTAATAATAATAATAATAATAATAATAATAATAATAATAATAATAATTTATTTATTTCAAAAGACTAGCATGTCCACGTCACAAGTCAGGTCCGTCAAAGCCATCCAGGGCTTGTATGACTGAACCTATCTGCAGTGGCCTCAAAAATAACTATGCCACGTACTAAAGAAATTTGTCAGTTCCAATAACATATGTGACACTTAAAAAACTTAGACTTAAGGGAAAGCACGTATACACACACCTGCACATATGCACAAACACGCAAGCCGGTCATTGTCACTATTGAAGAAGGTCTTGATAGATGTTATGTTCTTGGTGTTGTGGATCTTGAAGCAGAAAGACTGGGTGGTGTAAGTCGTATTGGTTTACTCAAACATAAACCAAATAAAATACAAATAATAAAACATGGTGTTAAACACTCTTTAAAGAAATGCAAAGAATTGTGAAATAAAATTGTGACGGATTACAGGGCCTCGTTGGTAGATAAAAGATGGCGAAGCGCTTTTTTGAGTTTCTTTTTGGATGTGAAGTTGAAGATGTCGGAAGGTAAAGAATTGAATATCTGAGGGACATAAAAAGATCGCAGGTTCTTGCCATAGCGGGTGTAATATACTGGAATAAGAAACCGTGAAACCGTTCTCAGTTCTCGTGAATTAGGTCGAAGTGTTTTAAAATCCTTTGTCCAATAGTGACTTAGTATAACTGATTCCAAAAACAGTGATTCGAAGGTGGGCATAGATAAGGCATGAAAAAGATTCACGTCTGAGGTTGTAGGTTTGTTATTAATCTCTCGTACAATACTTTTTAAGATATTATTTACTTTCTTATGCCATAATCCAGAACATTGACCGAAGACTGTAATGCCATACCGAACTATACTATATCCTAAAGAGTAGGCTAAGAGCTTGTGAATTCCGAATGGCAAAAACGTCTTAATCTTGTAGAGTAAGCATAGGACGCTTCTTAGTTTTGAGCATACTATTGTCAGATGGGAATTCCACGAAAGGTCCGAATCAAAGTGGATGCCTAAGTATTTCACCGTCTCTGAGTAAGGAATAGGGCTGCAATGACATCCTACGCATTATGATGTGTGAAGAAAAAAAGGAATATTTGGAACCACAACTTTTAAAGGATTGCGAAAGCAGACCAGCTTTGTTTTGGAAATATTTATGTTTATCAGATTGATTTCAAACCATTCCATGAGTTTATGTGTACATTCCTGAAGCATCTGTATTGCTGTATGATATAAGTCCGATGGCTCGTTAGTAGGAGAGTATCATCCGCATATTGAAAGAGGGTACAGTTTGATACCATGGTAGACATATCATTCACATATATATTAAATAGAAGAGGAGAAAGAACGGAACCTTGAGGAACAGCCGCTTTTAAGAAAACTTTGGCACTGTATACACCGTCGATCGAAACCACTTGGGATCGATCTTGCAGAAAATTTTGTAATAGACACAGGAACGGTCCCCGGAAACCAACAGAAGAAAGTTTTTGTATCAAAATCGAATGGCTCACAGTGTCGAACGCCTTCGCAACATCGAGGAAGTATGCACAGCTAAACAGGCTGTGTTCAAAACCTAAACTTAGAGTTGTCAGAGAGTGTTTCGAGCAGAGCTTGTGTACCCCGTCCTGGAATAAAACCGTATTGAGAAGAAGCTATTATGTTATATTTATCAACGAAAGACGCCATGGTTCTATAAATAAATTTTTCCAATATTTGAACTAGGCATGATAGAATAGATATTGGTCGATAGTTCTCTACTTTATCTCGTTGTCCTCCCTTGAAAAGCGGTTTTACAATAATAATAATAATAATAATAATAATAATAATAATAATAATAATATATATAATATATAATAATAATATTATTATTATTATTATTATTATTATTATTATTATTCCACAATAACCATAAGAGAGTTACGAAACGGGTCCGTCCTAAGCCAAAAGAAGCTTGTGGGACAGTACCCAGCAAGTCAAGACGACACATTCATAAAAAGCAAGAAAAGTAAGTTAAAATAAATGGTACAATGCTAATAATTAAGCTTCCCATTGGTCAACATTTTCTTCAGATGTCTTTTTTTATTAGCCCTAAGAATTATATTTGGAAGTTTGTTAAAAATAGAGTTTGGCAATGCTAGTGTGTCGAATACATCTGCTTCAAGGGAAAAATTAAAATTGTATGCCACACTTTTCGAGATTCCCTTCAAAATACGGTCAATTTTAGCTTTCTACATCTCTGAGCAGCCCGAAAACAACGTAATTTCATATCTAAGTACACTGTGTCCAAGGGCATGCGCTCTCTATTTCTGATATAAAACGGCATAAACCCTTTGGAGTTAAAAAGCAAACAGCTAACACTTAGCGATTTCCCAGAAACGTACAAAAAAAGTGAAATTTTGAATATATAATAAGAAGGAGAAGAAGACGAGTGTTTATTGCGTGTTCAAAAACAACCAGTGGCCTTTTTGTTAAAACACGAGGAAAACACTGAGACAAGAAATATTGTCACGGAGGAACAGCCAAGAAAACAAAGAATAACTGGGGGAAACTGAAACGTTTAATGGGGCGAACTTGTGCCCAAAAATAAAAGGAAAACAAAAGATAACAACAGAAGAGAACAGAGCGTCGCGGGCGTCGAGATCGGCGTGATAGCAGAGTCGAACGCTGGGGCGAAACTGGCCCTGGCTCGCTCCGCGAAGCCCCTTATGTACACGCGTGAGCTTCTGCAGAAAGTTCGACGCGTAGAACATTCGCACCTCGAACAAGCACCAGGATTCTCGAATTTGCCAGAACACTAAATGCAGGGATAAGCAAAAGACACGTCGCTCCCAGGAATCGAACCCTGGCTTTTCGCGTGGGAGGCAGGTACGATAACCGTTAGGCCACGCGCGCGCTGCCTGCTTGACCAGCTGCGCGCGCGGCATTACTCCCCCTTTAAAAAAGTGCATCGCCCCGATGCAACACAAAACAAAACAAAATAAAAAAAGAACGATAAACTAAAGAGTCCTTTGGAGCACATAAGGTCCACAGTCCTATCGAGCGTAGTACGGCTTCAGGCGAACGACGTGGACGACCTCAGGCCGTGGTGGGCGGCGTGACGATGTTCGTGTTCCGTCGGGCATCACCTCGTAGTTCAGCTCGCCGAGGCGACGAAGTACCTTGTATGGTCCAAAGTACCGTTTCAGCAGTTTCTCACTGAGGCCGCGACGACGGATGGGCGTCCACACCCACACCCTGTCTCCGGGCTGGAAGCGGACGTCCCTGCGACGAAGGTTGTAGCGGCCCGCGTCGACGCGTTGCTGGTCTTGAATCATGAGTCGGGCGAGTTGGCGGACTTCCTCGGCCCGTTGAGCAACCGCCTGGGCGTCGTCGCTCTCATTGTCAGATGGCTCATGGGGCAGCATGGCGTCCAGCATGGTCGTTACCTTGCGACCGTGTACCAGCTGGAAAGGAGTGAATCCAGTGGTCTCTTGAACCGCCGTATTGTAGGCGAACGTGACGTAGGGCAACACCTCGTCCCACGTCTTGTGCTCTACGTCGACGTACATAGAGATCATGTCGGCGATTGTCTTGTTGAGTCGCTCCGTCAGCCCATTGGTCTGCGGGTGGTACGCAGTGGTACGACGATGGCTGGTGTGACTGAGCCGGAGGATTTCTTGGGTCATCTGTGCCATGAACGATGATCCGCGATCTGTAATCAGAACTTCGGGAGCGCCGTGCCGGAGGACGATTGACTCGATGAAAAACTTGGCGACTTCCACAGCAGTCCCTGAAGGAAGGGCTTTCGTTTCGGCGTACCGCGTGAGATAATCAGTGGCGACGATTATCCAGCGGTTTCCCGACGTTGACGGCGGAAAAGGGCCAAGTAGATCCATTCCGATCTGCTGGAACGGTGCGGTCGGGGGAGCAATCGGCTGCAGGAGACCTGCCGGCTTCGTCGGCGGTTGCTTACGTCGCTGGCACTCGTGGCACGATCGGGTGTAGAGGTGGACGGCCTTGGGGAGCTTTGGCCAGTAATACTTTTCACGAATACGGGCCAGTGTTCGGCTGTAACCGAGGTGTCCGGACGTCGGGTCGTCGTGACATGCTTGAAAGATCTCCTCCCGAAGGTCGGTCGGGATTACCAGCAACCACGGTGTGTTGTTGTCCCCGAAGTTCTCTTTGTAAAGCACACCTTGTCGGAGGACGAAGGTGGGCAGGGCTCTCGAGAAGACACGGGGGACAGTCCCCCCTCGTCCTTCGAGGTGCTCGATTAGCGCGCGCAACTCAGGATCGTCTCGTTGACGTCGTGCCATGTCGTCGGTATTCACTGCGCCTAGGAAGCACTCGTCGTCATCGTCGTCGCTGCTGCCGGAAGGCGTTTCGACGGGGGCTCTGGACAGGCAGTCGGCGTCGCTGTGCTTGCGGCCTGACTTGTAGACCACAGTCATGTTGAACTCCTGCAATCGGAGACTCCATCGAGCGAGGCGTCCTGACGGGTCCTTGAGGTTCGCAAGCCAGCAGAGCGAGTGATGGTCGGTGACTACACGGAACGGGCTCCCGTACAAGTACGGACGAAACTTCGTGATTGCCCAGACGACCGCAAGGCATTCTTTCTCAGTCGTGGAGAAATTTTTCTCCGCCTTGGACAGTGTCCGACTCGCGTAGGCGATAACTCGCTCGGTGCCTTCTTGCACTTGAACCAGTACCGCGCCAAGTCCAGCGTTACTTGCGTCCGTGTGAATTTCGGTTTCCGCATCCTGATCGAAATGTCCAAGAACAGGAGGAGCCTGCAGCCGTCGCTTCAGTTCGTCGAATGCCTGCTGCTGCTCTTCGGCCCATTCGAACTTCTCGGCGTCCTTTGTGAGGTTTGTTAGCGGTGCGGAAATCCTTGCGAAATCCCGAACGAAGCGCCGATAGTAGGCGCATAGTCCTAGGAACCTTCGCACGTCCTTCTTGTCTCTCGGCGTTGGAAATGCTGCGACGGCGCAAGTCTTCTCGGGGTCTGGGCGGACGCCTTCGTTACTAACCACGTGGCCTAAAAACGTCAGTTCGTCATAGGCGAACCGGCACTTTGACGCCTTGAGGGTGAGCCCGGCGGTCTGTATGGCTTGGAGAACAGCTCGGAGTCGTCGCAAGTGCTCGTCGAAGTCAGTTGAAAACACTACGACGTCGTCAAGGTAGACGAGACAGCTCTGCCACTTCAGCCCTGCCAGTACGGTGTCCATGACACGCTGGAACGTTGCTGGCGCCGTGCATAGTCCGAAGGGCATCACTTTGAACTCGTACAGTCCATCCGGCGTGACGAAGGCTGTCTTCTCTCTGTCCCGTTCGTCGACTTCGATCTGCCAGTAGCCGCTCTGCAGGTCTATCGATGAGAAATATCGAGAGTGGCGCAGCCGGTCCAGAGTGTCGTCGATGCGAGGGAGCGGGTAGACGTCTTTCTTCGTCACCGCGTTCAGCTGTCGGTAGTCCACGCAGAACCTAAGCGTTCCGTCCTTCTTCTTAACCAGTACGACTGGAGACGCCCACGGACTGCTTGATGGCTGGATTATGTCGTCGTTCAGCATCTCTTGAACTTGCTCCTGGATCACTTCCCTTTCTTTAGCGGAGACTCTGTACGGTGATCGATGCACAGGGCGCGCGTCGTCCTCGGTAACGATGCGGTGCTTCGCAACGGCTGTTTGGCGCACCTTCGACGACGTCGCAAAGCAGTCACGGTATTCGGTGAGGAGGTTAATCAGCTGCCGTCGTCTCGGGTCCGGAAGCTTAGGGTCGATGTCGAGCTGCGCTGGCGACGTACTGTCTTGCTGAGGTGGCGAGGATTCGTCAGTAATGGCGGCGATTTCGGCGGAGTTTCGGAGTTCCTCGACGTGGCCAACGGCTGCACCTTTTGTGAGGTGTTGCGTTTCATTCCGGAAGTTCGTCACGAGGACCACAGTGCGGCCATCCTGAAGTTCAGCTACTCCTCGTGCGACGCCTATTCCTCTTCCTAGAAGCAACTGGAGGTTGCCTTCCAGAACAACTTCGCCGCAGGTAGCTGCATCGGTCACGACGGGTACGACAACACTTGATCGCGGCGGCAGGTTCACGTGGTCGGCAGCGACTCGGACGGCGGCTGACGCTGTTTGGGGTTTCTCTGAAGGCAGAACAGGCTTGCGCAGCGTCAATCTGTTCTCACCAAGGTCGATGACGGCGCCGTATTCACACAAGAAGTCCATTCCGAGAATGACGTCCCTCGAACAGTCTTGCAGAACGACGAACTTCACAGGGCAGGTTTCACCGTGGATCTCAACGCGAGCGGTGCACCTGCCAACAGGTGTGATGAGATGTCCGCCGGCGGTTCGTATCTGCGGTCCGTCCCACGACGTCGTAACTTTCCGAAGGCGGCGAGAGAGCCTCCCACTCAGGACTGAGTAGTCTGCTCCGGTGTCCATGAGTGCCGATGCGTCGAGGCCGTTGATAACAACGTTTAGGTTGTTGGACACCGTTTCAGGGGCGTCGGTGCGATGCGGGGCGTCAGGAGAGTGGGATCGAGCGCTCCGGCGTTCTTGGAGGCTGTTTGTTTCCGTCGTTTTCGGCAACGTCACCTCCAGGCGTTGCCGCACTTAGTTTTCCCGGCGACGCAGGGGAGACAGACTCTCTCAGCGGGGTCGGGGTGCTGGGGACGCTGAACGTCGTGGCGATGGAGAGCGGGCTTCACGGCGGAGGGACGACACGGGGGAGGGCGAGCGTCGGAGGTACTCCTCGATGTCGCGAGGGCGTTCGTCCTACCTTGGGCGCGGGTCGTTCGGGTGGAACCCGCGCAGCCCCAGTTGTCTGTAGGGGCATCGACGGTAAATGTGGCCGGCTTCACCGCAGTGATAGCACAACGGGCGTCGGTCGGCGGTCCTCCAGACGTCCGTCTTCCTCGGCGCAGGTTGCTCTGGGTGGACGTGGGGCGGTTGCCTCGGTGCTGAAGGCTCACGTCGCGGCTGCGGCGCAACGGGCGTGTGTCGTCGGGTCATTGCGGCGTAGCTCAGCGCCGGTTCCTCGGGAGCTGGAACGATGATGGGAGTGTCCGGCTGGCAAGCTCGCTGTACTTCCTCTCGAACCACTTCGGCAATCGATAGCGAAGCCGGGCGGTTAGAAGCCGGCAGTAGCTTCCTGAGCTCATCCCGGACGACGTCGCGGATGATCTGCCGAAGGTGTTCGATGCCGACACCGTCGACATTGCAGCGAGGTGGCGAGACACTCGGAACCGTCGACACACCGGCGAGTCGTTGATAGTGCACAGCTCTGGCCGACAGCGCGCGCTCGATGTTGGTCGCCTCGGCCACGAAACCGTCTACCGTCGTCGGGGGGCTGCGGACAAGGCCACCGAAGATCTCGCTTTTGACGCCCCTCATGAGGAAGCGCAACTTCTTCTCCTCGGCGGCTTGCGGGTCGGCGCGTGTACACAGGCGTAGCACGTCTTCAACGTAGCTTGTCACGCTTTCGTCGGGGGCTTGTGTCCGCGTCTGAAGCAGGTCCTCCGCATTCTGTCGCCGTTGTTGGTTTGAGAAGGTTCGCTTCAACTCGGTGGCGCAGATATCCCACGAAGTGAGCGAAGCCTCGTGGTTTTCAAACCAGTGCCTCGCGGTGCCTTCCAGCGAGAAGTAGAGGTTCTGGAGGCGTTGCTCGACGTTCCATCCGTTGTGGCGGGCCACGCGCTCATAGTGAAGGAGCCAGTCCTCGACGTCTTCATAGATTTCTCCATGGAAAGGCGTCGGCGATCGGGGAGCGACGGGCAGGACAACGACTGGCGGAGCGGTCATCGTTGCGGTCTTCTTCTTTGACTTCTGCGGCAGGGGTCCGAGTTCCGGCGGTAGGCCTTGGTTACGGCGACTTGACCGGGCCTTGGACTGGTATTCTGCGAAGGGTAGCCTCCCGGGGCTGAGAACGTCACTTGGCCGGCGTGTTTTCGGAGGGGTACGGTCCACAGGCATAGAATGCAAAAGTACCCCGCACCTCCACCAAAATGTCACGGAGGAACAGCCAAGAAAACAAAGAATAACTGGGGGAAACTGAAACGTTTAATGGGGCGAACTTGTGCCCAAAAATAAAAGAAAAACAAAAGATAACAACAGAAGAGAACAGAGCGTCGCGGGCGTCGAGATCGGCGTGATAGCAGAGTCGAACGCTGGGGCGAAACTGACCCTGGCTCGCTCCGCGAAACCCCTTATGTACACGCGTGAGCTTCTGCAGAAAGTTCGACGCGTAGAACATTCGCACCTCGAACAAGCACCAGGATTCTCGAATTTGCCAGAACACTAAATGCAGGGATAAGCAAAAGACACGTCGCTCCCAGGAATCGAACCCTGGCTTTTCGCGTGGGAGGCAGGTACGATAACCGTTAGGCCACGCGCGCGCTGCCTGCTTGACCAGCTGCGCGCGCGGCAATATAAACGAGAGAGAGAAATCAAGGCGTAAAAAAAAACACAAAAACCGACATGAAGAGACTAACACAAGATATGTGAAGACAAGAAGAAGAAGAAGAAGGAGGAGGAGGAGGAGGAGGAGGAGGAGGAGAGAATAAGAGGAAGAAGAAGAAGACGAATGTTGATTGCGTTTTCAAGAACAGCCAGTGGCCTTTTTGTGGAAACACAAGGAAAACACTGAGACAAAGAATATAAACAAGAGAGGGAAATCAAGGTGTAAAAAGGCATAAAACCCGATACGAAAACAATGACACAAAATAAGTTAAGACAATAATAATAATCAATCATTCAATCAATCAATCAATCAACGTTTATTATAGTGCCCAGGAACAACCTTGTGGTCTTGGATGGAAATGAATACATAAAACACACAAATACAGAAGAAAAATAATACACTATACAGTAACTGAACATAACCATACACGACATACACTGAGCTGAATGATAACGAAATACAATTTCTAAGTCTTGTGTACAATGAAGAGAAATTGCAGTAATGAAAAGACAAGTTTGAGAGGCACTCAAAGCGAATAATATACGAAGCAGCAGCACAAGCACAGACCCAGCAATGTCTGTGCTTGTGCTGAACCACAAAGTGGTTCAGCACAGGCACAGACACAATGAACCAGTGAACCACAATCATTATTCACCCGCCGGGCAGGTCTTTAATAGAAATAACAAATGCCCTGTAGCACCAGTTAAAAATGTCGAGTTTCTCAGAGTACTCCTTATAACACTCAGTCTAATAATTGAGCTTAAACGTCTCATTTTTTTGGGAAATATAAAAGCATGATTGATTCCGAGTAGGCACACGTGAAACCCTAAGGCACGCTTCAGACAAGAGGCTTGGTGAATTAACCGACCCATGAAAGGTTTTAAACAAAACCAATAGGTCTGCCTTCTGCCGACGCCGGTGCAGGCTCAGCAAGCCAACACGCTCTAACATTGCGTCATACGCTGAACAATCAACATCCTTCAAAAGGTAGCGATGTTTAAGGATGGAAATAAACTTTTTCTGAACTCGCTCCATTTGCAATGAGTTGGTTTTAGAGATACCGTTGCACACAACTGAGGCATATTCTACGTGGGGCAAGCATAACGAGAGGTACAACGTGAGAAACGCAGAAGGATGCTTGAAATCCTTCGTTAAGCGAGAGGCAACACCCAGCGTGCGCAGAGACGAGTTAACGAGCCTAGTTACGTGACTAGAGGATCGCAGGCTAGGATCGAACGTAACTACCAGATCTTTCATTGCGCATACCCGGGACAGGTGTTCACCGTGAATACTATATATGCGAAAAATGTATTGTGTGCCTTCCGAGTAAATGTCATAACCTTGGTTTTAGTGCGGTTGAAGAGAAGACAATTGGCTGAGCACCACCTGAAGAAATAATTCCTGAAGCCTATCGCAATCATCTAAAGTAACTATTTCTTTGTAAATTTTAATGTCATTAGCGTATTGCAGGAACGAAGAATTAGAAATACCATCAGAGACGTCATTTACAAAAATTGTGAACAGGAGCGGTCCGAGGACGGATCCCTGAGGAACGCCAGAACGTGCCCCGTACAATGAAGAGTTCATATTGTTGACTCGAACGTACGCTTTCCTGTTTGACAAATAGCTTTGAAACCAGTCGTATACTGTGCCACAAATCCCGTAGGCGGAAAGCTTTGATAAAAGGATCGTATGATTAACAACGTCAAATGCCTTGCTTAGTTCAAAGTAGACCACGTTTAGCTGACCTCTGTTGCAGACTACCTGGGATGCGGTAGACATAAAACTTACAAGATTTGTAGTCGTTGATATTCCGCTCATAAACCCATGCTGATTAGGGAGGGTTAAGTTTCAAAATTTGAAAGACAAGAATCGATGAATGACTGCTTCAAAGAGTTTGGAAAATGAGGAGAGAAGGGAAATTGGTCTATAGTTGAGAACATCACCTTTCTTTCGCGACTTCAGAACCGGAACGACCACGGCAATTTTCCACATTTCGGGGAATACTCCTGACCTTAATGAGTTGTTAAATATTGTACATAGTGTAGGTGTGGGTATATCATGAAAAGTTTTGAGAATTGCAGGTGGTATACCATCGTGCCCCGCAGATAGCGTGGATTTAATTTTTTTAATACCTAGCTCTACACATTCCTCGTCGACATTAATGTGACTTAGTAGGCCACTGAATTCATTCAAGTGAGGCAATGTGGCGGTGGAGCAGACGGTACTGTCTTTGTGGGCTGAACTAAAATGATCTGCAAATAGCTCGGGCACGCACTCCGCATCTCGTTCATGGTGACCCAAAACTACTGTCGATCCGATATTCTTCCCGGAACGTGATCCAGTGCACCTCCAAAATTTCTTAGGGTTTTTGACAAGGTCAGACTCCACTGAGTCACGATACGCCAGGCGGTCACGGTTTAGCATTATCTTACATTTCTTTCTGCAATTCTTGAATTCTACCTCCCACTTTGGGATACCACTTTTCTTAAACTTTCTGTGCAAGAAGTCTTTCCTTTTTATTAGCGTTTTTAGTTCATTACAAAACCAATTAGGGAAGCGAGGTTTCTTTAAAGATTTTAGAGAGATGATTCTGTCCATGGCCTCTTGAATTAATCTCGTAAAGAGAGCTACCTACTCATTTGCATCAGAGGATTGTAAGACCGGAGACCAATCTACCCTCGAGAGGTGGTGGAACATCCCGATGTAGTCTCCTGATGAAAAATTGTACAGGATGCGTAGAGGAGGAGCTTCAATAGGAGCGCGAATCGAGGAATCAACAAAAGAAAGCACTAAATCAAGGGCAGGATGATACTTATCCAGAGGAACCATAGGGACTTCACCTCGGGCTACACGCACGCAGTCCATGTTTGAGAGACATAAATCCAAAGCATTACCGTGGTGATTAAGAATATCGTTGTGATGTGCAAGATCTAAAAAAGAAACAAAGTTTAGGAGGTCGTTGCCATTCTGCTTGCAATAAAAGTTATCAGTAGAAACATTTTTCTGCATCCAGTTGATGCCTGGAGCATTAAAATCACCTAAGATTAAGACATTGCACCCGTGTAACTCGTTAACGGTGTTCTCTATGCCAGCGAGACACGTGCGAAAGTGGTCGGGCGTCGTTGGCGGAGGCAGGTAAAAAAGGCCGATAAAAAGGCGTAGTTTCTTTGCACACTAATAATAATAATAATAATAATAATAACAAATTTATTCCACATATAGACGCTTTCAGGCAGCTGTGCATGGGCGCCGCCATAACCGACCTTCAGTTTTTGTTCCCTCTTACTCCGTTCGCTCCACTTCATCATTGCCACAGCAGGACAGGTTATTGCCACTTTAAGTGTTACTGTGTCCTTCTCCCCAGCATAGGCCTCTGTGGAGGCTTGTCAACGCCCGCTTCAGTGGCTCGGCATCTCGGTGAGACAAGAGAAGGTCGGCTAGGGTGGCTCAGTCTGGTGCGTGTTTAAAGCGTCTTTATTCAATATCACTGTACAAATACGGGTTTGTCCAAGCCAAAGGAGGCTTGTGGGACAGGACCCGGCAACTCGAACAGTGATAGTTCTCAGAAATAAAAAAAAAAATAAATAAAAGCACTTCATAAAACGAAACAGTACAAAGCGAACATGAAATGCTAAAGTCTTAAAGTCATCAACTTATCTTTTGCATACGACGAGGAAAAGTTGAGGTGGTTGGTGATACACATTTGGGCGAAACGCAATTACGTATCATATTTGGGTTTCACCCAAATATGATAAATAAGTTGGTGATACATATTTGTCCTATATTCGCATGTTCGGCTCGTTTCGCCCAAATATTTGTTTTCAGTTTTCTTTTTGTATTACACTCAAAGACACAATCGGGCAATTTATCGAAGACAGGTGACACATAATGAGAGTGAACTCTTTTACCGTAGTGAGTTACACAACGGGAAATGGCAAAACGGGAATAATAATACTAATATTATAATAATATTAACAACGATAATAATAATTATCTTTATTAGCCAACCTTGACGTACTCTGGGTGGCTCGCAAGGCTAGGGAGATAGGCCGGAGCCCGTATGCGTGAGCGTCTGCTAGCCAGCCACACATAAGTTAGGTCAGCCCGCCTTTTCGCCCTCGAGCCACTCAGGGTCAGCGCCCGACCCCGAGAGCTCACACCGTCTTCGCTTATTAGTTGGTCTTCATCCCCTCGTCTCTGCTCACGTTGTCTCTGCTCAAGTCGTCGCTGGCCTTCGGTTGTGTTTTGGGAAGATCGTTTAGCTGGTCGTCTGGCACGCTGAGCTTAGTCTCCTTCGATGTCGACGCTGGTTTTCAACAGTCTCGTCTCTGGTCAAGTTGTTGTTCGTCTTCGGTTTTATTATATGAAGATGGTTTAGCAGACCGTCGGGCTTGCTCAGCATGACAGCCTACGTTCACGGCGCTCTTCGTCAGAGAGTGTCATCCGTACTTGTAGCAGTTCCTGGAATTTGCCGCTAATCGGACAGATTCTGGGCTCGCCGCTTCTTCTTTGGGACAAACGAGCCTGCTGCGTGAAAGAATTTGCTATTCGAATTTGTCTACTGGGAGCAGTTCTACCTCGTGGCTGCACTGAATATTAGGCCAATCACAGCAGGGATTCCGCAGAGATCAGTGCTGAGTCCTGTCCTATTTCCATTATATGTCACTGACCTCTCACATTTACTTATTAATTCCCAAATGATAATATACGCAGATGATACAGCCATTTACTACACAAATAATTCGTTGAATAACATTAATAGTGTAACCAATGAAGAACTGATTATTGTCCAGGATTGGTGCAACTATAACAAGTTGACGCTAAGTATTAAAAAAAGAACGAAGTACGTTATATTCCACTCAAACAAAAAACAAATAAACAATGCTAACTGCAAAATTTATATTGTCAACTCTCTTATAGAACAAGTATACACATTCAAATATCCGGGCGTAATATTCGACTTACTCTTACATTGGCAACATCACATCGCCTATATTTGTCAAAAACTGTCATATGCTTGCGACATTTTCCTGAAGGCTCGACAGTGCTTCGACTCTTCAACCTTAAAAATTATTTACTTCTCGATATTCCACTGCCATTTAACATACTGTACAGAAACATGGGGTACAAACTATGACACGGATCTCGCGCCCTTTATTGGTTTACAAAAAAGGGCAATTCGAATTATAACCGACTCACACTATACACAGGCATGGAGCATTTGATTTGATCACCTCAGCATTCTTACACTTCATAAACTAGTAAAGTATAAAATTGCCACGCTGTTTCCCGAAATAGTGACCACAAACAACCCATTTCCTATAACTATACTTCTTAAAGGTTTTCGTCAAAGTAGAGCAAATTTGACTGGACACTTTAACCTTCCACAATGCCATAACGTTTACGGGGAAAGGCTAATTAAATTCTGTGGGACAAAAATCTGAAACGCCCTATCGAATGACCTTCGAAACTCGCATACTTTTAACAAAGCACTGAAGCACTATCTCCTCTTGTCTACCTAGATCATCTTTCATCCTCATCATCGTTTCTTTGGTATTGGTAACCGAGATTATCTTCTAATATTGTAGTAACAATATTAGGAGTACTTTTGTTGCTTTCTAATGGCATATGCCTGTCGCTCTGTGTTCTTGTGATATTTTGTTAATGAGCCCGAACCAGCTTAGCGGATGGGTTCATATGCTTTTTTTCTAATACTTTGTATACGTTTCTCGGTCAATAAAATTGAATTGAATTGAATTCAATTGATAAGCAAACGGTGTCACGTAAAGTAAATTTCCCCGCTAAATGTAGCAGGGAAACAGAATTGGTGTGTAAGCAACGTCTAGTTAATTTTCCCGCTAAATTTAGAGGAGCCACTGATTTCAAATCAGTGGCTCCTCTAAAATTAGGCCTGTGCTAGTTCCAGCCGTTTCATCATGGAGGTCATTTTTTGACATGCTGTCTTCCACAGCTTTTGACAGGAGACTGCGCGCCCATTGTGTATTCACTTTCTTCGATATAGCAAATGTCCTTGAACCTAGGCTCCACCAACATGGCCAGCGCTGGAAGCCGCGACATCTTAAAATCCGGGAATCTTGCCCCGATGCTTCGTAGCAGGCTCGAGGCAAGTGATGCTGCCTCATCAGTAGAGTGTTGAGTCAGGACAAGCCTGGTGCAGTGCAGCAGTGGAATGACTTGTGACAGCGTTGGGTAGCTGTCCCCTGACAAATCAGTTGTTGCTTGCTCAAGGGGCTGCAGGACCTTCACTGCTCCACTCATGAGGTTACACTCACTTGAATTAAGGTTTTCAACAGTCTCACATTCAGAGAGGTCAACCGTGACAGGCACACGAAGTTTCACGAGCCTGGCCATCATGGCATGCTCACTATTCCAGCGTGTTGGCACATCCTGCACAACTTCAAGTGGATCTAGTTACATGTTTTTTTTGGATCTCCATAAGGCGTCCACGGGCCTTCGCACTTTTCTTGTATCGGCCCACGATGGCTCTGGCTTTAGCACAGAGCTCCGAGAACCCCGCTACTTCTTTCTTCGCATTGCTGACGCACAACTGGAGAGTGTGTCCGAAACACTGCACGCCACACCAGGGCGACCTCGCCACCGCAGATGTGAAGTTCCTCCCGTTATCGGTTACGACGTAGATTGGCAAGTTACCTGATGCTGGGAGCTTCCACTCTTCGATGACGTTCTCGATAAACCGTAGCAGGTTATCGGCCGTGTGGGAATTGCTCATCTCCGTGCATGCCAAAGCGTGCACATGCTGCCCGAAGTCTTTGTCCATCACGTGGACAGTCAAACAGACGTAGCTGTCGTTCGCGCGCGATGTCCAGCCATCCGTGGTGAGGGAGTAGCACTCCGCACCTCTGCTGAAAATCTCCTGCAACTTTCTCTTAACTTCCTTTTTCTTCGACTCGTAGAGGTTCGGAATAACTGCTCGTGAAAAAGTCGTCCGCGACGGCACGCTGTAGTCTGGCATGGCAAATGCCACCATGTCAACGAAGCCCCCTTCTTCAACGACGCTGTATGGGTGCATTCCGCGAGCGATGAAGTTAGCAATCATCTTCGTCATGTGCTTTGCTCTTGGTTCCGTTGGTTTCATCTTCTGCTTGAAGCTGTCGGCTACCGATGGCTGACTCGGCGTACTCACGCTCTTGAGCTTGGCAGTATTTGTGCGTGCTTGACGTTCTTCCATGTAGGCCTGATACGCATCCGGGTGCCTCTTTAGATGGGACACTAAGGTGGTCTTTGTACCCGTTGGAGTCTTGAGGATTGCCTTGCACTTGATGCATCGAGCACTAGTCCCCGGTGGGATCTTTAAGAAATAGTTCCAGATCGGGTTGCGATGCACAACGCCATCACTTTCGTCGTCCACGGTGGCCGCAGCGGACACGCCAGCCATTCAATCCAGCTTCTACAGTGAGAAAATGGAAACCTAGTAGCACAACAAAAGTACGCCGAGCACGTGCTGTCCACAGCAAGAAACACAAGCAGAACGGACTTCCCAGTTCAGTGGTTCACTTTCGTTTCGTTCTCGGTCACGGATATGACTTTGTTCCCCCCTTTTTTTTTTTCCTTCCTGATGTTGATGCCCATGCGGACTTTCGCTAAAAAAAAAAAAAAAACCGCTCGACGCGACATTTTGACGGCGTTGCGATACCGAAACTATCGGAAGCAGCCTTGCGTCCGCTATTCGTTAGTGCCGAATACTTCGAAATTTGCGAATATAAAAAATCGGATAGAAGCGAATATCGAATAATGTACAATTCGTTCGAATATTCGAAAAAAACGAATATTCGCACATGCCTACTGATTTGGCGTATAGGTCACAGTGACATTAGGTCACGTGACGTCAGTTTCCCCGCTACATTTAGTGGGCAAAGCTGAACTGGTACGTAGATCACGCGATCAATTTTGCCGACAAATTTAGTGGGGAAACTAAATTGATGTATAGGTCGCGTGTAGTCATGTCATGTGACGTAATTGTTACGTCACGTGACGTGATGTGACGTCATGCGATGCCAAATGCCGCGGCTTCACAAAATCCGGAGCAACTAGCCAAAGAACGTTCTATACAGTACGAATAAAATCCAAGTGCTTGAGCGCGTGGCCATCGACAGATGCTGGGTCTCCTAGAGGTCTCTGGAAACTGATAAAACTGTGGGGTGGAGAGCAGGGCGCTGCGAGGGTCCTACTCCAAAGTGTTTGAACCTCGTCCAGTACAACCCAAGCTTCGATGCTGCGTCGGTAGTACACTGGGAGCTCCGTTCTGTTTCCCTGTTCGCATTTCATTTCAACCCGATAGTACATCAGGGGACAAAGGATTCCGCAAAGACGCATGGTGACCGCAATGCTTAATATAAATTAGAGCTTGAAGATTACGGCTCTACTGCGATTAAGTGTCTAACCCCCCCCCCCCCCAAGCCCTTCCACTACCTCCTCAAGCAAAGAAGTTGCGTCTACGTACCTACATTAATAGGTGTAGATTTGCTGCGTTTATCTGGCCTTTTGCGTTATCTAGGCAAAAAAACGGGCTGTTTCTACGGTGCTTCGCTGCAGATTACGTCAAAACGCAGATTATGGTTCTCCGAAGCACATTGTTCGCCGAATAACTGGAGACAAAACTAGATTTTTCACTTGGCTCTCAATCGCGGCAGAACGAGAGCACTTTGCTTTTTTTTCCTAGCCAAACGCTTTCTTCTTTTCTTTTTTTTTTCGGAGTCACTTTTTTCTGCGTTTTTTCTTTTCGGTTTGAGGGAGGAGGAAGGGGGAAAAGGGGGGAGGGAGGGAGGGGGGGGGGGCCGGCCGATAGAATTGATATAAAATTATCGTCGTTGACAAACGTGAATACGCACAAAATATTAATTTTCCATTCGTTTTATTTATTACCCACCTGCTGCTCAAAGACCACATATATCCGTAGCCACTTGGCTAGCTTCGGTCCATTAATTAAAATGAGTCAGCTGAGGCGTAGAGTGAGCAACACGAGTTATTTAGGAACTAAACCGAAATACAACAAAAATAAAATATATACCGAAAGACATACCTAAAACTAGGAGACAGACTAGTTTTCTCAAACGAGGAGGGGGTTGATAAGGCGGTAGGTGATTTATTAAACCAAATGACCGTGCTTAGCGCTCAGCTAAAAGAATGCGAATTTTGCAAATCGTTAGGCAGAAAGCTCAAGATTTTGGTACCACTGAATTCAAGTAGTCCTTCCCCGTATGCGTTATTACAGTGTGGCAGACTAGACCACACCAATTTCTTCTAGTTAGACGAGCACTTTTCGGGACCATTATTATTGAATAGTGGTTGTTATCGGCTACTATTTCATCGAACATCGTAGCTCTTTCGTTTTTTTATTATTTTCCGAAACATAATATTGCGAGGTTAATGAAATAAAATGCACGATTCTGATGTGTAATGTGTAATTCCGCAATGTGTACTTTCACAGAAAAAAAAAACAGGTACACTAACAAAACAAAAAAATCCGAAAAACAACCCGATTGACGAAGTCTGTGCCTATTGTGACGTTTCTTCTCGTTATCGCGAGCGAGGAGCATCGTTCCCTTCAGTCAGCTTTCCTCCGTTACACGTACACTCCAATTCAGTGTCACCCGCTAAATTTAGCGGGGAAATCGACGTCACGTGACCTGATGAGCAAAACGACACTAAGGCGAGTCAAGACGTTACAGGGTACGTCAAGACAAATTGCTATGGAATTGTGTTGCGTACTTGAAACTAAACGTAGGCGTCAAGCTGCGCGAATCGGACGAGCTGCTAAGCGACCTCCTGATGACACTACTGAAGAACAGCAGCTTGACGCCTACGTTTAGCAACACAATTGGCTGCGATCTTTCATGCATTTGGGTCTGGGTCGGTGGCACAGGTACTTCAACCAGGGCCATAACTTTTCTTTCTCGACATACCTTTTAATGTAGACCAACTCGTGGACTTTAATCATCTTGAGATTCAAGAAGAACTCGATGCTATGTCCGACATTCCTCGGTAGACTGTTAACCATCTTGTCAACCTCGACTCAAAGGCTTACAATCCGACCGACTATCCTATACTGTCATCCTTCGTGTACAAGACGTGAAATCTTCATGAACGGTATCCACCGTGAGGTGAGGCTCTCGCTTATGTCGTTCAGCGGATGGTAAGTCTGGTTGGGGGTACTTAAATCCGTTGCTTTTGTATAAGCGCGCATCTTTCCGTCGGCTCATTGTCGTTTTGCACATTGAGCACACCACGAAGCTTGTGGTGTCTTCGTCCGGGAACTCGTTCGTCAGTATCTCCTAGAATGCGTCGTCAACCTTTGACACGTCTGACTTGAACCAGAATCTATCGCATAGAATACACGAGATGCCAAACGGGTCGTCTGTGACGTGTCTTAAAGTATGTGTCCGCCTTGGTCCTGTCTGCCATACCCCGGAACGTCATCTGTTGATTCCCGGCTTCTGACGTACGTCACGTTTAGCTGCTCGTCTGGCCTGTTGGGCTTGCCGCTTTCGTTCAATTCGTGGGTCTTCAACGTCTCGTCTCCGCTCAAGCCATTTCTGGTCTTCCGTTGGTGCTCCTCTGGCTCACTGGGCTTCTCGTCTTCTCTTTGGACGCTGGTTTTCAGCCTCTCATCTATGCTCAAGTTGTTGCTGGTCTTCGGTTGTATTCTTTGAAGATCGTTTAGCAGATCGTCTGGCCCGCTCATCTCGACGCCTACGTTCACGGCACTCCTCGTCAGGAAGTGTCATACGTACTTGTAGCAGTTCCCGGAATCTGCCGTTAATCGGACTGATTCTGGGCTCGCCGCTTTTTCGTCTTCGGGACGAGCGAGCCTGCTGCGTGACATTCTGAGATCGCCGCTTCTTCCACGGGGCGAGCGAGCGTGTTGCCTGACAGAACTTGCTATCCGAATTTGTCTACTGGGAGCAGCTGCACTTCGTGGCTGCACCGATATGCAAGTGGTGTCTCGTAATGTAAATTTCCCCGCTAAATGTAGCGGGGAAGCAGGATTGGTGTGTAAGTCACGTGACGTTAATTTTCCCGCTAAATTTAGAGAAGCCACTGATTTGGCGTATAGGCCACGTGACATCAGGTCATGTGGCGTCAATTTCCCCACTAAATTTAACGGGAAACTGAATGGACCTTATGCGAAATTGTTCGAACGACCGGCACCACTCTGTGCGCTGCCATCTTTGTTGCGGCGAGATTCCTCTGCTGTTTGTCAATTTCGTAGCATTGTCGGTAGTAATCGAGGCCCACTATTCAGCGTCATTGATCCTCACCCACATCTGCGAGCTAAGGGTTGGTATATTGTTTCACGTTCTTCTTGCGCATTTACGTGCTCGCAGCCCCGCCGGTTTGTCGCCGCAACCAACATGGCGGACGTAGACTTCAGCTCGAAATGTGGCTTTCAGTGCCGGCAAAGGCTCGGGCGCGGGCTCCTGCTTTTCGAAAGCTCTTTCTCCGCTCGAGTGCTTTTGCGAGCGAAGGATTCTTGGGAACTACGTTTACGCGTTCTGGCCTTTGCCAGCGCCGAAGCCAACTGGTGAGACGGAGCATGTTCTTCGGCGCCCCACTAGATGGCGCTGTGCATTTCGCATATCATCTATTGGTGTGTAGGTCACGGGGCGCTAATTTTCGCGCTAACTTTAAAGGGGAGTTCAATTGGTGTATAGACCCACACGCGGCGCTGACGTCACGCCGCTACGGTGGCGCTGCTATTGGCAGAGCGCATGCGCAGGCGCTGCACTTGGCGCGAATCTAGTTCGTGCGCACGCGCAGTGCCCCCCATCGTCGTGCGGAAACTGCGTGTTGGCACACACCTCGTGAGGGCTTGTTTGTATAGAGCGCGTTGGCCTATAGGTCACGTGACGTTAATTTCTCTGCTAAATTTAGCGGAGAAACTAGATCGTCATATAGATTACGTGGCATCAGGTTCCGTGACGTCATTTCCCAACTAAATTTAGCGGGCGAAACTCAGTAGGCTTATAGGTCACATGACGTCATGTCTTGTGACGACATTGTTACGTCATGTGACGTAACAGGCACCGACTTCATGAAATGCAGCCTCACACAAATCCGGAGCAACTAGCCAAAGAACGTAAGCAAGGGACCAAAGGAGAACAGAAAGACGAATGGTGACCGCAATGCGTAATGTAATTTAGATCTCGAAGATTGCCGCTCTGCTGCGATAAAGTATCTGCCCCCCTTGCCTCGACCTTGAATAAAACAAATCCTGTCAACATACCTATCTTAGAAGGTAGACATTTGCTGGGTTTATCTGGCCCTTTGCGTTCTCTAGGCAAAAAACGGGCAGTTTCTACGGAGCATCGCCGCAGATTACGTCGAAACGCAGATTACGGTTCCTCTCCGAAAGACATTTTCCGCCAAATAACTGGAAACAAAACTAGATATTTCACTCGGCTCTGTGATCGTGGCAGAACGAGGTCACCTTGCTTTTTCGTCCATAACCAAACGCAGATTTTTTTTTTTTTTTTTAGTTGCAGGAAAAGGGAGGGAAGATGGGAAGGAGGCCGCTGAAATAAATGTTATTGCATTTGGAAGTATCTTCGTAACCGAACGAGAACAGGCACTAAATATTTATTTTACATTCTTTTTTTTTTCTTTTTTTTTCTTCTACCGGCTGCTACTTAAAGAGCAGTGTACCCTTACGAATTGTTTAGTTTGGGTCCATTAAAGGGAGGGATCTGAGGCGTAGATTGAGCAACACAGGTTATTAACAAACTATGCCCGTTTTCACCTCAAGAAAAAAATTAAGTTTTGCGCAATGTTCATGCGCCGCGCGGAGTAGTTCTTACACGATTTGGTTGTCGAAGGAAGAAGCTTTGCTTTTGGCGAATGAAACGTGTACGTCTTGATAAGATAACATTTATCTAATCTAAAATGCACCTACATATATCTCAATTCTCACGACAAAAAGGGAAATTAGTAATGCTCCGTGAGAAGCCGTACTTATTTTACTACGGTTCTTGAGGGGAACACGAGTATAGGCGGAAATACTACAAAAGACAAACAGCAAGACTTATACAAAAGTAGGAGCCATACTAGTTTTCCTGAACACAGAGGATGTTATTAGGACTAAAAGTGATTTAATAAAACAGACTGGTCGTGCTTTAGTGCCCGGCTATATGTATGCGAATTTTGAAGATCGTTAGGCAGGAAGTTTCAGATTTCGATACCACTGAATTAAACTAGTCTTTCGCCGTATGCGTTGTTACAATGTGACAAATTAGACCAGATAAATTTCTTCTAGTTAGACGGGCACTCTTTGCAACCATTATTATTGAAAAGGGCTTGTTATCGGTTACTATTTTATGAAACATCGTAGCTATTTTGTGTTTTATTATTCTCCTGATACATAAGAACGTAAAATTTATTAAATAAAATGCACGATTCTGATGTGTAATGAAGAAGGCTCACTGTATACCATTACTTTTAAATCACAAAAGAAGGCAGGTACACTAACAAAAAAAAAAGATGTATACGAAAGAACATAATTGTTGCAGTCTGCGGCTGTCATGACGTCCTTTTCCGCTATCGCTAGCGACGAGCATCATTTCCTCGAGTCAGCTTTCATCCGCCGAGAAACACATGTCGCTATGATTTTCGTCAGTTTCCTTTTTCAAGGAGTGGTTGATGCTTGCGATGGTAACTTTCGTGAATCGCGGGGTGTTGTGTTTTTCATATGTCAGAACCAGTTGGTTCCAAGAGTCCAACGAGCTGCTTTCTTGGTGGAACATAAATCCATCGGGCTCGCACCACGTGCCAGGCAATGAAAGTCAGGCTGCTGATTGGTCCGGGGAACACCTATAGCTTCCACTGTCCTCTCAGATTTTCTGTGAATGGAGCGGTGAGGGAAGCAAAGCGAGGAGAAACCAGTTTGTTTGTAAAAAGGCACGCCATAATCACTCGAATCTTTTATTTTTTATTTTTTATGTTGTTTTCTTAATGTATTTTATGTGTAGTAATGTGTGTGCGTTTTCAAATATGTAGTTATCGCACAACAGAAACCAGGAAGCCTGGATTTAACTTCGACCCCAACCCGTTCCGATCTGGATGAGCATCGTACTGACGTGAGGTCGAGTGTCACTGTAGAAAACCCAGGCTTGCAGTCATACTGCCCCGGCTAAACTTATCATGCACAGCGGAGACTAGACATCTACTGTGGCCAACTAACTTCCCCTCCCCCCTGTCTAAACAAACACACGACTTTAAATAGGTAGTGGGTTCGGAGATTCGGTGATATCCCAAAATTAAAAACTCCGACAAACACCTCGAATTTACGATAACAACCAAACTCCCGAGGACAAACTCAGAATGTCGTGAAAAACAAACCCCTGAACCCTACCTACCTACCAATATTTGTTTTAGAAAGCAAACGAAATCTAAGCAGCAGGACGAACTGGAAGGCGTCATCTTTTCCTTCTAAAACATGCTTTAGCATAGCAGTTGGTTCTGGACAGTCTTGTACACGTCACTCGAAAGAATAATCGAGTACAATTACAATTACTACTGCTAAAACGT
The DNA here is from genome assembly GCA_013358835.2 of Ixodes persulcatus. Taxonomy (NCBI): domain Eukaryota; kingdom Metazoa; phylum Arthropoda; class Arachnida; order Ixodida; family Ixodidae; genus Ixodes; species Ixodes persulcatus. The sequence continues at coordinate 493,365 of JABSTQ010009478.1, read as the reverse complement.
ATTCAAATAAAAGTAATTGGCCTCTACTCGAAAAAGCAACCCCTTATCCGATTACTTTAGATTTTTGAAACGACCGATTTTTCTGCCGGTTTAAAGGACGGGTCCTTCGCGCTGTACCTTATTTAGTTCGAACTATAGACTACTTATCTCCTTAATACATCGATTTTCGCAAGCCATCCTCCTCTCGGAGACTTGGTGAGAGGATTTCTTGGTAGCAAACCTGGACAGACAAAGGGCGCTATTCGAATGGAGGGGGGTAGTAACGACTACAAGTAATTTTAAAGCTCAGCTCTTAGGCGCCCGTTTCCGTGTTTCGCGGCGTCGGCGTCGCTGTCGGCATCGGCGTAACCGCGCTAAATTTAGCGGGAAAATTGACATTACGTAACCTCAACACCAATTCAATTTCCGCTAATTTTAGCGGGGAAATTCAATTTCTCCACTAGATTTTGCGGAGAAATTCAGTTTCTCTACTAGATTTCGCGGGAAAATTGACGTCACGTGACCTCAACATCAATTCGAATTCCCGCTAAATTTAGTGGGGAATCGGATTGGTGTTGAGGTCACGTGACGCCAATTTTCCCGCTAAATATATGCGAGAAACTGAATTTGTTCATAGGTGACGTGACACCAAGTCATGTGACGTCATTTCTGAATTGGTGTTGAGGTCACGTGGCGTCAATTTTTCAGCCAAATTTAGCGGGGAAACTGTGGGAGGAGGAGGAGGAGGAGGAAGGTAGGGTACACAGGAGGAGGGGGAGGGTACGGAGGAGGAGACGAGGAGGAGGAGGAGGACTGGAGGGTACGGAGGAGGGGCGTACCCTCCCCTCCTTCTCCTTAAGAGCTGCGCTCTAATTTCGTATTACAGAGATTCGTAAACGTCTTTCATCTTTTTTATACTCACAAAGGGAATCAGGATATTCTTGTCATTACTTTCTAATAAATGTATTCAAATGATTATAAAAATCTTTGAAAAAGTAATTGATTCTAAGTAATTTGATTACTTTTAATTAATACCGTACGAGCCTGGTTGTGGCTAGACTCTATACTCGTTTTCACCTCAAGAACCGTAGTAAAAAAATGGCCGGTTCCTAGGGGAGCATTACTAAGTTCTCACTTGTGTGAAGACGTAAGATATGTGCAGGTGCATTTTAGATTAGATATATGTTACCTCATCAAGGCGTATAAATTTCAAATGACAAAAATATCGCTTCTTGGCGCGGCACATTAGCAATGCGCAGAACTTCTTTCTTTTTTCTTCTTAAGGTGAAAGCGAGGATAAATACTTCGCACTTACGATATTTTTATTCGAACCATCTCGGCACTCGTGCCGCAAAGACGTCCTCGCCTCGACGCCCTTCCGCCGCTCCGTCCAAACCATCTGCCCTGACAAAACCGCGCGATATCAAGATTTGTCTGGCGCCGCTTATAGTTTTGCATAACTCGCGCTACGCCTACATTTGATATTTCCTATGGCGGCCAGCTGAGCTCAGTGGTGGCGTGATAGCAACCGGACACTCCGGGCGGCTATCTGCACGTTTAATCCCCCTACTCACACGAAGAACAGGGCGCTGCGTTTCGGAGGGTTCTCGGTCTCCGAATGCCGGACGGGGAAATCTCGATGTCGAGATTGCCCAACACCACCAAGAAGACAAGGCCCGCCCCTTTTCCGCCAAAACGTCATCACTAGTGAACCCACGTAAGACCGCCTAGATTGCGTCAGCGTCGCCGCCAGCGCGTTTAGCCGCGTAACAGATCGAGCGCGACGCTAACACCCGGCAACACCAAGACAGCCAATGCGGAGCGCAAGTTCGTCTGCTTTTTTTGCAGAGGTTGTGGTGACGTCAAAACGCCAAGCTCTGATTGGCTCTGACTGAAGGATAGTGGGTAGACTTCATAGTAGGCTGCCTTGAGATCTACCCGCTATCTTTCCAATCAGAGCCAATCAGAGCTCGGCATTCTGACGTTACCACAACCCCTGCAAAAGAAGCAGACAAACTTGCGCACCACATTGGGCTAGTTGCTTCTCGTGCATACTCAGGTTTTACGCCAAAAAACACAGAGACAAAAAGTGAGACGCAACCAGGCATGTACACGTTACCCCCCAAAAAGTAACTAAATACCGTTATTCGTTACTTGATCAAAAGGTAACTAAATACGTTACTTGTTACCGATACTCGAAAGGAACGCGTTATTTCACCTCAAAAGTAACGATGAGGTGAAATTGGAATGGTCCCTTGTTTGATACCATGGACCAGGCGGGTTTTTTCGGTCGCGCACCAGTCAATTAGCTGTGTTCAGAGATTTGTGCCTTTGTCCTCTTTTTTCCCCTTCTCCAGAAATTATGATCGTCTTACTTTTCTCGCTACCTTGACAACCAAAGGCGCAACTGCTTTTGTTTTCTGGTTTATTGCTTTCTGTTCAGTCGACATTTCACTTAAGCAGTAGTTGCTTCTCCAAGCTTTCATCGGTTGTGTTTCCGCACTTCCTTGTATATAGATCTCCGGCGACGCTGAAGCGTTGTTCTACGTACGTGCTCGAAGGAACGGCAGTGTTCTGCTTCAGGAAGAGCTGGCGCATCCCGGATTCCCTTCTCCCTTCTGTTTTCTCTGCTTCTAATGTTCGAAGTTGACAATGGGTTTCGTGCCTTCTCGTGTTGGCAACCTCCGCGTTTACATTTTGTCTCTACACGATTCTAGAAGGTTCCACCAACGAACCTTATTGTGCTTTCTTGCTGAAGGACATTCCCAGCTGTAGAGTTTGACTGACATGTTCAGCGATAAACGTTGGTATACTGTCACGCTGTTTAGTAGTCTTTCGGGTTGCCAACCTACCATTGTCGCAATAGACTAAAATATATATACCCGAGGGTCTCGGGCTAAAATTAAAACGAGGCTGTTTAAACGGAGTTGTACTCGTTACTCATAACTAAGTATCAAAATGCCGCTACTCGCTACTTGGCATTAAAAGTAACTAAATACGTTACTCGTTTCTTTTCTAAAAAATAACTAAATACGTTACTCGTTACCCAAAAAAGTAACTAGATAGACACGACAAGGCATCAGGATATTAAAATGCCTTGTCCTGTGCTACCTCCCACTATTTATACCAGAGTTTTTTTATTTGGTTGTTATTTTTTTGCGTAATATTTTAGAATGACGTAAAGACGGAAGCGTCTGCTGCTGTGCGGCGACTCTCGTAGAGTTTCAGCGTGTTTGCCGCTTAGGGCGGGTCAGGGTCCACTAACGATGACGTCACGCGCAGGCCTTGTCTTCGTGGTAGTATTGAATTGCCCCGGCCACCAAGAGGCGTAATTCAAGAGCGCTCGCTGCGCGTGCGGATTCATGATAACCGAATCCCTGCTTGTTTACGGCAGCCGGGGCTGCCTCCGGTGCGAACCATCAGACGCTGCGCTGGCGCTTTGTTGTTTGCCTTTCGCCTTCTTTGACCTTGGCGCGCGGTGAAGAGCACGCGGGACGTTGTGTTAGTCGGATTCGAGGGCATCCTTCGCTTTATCGCTCTTTAAAAAGGATGATGACTGGAGAACCCATCGAAGAGCCTAAGCAAGCTCTCACGTGCACTTGATAGCAGAGCCACGACCCCCCGGTCGCTGTACCGCTTGGAACGACCTCTAATGTAATTACTATCCCTAGCAGAAAAAAAACAATCTCATAGCGGCCTTGGTGTATGGTATTGAGCCTAGTGGTGCTCTCCAGCGGTGACGGTTAGAGAATAACTGTATATGCTTTGCTTGCTAAGCAAAGTATCGCTACGGTCTCAAATTTTTAACGCCAAGTATGCTGGAAGCGAACGCCGCTCTTGCAGGAGACGCGACAGGCATGACGACACGAGTCTCGCTGCGCATATGTCGGCGGTGCCCCGCATGCGTCGTCGTGCATCTCCTAAATCCCTCGGAAGCTCGCGCGCACGAGTTTGCTCGTCGTGGTCGTCGTGTTGTCTGCTTGCTCACGTTCGCTTTGAAATTGCGCTCGAGTTGTAAATTGTAAAAAATTAACGCAATTACACATTACACAAATTTAAGTAGCACGCACAATGTCCGAAGGTTTTAGAAAGCTTCCTGCTGTCATATTTTAGTGCAAAATTTATATTTCGCGACCGCAAAGCGAAATATACTATGTCCCACCCCAAAACCCGGCACTTCTCAAGGCGACTTCCCCGCAAGCACAAAATTTTAATTTGGCGTATGTTGCCCCTTCTCCGCCAATAAGGAGTTGCCGGTGAAAGGAAAAGGAATCCGATAGTCTGGCTTCGCCAGTTAGTTACTCTATTAACTGTAAAGCTGCCCTACCGAAAAATCCTGTAAAACTTTTCAGTATCCGGATTATAGAACCGGAAATTTGTTTCTGGAAACCCCAAATCCAGATTGCAGACACAGGAATAATTTCTAAAAACCTAAATTCCAGATAGAGTCCAGATAGAATCCAGATAGATTTCCGGTTCCATAATCCGGATAGCAAAAAGTTATACCGGATTTTTCGGTAGGGTGGTGACAGACGAACGAGCACCGCGTGAGACAGGGGCATCACAAATCTCTCTATGCAAACTTTGAATCACGAAGACGTCACCAAAACCCATCGTTTCCTAACAGCTAAACTTCCGGCTTCCAGCTACAAGCACGAGCCGAGTGACGTTTGAAGTGCCACATGTCACATATGAACCTCCTGTGCACGCTCAAAGCCCACCTGACGACACTGCGCCAGGTGCCATAAAAGTAACCCGATTAATGTTGTTAGGGGAAAATACGAACACAACATGCGGCAGCATTGTCGTGCAGGGCTGACGAAAAATTTTTCTTTTAATAAAAACTGCTTCAAGTGTAAAAAAATAACTCAAGATACGAATTCCGCATGTCTTGCTAAACAAGATCCTACAAATATTAGTAATATTAATTTTGGCTCAGCAGAAATCTGATCAACTTATATATTAGTAATATTAATTTTGGTTCAGCAGAAATCTGATCAACTTATATATTAGTAATATTAATTTTGGTTCAGCAGAAATGCACAACACAAAGTCGCCCACACCATGAAGACCTGCGGCGCCGCATCTGATGTGATGAGATAGTGGACAGATGAAAAGGTGAAAGAGAAATTTTTGTTGCTTGTATATTTAGAGAGTCTTGAAGTTAGTGCGCCTCAACGGGTGACTTGTCTCTTAGCTGTAGATGAGAAATTTAGCCAGCGCAGTACGACCGCTAGCATGGGGTCTTGGACGTGCATCAGACAGTAGTGATATACGACCGCATGCCGGTGCGATGCTCATCCAGATCGAAACGGGTGGAGATTGAGCCCAGGATTTTTGGGTTCTTCAGCACCGTAGCTTTCGCTCCACGCGCTCCGAGCTGCGGCGCATTAACACGCTCGGCCACCGATTTCCCTGGCTTATTACGTTCGAGTGTCTTTCTTGGTGATTGGTAAATGCATAATTATGAATAATCCTTTAATCTCTTTGACTGCGAGGTGATAATCAGATGACTCGCCGTGAGCTTTTTAAGCTGTGAGCGACTAGAGAAGTGATTAATCCGGACTGATTAAATGTGAACTGAAACTGCCCTTCACTTCCGCGAAGGGGATTCAAGACAACCGAGGATACAATGGCTTATCTTGCTGCTGTCACGTGATCACCAGTCAGTCGCGCCTCCAGCGACGAACCCAGGAAGCTCGGGGTAAAACCAGTGTTGTACACGTTCCTCCAAAACAGGAACTAAAGCTCGTTCCTCGTTCCTTCTCAGTCTTGGAACAAGTTCCAGTCACAAGTCCAGTCACAAGTTCCAGTCATAAGTTCAAGTCACAAGTTCCAGTGGTTCGAAATAAACACTTTCCCGTTACGTTTCTAGGATCGGAACATGTTGTTAGTTAAATTTACATTTGGCGTATTTTAATGACGATGAAACGAAGCAAGTTAAGCGAACATATCCACATCGAACTATTTGTCGAGTCGCCACGATCACATTTGTTCAGTCTTGTACGCGTTACTGGAAAAGTAACCGATTACAATAGCAATTACTTTATTGAAAAATGTAACTGATTAAAGCAAATCAATTACTGCATCACAAAAGTAATTTACAAAATTAACAGAAAGTACTTGATTACTTTGCACACTACTTTTTTACGTTAGTAGGTGAGGCCATGTACTTAGGAGAGTCGTCTATGCCGCGACAAACCGGATCGCAACAACCCGTATACAGGGAACCAGGCACTCTCGACAGCTCGGCCGTCAAAAAGTCGCTGAGCGCGTTGACATTTTAGCCCTTTTCGTGTCTTGGTATATGTTTGTTTAGTTGTTTAGGGCTCGAAATTCGAGTGACGCACGGGCAGAGAGAGCTATTTTTTATGTAAACTCAACTCACTCATTTTAGCTCTTTCGAAAACATGCAATTGATTAGTTGTAATTGATTACAAAAAAACGTAGTTGAATTACAGCGAACGTCACCGCAGAAAAATAAGTAATTTAATCGTGAGAAGTTACAATAAAATGTAACTGATTACAAGTAATCAGTTACTTGTAACTTGTTACGTACAAGTCTGCATTTGTTCCAGTTCTTTGTATGCTACGATCTCTCGGAAACTTTCCCATACCTTGAAGTGGGAGGTTAAAATAGTCGATAATACAAATCCTAAATGCCTATCAAATATGGGTAAAATTGCGGATAAATAAATAAAACAAAGGGAACGCCGTTCCTCATGCCCTTTCCTCGAAAACGTAGAGAGTTCTCGTTCCAGTTACATTGATGCAAGGTGCTAACGGCGGCGTTCCTCCGTTCCTCCTAAAAGGAACGTGTTAAAGGAACATCGTTTCTTAAAATATAGTTCCGTACAACCCTGGGTGAAACTTTGTTGATATCCGTCCCCTAATAAAGCGGCATGCCATAGAGAAGCGGAAGTCATCGTGGCACAGTGGTCTCCATGACTGTGTCGTCGCTGTCGTTTCAGCTGCCGGCTGTGAGGATAATGACGAATGAACCAGCATTAATGGGGTCGTACAGCAATATCTTTTATCAGTAATAACGCTAAAATTTCTCAACTCACATAACCTAGAAAGCGCGTGCTAGTTTTTCTCTCTGCACAACAGCAGTCAGAGAAAAAACTAGATAAGAAAACGATCAGCGTTTGCCACCTCAACACGTAGACAACTGCGTTGTGACCTAAAGCGAGACAAAACTTAAGAACAAATTTGTATTCACAAAAAAGAAATTATCGTAAGTTTTGCGCAGGTTACGATGGAATCCTACGACAGCTCCGGAGGTGTTTTACGCACTTCTATGCGATAAAATCGACATGGCCGACAGCGTCGCTCAGTTGCTTGGTCGTGACAACCAACCGACATTTATTTTCCTACGTACTCTTAACGCGCATCCCGACTTCAAGCAGCAATAAAAAAAAGTACTTGAAACCAACCACGACTGAGATTAACGCTCGATCCACAGACAAACGGAAAAAGCGGCAACGATTCCACTGACTAAACGACCGTCAAGTAGCTTGGCAGAATATAAGCCTAGAGAGACACTCCGACCTGCTCCGACTGTCCCTGGCCAAGACCATCTGCCCACTACAGGCTGGCTTGCTGAATGAAATATGCCTGCGTGAATCTTGTGAACCCTTTTCGTATGAATAGTTTGATCGCTGAGCTCAATTTTTGATTGAGAGGTCAGTCTCTTCGCCTTGTCATCTTGTTTTCTGAGCCAGCTAAGTTAATATTTAGGTCTATGTGGAAGTAAGGAAATCTTGCGAGAATTAGGGAAATTGTAGGTACCGTATATATCTAGAATCCTATAGGTCAATTATAATTTTTTTCGAGATGACATCGAATTTCAGCGGCTTTGGATACATTTGGATTATTTTCTCCAGCCATTTGGCGGTTTGTGGTGCGACCATCTGGCAACACTGAGGGGTAGTAGGCAATGTATAAAAATAGCCATGAAGAACTAAACTGCTTTATAATTAGCTTATTTGGACATCAAGGAAGCGTACGAAAAGTGTGAGCCAGGAAAAACTATGGGGTCAGCTGAAGGAGTATAACTGAGATGCAAATTTGGTTAGGTTTCTTGAGCAGGTGTACACAGACAATAAGGTACTCATAACATGGTAAAGCAGAAACTACACAACACGCAGCAATAAAAAGAGGGCTCAGGCAGGCCTGTCTACTGGCACCTCTGCTCTTCATGATATATCTCAATAAAATGGAAAAATAAATCAGAGCAGAGCAACTTAGGCTTTGATCTGAGTTATATAGAAGGAGGGAGAAATGTAGTACAGGTAATAGGGAGCATACACTGGACGCCATATTTGTGGGTATTGTTTAGAGCGCATGTTCAGAACGAGCTCACATCAATAGGCTGCTAAGACCGGCACTCTTGATGGTGCGGAATGCACGTTGCAAAACAACTGTGGAAGCTCGCCATCGGCACGCGTTCAGCATTCGCACTCACAGCTATGGCCGCCACGGAATACTCCCTATACCAGGACTCATGTATGCAGACGACATGGTAGTTATGGCAGATAACCCGGATACGTTACAGTAACTAGCTGGAATATGTAGAGAGGAAGGGGACTCCTTGGGCATGACTTTTAGAAGTGACAAGTCTCGAGTAATGGTTTTTAACGACAAAAAGAGTGAACCCCTGAGGATACAAGACATTGCAGTAGATCATCTAGGAAAATACAAATATACGGAAATCTTGCTCAATGACAGAAGAAAATATCTAGAGGAACATGAAGAGGATATAATTAGAAAGAAGAAAAGAAACTCATATAATATTAAACTCAAGGCACTATGGAACTATAATATATATGAAGTGGTCAGAGGTTATGGAAAGGATTTATGGTACCAGGACTGTCTCTTGGCAGTGGGGTACTGTGCAGGAAGTCAGAGGTTCAATCAGGATTAGAAATTCGACAAAGAAGTGTAGGCAGATTGGCACTGGGAGCGCTGGGAAAGACACCAAATGTAGGAGTACAGGGGTCATGGGCTGGTCGTCTTTTGAGAGCAGGGAGGCAATTAGTAAGTTAAAATTTGAACAAAGGTTGACCAAAATGAATGATACGCGGTGGGCACGGAAGGTATTCAAGTACTTATACATGAAAATTATAAGCACAGTATAGACAAACTGAACCCGAAAGCTTAAATTTGAATACCTATACCGACTAGTGATGGCGCTGAGTAGACTTCTTCAGTCGAAAAGGGAGCGAAAGAGGCAGAAAGAAACATGTGGGAGGTAAGAATGCAGGAAAAATCAGCTCTACCAATGTACAGGTCACAAAAACAGGACATAAGAAAGAAACATGTGTTTGACAATTCACTGGGAAGTTCGTTACCGTCTGAGGCGAGAACGGGAGTTTTGAGCACGAGGACGTATAGGGCTAAATTTCAGGAGACAGACATTATGTGCTGCCTGCCATAATGAGAACGAGACACTAGAGCACTTAGTTTTGAAGTGTACGGGGCTTCGCCCTGCCCTCCCTGAAGGGGTAACAGATTTGGCCGGGGCTCTAGGTTTTGCTAGCAACGATGGAAATACGGAAGAGAAAAGGATAACAGTCACAAATAGGCGATTAGAGGATTGGTGGAATTTATCTAGGGAAAACTAAATGATGCATAACTAACTAGCCCAGCTGTGGACAGGCGGGACAGTGGAAAATTAGGACTCCCTTCCGCATCTCTCCGGCCCAAAGTCTCAACCCTGTCCCCCAGTGGGTCCGGTGGCGTGCTAACGCCGACAAGTTTTGACCAGAGGAAAATTGGCGACTCCCTCGCCGGGAGAAGAGGCGGGGGTAACGTTTTTAGTTTTTTTCCCCTACCCCCTAAAGATCACTATGGTGATATCTCACACTGCCTCACAAATTGGCTTAGAAGGGCGGGAGGAATCATATGTTTGTCTTTTTAGACTTAGGCTAGGTGGTGCAAGCTACCGCCCGTTACAAAGTGCATAGCCATTAACATCCATCATCATTATTAACATTCAGTTATCCAGGTGGCACAAGATACCGCCCGTTACAAAGGATACAGCCGTTAGTATCCATCAAACTTTTTCCGGCAAAACCAGTTTCATCACCCCTGAAAACTATGGAGGAAGGTACCAGCCAAGTCAAAGATTCTGGGAGCGCCACTGTACCGTCTCGAAAGAAAAAAAGCTTGAGTACAAGAAGAAATACTGTAATGTCTGGAGGTATATACTTACCATGACTAAAAATTCACAGGGTATTTTATGTTACCCCTAAGACGACTTGAAGGCGAAAGCCCAAGCGCCGATGTAAACCTTATAGCGAACCTCCGAAGACAGTGCGCTCTCTGACGACGCACTTTTGGCGCCGTTTCATTAGTACCTTTTGTTTTGGTACATTTCGTGTCGCCGACGTGTTTCGTACTTTTCGTGTCACCGACGTGTTTGCGCTGAAGGACTTTGAAGGTCGACTCAACGATGAGATATATAAGGCTTTCGCCTTAATACTATTTCGTGAAGTGCCATCGTGTCCCATGTGTTCGAGTTTGAGAACTCTCGCTTGTGTTACACCTTTTATTATGGACTGACAATTATAAGAATCGCTAATGAAGTTATTAAAGCAGTATCATGTTCTGATGACTTGCATAATATCTGAGCCGAAGATAGGGTTTCATTTGTCAGTTTGAATCTCCCGGTAACACTTCCCCTCGCCAGATTTTCTTTAGCCACGGTTTTGGCCCGATAAACTAATTTATCACGAAACGTACGCAAGGCGTAAAGGCTGTACGTAGTTGCGTGCAGCAAGTCGTCTACTTCTTGCTAGGGGTTGCGTGACGTCAGTACGACGCCGAGCTCTGATTGGCTTTGGTTGAAAGGAAAGTGGGTAGACCTCAATGCCAGATGGCTTTGAGGGGAACGCGACATAACAGCACACGACAAAACAGCACACGACAAAACAGCACGGTCAAAACAGCACGCGACAAAACAGCACAGCGTCGAAACAGCACGGCGACAAAACAGCACGAGTCAAAACAGCACGCGACAAAACAGCACAGCGTCAAAACGGCACAGCGACAGAAGAGCACGTGCCAAAACAGCATGGCGTCAAAACAGCACGGCGACAAAACAGCACGCATATAGCAACTTCAAGCGCGTTCTTCACCTCTCTCTGCGCGAATAATATCGAACCTCCTTGACTTTTTCATTTATTGTCCCTAGGTTATAAAAGAATTTTTGCCTGTTTCAGACCTTACCAAACTCCGCAACCCGGAACCCCCCCCCCCCCCCCCCCCTCAACCCTATTTCTAAAAAAAAAAAAAAAAAAAAAAAAAGATATCGCGTCACAAACCTCCCTCGGGTTTTTCGCGAGGCTACAAGAGTCAGTTACAATGAGTACTATACTCTGTTTCACCTTATGATGTACCGCAGGAAAGGCTACAAGCGCGAGCTCCTTGCTCTGGGGCACATCTCGGCGGCGCAAGCTCTCGTGCGTTAAGAGTAGCTCCCAACGCTATGAGCTCGCGCTTCTAGCCTTGTCTGCGGTACAACATAAGGTGAAACGGAGTATAGTAGCAGTCCACATAATAAAATGTATGCTGAAGATGACTAAACTTATAACCACAAAAACAAAAAAACTGAATCTGTCGGACCCACAGTTTAGACGGCACGGCAGTTGGTAGTGGACCACGATTTTTATCACAACAGTAGTTACCGATTGGCATCCCGCGCGTTAAGCATTCCCGAAGGTAACAAGCGGAAAGCTTTAAACAAACGAGTGCAATCGTTCGAACCTCCTTCAGCGAAGCTCTTGTTGGTGCGTTTGGCAGAAAAAGAAAAGGTCAGTATTTTCTATACTCTGTTTCATACTTAGTGTGCAACGCTGTCAAAGCTGCTGGCGCGAGCATGAGGCTCGATCTCGTTGATCATTTGCACGCGTTCTCGCGCAAACAAAAGCATATATGAAGCCACGCTCTCGCGCCAGTAGCTTTGACAGCGTTGCACGCTAAGTATGAAACAGAGTATAGGGCGTTTGAGGGGAGGTGGGGGGGGGGGGGGGATGTGACTCATTCCTGACTATATGACCACTTCCTTTCGCAGTTTTCAGCTTGTCTCAGAGGTCGGTTCAACTTTCAACAAAAGCACCGGGAGCGCAGGGGTCTTCAGGTTGAAATCTGGGTTTTTGATCCGATAGGGACCTGATAGGGATAGGGATAGGGAAGAAGAAAATCTAATCGTGAACTGCACAATGCAAATCAAGTGCGCCCGTAAATGCCGCACACCTTTTAACAGCCCTAGCTTCCGTCTACTAAAAAAGGGAATAAATACGATTTTTTTTAAAAGCCGTTTTTTGTGGTTGTCGCGAATTTACCACCTCTCGCAGTCATGATAATGGAGAAAAATCGCACTGAGTACAATGCTTGCAAATTTCTGGATTTCGACATTTGCCTTTCTGACCGAAGCGGTAGTGAAGCTCATGTTCCTCCTGTGTACAAATACGAGCACACGAAAATAATGTCAGATCACGATAGGGCCCCAGTGCGTCTTGCAGAACAAGTAGCGTCGGCTGCCACAACAAATACAAATATCAGTACCTGGTTAACTCACTATGCATTTTAAACAAACGCTTTTAAATATTACATTTTCGTCAGTATACTGATTTTCGTCAATAAACCGAAAAGAACCGAGAAGTTTGTGAGTCTACAAATATTTACCGCAATAATTTCCGAAACACATTTTTTTGGGCGCTGTGCTGTCTTGTCGTTTTGTTGTTTTGACGCTGAGCTGTTTCGACGCCGTGCTGTTTTGTCGCGTGCTATTTTGACGCGTGCTGTTTTGTCGCCGTGCTGTTTTGACGCTGTGCTGTTTTGACGCGTGCTGTTTTGACCGTGCTGTTTTGTCGCGCGCTGTTTTGTCGTGTGCTGTTCTGTCATGGTGCCGGCTTTGAGGTCTACCCAGTATATTGTTTTCAATCAGCCAATAAGAGCTCGGCATTCTGACATCATCGAAACCCTTGTGAGAGAAGCAGACGAACTTGCGTCCGCATATAATATATTTCTCATAGTAAAAATGGAAGTTATGCAGAAAACAACGAATATTTAGTATTATATAATTATATGAACAAGCGAGAAAAATTTAGTCAGAAATAGGGACATTTCAGGCACCCGCTAGGGACATTTTGACTTTCCGTTTTGGCAGCCCTGGGAAGCTGTGACGAACGCTCCCGTCGGAAAGGGACTGCCATCGGTTCTATCTCCTTGTTTTGTGTTATATTGCCACGCGGGTCAGCGAGCGAGCGCGTGCGTGGCCGAGTGGTACATGTGTAACCTGGCAATAAATAAAAAAAAAAGCGTGGCCGAGTGGTTACCGCGCTTGATTTTCGAGCGGAAGCCCAGGGTTCGATTGCTGGGAGTGGCACGCCTTTAATTTACTCTTTCAATTTAGATTTCTGGCGAATTCGAGAACCTTGTTGATTGTTCGAAGTCCGAACGTTCTACACGCCGAACCTTCTGCGCCGATCGTTCGAGAAGCTTACGCGTGTACATAAAGGGCTCCGCGTGGCGAGCCGCAGCCAGTCTCGCTTCAGCGCTCGATCCTGCTGTTTCGCCGACATCGACGCTAACTTACTTTTGTTTCGTTTCGGGCACAAGTTCACCCCGATAAACGTTTAGTTGACTTCAGTTTTTGTCGCCTAATCACTTGTCATTCGTGACAATATAGAGCTCAAATAAACGCCGTGTGGTTTACCTTCGCAACACGTGGTATGTACACCTTGTGATTAGTGTGCCATTTTTTTTTCCGAAACGACGGTACGGCAACACTGTCAATCTGGAACAGCTCGTGGGAGCTACGCGATGCCGGTCCAACCTTTCTCTGCCGAGTGTGACGTCAGCCTCGAGTTGCAATCATAAAAGATCGGCCCCGAAGCGTTTACAAGACGCGGTCCAACGGCGCGAATCCAGCGCTTCGATCAAACGCGCTCGTCCACTCCGAGTGTGAACAGGTCTTTACGTGGTTCTTTCTGACACACTCGTAGTTCAAACGTATCCTCTTGGACGTCGGCTCGCTCCTGCACCTTCGAGGCCACGAAAAACGCCGCGCCGATTTGTTTCCATCTACGCCGGTTTGCAAACGAGCTGCGCGGGCCGTCTTCTTCGTCTGCTCCTAGCAACGATGGCAGTTGTGTTGACTTATAGCGATCGAGTTCGTAACAGTCGACGAAGGCGGTTATTCCGGCCTCGGCTTTCGTGCCCGTTTAAATCGTGGTAGCATCGACATTTTACTGCAAGGACACAATCCCCAGAGAAGCGTTGCCGAAAAGGCCGCCTGCGTTTGTTATTCAAATATCCACGTGCTCCGAACCATGCGCTATGCCGAGATCTCCGATTTGTTGTCCGTGATGCCGAAGACGCTATCGCTATACTAACAGCCCACTCTCGCAGGGATTGGAGCTTGCGAGGCACCAGAAGTTCTAGTTTCGCCATACGACAGCGTCGTTTTCGTCCTCTCACTGAGGAACGCGTTCGTGAATTGTGATGTCTACTCTTCTAACGAAGTTCGTAACTTACGAACTTCTAAGCTAAGTTGTATTAGCCTAAGAGGCTCTTCGTGAATCTGGCCTCTGGTGTGTGGTCATGGGTAGAAGAAGTAGGAAGACAGGCTACGTGCAATTGGTCCTTTCTCGATTCGATGCCCTACGATCGCATTCATGTAGACGTAGCCCTAGATGCTTCGAAAAGACCTCGCCAGCTGCAAAAAATTTAAAAAATGAAAAGAACGGTAGAAAAGGTGGACGTGGCGATGCAGTGTCACGTGCTTGGAGGGGTGAGACTAGAGTTAGCGTTCGTTGCGTTCCCCATAAAATCGAACTCTGTATATGACGATGTGACCGATAGATCAAAATGTTACTGTATTGTATTTTTTCAAATAAATACCTTCAAAATAATTTTTTAAAAATTTCTAGTTCTTTTTTTTTCTACGTGAAACGTTTATAGACTAGGTTTTCAGAAGAAGTGAAGTCTCAAAAGCGTAACCGCGAATTTCCCGCTAAATTTAGCCAGAAAAATGACGTCACATTGCTTCATGTCACGTGTCCTATACGTAAATTCAGTTTCCCCACCAAATTCAGCGGAAATATTGACAACCCGTGATATGTTCACTTGATCTATACTGAAATTCAGAATCCCCGACAGATTTAGCGAGAAAATTGACGTCACGTGAGCTCAACACAAATTCAGTTTTTCTGCTAAAGTTAGCGTGGAAAATGAGGGCCAACGACTTCATGTCCCGTGACCTTTATACAAATTCAGTTTCACCGCTAAATTCAGCAGAAAAAATTATGTCACATGACATAATGTCACGTGACCTACACGCAAATTAAGTCTCCCTGCTAAATTTAGCGGAAAAATTGAGGTCTTGTGGCCTACATAAAGATTAAGTTTAGGCGCTACATTTAGCGGAAAAATTGACACGTGAAAAGTAAAGATCGTACCATTAACTCCACTGACTCTAAGACTAACTCTTACTAACTCTAACTCGAACTCTTTCTAACTAACTCTAACTACCTCTAACGCTAACTAACACTAACTCCACTGAACACCTGATTTAGCGCTCGTGGTTTAGTAACTCTAGCGCTAAACCAAGAACGCTTCACGTAGCAATTTGCGACACTTATTTTTTTTTTTGGCAAAATAAAATGCGCATTGCCGAACACTTATTGTTCTCACAATTATAGCTGTAGCGGCGCGAGCCAGATGCCAAATCTTCAAAACTAACCGTTATCTTATTAAAGAATTATGTGTTTTTCTTAAATTTTTAATGAGAAAATGGCGGCCGACGCGGAGCCCTCAAATACATGGCGCTGACTGACTTCAGTTACCAAAATGGGGACGCATTTTCTCATTGAAAGTTTTTAAGAAAAACACTCGTGACTTTTGAATGAGATAGCGGTGAGTGCAGAAACTTTGGCATCTTGTTCGGACCGCTATCGCTACATTTGGGTATAGAATTCGCGTTCGGCGATGCACAGTTTATATTTGAGTGTTCCAAAAACCCATTACGTCTTTTGGGGGGACACGCTGTATATTGTTGCGCGGACCGTCTAACAGAAAAGCTGACTGGATAAATGGAAATGCGGTCGCAGGAACCCGAACTCCTTGTCATCGGGACTTGTTGGGCGCCAGAAGCGCACGCACGGTGCTTAGCTTGAGAGGCCCGTGCCGGGCCCGGCGGTACCGTGGGCAGAGTCCCGGGTCTCCCGGATAGAGGACCATATATTAGCTCCGGGGCACGGGTGTCAGGCCGCGGGTAATTCGGGTGTATAAAGCCGGAAAACGGCTCGGCAGCTTCGAGATGGAACCGAGGAGAACGCGCGCATGCCCGTCAGGCACGAGCGAAATCACTCTTCTTCAACGTCTCGGCGACCCTCTCGCCTACCTCGGAGCGCGATGACTGGCCGCTCTGCCTCGGGCCCCGAAATAAACGGAGCCCGCCTTCCTCACACCGCCTGAAGAGAGCATATCGCAGCCTCCATTCTCTACTTCGTCTCATACTTAGCGGTCTACGCTGTCAAGGATGCTGGCGCTAGCGCGGGAGGGTTGATTTGTACACATTTTCGCTAACTTAAAACACTGTATAGATGAACCCTCGCACTGCGCCTGTAGGCTTAGCGTTGTAAACTGAGTGTGTGTGAGAGAGAAAGGAAGAGAGGAATAGTAGAATGTCTACAAATATATGGCTTGCAGCCTGCGGATGACGTCATCGTAGCATGTTGATGCTGGTTCCCACTTTCTCTTGTACAGAGAAACAAAATCGGTAATGAAACATCTATATCTGCGGCATGTACGCATTCAGCAGCAAGACCCCCACAATGGCGGCGGATATGAAGTCAAAGCAAGTCATGTATTCGCAGCGAGAAGTTGGGGTGCCGCCGCCTGGTGGAATTGTTTCACAACCCAGAGTGAGCATAATTCAACTTCCTCTGGTGGTGGAAGCATGTGCAATGCCAAGCTTCTATTCACCGTGAAAATGAAAAGATGACGTGGGTAGCACGTGCACTACCCAGAGTGAGAAAAACAAAAATGCCCCTCGCGAGCTTCTCACCGCGAATAGGCCGACCACCTCAGCGAGTTCGGGCAGTTTAGTTATGCGGTTTGGCTATCGCCGCGATGCATCGAGGAAGCTTGAGCCATTCAGCGCGTGTGGCAACCTCACTGTTGCTCTACGCGCGCAGAGCACCACGGCTTGATTGCTAGAATCGGCGTCTTAGCTTAGACTGTGCGAAACAAAGCCTGCCAATCCTGGGGCGCGACTAGACTTCACGTGCCACTCCGCTCGTGCGGTGCTCTCTTTCACACAGTCTCAGCTGAGAAGCCAGTCCAGACTTTTTGAGGCTCTTGTGCACTCCCGCCGGCCTTATGTAGACTGGCGCAGCACGCTTGGTGTCATGTCTACAGCCGACTTCGCTACAACCCACTGCTGTAGCATATCTTGCTTCTTGCGTTCGAAAGCGATGCGCCATACGTACATGCTCTGAAATGGCACGGGTCAGAAACCCTTCATGGGAACGGACCTTCAGAGTGTGCTTGGCTGATCTAGTGGCGAATTCCACTGGGCGTTTTGGAGCGCGCCGGGATCAGTTGACCAGATCCGGAATGGAGCACACGATCCGAACGGGGTCGCGCCGCCTACGGATCCCCAGTGGAGCATGCTGCATGACCACTGCTCCGGGATCGGCGGATGCCTTCCCGTCATTCAACTGCCCGGGAATCCCCTTTCCGCGGCCGCCGCAGTCGTTTCGAAGACGTTTTCGCAATCGCGGCGCTAACACGTGTGTTCGACGCACGAGCGGGAGGAATGGCTCAGGAGCTTCTAGCAAAGATTGCCGGAATGCCCGTAGCGCGGCAAAACCTTCTCTTCTCCTTCCTGGAAAACGAACCGGCTGTCAAGCCAAGGGTTAAGCAAGCGGCCATTACGAATTCTTCTGAGGCGAGATGGGCGAGATCAGGCGAGATGCCCCGCGAGAAAGGAAGTCACGTGTGTGCGCCGAGGGCTGGCCCGGCTGGCTTCCGGTTAAATCCGCCGAAATCGTCGGAGCGACTTTTCTCGGATCCAGATTGAGATCTGGAGCGGGAGCTAATCCGAAACGACCAGTTGAACACGTCCGTCTCGATTACGATTGCCCTGTGAAATAGGCTCGCTCCAGAAAAGTCGATCCCGGCGCGCTCCAAAACGACCAGTGGAATTCGCCATAAAATTCACGCTTCTCGTTTCTCAAAAGTACCTGATTGCACTTCAATTGGAACGGAGTATCTCTGGTTTCTTCCAATCTTACTCTCTGAGCCTTTCTTTCTGCTTTATTCTCAAAGCGTTTCCCAGGATTGTGAAGAAAGACGACACGCTCACAGCCGACAGTCGTTGGCAAACCCAACGCGGCCGCCGTTGAGCTCAGGACGTCATCCTCGATTTCGGCGACGTCGCAAGGAACAAGCAGGAGGCGCCGCCAGCAGGAACTGCGACAAGGAGCTTGGGAACCTCAGCGCGAACGACGCTCCCACTGATGTCCCGACAAGCTCTGGACACGTGAACCAAGCACACCACTTACGGGTCGGGTGGTTGTACTGATTTTCGCGCTGTAAATAAAAGCCAGGTAAATAAGCGAAAAAAATGCAAATTAGACGGTTGTGTTTACAGTCTTTAGACAACGTAAGGTCGGTCTACCTTTAAGGGTATGGCGACACATAGTTTACGCAATAAATGAGGAATTTAGCGAGTGCACTACCTCTGCTAGTCTGGCGTCTTTAACGTGTACCTCGCAGTAGTGATACACGACCGCACGCCGGTACGATGCTCACCAAGATTGAAACGTGCAGGGGAGCAGATTGAGCCTGCAGGATCCCAAGGTTCTGCAGGGGCAGTTTCCGCTCCGCGTGCTCCACACTAGCTGCATACGTTACTATACTCGCCCATCCATCACGGCACTAGTGTCGTTTAGAAATTGTGCTGCCAGCCCAAGTGCAGTGAGAAGACGTTATGGGGGACGTTGGATGTTTGATGGCAGCTAAAAGGAGCAAGCATAATGCAGAAAAATACAAAATGCTAAAACAAGGCTAAAAGACGAAAGCCACGAGGAAGAGATGTACACGCACAAGCTAGGCGATGTTTATTTCCGAAAGGGATGTGAAAATAAACGAAGAGTAGGCAACTGCATAAAAAAAAAAAAAAAACATCGTCACACGCATATCCGCCACACTTCCTTACGAAATCTCCCTCGCCACCTAAAATAATCAGATTCGGCACTGACACACATGTCGTTGGCGTGTGTATCAGTGAAAGAAAAGAATAAAACTTCGTCTACCTTTTGCGATTTTTTTTTTGTACTAACGTTATTATTAATATGTACCAACTAGCCCAACTTAATTCCTTGCTAATGCAGAAAAGCCGGTTCGTCTGCAAGATAAGCAAGATGGCTCCGGAGTCAAGAACGAACGGAACGCACCAGAAGAAGCATGCCGGAAGTAAAACCCTCGGCACGGTAATCCAGGGTCTGTTTTAAAGTCACGGGAAAACTACTCTTTGAACATCGACGTGAAGGGACATGATATGGCGCCACGCGTTGCGAAGCGCGGCAGGCTTGAGCGCCGCAACTCCAAGCAGAGTGACGCCGCTACGTGAGAAGCGCCTCTCGTCGCGCCGTCTGCTCCACTGGAAGAACGTACAGCCCCCCGCCTTCAGAGGAAGGAGGCGACTTTCAACGACCAGGCTTTTCACAGGCTTTGGCGAATTGAGATTTGCCACAGCCGAGACAAAAGAGACCCTGGAGTATGGATATGGTTTCATTACGGGCGCCATCTCAGCAAACTTTGGGAACACAATGGGCCGACAAATTGCTCGACGAAGGCACGCAAACGAAGAATTCCGAGAATGCTTTTTAGTGAAGGAACCGGCAAGCCTACAGTGTTCTCTGTCAGCATTGAATCGTTAGGCAATGCTTCGATGCTAGAATAGGAGGCCGGACCCAAAGCAGGAGCGTGTTGCTGGAGAACTGAGTAGAGTGGAGGCATGTATTCTTCTGAAGTTGCTTTGGTCCTCGATTATTCAGGAAGCGTTGATAAGGAAACAAATCAGCCTCTGGAGAAAACAAAACACCAAAAGAGGAGTAATAAATGTGAATGTTCAGAAAAGTAGGCGGCTGCCTGTCAAAGCTCCGCCTGAGAAGAGGCTAGTCATTGTTATGGGTGTACTGTACCCAGACTTGTACTGTACTCATTAATAAAATAAAATTACATGTAATTGATAATTCTTTTTTTTGTAATCATTCAATTACAATTATTAGGAAGTAGTAACAAAAGTGATATAATTACCTTCGGAAGTACTAAAAGTTCTTGTAAGTATGTCTGTGCGATTAATCGATTTACCTTACGATTAATCTATTAATGTTTTAATCGCAATCAATTTTGAACAACCAATACAAAACAACAAAAGACATTTAACGCTTTTCTTTACTGGCAAACTTGGAATAGAAAAACGAAAAGAAAACGACCAGATATTTTAACCAAGTCCGGGAGTAGTTAAGTGATTTTGGTAATAGATTTTATGTATTCAAAGTCACCAAGTTGGTCACCGGCAACGTTCTCGTTCCTCCCGAAGCCGAAGGGCGAGCCGTGTGTCGCGTCCTTTAGTGGCGGCAGTCCGACAGAAAAGCCCAGCCAGCTGAGCTGGACAACTGACCGGCTTTTACGGGGTCAAGTCTGGACATTCCGCCGACTGAGGTTTCCATCAAACTAGCGAGAACACAGAGGGAGGTTGAGCTGTTGTACGGGGGGGGGGGGGGGGGGGGGTCTTGTCGGCAACTGCAGGGCCCGGCGTGACCTTTCCTTAGCTCACACCCAACGCCGTCGCTGCCGTTGAAATAAAAAGGTACCCTCGCATAGCTGCGGAGCCCGCAATAGACCCTTTTCAAAAGTTAATCGAGCAACATTGGAAGTCGCCATTGCTTGAACACGAGGCGCGTAATTGAATCCGAGTTCACGCCGAACTCTGACGCAGGCCTCGTGTTCATGCTCAATGCGATCAGATCAAGCAAGGGCGGGCGGCGTTGGCGCGGACTTTCGAAAATGGTCCGCGCCAATTAACGCTTGCGTGCAGCCACGACAGCGGATTAGTCCGAGAGGATCGAAAGCACAAACAAAACAGTTATTGTTTATTTCTTTTGTTCTATTTTAGTAAAAACTTCAGGGAGAACGATTATTCACGCCTTCTACCGTCCTTGTCGAAAATTGGGGGAAAACGAGAGCCCTCCTCTCCAGTTATTTGCTTCAGTATTAGACACTTCAAAGACGTGGAAGAGTACACCAGTATGGTGGGCGAACGTCAGGTGAAATTTGAATTTAATGGAAGCTGCAGGGGCGAGGTTTTCAACCAACAAGCAAGGCCAGAAGATTATATTTGACTCGGTCACTTCAACGCCAAGCGAGTGTCTGTTTAGCGCAGCAATGACTATTGTGTACAAGCAAAGAAGCTCGTTCCTGACGGAGGATACAGCGAAATTCTCTGCTTCGACAAGTGGAGAAATAAACTGTAAGTATATCTGGGCTGTTCTCAAATACATATCAAAGTTGAACCCCAATTGAAAATATATACAT
Source organism: Ixodes persulcatus (assembly GCA_013358835.2). NCBI lineage: Eukaryota > Metazoa > Arthropoda > Arachnida > Ixodida > Ixodidae > Ixodes > Ixodes persulcatus. The sequence continues at coordinate 471,768 of JABSTQ010009478.1, read as the reverse complement.
TGCGCTGTTTATCACGTAGTAAACATACAAAAAGTCAACAAAGTCGAAAAGTGTAATTTTGCCAGAGTGTAGGATAAAAATCAATATTATCTAAATCCTGATCTAAATCATGATTTAAATACTGGTTTAAAACACACCGGATTTGCTATGATGATTCAAGTAAAAATATTTCAGCGAAAATAAATCCCGAAAATGTTTCTCCAATTACAGTTTGTGTATCATGTGTAAGTTTATGGGTATTTGTTTTCACTTCAATGAACTGATCACTAGGAAAGAAAGATATATAAGTCGAACACAAGCAAACACTGCTGCACTTTTGGGCAAGTTGGAGAGTTCTAGTTTCTGCCTTCCACTCCGTTTTTCAGTAATGTAATGCTTTAAATTTAGAAAATCAGAACGCCAATTAAAAAGCAAATAAAGCGTTTTTCTCTAATTAAAACTGAAGCTGTTTTTGTTCTCGTATTGCAGGGTTCACAACAATGAGAGCTTGTCAATTGAACTGTTAAACTTTGATTAATTCTTTCTTCCTCGTTGTTTTCAGCGATCGGGCAAATTGATCAATCAATCTGTCATGTTTGAAATGCATCTACTGATAAAGGATAACTATATTCGTTCCAACAACAAATGTTTTTTCCAATGGATCATATTGTTATAGACTTTGACGGTATAGTAAGCATTATAGAATCCCTGAAAATGTCCTCTTCATGTGGTATAGATGATATCAACACCAAACGTCTAACCAAAACCAAAAATCTCATCAGCGCGTTTCCTTACTAAAATTTTTCAGCAGTCTCTGGAGACTGGTGTGGTACCCTCCGATTGGACAATTGGAAAGGTCGTTCCAGCTCACAAATCTGGAAGTAAAACGTCTCCACTCAACTACAGACCAATCTCTCTTACCTGCATTTAATGCAACATTCTCGAGCACGTCATCTACAAGCATCTTATCAGTTTCCTAGATTCTTGCGATTACTTCAACCACGCACAGCACGGCTTCCGCAAGCAACTTTCATATGAGACCCAGCTGCTGTTTCTTACTAACGACCTTCTTCAATATCTCGACTCCGGCTTTCTTACTAATGCTGTCTTCCTTAATTTCGCCAAGGCTTTCGACAAGGTCCCTCACAATCTGCTTCTGTTCAAACTCTCTTCCTTAAAATTAATCCTCTCGTTCTAAAATAGATTGAATCTTTTCTTAGCTACCGTTCTCAATTCGTTTTCGCTAACGACTCCCCCTCCCCCTTAGCTCCAGTCTCCTCCGGCGTCCTGCAAGGCTCAGTACTTGGCTCTTTACTCTTTCTAATCTATATTCATGACCTCCCACTTCAACTTTCTTCTTCAATTCGCCTTTTTGAGGATGACCGCGTTATATATAGACTAATAAAATCTCCCGACGACAACCTCCTACTCCAGAGCGATATTAACAAAATTGCCGCCTCTGCCGTACTTGGCAAACGTCTCTAAATATTATTAAATGCACGCATGTATGTTTCACGCGCTCGCCCTACCCCCACGTAACAACTTTAACACTAAATGACACCGTCCTCCAGACCACTACCGAATATAAATATCTTGGTGTTTGTTTAACTAATAATTTATCCTGGAATATTCATGTTGAGGAAATCATACCCTCAGGCTATATTCGGCGTAATTTCAAGTCTGCTCCTTCTAACCTCAAAAGACTTCTCTATATTACTCTTGTTCTCCATAAACTAGAATACGCCCCTTCTATCTGCATCCCCACCTTGCATTTCTCACCAATGCAATAGAAGCAGTCCAAAACCGCGCAGCTCGTTTCATTCTTTCCGATTACTCCCGCTTTTCCAGTGTCACTGAAATGAAATCTCAATTAACCCTCCCTGACTTTTCTCTGCGCCGCAAAATTTCCAGGCTTTCCCTCCTGCATAAAGTGTATAACTCTCCCTCTTTAAATCGGTCTCTCCTCAGCCCACCCAACTATGTTTCTTCAAGACTGGACCACACATGCAAGATTGCCCGACCCAAGAGCGAATCTACAGCCCACCAGGATTCACTTCTACCCGAAACTATTGTGGACTGGAATGGCCTTCCCGATAACATCGTCACCACCACAGATAGCACCAAGATTCGCCTCGCACTAAACCACCACTCCCCTCTGTAATGCCTCTGGGGGCCTGAGGGTATTTATAAATATATAAATGAATAAATTTTCAAGTTAGAGTGATTTAAATCATATTAGTCTTATTTCACTCAAATAAATAAAAAAAAATCCTATTTATCTGATTTTTCTGAAGAATCATGATTTGTTTTCCACCCTGAATATTAGCCTTCTTAAAGTATTATGCATATAAATCACCAAAACCGATTAATGGATTAATTAATCGACTAAAAGATGCCGATAAATCGGGTTCCATTTTGTTTTTATCGACTCCCAGCCTTACTTGTAAGCGTTAGTCTTTTCCTCTCCCCTTTCTAATGGCGCCTTGTGTTTCGTAATAGATTTTTTCCCCGAATAACGTGTACAAGACTGACTGTACCTAGTAAAACCTGCAGTGTAATTTTCAAGCTACAGTGAAGGGCATCAGATTATGCTTTGCAGCGTTGCATACCATCCGCAAGGTCTAAACCAGGCAATCGTAAAACTCAATGAACCTCGATCTTCTTTTTTTTTCTGCGGGAAACTTGCAAAGCAGTGCACTAGTACGAACACTTCTGCATTGCGCCATTGCGGAAGCCCTGATAGCGATTGAGGGTCAAGCAACCGGAGCCTTGCTTAACGAAGCGCAATCCTCGTTCCAAGTTCTTTAGCAACATCGAAATGAAACACTCGAAGATGCCAGCGAGAGTTTCCGTAATGGCGCGATGCAGAAGTGTTCGTACTAGTGCTAATTTTGTTCTAATTTTCGACAGGGGCATCCAGCGGTTTGCAAACAAAATCCTGGCCATTGTGAGTCGTCTTGGTTTTCCGCAAAACATCATCCTTCACATCCCCGAATTTCTTTGACATCACCGTCTTGGTGCATGCTCTAAAATGAGAATTTCAACTGAACAACAAAAATACAATTTTCGTGGGAACATTTTAAATGATCCATAAATATCAATAAGCAGTAATTAAACTTTAGGGCAGGATTTTATTGTTTTGTTACGCTGCTCTCTAATATATTTTTTTTAATCCTACGGGCCACATTCGCAAAATTAAAAATGTCTGTCCTCCTTGACAAAAGATCGCAATTTTCTGTAGGTATCTAGTTGACTGGGTATCATAGAACGCAAATCTGTTAGAACTTTGATATTTGCTTGAGAATTTTATTCCACAGAATGTCCCAAAAAGTTGGCAATGATCATTCATTTTAAAAGGTCATTGCCCCACCTGAAATCAAAAAGTCAAATTTGGGGGTTCTATATGAGACAAACTAACGAAGGGCATCTGTCACGCCCCAGCGGAGGACTGGGGATTAATTTCGCCCACCGGGGCGGGGGGGGAGGGGGGGGGGAAGTTTCTTGACGTGCAACCGAAATCTCCGTTGCACCTGCAATAACCTTCCGTCAGATTGCGTACACTTCGGCCGTGATTCCACCCCGCTACTTGGGGATCCTTAGGCCGGCGCCTTGCCCCGTAGCCACCAAGGCGGCTACTCGCCCCACCTGCACGTGTTGCAGCCTCCGTCGCTATACCCTTTCTACACGGTCAGAGTGAAGGGTGTAACAAGGAACACGTACACCCTTTTAACACGATTTTGGTTCCTGTAGCATGTATGAAGGATGTACTAATGAGGTAATGTTCATTTACTCTCTAATTACACTCTTTGTACACAGTAGCATGAAACATAAAGCACCCTTTTACACAATTATCGGTGTTGTCATTGCGCTATATTGAGTCCATTTTTTTTTTGGTGTGTGTGTTTGTGTGATGACGACAAATCTTTCTTTTTTTAAGAATTCCATTTTTTAGAGCGCACCTCTTAGGCGCCCGTTTCCGGCTTGAGCGGCGTCGCCGTTGCCGTCACCGTCGGCGTCGGCGCAACCGTGAGGTTACGTGACCCCCCCCCCCCCCCCCTTGAGGTCACGTGAGCCCCCTGAAGTCACGTGACCCCCCTGAGGTCACGTGACTCCCCTGACGTCACGTGACCCCGCCTGAGGTCACGCGACCCCCCCCCCCCAAAGGTCACGTGACCTCAGGGGGGTCACGGGGGCTACGTGGCCCCCGTGGCGGAGTAGAAGGCAGGATGACGAGGTGAGGAGGAGGAAGGAGGGGTATACCCTCCCCTCAGTGCCCTTCCCTCCTCCTCCTCAAGAGCTGCGCTGTAGTTCGGCGTTACAGGGATTCGTAAACGGCTTTCATTTTTTTTTCTACTATCTTTATAGCTTAAGACATCTTAGCATGTTTGAGTCGGCGTTGGATGCATTGTTTTTTTTTTTTTTAGGCTTCTGCTGACTCGTGTATTATAATCTACTTCGGAATGTATAGTCTTGTAACACGACTTTTTATTGGGATAGTTGGCTCGTACTAGACATGATCAAAATAGCGCGAACTTGAACTTGACAAGGACAGAAAAAGGCACACGTACAAAATTCCTTTTAGCTGTGGCCACATTTACATTGGACGAACGAGTCGGTGTTTCAATGAGAAAGCGCGCGAGCTTAATCTGTCGGTACAGAGCAATTTGGGTGGTCATCTTGCTGAGTGTAAACCGCTTTTGAATTTAACCAGAAGTTCCTGAACAGAGAAAAGGACAAGACCGAGAGGGAAATCATAGAGGCGCTTTTTATCAAAAAAACGGGAGGCAAGTGCGTCAGCATGCCGTCGGTGTGTCTCATTGACAAAGAATTATCCTTCCTTAATTTTATCTGAAGATAGGCGCATGGTAGACATGTAATCTTAATGCATACCTATTTTTGTGTTTTTATATGTCCGCAGGCGATGGTATATATTGCTTGGTTGGATGATGCAATGAACTTAGTAGGAAGTCAGAGCCAGTCCTGTCGAACGTGTGCCTTTTTTGCCCTTGTAAAGTTTGCGCTATTCTAATCATGTCTTATTGTGTTGTAACCTGCTGAAAAATGCTTTAGAAACACTCTGCGCTTTTCATGTTGCTGTACTTCTAACACTATGGGAGATAGGGGCCCCGTCAGGCAGAAATGACTTTTGCCCCTATCTCCCTGCACGGCTACATTAAAAAAAAAAAAAAGTGTGCACATGAGATATTTTTTGGAAGCCCACGTGCCTACCTTCCTCCCCGAGACTCACACGAGACTGGGAGCTCTGTTCACCAAGCACACTGTACGACGTTGAGCCGCCGGTACCTTGATATACAACGCCGTTAAAGATGCTGTCGCGAGCGTACAGCTTGGTCTTGAGATTCATTTGCACGAGCTCTGACGCAAGCGAGACACTAGGTGAATTCCACGCATTCCCGCCAGAAAATCTGACAGCGTTGTAAACTCAAGGCTGCAGGTTCCCACATTTGCGTTTGATTGTGATCGTGTGCTTTGCGCTCGCATATGTGACCGCTCGCGAAGAGAACATACCGTGGAACGCTTGCGCCATCTATTATCAGGTCGCACCGGAACACTTCTGTTCTGAGTATATTTACCGCGCCACTTTTTTTATCTCTTCTAGGGGTAAAAATAATTCTAGCAATTTTATAAGCGGCCATTTCTCGTAGATATAGCACGTAGAATTGATCTCGCAACTCCCGCAAAACCTCCAGTATCCGCAGTTTGGAAGGGCTTTACCTGACAGGTGCGCTGCAGTCGGCATAAGGGGCTGTGTCGCAGTCAAACAGAATGAAACGCAAATGTGTGAACCATGCCTCGAGTTTCGAAACAGATTAAGAGCCGTTGAGAAGGAGGGGCGGAGTGCCTTAGCGAACCGCAGCTCGGAGCACGTGGAATGAAAATCTCGCGCTGCAGAGCCCAGTGATTCTGGGTTCGATCCCCACAGCTGCCCGTTTCGTTTTGGTCGAGCATCGCACCGGACGTGCGGTCGTGTATCACTACAGCGTGATACTCGTTAAAGGGGTACTCCGGCGATTTTTGAGCTACCTCAACTAACTATATTTTCTGACTCCCCGGCCTTTACCCTTTCCGGTATGCTATTTAGTATCGCGAAATTCATAATAGTTGTTGCGAAATCGGCAAATGAAAATGATGCAAAAACCAACATTCCAATTTATTCGCACTTTTCAGTGCCGTTGCGTCAGTGGCGGGCAGGCTTGCCAGTCAAGCGAACAGTCTAAAAAATAGAATATGCCAATCATTTGTTCGGTGCTGGAGCGCGGATCCTGGAGCGAGCTTCCAAAGCATTCATTTGACACCATGAAGCTGCTTCAAATCAGTTGGGAACAAATTCTACAGTCCAAAGAGTGAACCCCTGCCTTCCACTGACGTCACTTTTTCGTTGTTGCCAGTAGAGACTTTCGGTTTGAAAAACACGGTGAGGACCAAAATTGTAAATTCAAGAACTTCGCGAAAACAAATTATTTTTACCTAATATTTGGGATATATTTAGCGATGTTGTTTGGCGAGTTTAGCAAAATTTCAAGCAAATCGGGGACCATGAAGAAATCGCCGGAGTACCCCTTTAAAGACCCCAGGCTCGCAGTTGTACTGCAATGACCAAAATTCCCATCAGCACTCTTTTTATTTTTTTATTTTTTATTTTTTTTTTTAGGAAAGAGAAATGAATGTTGGGGATCTGAAATGCAGCGAAGTGAGCGTTTTAAGCTAATCCCACTACTTGTGCATCAAGCACGGCGTTCCCTCCAGACCTACAGACACACTTGTAGCATCTTCGTAGCATGTTTTACACATGTATGCTTCCAACATGTCTGCGGAGAGCTTTTTTTTTGTGACTACCGCCATACAGGGAAAAAGCAGGCCTCAAGCAGTGTCTCAGACTGTCTTCTTTGTACGATGAATCGGCGGTGTGACGGCGGCTTTACAAAACGAGAAGGCGATACAGTTGGGGAGAAAAGAGGAGTCAGAACACTCGGAGCACGGGTGCCAAGAGTGCAGCCGTGTCTTTCTCCGGTGGAACGGTCCCTCTTGGAACGGGTCCAATCAAAAGTGCGGCGCGGAGTGACAACTGCGGGCGCGAGTCCGGAACGCTCGCAATGAATTTCTCTTGCCCGCGAGGGGGCTGAGAGGGAGGCTTTGTGGGCGCCCGTGGCGGCGGAATGCCATCTATCTGTCCCGAAACGAGCGTATCTTCTTGGATGTCGCCGGAGGAGCGGGCCGTGCTCCGCTACGCGCCGAACAACCCGGGTCGCCGTCGTTTCTATTTCCGGCCGCGAGCTCGGGACCGCGCGTGTTGTTAGCTCGCTGCAGCCGAGCGAGGCAGAACGCGACGTCGTGTTTCCCGACGGTTTCATTTTATCCCCTCGTTGTTGTTGTTGTCCCTTTCTTTCTTTCTTTATTTGAGTCTCGTATTTTTTGTGTGTTCTTGCTTTATGACGATGCGTATATTTTGTCAGACGCTGAGTCTTGAGATGGAAGCATCTCAAACGCGATCAGTCCGATCCAAACATCTTTACTGCAAGCTGGGAGATTCGGTGGGACTTTCTTTTGCAGTTGTTTGGATCCAGCTAGCAGAAAATCGGGATGTGTTTTGATGGACTTGTGAAAACTTTTGACCAGTCATTAAGCGTGTATTGCTTTTGTAGCTGAGAGCTGAGCAAAATTACGGCGGGTTGGAATTAAAACGATGGGCCCTGCAATAGCAGAACTCCTATATGTTGCATGTTTCTTCGCCTCCATGCGTTTCTGTTTTATTTTTTTTTTTATTTTTTAGATTATTGTGTGTACGACAGGAAAGCATCGCTTTAATATTCTCCGACGCCCGATTGGTATCGCGCTCCTAGGCCACGGTCTAAACGCCTCTGTTTTCGTCTACAGACCGGTCGCGTGGTACGCCATGCATGCTTGTGGTGAGGCACCTTCAAATTATCCTGACCTGTTTGCGAACGTTAATATTAGGGTGCACTCGAGTTTCTTCGCAATTTTGGACGCAAAAGAAATAGAAACAAAGGCAAAAAGAACGGTGACACCTAACAAATTGCTCTTTTAGAACCGAAGTGCCAATCCAAAGAAGCTGCCGCCCAGAACGGGACGACGCACTTTGAGAACGCCTTCTTGAACTCCAAATCGAACCTAACGACCCGTGAAAGATACAAAGAATAAAAATAAAAGAATAGCGCTTTAAACTTATTTCTCAAAGTCGGAATCTTATGTTGTTGGGTCGTTTTCGATGCTTCCGTCCTTCTTCGAAAACCATTACTCCTCGAATCAGCTGCAGCATATCAGTAAAAGCTTTATTTTTTTTTTTTTTGGTAAGTGGGAGTGGGTCGATTCTCTGTCCTACCTTACGACAGACCTCAGCGTATTTTTTACGTGCCCTCCCAGCCAATCCAGTGCTGCGAATGTATCACGTGACTAAAGCCCCCCGTCCGTCGTTGCGTGCCCCTTTTGAAGGTCACGTAACACCCGGACGGCATTGGATTGGTTTCGCTGGCTCGTAACGTCCCCGGTGTTCCATCGTAAGGTGAAACGGAGTACTACAGTGGATGTTCAAACACCTTCCTCGTTGCGCTTTTTTTTACTTTTTTTTTACTTTTTTTTGTGCGGTTGTGTAATATGTTTGTATTTTTCGTTTCCGTCCCGTTCCCTAAAGCGACCTCCCACACTTTCGGGAAAAAGGGGCTTTTTCTTCCGCAAATTTCGCTTCTCGCCGAAAAGGCGAATGTGGGTCACACCGCGGTAACGAAGCGGCGCCTTCCGGCAACACGCGGAAATTCTGGGGGCGTTTCTGAGCAACGTCTGGTGGCTTAGGGTTTTCTATTCCTGTTTTGTGTGTGTGTGTGTGTTTGTTTTCTTGTCTTTTTTCGGGGCAACTGTCGCGACAGATCCTGAAATTACGCTTCATTTGAACGGTACGTATCTTCGCGGTACTTTGAAGACGACAAGTGACAGCCGTATGATTTATTGGAAATTAAAAAAAATAAAAAATAAAAACATATATATAAGTACTCTAGCTCGATCACGCTGACAAGTGTCCTAGAAGCGCAAATTATGCTGTAAATGCGCTGGGCACGTGCTAGGTGTATATGTGACGTCACGGTGACGTCATGAGGTCACGCGACTTTGACGTCACACGACGCCATGATGTCACGTGACATCGCTGTGTCACATAATATCATGTCGTCTCTTGAAGCCACAGTCATGTAACTTTATGTCGTCATGCAACGGCATGGTGTCGCGTGACGTCACGGTGTCACATGACGTCATGTGAGACTCTGCCGTCATGTGACTGACGTCATGGAGTCACGTAACGTCTCGTGATATGGTCACGCCACAGTCACGTGACATCGTGCCGTCACAGAGTCACTTGACGTCCCAATCACTCGTGATGGTTCTTCGGGACGGTCCTTCACTTCACATTCGACAGCTTGACACGGCGGCCCATGTGACGCAATTTGCTGCCTCTTTGTAATCCCTTTCGACGCATGAGTGAAATAGAGGCCAGGGCCCGTTTGATCGAAGCACTAACCGCGGCTAAAGTTAGCCGCAGTACCTAGGAGAGGGATTTTAAAATCACGTGACTGGCTCGGTAGGGATCCGGGGAAACATGGCGGTGCCCCGGTGAGTGAGCGCCGCTCGCTTTGGAACTAATATGTCGTTGTAGCTGCAATATCGGGAGCGTTCGTCAGCAACGAATGGTGCAGGAGGCTTTCGCTTTGCCTTACCTTACTTAAATCGCAAAGCATGAGCAATGACCTCGCCGCATTTTTTAGATATTCTTTTGATTCTGGCCATTCCTAAGCCTAAATGAACGCGATAATTGTCGGCATGGCAACGCCTTTGGAAAGCGGATTGCCTCGACTCAATCGGCCGGGTATTGATAGCATACAAAAGCAGACAGCGTCCCAATAGACTTTTTCCTATATTTCCCAAACACCGAGGTGCTCTACGAGTGTAGTTACACGCGTCGCGCGTGCTGGCGTCTGCAGTAGTAATTGTTCTAAAGCAAAAAGTCTAAAACAAATTTTGCCTTGCACGCGCGTTCGTCAAAGCCTTATTATGAATATTTACTTCGAGGCCAGTGCGCGCGGACCCTAGAATTACACTTCCAGCGTTCTCCTCGATGCTTGGGTAACTTTGGAAAAGTCTGCTTTTGTGTGCTATCAATACCCGGCCGATTGAGTCAAGGCAATGGACCTTTTGTAGAAATACGCGGTGCGCATGCGCGGAGTATTTCATGCGCCTGGGTTCGAGAGTATCTAGTTCCAAACAATCCGCCATCTTGCATTTCTCGCCTTTGAGCGGTTTCGTTGTGTCGACCTCGGGGCGGAAGATTACGCACGATGGGGACAAAGGTGAGCTTGGGGGAGCCGTATCTATAGGTCACATCGCCTCAATGGGTGAACAGGATGTAGCTGACGTTTTGGGTGTGGAACGGGTGGGAGAGGCCTTGGGCGCGCGTTGTTTTCCAGTCACCTAGTCTCGAACCGATTCGCGTGTCTAGGTGGCAGCACATATTCGCCAAGAGGTCCATTCGCTTTCCAAAGACGTTGCCATGCCGACAATTATTGAGTTCATTTAGGCTTAGGAATGGCCAGAATCGAAAGACTATATAAAGAATGCGGCAAGGTCATTGTTCATGCTTTGCGATTTAGGTGAGGTAAGGCAAAGCGAAAGCCTCCTGCACCATTCGTTGCTGACTAACGCGCCCGATCTTGCAGCTACAACGACATATTAGTTCCAAAGCGAGCGGCGCTCACTCACCGGGGCACCGCCATGTCTCCCCGCATCCCTACTGAGCCAGTCACGTGATTTCAAAATCCCTCTCCCAGGTACCGCGGCTAACTTCAGCCGCGGTTAGCGCTTCGAGCAAACGGGCCCAGATTCACGAAGAGCTTCTTAGGTTACGACAACTTAGCTAAGAAGCTCGTAAGTTAAGAACATCGTAAGAAGAGGAGAAATCGGTATTCACGAACGCGTTCTTAAGCGAGAGGAGGAAAGCGACGTTCTCGTACGGAAAAACTAGAACTTCCGGTGCAACGCAATCTCCTGATCTCCACGACAGCGGGCTGTTGCTACGGCGACACGTCTTCGGCAACACGAACAACCAATCGGAGAGCTCGGCGTGGTTCGGAGCAGTTGTTGTTGTTGTTTATTGCCCAGAGGAAAGGCCCGCAGGCCTAAGTGGGAAAGGGATTAAAGGAAAGCGGGGAGGCCGGCGGTATGGACGAAGTCTAGAAGGCTTCGGGCGCAGGCGTTGTTGGTCGTCCAGGTCTTGTAGGCCTCCGGATCGTCCCACCGTATCCCCGCTTGGAGGACGTAGTGCTCCCGATCCGCCCGTATCCCCGGGCAGGTCCAGATGAGATGGCGAACATCCACCTGGTCCGCCGAAGCGGGGCAGTGGGGGCAGGCGGGAGGGATGCGGCTGTGGTCCCCTCGCCAGGATGAGAGGACTGCCGGTGTGATAGCGCATCCAGTGCGAATGCGCCGGAGCAACACCTCCTGGAGCCGGGACAGACCAGGGGGAACCCGGGCGGTGCACGGTGGTATGAGAGCTCGCGTGCTTGCCCGGATCCTGGTCTTAGTGGCCAGAAGTGTCGCCACGAGGTCCATGGGGAGGGTGTGGCTCTGTAGGTCCTCTGATTGGGCTGCCCGTTTGGCCGCCTCATGAGCCGCTATGTTGCCCTCTGCAGGGCCGTGGCCCTGCACCCAGTCGATGACGACCATGCCCGCGAAATGGTGTCGTAAACGATGGATCTTTTGAACAATGTTCATGGCTTGTTTGGTCTGTTTCAGGTGCCTAATGGCCTGAGCGGAGTCAGTGAAGATGGTCACTTGAGCAATGGAGTGATCTTTGGAGGCTGCGAGAAGGGCTTCATAGATGGCTTGTAGCTCAAGCAGCAAAGGAGATGCGTCCGATGTAGCAAACTTCTTCTGGTCGTCAAGGTGGGAATGAGTGCGACTGACGAATGCAGTAGCTCCTCCGTTTTGCGTACATGCGGCGTCCGTGTACAGGATACAGTGATCCGGAGAGGAAGGGTTTGGATTATGGGCCTTGGGATTTTGACGTGCCTTGCGGCGGGAGGTCTTATTGGTGGTAAGGCAGGAGAAACTCCAGGGGGGAAGCTGCTGTATCTTCTCAATGTATGACGTTTCCTTATGAGATTCTGAAGCGTACAGTTGATGTTTGGCAACCCGGGCTTGTGTGCGTTGATCACATAATTGTCGTAGTGTATTCAGGTGAGCATGCTCCTGTAACAGCTTAATAGGCGTACGCATCGGGAGGCCGGTAATGCTGCGCATCGCTGCCCGGTTGACAGTTTCCAGCGAGTTCCATTGCGTCTCTGTCAGGTTCTGAAATTGTGCTTGGTAGATTATCCTAGGCTGTAAAATGGCCTTAACGAGGCACGTGGCAATCGCAGAACAAGCACCTCCGCGTCTCTGGGAGATGTGGTTGATAAGGTGGAGCATAGAGTGGGCTGATTTCTTTATGGATACGAGCCACTCTTTGGCACTGCCGGTCTTGTGGATTTGGAGGCCGAGAATTCTCATAGTTTCAACTTTGGGGAGTGTTTGTGGACCCACCTTCAGATCGAGGTCGTCTGTCCCTAGCTTCTTGCGGGCAGCATTATTGCAGACGCGCATGTAGCAAGATTTAGATGGGGATAATTCCAGGCCAATGGCTTGGGTGTACTGGTGGAGAGTGTTCAGCCCTCGTTGAAGTATATCTTGATGTTGAGTGTGGTCCAGATGGGTGGCCCAGAGCGTCACATCGTCAGCGTAGATTAGGAACTTGAGGTGTTTGTGTTGTGCCAATTTCCATGCGAGTTGGATGAATGCAATATTAAAGAGAATGGGCGCGAGGGCAGAGCCTTGGGGCACCCCACAGTTAGCGGTAAAGGGAACAGACTTTTCCCCTGCCACTCGCACCGAGAAAGTGCGGTTGGTCAAGAAGTTGTGGATGGCCTTAATAATCCCATGTGGGAAATGTAAGTTGACCATGGCATCTAAGATGGCGGCATGATGAATATTATCGTACGCCTTCGAGATGTCGGTTGCCACAATGCTGCGGATCCATTGGATGCGTCCCGGCACCTTTGTGATGTCTTGGGCCAGTCGATGTAGGCCGTCCTCTGCACCCACCAGCTGTCGGAAGCCAATTTGAGATTCATGGTAGAGTCCTTTCGTTTCAAGCCACCAGTTGATGCGTGAGGCTAGGATGCGCTCGTATATTTTACATATGGTAGGCGTGAGCAATATGGGGCGTAAAGCTGTGAGGTCTTTAGCTGCTTTCCCGGATTTAGGGATCGGAACAATGATAGCATGCTTCCACTCCTGTGGGATTTTCCCATCCGTCCATACTTCATTTAGGACCCCTAAGAGGTTGTCCACCGCCGGCCCCTCAAAGTTCTTGAACACTTCATAAGTGATACCATCATGTCCCGGGGCGGATTTCTTCTTAGTTGCCTCGATTGCAGCGATGAGCTCGGCCTTGGTAATTGGTGACGTTATGCCGCAGTCATCCACAGCGTAGGAAGCCGGGCATGTGGTTGCGGGGCTATCATGTTGTGGGAAAAAGGCCATGGCCGCATGCCTGGCGAAATCCTCGTTGGATAATCCCATGGCCAGTTGTATGTTGCACGGCCGAGGAGTGACAGCCTTGTTGGTTTCCATGGCATGATATGTTCGCCAGAGTTTCTTAGAGGAAGTGGAAGAGCCAAAGGATTCACACCAGTCTCTCCATCGTTGTCCGCTCAGTTGCGTCTCATACTTTTTTGCTTCAGCAGCTAAGCGATTCACCTCCCACTGAAGCTGCTCGTTGCGAGGAAGTGAGCGGGCTTGGAGTTCCGCCTGCTTACGTTGGTCCCAGAGACGAATGAGGTGAAGATCCGGATTTGGCTGATCTTGATTCACTGTTTGTTCGGTGGTATGCTTATGCACAACTTGTTTCAGTTCCAACATAATGGAGTCCGCCGTGGCACCTTCTAAGGCGGTAGAGGTTCAAAGCTCCGTCCAGTTAATCACTTTAGTCATACGGCGCTGTTTCTTGACTAGATGATGGGATAGGTGAATGTGAATAGGCGTGTGATCACTGCCCCAACAGTCCGGTTCCGCTGTCCATCTGGGAAGGCCATGTCCCTGCCACCATGTAAGATCCGGTGTATTAGGAGCCGTGAGCGGACGAGCGGAGACGTGGGCCTCGTTCAGCAGGACGTAAGATGAGACCCTGAAGCGGCTGTACACCTGTCGGCCTCGACCAGAGTCGGTGGCGTAACCCCAGCTTGTGTGCGGGGCATTGAAGTCGCCACCCACCAGAACTGGCACATGTAGGTATCGCCGACAGAGATGCTGGATCCAGCCGAAGTTAAGCCGTGCACTCCCGGGTTTTCCGTACACTGACACCAAGATCACCTTAGTTTGCTTGCGTCGGACAAGGACGGCTACCACCTCCTGTCGTTGTGTGCACCACTGTGACGTATCAATCTGCTCTTGCGGAATATCAGTACGGACGTAAATCGCCGCCTTGCCAGGAGCAGTGTCGTCTATTCCAAAGCGCCTGTCAATAATGGAGGGACAGTGATACCCCGTGAATTGATAGAGGTTGGGCAGACCGTGTGTTTCTTGGAGGAGGAATGCCCAGGGCTTGATGATGCCATACTGCATACGAAAGAGAAGCTCGCTGCACCTGACAGCGAGGCCTCTGCAGTTCCACTGCAGCACGGTACCTATGGCGATTTTACTCCACTACGTCGTGGGGAGCCTTTCAGGTGTTGGTATATGGCCATGAGAAGCTGGTGGGTTGTCATTTGGACATCCTGAGTGCCGTCGTCAGCACTGAAGTCGTGTTCCTGGCTCTCCCGAGGTCGAGCTGGGGCTATCCGTAGTTGTTGTCACCTGGCCTGTGGTTGTTGTAGGAGCTCCTGACTTCTGGCGATGTCCCGTGTAAGGCGCTCAATTTGTTGATCAATCTCAGTAGCCGAGGTTTCCTGAGCGGGGGCTTTCTGCATCCGGCGTTGTGACTGCCGTTTGGATTTCACGGTCGCATTTGCGTAGGACAGCGTTGGGAAGTCCCCCCCTTCGTCGGCATCTCCCGGACCAACATCCAGTAAGGGCAGGAAACTATTCTTCGTCGGCAACTGCCTATCCAGCAGCCGGTTTTGTTGGCGGGAGTGCAGTGTCGCCTGTCGCTTGCGGGGGCAGTTGGGAGACGTGATATGATGGTTATCTGTTTTACATAGACCACATTGATACCGGGGTTGACCGTCCTGTGTGACTAGGTCTGTGTTGGGTTTGGCCTGTGGGCAGTAAGTCTGCATATGCTCTAATTGGCAGCACTTGTAGCATACGATCGCCTTCGGCCGATAGGGCCGGGGGCGGAAAATACCCCCACAGCAGTAAACAATGTCCGGAATGTCCTGGGGGCCCTGTAGCATGAGCAGGTACGTGTCTCGCTTGCCCAGACGGCGCGCAGCTATGACTTTATGGGACGAGCAGTGAAGATCCGATAGGATGTTCTCACTTGGGTCTTCTGGGTGTAGGCGATAGACCACACATCTTGTAATATCAGGGCCCGATGCCAGATATGCTTGTACCGGGAGCTGCTCTTTCTCGGACAGTGGCAGCGCCGAGAGTTGGCACATCCGCACAGCGTCCTCCAGCGTTGCGACATGCAGCGTGATGGAGTTTGACGGTCGGTGCACTTCGTAGCCCCGATATCCCGTTGTTTGTAAGCCTTGATTAGTAACCGTTTGCAGCACTTTACCCGGCACCTGTGTCATGTCGAACGGGTCTCGTGGCCGGACGTTGACTCGGTAGGATAAGGCCGGCGACGGTGTGCGGTAGACCTGCAGCGGCGGCGAGTGTCGCTGTGCTGGGGACCCGGCGCCCGTCGGCGCGGCAGAACCATTTGGCGTTAACGTAGAGCCAGCTGCAGCTGACTCATCCGCATCGGCTTGCGATACCTCCATGGCAGGATAGACGGCATCGTCGGCGCTAAAGTTCCCGGCGGCGCCGGGTCCTGCCGCCGCAACGTTCACATCGGCCACGCTAGGCCTACTCTCCAGACCGGGTTCAGAACCCTCCTCGGAGGTAGAAAAGGCCGATCCGCCGGAGCACGACTTGAGCTTACGTGAGTCCGGAGGGTCTTTACCGTTCTTCCTGACGTCTTCGGTGTCGTAAGGGTGACTACGCCGGAGTTTTCGATCCAAAAACACAGAGCTCGACGTAGATGCGGCTTCCTTCATGGGCGATTGCAGCGCCTCGTTCGGAGCAGTTCGGAGTTGAGTTCGGGCAAGGTGGATTTTAATAACAAACACAGACGGCCTTTCCGCCACCGCTTGTCTGGGGTTCGTGTTCGTGCTTGTGATACGCCGACGCTAACACGATTTAAACGCGCCCGAATGCCGAGGGCGGGATAACCGCCTTCGTTGACCGCTACGAACTCGATCGCTACGAAATCAACACAACTGTCAACGTTGCTAGAAGAAGACGGCCCGTGCCAGTCGTTTGCAAAGCGGCATAGAAAGAAACAAATCGCCGTGGCGTTTTTCGCGGCCTCGAAGATGCAGGAGCAGCTGACGAAGAAGATACGTTTGAACTACGAGAGTGTCAGCAAGAGCCACATAAATACCTGTTCACACTCGGAGCGGAAGCGCGGGATTGATCGAAGTGCTGGATTCGCGCTGTTGGACCGCGTCTTGGTAAGCGTTGCGGGACCGATCTTTTACTATTGTAACTCGACACTGACGTGACACTCGGCAAAGAGAGGTTGGACCGGCATCGCGTAGTCCGCACGAACTGTTATAGCTTGACAGTGACATATACCGTCTTGTCAGAATAAAAATGGCATACTATTAACAAAATGCACATACCCTGTTGCAAAGGTAATCCATACGGCGCCTATTCGAGCTCTATATCACACAAAACACGGAGATAGAATCGATGAGAGTCCCTTTTCGACGACAGCGTTCCTCACCACTGTCTCGGAAAACAAGTTGACTAACGTGGAAGTTTGGGCTAGTTGGTATTTTATTATTAAAAATTAAAACAGCGCAAGGACACGGACAAGAACAAGAAGGTAGACGAACAATTCCGCATAAAAACTCGAAGTTTGCAAAAGAGGCGAGGGTTGTCAATGGCTTCCAGCGTGAAATAGAAAATGAGCACAATTTCAGTCCGCGTCCGACCTCTCACCACTCATAGACGGGAATCCTATCATATATAATAAACATGTTCTCTCTCTCTCTCTCTCTCTCTCTCTCCTATCTCACTTCACCGGGGCGCTCGGATTGTAACAAACAATCAAGTTTCTTTTTTTTTTCAGGTCTGTAATGGTTGAATTACACTACGGGTTTGTTGGTCTACCTTCTTGTTCTTGTCCGTGTCCTTGCGCTGTTTTAATATTTAATCGAAAAACAAAGAGATGACAAGGGGAAGAGATTGACCTCCTAATCTAAAATTGAGGTCAGCGATCAAACTATTCATACGGGAAGGGTCCACGAGGGTCGCGCGAGCATATTCCATTCAGCAAGTCAGGCGGTCGTGGGCAGACGGTCTTGGCCGAGGACCGCCGGAGCAACGCTGCGTCGGAGCAGGTCGGAGTGCCTTGCTAGGCCTATATTCGGCCGAGCTCGCCCTTGGCGGTCGCTTGGTCGGGGGGATCGTTGCTGTTGTAGCTTTTCCCGGGCGTTTGTGGATTCAGCGTTCATGTTCATCGTGGTCGGTTCCAAGCACTTCTTTCTTTTTTCTTACAGCTCGAAGTCGGAACACGCGAGAAGAGCTCACGCAGAAAAAAAATTCACAGGGTCTCTTATGTTATGCCTAAGACGACTTAAGAGCGAAAGCCCCAGCGCCGATGCAAGTTCGCCGACGTCACGTAAACGTTTTCGTACCTTTCGTGTCGCCGGGTTTCGTACCTTTCATGTCGCCTACGTGTTTTCGTACCTTTCATGTCGCGGACGTGTTTTCCCTCAAGGACTTTGAAGGTCGACTGCAGGATGAGACATATAAAGCTTTCGCCTTTATAAATGTTCGTTGGTCATCGCGAGAGCGACGCTGTGAACCATGTTGATTTGTTCGTAAAAAGTGCCTAAGACAGCTCCGGAGCTGTCGTAGGATTCCATCGTAACCTGCGCAAAAGTTACGATAATTTCGTTTCGTGAATACGAATTTTTTCTTACGTTTTGTCGTACGCACATTTTTGGCGCAAAATCATTTCGTGAACCTGACCTCAGGATTATAAACGCACCAAAGCTGGCTTGCTAAAAAAAAAATAAAAATAAAATTATGCACATTTTAGTTGAGACTGGGTCACGGTGGACTGGGTAAATGCAAGCACTGCAAAGAATAGGGAGCGCGAGCGTCTTAAGGCGCAGTTTGAGTCCCGCTCAGCTCATGCGCTGGCCTTGGCAGGGCTTTCTTTCCCGCAGGTTGTGTTCCAAATCTTACTCGAATAGATACGAGTTACTCCGCCGGTCACGTCACGGGACAAGACAGATAGAGCAACGCTGGACGCAGGTAGGTTTTCAAACGCCAAGGTACAGAACCTTTACCCTGGAGTGGGATCGAGTAAATTTTGGAACACGCGTCCCAAGTCTCAGCTGACACGCTGTTTCTGGCATGTCGGCCCTGGGGTCCAATTTTGGTCAAGATCAGAGTGACAACAGTTTTCGGCTGATGATTGGACGTGGCGTGGCAGCTTCATGCTGTGGGCACGTAACCAATCAATAAGAAATATTTTGCCCGTGCGCGAGTTCGCGATCGGTCACACGAATAGGGAAATAGCGTCTCGCTGCCTCTGATGGGCTTGTCCCTAGTACGCCTTCATCCACCGGTTGATGTCCGCTTGTGTACAGCAGCATAAAGAGTCGAAGTTTGCAAAAGAAGCGTGGGTTGTCAATGGCTTCCAGCGTGAAATAGCAAACGAGCACAAATTCAGCCCGCGTCCGATCTCACTTTACCGGGGCGCTCGGTTCGTAGCAGACGATCAATATTTTTTTTCCAGGTTTGTAATGGCCGATTTACACAACGGACTGATTCGTGCACGGAATGATCACGTTATGACACATCCGCGGTTCACCCGTCTCCCAAACCGTATCCACGCGAAGGAGACGACGATCTGACAGCGCGAGGACAGACTGAACCTGTTCGCGACCCCAAAGTGCCGCGAAACTCCAACATATTGCACTGTGGCACCGTTGTCTAAAAGGGAAATCGACGTTCTCTACCGCGATAAAGAATGGTACGCAGCATTTACGTACAAAGCGAGAGAGAACAGCACGATAGGCTCAGCGCGAAGCGCCACTAGCTTTATTAACTCAAGTCATGGGCACAGGCCACGACCGGCTTTATAGGGGCGACTAGGGGCCCTATGTTGCGCTTTTTGGGCTCCCACGGCGACTAGGGAGAAGGAAGTGAGGTCAACAACGCGGCAAACGCAGATCGGATGTTGATTGGTGAGAGTCGCTTATGACA
Organism: Ixodes persulcatus; assembly: GCA_013358835.2. Classification (NCBI taxonomy): domain Eukaryota; kingdom Metazoa; phylum Arthropoda; class Arachnida; order Ixodida; family Ixodidae; genus Ixodes; species Ixodes persulcatus. Next base: position 452,298 of record JABSTQ010009478.1, on the reverse strand, counting down.
AATTTCCGCAGAAGAAAACAAAGAAAAAGTGAGCTTTGTTTTCTTATGCGGTAAATTGTCATCAGCGACTTTCACCAATCAACATCTCATCTGCGTTTGCTGCGTTGTTGACGTCACTTTCTTGTCCCTAGTCGCCGTGGGAGCCCAAAAAGCGCCACAAAGGTCCCCAGGTCACCCGAGGCAGCGCGAGCGCGCTGCATTTGCTTTTGCTTATTTAGTACTTTCTCTAGTCCGCTGAACCGCCACCGCGTTTTCTGGTGCTGTAGCTTTACACACTAGCAGACGCTTTCGCGTGTGTATCTGTGTGTGTCCGCTCCACGACCGGCGACGTTTTGAGGATAATAGGCTTTATTTTAAGGACTTTTCTCATCGTTATTGCGATTGTACGTTCGGTAAAGAGCTACAAGCTCATCTAGACCGCATTCTTCTCTGGTCAAAAGATAGCAAACTTCCCCTAAACTTAAACCAAATGCGCTACCATGCACATCACTGCCTTGCGCCAACCTTCGACCCCTCCAACACTTTTCCTGAACCGAGTGGAGATCCCAAGAACAACGCATATCCACTTCTAGGTGTCATCATCGACCAGCATTTCGATTTCCATCGCTATGTCCAAAACGTCGTGTCCAGGAAAAGGTGACTCCTTGGCTTTGTCAATCGGTCCACAAGAAGAGCCAGTCCCGATCTGTCCAGATTGCTGTTCACAGCACTGGTGTTGCCCATCCTGGAGTTTTGCTGCTCGGTGTGGAATTCGGCATCCAGGCAACTTGTTGCCTCCCTCGAGTTGGTGCAACGTCGCGCTTCCTACCTTATTATGAGGCGCCAACTTGGCCCCCGAACACCGTCCTATCGAGCACTGCACCTCCTCCGTTCAGTCGGCAGTGATCCGCTTCAACATCGACGTCAAGTAGTGTAACCACGCGGCTCCTAGCCACTTTTCTACTACCGGACTCCTCGCTTCATTTTGCCTCCTCCCTGCGGCGCTACTCGCACTGGTGGACTGCAGCCCTTTTAACCCGTACGCTTCGTCACTAAAACTCCTTCGCACCCCGTGCAGTACAACTGTGGAGGTCCAGCCCCCCCCCCCCCCTCCCCCCGCCAGTCTCACTTCGAACATTCACCAAGAGCGTTACGGCCCACCTGTGGAGCATCTAACTCGATTTGTGTTCTCTCACAATTCACGGACACTCTTCATTTATGTACCGGCTTAGTTATTTATTATTTTTTTTCTTTTCTTTTTCTGACATAGAGGCACTGTGGACCCCTTGGTATGGGCTAATGCCCGCTCACAGTTGCATTATCCTCCTGGGTTGAACCAATAAACAAACAAGCAAGCAAGCAAACTGTGATGTAGATAATCACTTTCCCTGAACCTTCGCCTCACGGTTGAAAGTGTACAGTCATGCAGGTATTAAATAACTCCACGGAAGTGGGCGTTTTTTTGTGTTTTTTTTTTTGTTTTTTGTGGAACGTTTGGCTGGTGGCTTAGGTTCGAATTAATGCAAACGTCAGGAATTGTCCATGAAGCGGACAGGCGGGCGCCCATCAATGAAAAGAAACCGCCGTTATCATCTGTGTGTTTGCCACTGTGGTCTCACTGAAAGGAGGGAATTTCGGAAAACATTTAGGATCCGTGATAGCTCGTGATAGGGCGAGATGGCAGACACAAATAAAAATAACTCAGCATTTTTTTATACAACGTTTAGTCTTTTTGTTGTATGCAATTGATTTTGCCTTTCCTGGTACGGCTTGCTCAAAACAGCGCGCCTCAGCTGAGAACGACTTCAGAAATCACTGTCGAGGTTGGAATGCGCAACCGCGTAAGACTGAGAAGCGATTTAAGATTGAGCGCGTGATTGAGCGCTACCTTTGACAGCGCTTTCTTGAAACAGTCTCAGTTGAGACCAAAACGCTGCTTCGAGCAAGCCGGCCCAGTTGTTCACTACAAGGTCGCAGATGATAACGGCTGTTTGTTTGCTTTGGTGCACTCCCCCCCCCCCCCCCCCCCCCCCCAAACGTGCTCCCCGTGAAAGAGTCCTGGGGGGCTATGTTGCGCTTTTTGGACTCCCAGGAGACTAGGGAGAAGGAAGTGACGTCAACAACGCAGCAAATGCAGATTGGATGTTGATTTTGTTTTCTTCTGTCAACATCCAATCTGCGTTTGCTCTAGTTGTTGACGTCACTTCCTTCTTCCAAGTCTCCTGGGAGTCCAAAAAGCGCAACATAGCACCCCTGACGTAAGTACTATAGACAATTGCAAGCATGGTGCCGCACTGGTGCCCCATGCGTGCAGGCTCGTGCAGCGTGCGTGTGAACATAGCTTTGACAAGCTTGTAATTGCACGGGCTTTCCCGCACGAGCGGGGACATGGCGGCGGCCAGTCACCCTGCTTGCAATCGTCTATAGACTTTTCCAAAAAAGGGCACTTGGCAGGTTCCATTTTCAGTGTTCGTGCGTATGACGCGTGATTTGCTCGGTTTCCGAAGCGACGAACGTGCGCGTTCTGGACTGTGATTTAACACGTGTGGACTGTGATTTTTGTAAACAGTGGAAACGTCTATAGACCTTTCCAAAAACGAGCTTGTGGCCGGTGCCATTTTGAGCGTTCGTGCGTATGGCGCGTGCTTTGCTTGCTTTCCGAAGCGACGAACACGCGCGTGCTGGGCTGTGAAGGTCGCACGCTGGACTGTGATTTTGTAAACATTGGAAAGGTCTATAGCCAGCCGGCATCAGCCAGGCGGCGACAGCAGAGTGAGAGCCCTCTAGGAAGTATTCACTGGCGGCCATAGCTGTGTGCACGACTGCTGAGCGCGTGCTGATGGCGAGCTTCCACAGTTCTTTTGTAACGTGCATTTCGCACCCTCAAGATTGCCGGTCTTAGCAGCCTATTAATGTGGGCTCGCTCAGAGCATGCGCTCTAGACATCACCCACAAATATGGCGCCCAGTGAATACTCCTTATACGGTACCTACATGTTTGTTTGTCTCAGGGTGAAGACATCCATTGTTGCCCTGAATGTGCCAGCGCGTGTCGCTCTCGCGCACTCAGTCCGTGACTTGGGCGGTAAAATGGTGTCTCTGCATTAGCCAAAGCTACGCGCTCGAGCTGAGGGACACCGGATTGCGCGCACTTCAAAATGCATAAAAAAAACGATTGGGCAGAAAATTGGCTGAGGTGTCACCACTCAAGCAGAAGCGCGCGTGTGTATGAAGGCACTCTATACCTGTTTTCACCTTAAGAACCGAAGTAAAACAAGTCCGGCTCCTCGCGGAACGTTACTAATTTCCATACATGGGTAAATTACTTCCAAAATGTAATTTAATTACTATTACAATTACTTTGCTTCAAAGGTAGTTTAACTACAACTACAATTACTACTTCGTGAAAAGTAATTAATTACAATTACAAATTACTTTTAAAAAGTAATGCAATTACTTTACAATTACTTATTTCTGAGAGCAACCCGACTTGGGCTATATAACTTGAAACGAGTTGTATAGATTGCAACGTATTTATTTGTTCATTCCTTGCCCCAATGTTTCAAGAAGGTTAAGCATCGCTACATAACTGACACATGCTGTACTTTCCTTTTATAATTTTGTTAAATTCATGATAGAATTTGGCAGTTTGTGCAATGATCGTACTACGTTCTTATATTTTTAATAAATATTATAAATTAGTTCATATGCTCGAAAACGCTGAGATAGCCAAAGAAAGACAATTGGGTTGACAGACTTTTTTTTGTTAGCCAGGCAAATAAAAATGCGACAATTAGTCACATATGAATATTTTACAAGCGCTATTATAACCCTAAAATCCACACGTGCTAATACGACCGCATTCCCACACAAACATCATCGTATTATAAATGATTTACATTGAGTTGAAATTATAATTGCTCAGAAATATGTAAGAACCGAATAGGGGCTCCCAAATCAATGGTGATAATATTCACCGGTACGAGGTCACTCTCCAAAATGCTTATGCAAATACTATCCAAAGTAAAACCCACAGGAAATGAACTTGAAAATAATACGAAGATACACATATGCGACAGTACTGGAAGAGCGACGTAAAAAACTGGCAAAGACGATAAAAAAATAACTTCATAGACAATTAAAATTCCCAACCTCGGCTGAAGGCTGGCGCTCAATTTTTTTTCTCAATATTTTGGCACGTTTAAGCTATTGATTTCTGCTCGGATCGCAGATGGCGCTACACGGCGCCGTGGAAGTAGACTCCAAAGAGGAATTGTCTCTCAGCCCGCAATGTAAGCAACAAAACAACAAACAATGCGACGCTATTTATGTCGTGCGTGTGTGTGAGTGCGTGTCTGTGTGCGAGTGTTTCACCGAAAGCTAGGCCGCTTGTGCGGGCGCTTTCAGAGAGGTTCCGTCGGCGCCGCGAATTTTTGCAAAAGTAATTGTAATTGTTCCTGAAATTTTGCAACTACGGACGATAGAAAGTAATTAAATTACAATTACAATTTCTTTTAGCCAAAAGTAATTAATTACAATTACAAATTACCAAGAAAAGTAATTAAATTACAGTAATTCAATTACTATAATTGAATTACTACCCAAGTATGCTAATTTCCCCCTTTATGTGGATAATGAAGACATATGTAGGTGAATTTTAGATTAGATATATGTTATCTTATCAAGATGTACACGTTCCAAACGTCAAAGGTATCGCTTTTTCCTCCGACAACCGAATCTCGTGAGAACTATTTCGCGCCGCGTAGGAACAATGCGCAAAACGTACTTTTTTCTTGAGGTGAAAACAGGTATAGAGAGCCCACGGTTATACCCTGTTTCCCTGTTTCGTTGTAAACTGACAAAGGGTGACCAATGAGTTCCACATTGCGAGCCGACGGCTTTGATATGCGCTGCGTAGACAAGCGCAACGCACACATATTGGGGCATGATGCAGCGAAGAGCTTGATACTTCTTCGCAGTGAAAGCGCACTCCGGTGATATGTAGTCACGTTCCGATTGGCCCGCCAGGGCCGTAGCTTCCGCCGTGCTGGAACGTTAAGCGATCACGGCTTCCTGGTCTACCCAGTATTTCTTCCATCAGACACTAGCCTAAGCGCCGCAACCAGAGTAATAGCAGGACAAAACGGCGGCTTGGGCGAGTTATTACTCTTGAGACAGAGTAATAGCTCACGTTTGAACAATGCAGTCGCCACTCCCAAGCATACCCAATATTTCTTGCTTCAGTCGCTAGATAGCGCCCAATCAAACAGCATTGCAGGTTGCCTATGCCTAGCTCCCAATGTCTTCCATAGCGGCCGCCGCGCTTTTGGTGTTGAGCCGCGGCGCCTAGGGGAACACTCGGTCCCTCCAAGCCGTTCACGTGATATTTCTTGGCCCGCGCGCTCCCATAGGGGAACGCGGAATGACCTATACCCGTTTTCACCTTAAGAAAAAAGTGGGTGTGTCCCTCTCGTCGCATGCTTATTGGTCCCATGCCGTCGCACATGTTATTCCGTTCTGCAAAGTAGTTCCAATAAAAGTTTGCTCTCTGGGAAGCTAGAGTTATAAGCTTAGATAAATTTGTTATTCTCAGAAGGATAAATAATATACCTCCTTAGTACCCGTGTATTCACGTAGTTCAACACCTCACAAGATCTGAGGATCGATGTTCGTAGCCAGCCAGCCAGCCGCTGTAGCTCGCATTCTAAAATGGCGACTCCAACAACTCTGGTTGATCGGTCCGTGTTGTCAGCACTCTCTCCTGAAGACGTTTCCCCTCGGGTGTACTACAAACGTCACGCAAGTGGAAATGTCCTGTCGAGCCAGACAAGGCAGTGTGTTTTGAACGTTTATTCTTGGATGCGGCGGCAATACCAAGGAAAAAATGTGGTGGAAGTCGTCAACCTGACTGCCGCCGCAACGGGGATCAGTGTTAGCTCGGTGTACGAGATCAAGCGTGGCTTTAAACGTGCCAACGGAGCTGTGAAATCTCCTTCAAAGAAGCGCCCGAAATTCGCTGAGAAAAGAAAGAGGATTTCAAATCACGACGCGTGCACGTTGACGGCCGTGAGAAGCTGCCTGCACAATTTCTTCCGTCGGGGGGAGATCCCAACGTTGAAGAAAATCGCCGCTCGTCTCCAAGAAGACGACGTGCTGCCGTCCTGTTCCGGGACTACCCTCTATCGCCTGCTGAAGGACATGGGTTTCGAGAAACAGAAACGGAATCGCAACTCCTTCCTAATTGAGAGAGAGGACATCGTCGAGTGGAGGTGGCGGTATTTGAGGGCGATCGGAAAGCACAGAGCCCAGAACCGCAAGATTTACTTCCAGGACGAGACTTGGGTGAACGCCGGCCTCACAGTTGACAAGGTGTGGACGGACAGCACCATAAAGTCAGCAAGGCAAGCCTTCATGTCTGGACTGACGACCGGGCTAAAGGCTCCTTCTGGAAAAGGTGAAAGAGTGATTGTCACCCACGCAGGTAGTGACACTGGCTTCGTGTCCGGCTGCCTGGACGTGTTCCGTGGGAAGAAAAAGGGGGACTACCACAATGAAATGGACTCGAACAGGTTTGAAGCATGGTTTCTTCATCTGCTGGACCACATCGAGCCTAACAGCGTAATTGTTATAGACAACGCGCCGTACCACAGCAGAAAGGCTGAAGCTGTTCCCACAACTGCAACAAAGAAGGGTGAGATCCAGCAGTGGCTCTCTTCCAAGAACCTAGACTGGACTGCCACAATGAAGAAAAAAGACCTTCTGAGCATTGTGGCAACGGTGAAGGATCGCTACACAAAGTACAAAGTTGACGTCATGGCTACGGACGCCGGACACACAGTGTTGAGGCTCCCACCGTACCATTGCGAACTAAATCCCATAGAGTTGATATGGGCACGCGTCAAGCAGGAGGTCGCCTCCAAGAACATAACATTCAAGCTTAATGACGCTGAGCGGCTCTTGAGGGAAGCAGTGGACAACGTAACAGCTCTCCATTGGCATGACTGTGTAGAGCACGTGAAAAAAATGGAGGCGAAGTTTCGAGAAAGTGATGTCCCACAGTCGAACCTGGAGCCAGTCATCATACCCCTCGATGCAAGCGACACGGAGGAGGAGAGTGGAGACGACGAAGAAGCTGACGACGAGGACGAGAGTGAAGAGATCTTCGGTGTTCAGCCTTTAGAATGGAATCGACCGTGAACTAATGTCCCCCTAGGACATATCCTCTCCTGAAAGTGGCTAGAACTTTGGACTGTTTGTCATACCCCAGAACACAAAGCGGTCCTTTTAAGGACCATTCACAGACTGCAAAATCGGATTCCATTCATACACGCCTAACCTCCAGTGTCATGTTGTTGTCGTGATTCTACCTTTCATAACGTAATAGCCTTGTTCATGGCTTCTCGAGGTCTTTGAAATCAGCTGTATGTAAACCACTGCACCGTGAATAACCAGTACAAAGATTTACACTACTAAAAAAAAAATTGTAGTTGTACTGCACTCGCTAATTTGCCCATCTACAGCAGAGGTGTTAGGCGCCATTTTGGCCCTTTGCTTTCTAAACATATATGCCTATAATTACACTTTAAGGGTCGTTTTCATTCGAGAAAGAAGACGCAGTGTTGGCGGCATGCCGAACGTGGACCATTGTTCTGCAATGTGACCCTCAGCGTAACATTTCACTTGCTCACCTCATGCATATTCAATGTCGCTTACACATCATTTTGAGGTCTAAACATAATGTTCAGCCCAGTCTTTCATTGAGATAGCTCCGTTATTGCAGTGATCAGTTCTCCAGGCGGTTTGTGAGAAAGTAAACTCACAAACTGCCATCCACATGCCTTGGGGTCGCTCTGGCAATAAACGTATCTCACATCAACCACGCTGCTTTTGCTTATAATCAGGATTTGCACCTCCATCCCCACACCACAGAACTTAAGAGAACAGAATTAAAGAATAAAAATTGAAATTCACCGCCACACACAAGGAAACCGATTGCCCACTCAATATATACACGTGAACGTCAACGCAATAACGTAAACAAAGGTATATTAGGACAGAATAAACTATGCAAACTTACGTTCGTGGCTGGTAGCAGATCTTATCAATCCCAGTTCATCAAATTTGCTGCGATGTCGATGATATCAGCTGATATTTTTTCTTTAGCGCTCCATGGTTGCCATTAAAAACTGTAAATACGGTAAAAATGGCAGACATTGATTTTTTTTCTCATGGTGTTTTTAGAAAGCCGATGGTATAAACAATGTTAGATATACAAAGATATGTTTATTGAAAACAGTTTAAAGAAACGATGCAAAATTGTGAATAGCATAAGCATGTGTATCAGAAACAGACGCTATTTAACGAGGTATGTGCTAGCTTTTTGCCACTAGAGGATGCTGCAGTGCAAAATTCATTTTGGTTTCGGTCTCTAATTGTGGATCCCACCACCTCCCGACGGAGAGAGGTGAAGTCTACGCGATATCGCGCCATTTCATTGGTGGAAACCCAGAACACTCCGCCACCGGCCGGACTTGTTTTACTTCGGTTCTTAAGGTGAAAACGAGTATAGTCGCCCCTAATAAAGCCGGTCGTGGCCAGACTTGTGCTCGTTACTTGAAAAATGTAATGAATTACAATTACAAATTACCGAGCTTCAAATGTGATGGATTACCGTTACAAATTACTTTCGCTGAAAAGTAACGGATTACTTTACTCGTTACGTTACAAATTACTTTCACGTTACTTTTTTTGTACACTTATCCAGAAAACAATACAATCAATTTTGATATTTTTTTCAAAAATGTTCTACAACACTACTTTTCATTTCTCGTACGCCCGTATTGCACTGAAGCAAAGTCTGATGGCACAGACTTTGCTTCAGTGCACATCTGTGTGACCAAACGAAATGTCCGTAACAGATACATAAAACGTATCCAATTCAGCTCCTTCGCTATTTGAGTTCACACTGAAAACTGAAGAATCAGCAGGATTTCTTCTCAGTATGATGATTACAAGCAGGTACGTAACACACACCCATATTGCGAGCCTGACAAACGAAGTTTTCGGTCTTCAACCGTTCAGGTTAGAGTCAAAATAATTTCTCCCTAATTAATTACAATGCACGTCAACTGCAAAATCAAAAAGAGGGCCTGACGCTGCTTTGATGTCATGTACAAGACAGATGCTTCTCTCGCAGTATTTTTAGCAGGTCTATTCTTCATACGTGTAATGATTTCCCTCAGACGGATTCCCGTATCGCACGCAAATAAGATTTGTTTTTATAAACCTGGTTAGTTTTCTTAGGTCTGTCATGTGCCCAATAAATAAAAGATAAAAGCGTATCATTATGCAAACGATTCAAGCTGTTGCAGACGGCATACTTCAGTCATTCAGCGTGCGTCGTCCTGTGTTCGAGTTCTGCAGCAGGTGGCTTTTATGTCAGATCGTGCAATGATGGTCCGGCCGGGTCATAATATTTATAGTTATGTAAAACATATATGTTCCGTCCATGTTCTTTGGAGGAGCATTCAGCTATATGGGAACGCCGTAGCTAATTTGCTTCCGGAAATACAAAATTTCGAAGCTCGTGGCATGGACATTGCCAAGGTTTGGCTGTGGTACTTTGCACAGGCGTCAATTTCACACCTAAGCATGCAGGTAGTAATAGCTTTTTATACTTATTTTATTAAAGGTTTACTTTAGTACAGATCATATTAAAAATTCTAATTGTAGGTTCATGTGAAAAAACAATTACAAAGCACGTCAAATAAACTCATTGACAAATTATTTATCAAGACACTACTTCATATAAAACTACACAAAATATATTAAAATTATAATTTTAAAATGCATTTTACGAATACTATAAAAAAATTTGCTTAGCCATTATTGTAGTACAGTTATTAATGCAGAAAAGCACCTGATTCTTCTAACTGCGACAAAATTGCACGACAATTTTTTTAACTCAACTTTTTATTTTATTAAACTATACTTAGCCGTTTACAGTAACTTGAACTAACTTGTGATGGCAAAACATTTAGGAACATATGACCTTCTAAAGAAAACAAAAAACAACAAAGCTTCACTGAGATTGAGCTAGCTTGTCTTCGTTATAGGGGCTTTGCCGCACGACGTGGGCTGCAAGGAGAGATTTTTAACAACCGACAAAGGTTGCAAAGCGATGCTACTCAATAGTACGGCATTGAAAGTCATGCAGTCCCTAGATTAGTTGGCTTTATGTTTGTGTTTTCTTGAGTTGCCCGCTAACCCCCTCCTTCCCCCCCCCCCCCCCCGCCCCCTTCCCCAATTCCTTCCAAGGGTCCTTAGCTCACGAAGGACTGTCGGCGGACGTCACTGCTGCGGGCAGTTGAGAGCTGAATTTACAGCGTATTACCCTAAAGTCCAAAGCCCCCTCACAAGGAAGGTCTATCACAAAAATACGAGGAGAAGGAAGTGATATCTGAGGAGTACTCTGTATCTTGGTGCTCAACATTATGTGACGACAAACAAAGAAGCTTACCCTTTCAATGTACCTATGCGTACCCAATGGAATACAGATAAGCTTTATAACTACAAGGGCTTTGTTGTTGGGTGTTTCCATGTCAGTTGATACGGTGATCGCCCTGGTCATATTTTGAATATTTCTGTAAAATATTTCTGTAAAGTCCATATGACGCAATCACTGACCGTATTAGCTCTACTGTCTTTTGAGTGGTTGTGCTAGACATGAGTTTGGCTTACGACGGGGAAAAGTTGAGGTAGTTGGTGATATTGCCGCGCGCGCAGCTTGTCAAGTAGGCAGCGCGCGCGTGGCCTAACGGTTATAGCGCCTGCCTCCCACGCGAAAAGCCAGGGTTCGATTCCTGGCCGCGGGGACGCCTTTTTGTTGACATCTAATGTAATGTTCTGGTGAATTCGAGAACCGTGTTGCTTGTTCGAGTTTAGAAAGTTTTACACGCAGAACCTACTGCGCCGATTCTTCCAGAACCCTCCGCGTGTACATAAGAGGCTCCGCGTGGCGAGCCGCAGTCAGTTTCGCCCCAGCGCTCGACTCTGCTGTCACGCCGACCTCGACGCCCACGACGCTCTGTTCTCTTCTGTTGTTATCGTTTTTCCTTTTATTTCTGGGGTTCGCCCATTAAATGTTTAGTTTCTTCAGTTATTATTACCTCATCAATTGTCATTCGTGACATTTTGGTGGAGGTGCTGGGTAGTGCATTCTATGCCCGTTGAGCGTACCCCTCCGAAAACATCCCGGCCAAGCGAGGTGCTCAGCCCCGGAAGGCTACCCTTCGCCGAAGACGCCGAAGCCCGAAGAAGCCGTCGGACCAGAGGTCAGTCCCCTGAATTGGGTCTGCTGCCGGACAAGCCCAGGCCGAAGAAGACGACGATGGCCAACCAGTCGCAGACCCCGGCAGCTTCTGCCGTCATCTACTTGCCCGTCGCACCCCGGACTCCGACGCCTTTCCACGGGGACGCCCACGAGGACATCGAGGACTGGCTGCAACACTATGAACGGGTGGCCCGTCATAACGGGTGGACAGCTGATCAGTGCTTGCAGAACATCTACTTCTCGCTGGAAGGGACTGCGAGGTACTGGCTGGAGAACCACGAGGCTTCTTTAACTTCGTGGGAGGTGTGCAAGCAAGAACTACAGAAGACGTTTACCAGCCAACACCGACGCGAGAGGGCTGAAGACATCCTTCGAACAAGGACCCAAGGCCCGATCGAATGAAAGCATCACCAGCTTCGTCAAGGATGTTATTCGCTTGAGCGCCCGCTCCGATCCTCAGGCTACAGACGAGAAGAAGCTGCGACACCTGATGAGGGGTGTGAAAAGCGAGATATTCGGCGGTCTCATTCGCAATCCCCCGACAACTGTGGACGAGTTCGTCACGGAGGCGACGAATATGGAACGTGCCCTACTTGCACGCGCCAGACACTACGAGCGACACCCCGGCGTAACCATTCTGGCGACATCCGGATCCGACCTTGGTACCGACCTTCCCGGCATCCGTGACATTATACGTGAAGTCGCCCGGGAGGAACTGCGAAGGTTGCTTCCAACCGACAGTCGTCCGCCAACCCTTTCCATCGCCGAGGCTGTCCGAGAAGAAGTGCATCTTCTTCTCGGAAGAGCCCCACACCACTCGCTCTGCTGGCTTGCGAACCTCAAGGACCCGTCTGGACGCCTCGCTCGGTGGAGTCTCCGACTACAAGAGTTCGACATGACTGTGGTCTACAAGTCGGGCCGCAAGCACAGCGACGCCGACTGCCTGTCCAGAGCCCCCGTCGAAACACCTTCCGGCAGCAGCGACGACGATGACGACGAGTGCTTCCTAGGCGCGGTGAACACCGACGATATGGCACGACGTCAAAGAAACGACCCTGAGTTACGCGCGCTAATCGAGCACCTCGAAGGACGGGGGGGTACTATACCCCGTGTTTTCTTGAGAGCCCGGCCGACCTTCGTCCTCCGACAAGGTGTACTTTACAAGGAGAACTTCGGAGACAACAGCTCGCCATGGCTGCTGGTAATCCCTACCGACCTTAGAGCGGAGATCTTTCAAGCCTGCCACGACGACCCGACATCCGGACACCTTGGCTACAGCCGTACGCTGGCCCGGATTCGTGAAAGGTATTATTGGCCCAAGCTGCCGAAGACCGTACACCTCTACACACGATCGTGCCACGAGTGCCAGCGACACAAGAAACCGCCCACGAAGCCGGCATGTCTCCTGCAGCCGATTGCTCCCCCAACCGCACCGTTCCAGCAGATCGGAGTGGATCTACTTGGTCCTTTCCCACCATCGACGCAAGGGAACAGATGGATAATCGTCGCCACAGATTATCTCACGCGGTACGCCGAAACGAAAGCCCTTCCTTCTGGGACGGCTGTGGAAGTCGCCAAGTTTTTCATCGAGTCGATCGTCCTCCGGCACGGCGCTCCCGAGGTTCTGATCTCAGACCGAGGATCATCATTCATGGCCCAGCTGACGCAAGAAATCCTTCGTCTCAGCCACACCAGCCATCGTCGCACCACTGCGTACCACCCGCAAACCAACGGGCTGACGGAGAGACTCAACAAGACCATCGCAGACATGATCTCTATGTACGTCGACGTGGAGCACAAGACGTGGGACGAGGTGTTGCCGTACGTCACATTTGCCTACAACACGGCCGTGCAAGAGACCACCGGGGTAACACCCTTTCAACTGGTGCATGGTCGCAAGGTAACGACAATGCTGGACGCCATGTTACCCCACGAACCGGCTTTCGACGGAAGCGACGATGCCCAGGCGGTTGCCCAACGGGCAGAAGAAGTCCGCCAGCTCGCCAGACACCGTATTCAAGCCCAACAACGAGTCGACACTGGCCGCTACAACCTTCGTTGTCGGGACGTCCACTTCCAGCCCGGAGACAGGGTGTGGGTGTGGACACCGATCCGCCGCCGTGGTCTCAGCGAAAAACTCTTGAAGCGCTACTTCGGACCCTACAGAGTGCTTCGTCGACTCGGGGATCTGAACTACGAAGTGATGCCCGACGAAACACGGACTTCATCACGCCGCCCTCCACGACCAGAAGTCGTCCACGTCGTGCGCATGAAGCCGTACTACGCTCGATACGACTGTGGATCTTATGTGTTCCAAGTGACTCTTTAGCTTACCGTTCTTTTTTTTTTTTTTGTGCTGCATCGGGGCGATGTACTTTTTAAAGGGGGGAGTAATGCCGCGCGCGCAGCTTGCCAAGTAAGCAGCGCGCGCGTGGCCTAACGGCCTGCCTCCCACGCGAAAAGCCAGGGTTCGATTCCTGGCCGCGGGGACGCCTTTTAGTTGACATCTAATCTGGTGAATTCGAGAACCGTGTTGCTTGTTCGAGTTTAGAAAGTTCTACACGCCGAACCTTCTGCGCCGATTCTTCCAGAACCCTCCGCGTGTACATAAGAGGCTCCGCGTGGCGAGCCGCAGTCAGTTTCGCCCCAGCGCTCGACTCTGCTGTCACGCCGACCTCGACGCCCGCGACGCTCTGTTCTCTTCTGTTGTTATCGTTTTTCCTTTTATTTCTGGGCACAAGTTCGCCCCATTAAACGTTTAGTTTCTTCAGTTATTATCGCCTCATCAATTGTCATTCGTGACAATATGTATTTGGGCGAAACCACCTGAACATTCATTAAACAGTTGGTAGTCCAGCTGAACATAATTAAACAGTTGGTGGTCCAGCGGTTGAATGCGCATTTAATTTTTCCTCTCATTTGTATGGATGGTTGATATCTGCATGTTCAGTTGGTTTCGTCCAAATATGAGTTTGACTTCAACCCACTTGGAATGCGAGTCAACCATACATAACCAGAAAGGTCTTGCCACCTCTTTCGGCAGAGTGCAGGTGGAAGCGTTCCCAATTGTTGGAACACCACAACCATGGTTGTGGTGTTCCAGTGCTGCTGCTACCGAAGCGCGGACATTGTCACATATGTCACCCTCTTTGACAGACTCTTCAAAGTCTTTGTCAATGTTGGGCCACCACACGGAGCAAGCATTTTCATCTTGCTGATGCCTGGATGTTCTTCGTGCAGAAGATCCAGCACACTTCTCCTCGAGGAACTTGGAATAGCCACGTGGTTGTTCCATAGGAGACAGTTCATGTCCAATGATAGTTCGAACCATCTCATGAAGTACGGTTCCAGTTCTTTGTCAACAAATTTGAGCAAACCATGCCAAGTCATCTCGCAAACTTGCCCCAGCTGCTCTTTTTTCTCAGTTTCTTTTGCGACATCTTCAACTGTTAGCGGCAAGTCTGGAACGGGCGAGAAGAATGAACAGCTTCCTGCGTCCGCGGGCAAGGTAACGGTAACCTTGAAAACCTGTCTGCGTTTCCAATGAAACTACCCTTTCGATACTGGATGGCGTATTGGTAACTAGCAAGTAAGTTGGACCAGTGGTGCTCTCTTGCTGTGGCTACGGAACTAGAATGCTTTTGTTTATCTAAATGGTGCGTGAGCGGTTGGTGGTCTGTTACGATGGTAAAGAAACAGCCATACAGATACCTGTGAAATTTCTGTATGCCATACACCAGTGGTTCTCAGCCATGGATGTGTCGGGGACTCCTTGCGGACCGCTGGCAGTGATGGGGGACCCCTTCCAGCCCGGGGGGGGGTACGTAAGTAAGTTAACACGTCCGGAGCATGAAACAGGTGCCTTTTATTGCTGTCGTAGTTGCGGAAGCAGGTTGCAAATTAGTCACGGCCGGACTGAACTACAAAAAACGTGCCAAATAAAAACAAAAGTTTTTGTTGAGGGTCTCGCGGACCCCCATTTGAGAACCACTGCCATACACGATCGCCAACGCTTCTCTTTCGATATGGGCGTAGTTCCGCTCAGCAGCACGTTCGAGTCGCATAAGCCACTGGGTTTTCTTCTCCGTTAACAACATGACAAATAACTGCCCCAACAAATTAAAAAGACGTATCACAAGTCAGTCTGATCGGTTTTTCTGCGTCATAGAGCTCAAGAACAGCGTTGCTGCACAGTAGCTGTTTGCAACACTCGAAACTTTCTTTACACTCCTACGTCCAGTTCCATGCGTTTTCTTTTCTGAGCAGTTTGTGCATCGGTTCTAGTGTTGCGGCAAGGCACGGCAAAAACTTTGGGTAAAAGTTCAGTAAGCCTAAGAAAGCCCTCAACTCTTTCTCGTTCTGTGGCTGTGGAGCTTTCAGCACAGCTTCGACCTTTTCATTTGTTGGCTGCAGTTCATTGCTGATTATCTCGTCTCCGAAATACCTAAAACATCTCCGATAAAAACTATACTTTTTTTTTATTTACGCGGATTTCGTGCTTTCTTCGTCGTTCCAAAACACGCTCGGTATTTTCTACACATTCCGCGTGCGTTCTACCGGAAATTAGAACATCATCGAGGTAGCAAACAGTGCATAGAATTTCCTTAAGCATCTGATTCATCACTGACTGGAACAATGCAGACACATTTGCCACGCCGTAGGGAAGACGTCGGAACCGGTATAACCCGAGGTCGGTATTCACCGTTAGAAGCTCTTGCGAGTGCTCTTCGAGCTCTAGTTGCAAGTAAGCTTTCGACAAGTTGAGGACGGTGAAAACTGTTCCTCTTGCTACTGCCGCAAAAATGTATTCGGGCTATGTAAGCGGGCAGTGATTTACCTTCAAATGTGAATTTACTGTGACACGATAATCCCCACAGAGTCTCACTGTCTTGCCTTTCTTTGGAACAACGACTAAGGGCGTGGCCCAATCGCTGTGTTGGACTCGGTAGATTACACTGTTTTCTTCCAAAGTCTGTAGCTCGTTTTCTACGCTTTCACCGAGTGCATAAGGCACAGGCCTTGCTTTGCAAAAGGTAGGCCGGGCGTTATCTTTAAGAAGTAAGCTTCCTTTGGATCCCTGGATTACGCCGAATCCACTTTTAAACACGTCACTGTACTTAAACACGTCACTACACTTCCGTCGTCACCGTGTGCACTGACATTATCCGAGACCAGTTGCCATTTTGATAACCAGTCGCGCGCGACCCATCAAGTTTGGAGTGACTGTCCCTTTTTGCCTTCTGCGCAATGATCAACGGCAGAGTGTGGTCGTTTCCCTCGTACGTTACTCGAACGTTAACACACCCTTTCACTGGAATCAAACTTCAATTGTAAGCTTTTAGCCTTACGTTGCTATTTCACAGCGTTTCTTCCCAAACGTGTTACGAAATGCGCTTTTGCTCATTATCGAAACAGCAGATCCCGTATCTACTTACATTTCGACCTGTTTGCCGTCGATCACTACGTTTACACAGTAGGCGTTTGCCTTCGGGTTTGCTTGAATTTCGAACAATTCAGTTTCCTTGACAGCGTTTCTACCGTTGTTACTGCTTTGGCACATTTTTACACAATTTCGCAATGTGGCCAGGTATTGAGCGTTTGAAACACTCGCTCTTTAAGGGAGGACACATTTGAGTTGTGTGCACTACCACATCTAGTGCACGTGGCATTTGTCTTTGAAGCCGGAAAGTTATGTTCCTTGTCGTTGCGTAGACCTTCGCTGCCAGTTAACGTCACTCTGAACACTGGTGTTAGCTGAGGGCTCCTCTGTGCGCCGAACCTCTTGCGTTGGCCTTGCGCCGCTTCCATTCCCAAGGCAGAGCTGTAGGCCCGGCCAAAGATGATGTCTTTGTCGCCTTTCGCCAGCAGCTTGCAGCGGATCGCGTTAATCTGTCTCACGATAAGACGGTCTCGAAGCCCCTCTTGTAGAAACGTGCCAAAGTCGCACGTAGCTGCCAGTTTCTTGGTTTCCTCGACAAAGTCACTAATGGTTTCACCTTGAAGGTTGATCCCTTCGGTAGAATTTGTATCGTTCAACCCCCGTCAAACGCGTGGGAGCGTAGTGTTTCTGGAGGATCTGGACGACGTCGACGTAGTTGGCTTCAGCAGGTTTGTTCGGAAAGAGCAGATTCCGAAACGTGATGAACGCAGCCTCGCCGATAAGCGTGAGGAATTCCTGCTGCTTGGTAGCCTGCTCAATCTTGTTTGCAGTTGCGAAAGCTTCAAAGTGTTCCTCGTAAACTTCAAAGTTGCCCTTCCCCAGAGAAAATTTCGGGAGGTGCCCCAAGACGGAACTGTTCTGCGTGGTCCTGTCCGAAATCTTGTCGTCGTCTTCCACGCTCATGGTTCTTCAGCAAACAGTCTTGCTGACTCACATTTTCGTCGGCACTGTTACGTTGTGGGAAGTACGGACAGACGCAGAAGCCGCAGGGTTTACTGTTTTATTGACAACACTAGTCAATTGTCAAGAACGAACAACGATTAAGTGAACGGCCCCAGCAGCGGCGCTCCGGGCTAATAGTCAGAGCGCCGAACGATAACATAGGGCGCGCATGCGTGGGGACGAAACATCACACAGCGATATGACAATGCAAGTCACCGACACAACATATACACTATATGAAAGTCATGTCCTTGGCGGAAAGATTTAGCTATGCATACAGGGTGTTTCACGAACTTGCGGACCAAATTGTTCTTGTGAAAAGTACGCATTACACAAAAAAGAATTAGTTGATCTAATATTGGTTTCTGCCAAAGGGCAAATTTAGAAAAAAAAAGTTAAGCCTTTCATATAATTAGATTAATCATTGATTTTAGTAATGAACTTTCTAAATAATAAATTTAAATGTACCTTTTCAATTACACACATGATGGACATAACTGAGAACTATTAAATCCACACACACTATTGAAATAGACATGAGAAGCCTTTGACGGTGCTCCGTAAAAAACACTCAATTTGGATGTGTTTGAAAAAAACACAAATATAAAACTAAACTAGATAAACCATTACCTTTTACACCCTACGATTGAGCAGCACCAGTGTACAGCCTTTGTCGGTTCTAGAAAATCTATCTTTGGAACCGACGTCGTGCGACAAAGCCCCTATAACCAGCACAAGCAAGCTCAATTTGAGTGAAGGTTTGTTGTCGTTTTTCTCTTAAGGAGGTCAAATGTTACTCAATGTTGTGTCATCACCAGTTAGTTTAAATGACTGCAAACGGTGAAGGAGAGTTTAAAAAATAAAAAAGTGGAGCATTTTCTTTTTAAATATTGACGTGCAATTTAGCTGCATTTAAAGAAATGTAATATTGTCGTTTCTGCATTAATAACAAAACCACAATAATCACTAAACATATTTTTTCAGATATATTCATAAAATTCACTTCAATATTTTAATTTTGATATATTTTGCGTCGTTTTATATGAAGTAGATCTTGGGCATATGATTTGTGAATCTGTCTTTAAAACGTGTTTATTTAACGTGGTATGACAATTTTTTATACAAGTATTTTATTGTAATTTGACATATTTTGTGTACATGTCGGAAACCTCGTATAACATAATCACGAAAATATACGTGCAGGCTTCGGTGTGAAATTGACTGCTATGCAAAATACCATAACGAAACCTTGGCAATCTTCACGCCTCGAGATTTTAGATTTTATATCTCCGGAAGAAAATTAGCTACGACATTAGCATATAGCTGTATGCTCCTCCCAAGAACATGGCCTTAAGATGCATATTTTACATAAATATAAAAAAGTATAACCCTGACCATCATTGCACGATCGATCGAAGCACCCAGCAGGCATGTCCAGACGTATCGAGGACCGGAAGTTGCCGTCGCAAATGTTTCAGAAACAGCCGGTTCACGGCAAACTTCTGTCGTTGCAAGTGTAAAATCTAGGCTTCCTATATTTATTCTTTTTAGACGTTTCTTTTTTTTCACGTCCGATGTTTGACCGATTGTTCTTTCGGAGCGAAATACGGTCCCATGTGTTCGCCCATAACAGCCTCCCTAGCAACGATTTGTTTTGAGCAGCGACGTCACACTCACGTGGTCATTGACACTTCGTAGAAGACGGTGCACTTTTTTCCGGTCTGTTTGCACACTTTCTACGGTGTTTCTTATTTTATTTACGTCTGCGAATGACGTTTCGCAGCAGACGTGCTGCGTTCTTCGCTCGCGTTTGCAGACGAATCGTCTACGAGCGCTATCTTAGCTTGCACTTTGAGAGACAAGTTAGATCTCAACAAAATCAGACATCAGTCGAAGATGCATTCCAGGCGCCGTGCTCCTGACCACTCCTTCGGGGCTGAGCACGAGTGGAAGGCCTCCGAAGGGACCCAACGCCGCCTCCTTCGATCGATAGCAAGAACCGTTTTCTTCGATCCTCGTCTTCTGATTGGTTCGATCGTGTGACTCCTCAAGGGCCTCCTATTGGCTGCTGCTCCAGGTTTATTTGGGGCAAATTTCGTGCGGGTGTATACTTTTATACGTCTGAGGGAAAGCTTTTTTTGTGTGTGGGCGCGCGCGCGTGCTCCTGGGGACAAGATGCCGTTCTTAGGTTTTGGATGGCGCAGACGTTTTGGCTGTTTTAATGAATCGTGGACGTGTATTCGAAAAAGGATGTTTGTATTGGAAGCTCGAGCTGCTACTTGGAAGCACGCAAAAGTGAGATCTAGTTTGCCTCTCATGGAGCGAGCTATACTTCGTTTCAGGATAACTCGGGTTCATTTTCTCGATTTTAGGCTTACGACGGTTTTTAGTGAAGGAAGTGTCCCTGAATTACGAGGTGTCCGGTTTCTTTCAATGCCTTGCGTATTTATATAGATATGCTATCTCAAAGTATTGTTTCCTGGATCTACTCCAAGCTCGGTAAATTATATACTATAGGTGCACACTTTCAAATACTGGTATACCTCTATTTTATATTGTACATTGTAAACTATAGCTCTGTAGTTTTGTGTCGTCCGTTCCTTTTCTTTCCCCATACTTCTGGGTTACTGTCTACTCCAAACCAACTTTCCTGTGCTCTCGCTTTAGTTTCGACAAATTCTGTATTGGACTGACCGCGAAATGGCGGCTCTGTGATAGAATCTCGATCGCAGTTGCTCGCTTCCGGCGGGCACGAGGTGATCGTGTTTCAGTTATGAGTTTCCCAACTGAGCAGTTCGGGTAATATTAAATCGCACGCGGGCTGGAACTGCCATTATCTGCTATTTCACATTAAACGTGATTAGCAACCCGTGCTTCCCTTTAAAACTCTGAAGTGTTCTTCTGCTGCCGTACTCAAGCTAAGATCGAAAGGTGTAATGAGGGAGCACTCGGAATAAGCTCATCTGAGGCAGCGAGAACCCTCTCGCCATTCGCGTTGATGAGGCGTTCTACCCAAAATTCTTCCCCCATCGTGGACTCGAAAAAGGGCCAACATTTCTTATTCGTCGATCACGCGCACCCAGCAGAAAGCTATGACGCCACGTTCAACCAACAGACGACAAAGCTCTCGCCCCCACCTTGATCGAAACCGGAACCCCAAGAAAACCATTTCTTCAAACTCCCTCATTTCCGCCAACTCGGTTTTGTGTTCAGCGTCGCTGGTATTGAAGTTTCACAGTTTAATATGGGAACACCAGGAACTAGTGGTCGTAAGATTCAGCCGTTGCGTGTGTTTTAGTGAAAATCTATACCGTCTTCCATAATAATTATTTAATAGACGTTTTCCGAAATTCAGTCTGGCCACTTTGGTCACCCTTATCATCTGAAAAATGCCGTATGTGCCGTACTACTGGCGGCCTTCTGTTTACTGATGAAGGCAAAAATTGAAGACGCTCCTAAGCTGGTGATCCGAGCCCTATACTTTCAAGACTTTAATATGCAGACCAGAAAGTGAAAGCTTGAACTACGTAAGCGTTCATTTCTAACTCGGGCCAAGCCAATGTGTTAGAAGCACAGAATCGACTTCAAATTCTCTTGATGTATAGAACTTTATTAGGGCATCTAAAAGGGCTGGCGCTTTGTTCTGACTGGTTGCGTCTTCGTGGCCATGGACACTGAAAGAGATCGAGACAGAAATGTACAGTGAAGAGCACGCTCTCGCTTGCCGTTGCCTTACAAAAGTGACGGTGCCATATAAAATACTGCAGACTAGACTACGACAAAAGTTAAACTGCCATAGTTGAGTCACCAGATGGCACTGAATTTCGGAAAGGGCACACTGAATAAAGGGCACACTGAATAAAGTCCGCTTAGGGTATGCACACCCCATTCTCCGACTGTCTCGAGGGCACCGCCATGTCGATATGTGAGTGATGTATTGGAGTTCGTATCGTCCCGTTCAACGCTTTTGCGGGATTACTTTGCGAAATCCACATTTCGGTTCAGCATCCCTTTAAGCTGCGCTGCGCGTGTCTGTCTCGCTTGTCAGCTGGCGCCTTGATCTATTTAAGGATTCAGATCGCTGTCTTGTCTGAGGTTACGCGGAAAGCAGAGGGGCACAGTGTCAAAATATGGACGCATGTCTTTGTCCCGGCACCGCAGCACGAACACACACGCGACAAACAAAAGCAGCGTATCGCACTAACTGGCCCACGCAGAAGTGAGGCAGCCCAGGTGGCCAGCTAGAGTTTCAAAAGGGCGGCGAAGCGGGACTTCGCCTCAAACATCAAACAGCGAGGCGCTGCGATTGAGCTTGAGCGCGGTGACGCAGTGGCGCCAGTCGGTGTTTCTTATGTAGCTGTGGAAGGTCGAAAAAAAGTGAAAACCGTTTACAACTCCCTGCAACGCCGAATTAGAGCGCAGCTCTTGAGGAGGAGGAGGGAAGGGTACTGGGGGCTGGGTCAAGTGACCTCGGGAGGGGGGGGGGGGGGGGGTGTCACGTTACTTTGGGGGGTCACATGACCTGGGGAGTCACGTGACCTGGGGAGTCACGTGACCTGGAGGGTCACGTTACCTCGGGGGGGGGGGGGGGGGTCACGTGACCTGGGGGGTTCACGTGACGATGACGATAAAATGCACCGCGCGGTTACGCCGACGCCGACGGCGACGCCGACGCCGCTCAAGCCGGAAACGGGCGCCTAAGAGCTGCGCTCTAAAAGGAAAGAGAAACAAAGGAGGAAAGGAGGTGCGAGCACTTAACACTGAATTCGATTGAACCACTCAGCTTACTTAAGACGGCGGCGGCGCAGAATGTTGAAAAAGAAATCAGAAAGGAGAATGAGACGAGTGTGTTTGCCTCGGTAGAAACTTCAATTTGTGTCAATTATTTATAGCTGAATTTGTCTCTCTCTTTAAAATAGGGAGACCTTTCGCTTTCTAACAGTGAGCGACAGAAGGACAAGGCTCGGCGGTAATGAACATAAAAAACGTCCGAAGAAAAAAAGTGATAAAGGTTGGATAACTTTCAGTACGAAGGCGAGGGGCTGAGCATCTAATTGTTCTTTTGACGTTCTTTTGTTTGGATGGGTTTGTCTAGGCATTAACCTCGCACTCCACCCCTCCCCGACCTGCAAATTTCAGGACGGGGAAGGGAAGGGGGTAGCGTTTTCAGGATGGAGGCAAGTGTCACTATTGAAAGACCGTCTATGGGACCCAACTGGTTTCTTAACT
Source organism: Ixodes persulcatus (assembly GCA_013358835.2). NCBI lineage: Eukaryota > Metazoa > Arthropoda > Arachnida > Ixodida > Ixodidae > Ixodes > Ixodes persulcatus. Next base: position 429,377 of record JABSTQ010009478.1, on the reverse strand, counting down.
GTTTCGATGTACCCTTCAAAAACTTCTGGGGGCTTGAGATGATAATCGAAGTTTCCTAAATGGCCTGACGTACCCCTCAAGAATTTCTAATCGGTGCAAAAGACCCGTCATTGTTGTTTTAGAGGCCAGTGAGGTTCGTCACGATCTTTTCCGTGGAAGCACGGCACCGATCAAATTCGTTTTAACCGGACTCTGGGAGAGATCACGTGACCCTTCAGGATATATGCGTCGGGGAAGCCGCTTGCCCTTTTTGTTTCGGGCAGCCGCAACGAGCGGACGCTCAGTGTCGGCTTCCCGTCCCATGTGTGGGACTTTTCTTCTAAAGCAGCTCAGTGTGCGGATCAAGTAGAAGGTCTATCAGTACCCTATTTCTTGCGCCTCTTCGTCCGTCCGGCTTCAGAAGCTTTTCCAGCGAGTGAAAAAGACGCCGGAGACGCCAATGCGACGGGACCAGCGACGGCACCGTGACCGTGCTCAGGATATCGCAACGGCTCCGGACGTTGCTTTCGCGCTCGTGGTTTCCGCCAAACTTGCTATTGACATTGTATATGTGCGTGTGGAACGCCTACGCGGTTTTATTAATTGAACTACCGTACATCTCAGAATTTACCTAGCGGCATTGTGAGTACCTCGAAGGTCTTTGAGCTTTTTTTGTTTTTTGCGCCAAAGTATTTTGTTGTTTTTATATTGTCTGATCCATTGTCTACAGCTGCTTGCGCCCGGGTTTGAATACACGCTGGTTCTTACTGTCTTTTTTTTAGTTACAGCATACATGTAGAACTCAATGTCTGAAATAAACTTCCAATAACGTTTTTAACGGCATTTTTGGTTTATAGTCCACACTCATTTTGTCATTTAAAGGGTTGAAGGGCAGAGGGGGTCTGAAAGTCTAAAGAGTGTACAGGCTAAATGGGTTTGAGGGGCACAAGGTGCTTTAAAGGCTGAAGGGGTTTGAAGGGCTCAGAGAGTCCCATAGTACATCAGAGCTGAAGTGTAATTTTAAATAGGGGTACATGGGGGTAGCATACATGTACGTTACTGGGACACGTGGCGTCAGATCCCGTTATACCAAATTTCCTGCTAAATATAGCTCGAAAACTTACTTGGTCTATAGATCACGAGTCGTCACGTGACATTATATCAATTGAAGTCACTTGACCTAAACACCAATTCAGTTTTCCTCGATAAATTTAGCGGGAAATGCACAGACGAACGGACGGACGGAATGACGTACAACATTTTGGGACTGGGGGTTCCGTTAAAATATAATTTCATGCTTTTAAAAAGTCTCGAGTGAATTTTTCAGCAGTAGAGACCAGACTGTACGGTACTCATTACAAGTTACTTGTAATCGATTACACTTTCGCGTAAATTTGTGATCATTTAATGCCACTTATTAGAAAGTAATCACAAATGTAATTTGATTTTTTTGAACTACTAAAATACTTGTCATTTTGCTCTCACCTTTCTAATGGCGCCTTTTGTTTTTGCAAGTTTTATTCCAAGGAATCCTCAAACCAAGTCTCTGACAGGAGGATGGTTTATGAGAAGGGTGAATAAAAATATAATTAGATCATAATTCACTTATTCCAATTCAATAATGGAGAGGGCGAAAAAGATCCGTTTTCAAACCGGAAGAAAAAATCGGTCGTTTTGAAAATTGAAAGTGGTCAGAAAATTAACGGTCACTTTTCCAAGTGGCGTCCAATTACGTTTCTTCTCGAGTAATCTAATTGATTACTTTTTTGTTAAACGCGACAAATTGTAAATGTAATCGATTACTTTTTACGAGTAAGGTGTAAAAGGCTGCAGTATGCTGAGGTAATGCGCGGAAAACAACGAACATCTCGCTCAGCTCCTGACAGGTTCAAGTGCATTTTCTTTGATCAGATGTCCATATCGGACTTACGATGCAACTCGACAATTCTGTACGCTTTATTTATTTTTCCGGAAAGTAAGAACTTAAAATATAAACTCCGACAGCCTGAGAAAGGCACGACGTGTCGAATTCTGATTGGGTCATCATCGCTCCACAGTTAATGAGGTGACGTCATCAGCCAATCAGAACGCCCAAGAATCAATCTAGAAAGCGTAAATGAAACAAAGCCACCCCTGCATTCAAATTATTCAAAGCAGGTGAAAAAGACGAACGAAAAATCAAGCGTGCGACAAAATATTTATTGTTTCGACTAAAAATTGCGCATTGTGAGTGTCGCCAAGTGGGCGACCATATAACAAACACGTCACACATTAGACGCGCAAAGGTGTCATGATTAGCAATTGTTTTCTTCCCTACTTTTCGGAGGGCGACAGAAAACATCGAAAATTGCTTAGGTCACAGCACATGCTACGTCGACCGGCAGTGTTTGGTATGAAAAAAAAAAAAAAAACAGGCAAGCTAGGGAAGTAGGTTTATACTACATTAGAAACAAAAACACGCAACCACTCACAACGTCGCAAACACTGCTACTGATTTAATTCAACAATAACTGACATGCAGAGGCCGGCATATCCCCCGGATTACCCGCGCGGATATCCGTGGTCAACTGGATGAATTCCGATCAAAGTTATTCCGATTTTGGCGGATCGGATGCAGCTGCCAGGGGCTGTGTACACGGATCGGAGCGGATATCCGTGGGTCCGGATCTATTTTTACCAAGGCGGCCCATAAACGTGTGCGATCGCAGTGTGTATAGATCGAACAAGTAAGTGATACTATGAAATGCATCATCAAATGTTTTGGGGGAGCAAATCACGTTTAGAAAAAAAGGTGTTCATTGGGGAAAAAATTGTTCTTTACGCCGAGAAAGACCTGATTCTCATCAAAGATTGCTTTTAGAGAGTTCTACCGCGCCAGAAATGCTGTCCGTGGAAAAGTAGAAAATGCAGCGGCATCAGTCTACCCTGGAGAACGTGTTCTTATTTGCCAGGAAAAGAGCGGAAAACGGTCTTCGAAAAAGGAAAGCCCAAAACATATAAGCCACAAAAAATAGAGACAGAAAACGAACGCCTGGTAGGTGTTCGTTTTAATATCTCTGTGTGTGTGCGTAATAAGTTTAAGAAGTATCCTTTGTTTTCTTTTCATAGAATAAACTTCAGTTCCGAGTAAGCCATTGTCCTGTCGTGTTCGTTTCCTCTTCGCCGTCCGTGTTTACTGAGGCTGTTTTTGATCATATGTATTAGTCTGCACTTTATTCGTTTTCATGTTCCCGAATTTCGCGTCGGCTTTAAAAAAATCTTAGAAAGCAAAAATTATAAAAATAATCCTTTCTTTTGGGCGCGTATTCTGGGCAGAGTACCGCTGACAGCCAGGACGATCTCAAAAACAGTGATCCTCTTTCCAGAGGCTGTATAGCCGAGTTGTACAACTTATTAAAGGGCAACTCCGCTTCATTTTTGATTTGAACAAACAATGCAGTTCTCTTCAATATCACCTAGGAAGACCACACGTAAAATATTACGACCTATTTCTGTCTAAATGTTTCTTAAAAATCCGAAAAACTTTGCAACTCGCCAAGTTGCCCAAATCGGTTGACTCGAGCGGGCGAACTGAGGCGCAGCCGACAGCGCAGTTAATGCTACGGCGTGGGCGTCGCCAACAGTGAGCTAAACGTCATCACCATTGCTCTATTTTGCTCGTTTTTCCTTCTCCGGGCAAGCGTAACGGGTGACATCAGCAATGCTTCCCCTCGGCGCGCCTGTGCAGCGCGCTTCTTTGGAGCCGTCCGGCCGCCGTCTCCCACGTCGCACAGCCGTCTCCCGCGTCACAAACGCCGTCGTCGTCTCACCGTTTGTGATTATTGTCTCTCAGAGTTTTGTTCACACTACGGACACTGGGTGCGCAGACTTATGCCGCAGTTCGGCAGGCGTCGTCGAATTTCCTGGACACCAAAACGTAGTGAAGAGTGCGGTGCAGACGGCACTTGCGCCTGGCACACGCCCGCCCCAACCTCCCGTTGTTGCGTGGAGGATTATGTGATATCTCGTGCCACGTGATAGCCATGTTCTTGGCGGCCCGAGGCCAATGTTGTCGGACGGAGCCGCCCGATCGAAAAGACCATCAAGAAAATCTGATGGTCCATCAAACTTTCTTGATGGTCCATCAAACTTCCCTGATGGCCTATCAGGTTTCCTTGATGGCTAACCAGACCTCCTTGATGGCGCGTGATGGTCCATCAGACCCTCCAAATAGACCATCAAAGGGATTTTGATGGTCCACTACACTTCTTTGATGGCGTGTGATGGACCATCAAAAGCGTCTTGATGGTCCATCAGAAGCTCCAATGGCACCTGATGGTCCACCAGACTTCCCTCATGACCATCAAAAGCGTTTTCGTGATCCGTCAGGGGCTCCAATGGCAGCCAATGGTCCATCAAACCTCCCTGGTGGACCATCACAAAAGTTTGACGGTCCGCAAGAAGTTCATAACGGCAATTAACACAGTATTTGTATTACCGCTCATACCATCAGAATTAATTGTCGATTGTCCGACAGGCTTACTTGATGGTGCCTGAGAGACCATCAAATATTTCCTGATGGTGGCTGATGGACCATTAAAGTCTTCTGTTTGTAGCTCAGAGACCTTCAAAACGTTTGTTGTGGCGTATGACGGACCATTGCAACGTTTTGATGTTGCCCGGTGAGACCATCAGAATAACTCGATAGACCATCAGAAGGCTGATTGTCTATCGCATGACCTCTTTCGGTGGTGAAAAGAAACTGACTATATTCGGGAGGTTCCAGCAGTGGCCGAGAGAAGGTGTCAATGATCTTACGTCGTTGCGCATGCGTGAATTACATTCGGTGTGTAAAGCTGACAGCGGCGTGGCTCGATAACAGTGTGTTCAATCCGTAATAATCCGCCTCAACAATTGTCCTAGGATATTCGAAAGGTAACGAAGACACCTTCTTATAAACTCAGGTAAAACCATAGTTTTGTTTTAAATTGTTTTCCTGTCCGTCGGTGAAACAATTTGTTGATCCGCTTTGTATGTCAATAGATAATGTTTACAATCTAAGTGGTAAAGAATGAGCCGAAAAACGCACTTTGCTTGATAGGAAATTCATTTACTAGGTGCCCGTGCACTGTAAACTAAATGTTTGCGTGAAAACAAAACCGTTTACAAAGCCGCGAATGCGGTAGTACGAGGCTTACTGCAATCTGTGGCCGACGAGGCTTACTGTATTTCAGTGGTTTTCAAATGGGGTCCGCGGACCCTTTGGGGTCCACGAAGGCATTTTAAAGGTCTGCGAAGCCCTGCCTTTAAAATGCCTCCTGACTACAAAAATATTTTTTTCTCTTTTAAGATTGAGAACGTATGTATGTCAATGAGAGAAGTCTACTTCACACTAGCCCTTAGTTGTATCCATTTATTAAATCACTATCATAATTAACCTATGCCTTTCCCTTCCCCGCACGACGAACGGGGTCCTCCATCATCTCCACCGACACACAAGGGGTCCGCGAAACATCAAGGGTTCAGAACACTGGTGTATTGCATGCTGGCGCACTACATCGTCATGCCCAGCATGGACGATGGGGACAGAGTGTAGAAATCTACTCAATGAACTACCGATGAAGTTGCTGCGCGTGGTGGAGTCTCGAAAGTAGTGAGTGATTAAGCGAATTTTCTCTTCCGTTTTGTTTTTGTGGTGTAATAATTCAACGTTCATTTTAATGGAAATAAAAACATGCCATTAGCAATATACAAACTTTGTTTTCAGGTTTCTACGGGGATTTCGGAAGGTGCCCTAACGCTTCGGATGTTCCTTTTTGAAATAATAAAGGCCACAAAATAAAGTTCACAATTGACTGTAATGGAATCTTTGTCTTCTGTCGGCACATATGTGTGATAAGAAATTCCTACCGACCAATGGACCATCTAAACATTAGGCCATCAGATGTAACAAAATACGACGGACCATACTCCCAAAATACGACAGATCATCAAACCATCACGCCATCAAGCCATCACACCATCACACCATGAAACGATCACACCATCAGGTCGTGAGACCATCAATGTCCCAAAACACGACAGCCATCAGCCTGATGAACCATCAGGATTTTTCCTGGTGGTCTTTTCGATAGGGGGGGGGAAGGGGTGGCGTTCCATTTACCCTCGCCAACAGGAGAGAAAAAAGTATAGTGTGTTTCGGCGTCTCGCCGCAGCGGGGCGCCCGTTACATGACTTTCCTCTTTTGCGTTGCTTGCCGCTCTACCTTTTCACTCTCGGTGGCCGCGTCACGTGACTATCTGCCAGGCTTTTTTAGCATATAGGAGGCTATGCTCCTGTAGACTAAAGTTATGACGGCGTCAAGCATGCACTGAATGGTTGGTTAGTTCGGTCTTTTAAAAAATGAGAAAATAGGAAATTTAAAAATTATAAAAATATTTTTTAGTTATTTTATTTTTATGTTTAGTTTTAGTTTCAGGCGGAAACAGAGCTCAATTTCCGAAGAAGACTTTTCTTGGAATCGTGGAATCGTTGCAAATCCAGCATACTCGAGGAATCCTAAACAGGTCCCTGAGCGCATTGCCCTCTGTGTACGCACATGGCCTCCGGGACCTGACAAGAAAGCTGAAGAGATGACCGTCTCCATTACTAAAAAATGATTTTACATTTTTTTAAATTTCATAGTACCCCCTTTTTTAATTTATTTTTCTTTATCTTTTCTGAAGACGAAGAGGTTATGAGCTGCTGCTGTTCCGCGTGCTTTGAGTCACCCTTCAAAAAGAAACCGATTGGGTTTCGAAATGTTGGGTTTCCTTTCGAGTTTTGGTTGGAGCTACATTTTTGGATTTTAATTTTCACCCAACCACACAGATTTCTGCCGAATATGATCACTTTCAAGAACTTAACTGTATAGTATCCAACCTCGTGCTCGGGCTCAAAAAACTACGTCAAACAACGTGCGAAAAAAAAAAGTACAGCATGTTAGTTTTTTTTTTTTTTTAGGGAAATACAACATTTTTATGTAAGGAGCTCAATTTTTTTCTGAAGTTTTAGACGCGCTACAGATTGCCGTCAACTATATAAAAAGCCGCGCTTGTTGCGGTAGCCGCAACGTGTCCATATAAATATATAAAATTAAATAAGCATCACAACTTGCCTATCCACATCCCCAGAGCGGCTGTTCACCGTTCTACCACAAAACACAAAATCTGTAAGTAGAAGCTGCAGCAACTCGACGTAACAAGACTTTTACTTGGACTCTTCTCCCTCGAGCCATGCTTTCGATGACTGGGTTGAGAGCGCATCCGGATGGATGGATGGATGGTAATGGCTATACCCTTCGTAACGGGCGTCAGCTTGCGACACCTAGCGTAACATTTCGTTATCCCTTCTTTTTTTAAATTTGTATGAATTTGTTATAACAGACCCCCCCCCCCCTTTCTTTTCAAGTGAATTTATTGCTTATTTTTATCTGTATTTTTTATTTATCCTTCCCTAGATCTCTTCCACCAATCCTCCCTCTTAGTTACCGCAATTCTTTCCCTATTCATTCGTCCATCTATGTCCGGAAAACCCAGTGCCCCCTCCAAATCCGTAGTCATACCCCCCCCCCCCCCCCCCCCAAGAAGGCGGGACGAAGCCCCGTGCGCCTTAAAATTACATGTTCTATAGTTTCCCTTTCGCGGTTGCATGCGTCGCACAGAGTGTCTACTTCCTGGAATTTAGCCCTGTATGTTTTCGCTCTTAGCACCCCTGTTCTAGCTTCAAACAGCAAAGAGCTCCCCACTGAATTATCATAGAGCTGTTCCTTCTTTATTTCTTGTTTTTGTGCCCTGTATATTGTTAAAGCTGATTTCCCCTGCATTCTCTCTTCCCACAATTTCCTCCCTGTTTCCTTTACTCCCTTTTCTACTGATATGCTCTGATCGGCCCCATCTCGTTGAACGTATTTAAATCTCAGCTTGCGGGTTCGGTTTGTACAATTAGTGTTTAGACTTTTCATATATAGATACTTGTACACTTTCGCTGCCCACCGTGTATTCTCAATTTCAGCTAGTCTTTGTTAAAATTTTACTTTACTGATCGCTTCTCTACTCTCGAAAGATGCCCAACCCATATCCCCCTGTACTCCCTCATTTGGTGTATTCCCATGTGCCCCCAATGGCAACCTACCCACACTCGTTTGCTGTATCTCTAAACCCGCCTGGATTTCTGACCTCATACACGATACCGCATTCCCAAATGACAGCCCTGGCACCATGACTCCCTTCCATACACCCCTAACGACTTCATATCTATTATAGTTCCATAGTGCCCTGTGTTTCATGATAGCCGAATCTCGTTTCCCCTTCTTTATTACAATATCTTCATGGCCTTTTAGATACCGTCTTCCTTCACTTAACCATACTCCCAGATATTTGTACTTTTCTACGTGTTCTATCAATGTGTCCTGTATCTCCAGGGGTTCCCCCTTCTCGTCGTTGAAAACTATTATACCAGACTTGTCCCTACTAAATTTTATTCCTAAATTGTCCCCTTCCCTGCTGCAAATCCTAATCAGTTCCTGTATTGTCTCACGACTTTCTGATACGAGTACAATGTCGTCTGCATACATTAACCCTGGCAGTACTTGATTTACTTTATGTCCTTCCTCCATGTAAGTCAGGTCACAACCTAGGTTGCACTGTCCTAACCTTTTTTCCATCTCACTGAAGTATATCATAAAGAGCAGGGGAGACAATGGGCAACCCTGTCTAAGACCTTTTTTTATTGCAGCTGGACTTGTAGTTTCGGCTTCCCATGTTATAACCACCCTATTCTCCGTATAAACCGGTTCTAGAAACTTAATTGTGGTTCCCTCTAGTCCATATTCCTTCAGTTGGTTCCAGAGTTTTTCCTGATTCACATTGTCATATGCCCCTTTGATGTCTAAAAATGCTACCCATAATGGCCTTCGACTTGTCATTGCTATCTCTGTGCACTGAGTGATTACGAATAAATTATTATCTAGTCGTCTATCTTTCCTGAAACCGTTTTGAAGCTCCCCTAGAATCTGCTTTCTCTCTGCCCATTCTTCCATTCTTCTTTTACAATTTGCATAGCTAGTCTGTATATTACTAAAGTTACTGTGATTAGTCGGTATGATTTAATACTGTTTTGTCTCCCTTGCCCTTATATAATAATCTCATCCTGCTCAATTTCCAGTCACTGGGTACCTCCCCTCCCATAAGTATCTGGTCAATCACCTGCCTTAGTTTCAATTTGCTTGTTTTGCCTAGAACGTTTTTCAATCTCATTGGTATGCCGTCTGGACCTGTCGCAGTTCCAGCCGGAACCCTTCCTTCTGCTTTTTTTTCCACCTCTCAGTGGTCATTTCCTCTTCTTCACTATGATCCTCCTCTTGTGCTGTGTAGACGCTACCATTCTCTACGGCCTGATCTGATTCTAACTCCGAAAATGCTGCTTCGATTGTATGCCTAATGTATTATCTTGCCTCTTCCCCCTCTACCTTTCTCCCTTCCTGTGTGGTTAGTGTCTGCTGGTACCCCTCGGTCTTTAATTCCTGCGCACTGATGTGTTCCCAAAATCTTTTTGCCGCATTCCTATCCTTCTGGTTTATCTCTATCATCCACTGCACCCCTGCCCTCCCAATTTTGGCCTGTATTAATGCTGATGCCTCCCGCTTTCTTTCCTGAAATTCCTCCCATTTTGATGCTACTTCGGATAGTGTGGCCCCCTTTTTCTTTGCCCATCTGTGTTCTTTAGATGCCGCTTGGCGTCTCGATACTGCTGCCTTAACCTCTTTATCCTTTATCTTTAGATGCCGCTTGGCGTCTCTCCGCGGCGTCTCTCCCCGCGGAGAGACGCCGCCTCCTTCTCTTTTCGGATTACGCCCTATCTCCGCACGAATGGGACGGCCGGAGATGCGTTCACGAGCTTCGGGATCTCGGAGGAACTGTATCGGGGGCCATGACGATGCACGCGTAGTGAAAGTGCTGCCGACAGGCGGCGTACGTCGCGTCAACGGAGCGCCGGCCGATTTGGGTTCCTTTGCGAGATCATCTGCTATCATAACCCAAATCGGCCGGCGCTCCCTCAACGCGCCATACGCCATCTGCCAGCAGCACTTCTTACTACGCGTGCATCGTCTGCGAAGTGGAGGCGTATATTTTTCAAAACAAGCGTCTTTTTTCTCTCTCTTTCTTTTTTTTTTTAAACAGATAAGTTTTTTTTATTGTAAACTTGCACAATTTGCCTGCACCGCTGTAGTAAATCGAAGAGCGATACGTTGAGAAACCGACTTTTGCGGGCCGTCTAAATTGCCTTAAAAGCGTTAAATTACATGCTGTATAACTCCCCCGACACATATTGCAAAATGTTGCCTCTATAACACTCAATACTTTGAAATAAGTAAGCTCCTGGACGTAGTCGCTGGGAGCATGGAAGCTTCAGCTGTACTTTCCCTCTATTTAAGTTTACGGGTTCACGCTACAAAAATGCTTCCCCTCCTTCCTTAAAGGGGAACTCCGCCGACTTTTTGAGCTACCTAATCCAAAGGCATAATCTGAATGCGAATGGCTTCCTGATTCCGAAACGCTATCTCGTTCTTTCAGATTCACTCTAGTTAATTAAAAAAGTGATATTTTGTTTGCTGCCGATACCGAAACATTGTTCTCCCTAGTTTTTCCCCAGTTTTCCCCGCCGCCCAAGCGTGACGTCACTTGTGTGCAGCAAAGCGCGCGGCCGGCAATCGGGTACGCTCGCGCCCGCCTTTTTTGCGTCTAAAAGCAAGAAAACCTGGGCATTCGTGCTGTTTGAAGTTGACAATTATATATATTTCCACAAAGTATGGCCTTGGCCTACATGCATAACTATAAGAAGGTAAGCAAAAGAAAAACGGGAGCAATTGGAATTTTTATAAAACCGTTTTAGCAACTCGCTACGCTTAATCTGCGGCTCGCTAGTTTCGTGATATCGCTAGTAATTTCGTTATATATTTATTAGAAGATGGCTGGCGAAGAAAGGTAGAAGAGTCACGCAATACATTCTTTGACGAATTGCCAAAGCACCGCGGAAAATGCTCGGAATGTGGGTGCAGATGCCCCACTAGCTCGTATGACCTGAAGGAACGTGCCTTTTGTTTTAGATTTTCTTTTGAAAAGTTACTCTTGCAGGCGTCAGCACGCTGTAACTACTCTTGTGGTATGAATATGCTCCTTGGTGCTTAAGTAATTTAGCAAAAGATGTAGATCCTTTCTGAAAAGCGGTTCTGGTCGACGCCATTTTCAGCGTTCGTGCGTGTGGAGCGTACATTGCTCGCCTTCCAAAGCGATGAACATGTGCGTGCTGGGCTGGGACCTAAGACATGTAGACTGTGATTCTCGTAAACAATAGAATGTAAAGAATGGAATGAACTGCGTTCATATAGATCAGATGGCACGTTACTAGTCATGAAGATTGTGTTAAAATGACGATTAAAAGAACTTCTCAACCACCAAGCCAAACATCAAGGTGCAATTGAATGCGTATAAAATACCAAAATGCACTGTTCATCTCCAAATAAAGAATATTTGCTTGAAGATACAATAGTGTGTGAGGTACAGAAAGACATCATAAATCTTTTAATTTAAAATAAGTTAACAAAAGTTACTAAAAAATGTGTACCCGTATTTTTTCCTTTAACTTTTGGAGTAGAATGCAACGCGTTCAAACACCCATCCACGAGAGCACACGGGATAATTCTATATAAGATTTCTTTTCTTTTTTTTAATTAAGTTGGTTTAGCACAGTTTCCATCAGCTGTAAATTTGCATGCCTCCCCTCAACGACATTAATATTTTCATGGTTTAAAAAAATCTTCAGTCCTATATAAAATTTCTCCGCAATAGAATAAATTAAAGACGTTTTCATCACTTCTTCTACAGAGAATATTTCACGCCAACCATTTGACAAACCAGGCAAGGCTCTATCGTATATTAATGGAGCTCAACACCTGCTCCATAAACCTCTGTAATAGCAGACAGGAATAGCAATATGTCGAAAGTGATGCCTAAATTCAGACTTGAACTTTGTTTAGACGTTTCACTTCTCGTCTTCAACATATCGGCCGCGTGAGTGGAACTCCGAGAGCAGCCCGAGATAGATTCGACGTCCGAAACAAATATAGTGTTTATAAAAAATAAACAAAAAATCACTGTCCCAATTGGGAATAACAAATGTGACTGTGCAAAATGTCGACTATAGTTCTAGATTGTGTACTATATTTCTCGATACTATAAGCGCTCTCCTTTGGACGGATGTCGTAATTGTCACAGCCGGCTTGAGTTTGCGCTTGCCGCTCTTGAAGCTGTTCCAGCTGGTGAAGGATACTCAACTTGCAGCACGCGGCTATAAAGTATTCCGAGCAAAAGTGAAAATGTTTTACGTGACGTTAGTTCTTTCGGCTCACAGCTCGCGCTAAAGCACCTTGACGTGGCTGGCCTCCATTGCCGCCGGGGAACGCTTTTTTTTTTCTCCCAAGAAAACAAGGGTAAAAAAATAAGCTTTTTTTCCGGCACTGTTTCTACAATCAATCGAGAAGCAGAGATTGCTACCCCTTGCAAAGGAACTTTCAACCTTGAAGCTGCGAAAAAAATGATCTCGATCGCTGGCGTCCGGAAAGCCACTTCGCGGCTGCCCGAATCGCTCGTCCGCCTGCCCATCCGTGACGTACGCGGGTAGGGAAAAGTAGAGATTTTTCATTGTTGCCAGTAGACAGTCGCCTCTTGGAACCCTCGCGGCCGGCGAAACTTGAAAATTCAATAACTTCACGGAAAATATTTATTTTTAAAAAATATTTTGGTTATCAGTTGTGAAAGGGTTATTGATGCGGTCTGCAAATTTCCAGCCAAATCGAAGTCTACCAAAAAATCGGCGGAGTTCCTCCCCTTTAAGCAGTGCAAATAGTAAGGTCCAAACTAGAAACCTAAAAATAGATCTTGACTTGACCCGGGGGTACAACGACCCGTTTTCAGGAATCAGGGAAACGGGTTGTTGCACCTCCGAGCATGAACCTTGACGGGCTAGAAAATAAACCCTTTTGATCAGTCGCCCGAGCTTTCACAAGAATCTAAAGTTACCTCTTCTCATGACAGCTGACCCTAGCGCTCTTATAAAATTTATTTGTCAAATACTTTGTTTTTCGCTTTTTTTTATTTTGCCGTTCTTGACGGCAAGCATTTTTCGGGTTTTATCAAATTTACTAAAAAAAAACTCGTCTTTTTTTAAGCTTGATATTATGAAAGAACAAAAATGCTCGGATGACGAAACGGACGCGATTCCGAATTTTGCGGATGCGGTTCGGATCCGGATAAAATATTTTATTAACATTGCGGATGCGTTTCGTGTGCGATACAGCCTGCGGATGCGGATGATCCAACTGTTATCCGCGTAGGGCTCTACTTACATGAGTGTTTCCTAAACTGTGGGTCGTGACACGAACGGTCGCGGCTGATTCAGCGGGGGTTCATATGTGAAGTTAGCTTCTCTGTGGGGAGGAAAACAAGATGCAGGTCGCAGGTCAACGTCGGGCCTGAACTGAGAGTCGCGGTATCAAAAATCCGCCCTCGTTCTCTGAAACTGGGCTCTAACAAACAAGGCCACTTGGTTATTAAGTGAAGTCATCCCTGCTAACCTTCATTTCCGTTTCCTTTTTTAGAGTGCAGCTCTTAGGCGCCCGTTTCCGGCTTGAGCGGCGTCAGCGTCGGCGTCGGCGTAACCGCAAGGTCACGTGACCCCCCAGGTCACGTGACCCCCTAGGCCACGTGACCCCCCCCCCCCCGAGGTCACGTGACCCCCCAGGTCACGTGGCCGCCTCGAGGTCACATGACCCCCCCCCCCCCAGCGCCTTCCCCCCTTCCTCAAGAGCTGCGCTCTAATTCGGCGTTACAGGGAGTTGTAAACCACTTTCATTTTTTTCTCTCTCTCTACACTCTCTCTTTTGCTCTGACTGTATCAATTAAAAAAAGTCAGCGTCATTTTTATGTACTAGTGCACTGAAATCTGAAAACGTCTGGCATCGCGAAAAGCCGGGAAAGGGGGGGGGGTGGAGGGGGATAGGGGGTCGAAGGACGGTATTTTGTATATCGGTGGGACCGACGTCAGAGGAGTTTGGGAAGCACTGACATACGTGCAGACGTGAAACCCCTTCCATGGTTAGAAACACCTCATCGCAAACAGAAAAGTCAACAAGCAAAGGGACGTACAAGCCGCCCTGGGATCATTCAGCGCAGTCTGTAGATACGTTTGTTTGTTGACCTTTTAGTGATGTGTTTTCAACCACCAGAGAGCGGTCGGGTCTCTATATCAGTGACTATTAAATTAAAACAGCAGCTATGTTTTCGACGTCACGGGTGGTGTTGTTCGCTTCTTTCTTTCTTTCTTTTTTTTTTTTTTTTTTTTTTTTTTTTTGCTGCTCTCAGTTTTATAGTAAAGTAGTGTACGCTGCTTGTTCTCAGAATACGACAGGGGCCGACTCAATCTTTTCTGTTTCTTATTTTGATAACCAACATTTCTACTTCACGTGACGCTAAAACGTTCATAAATAAAGCTAACGTCAATAACTGCGTTTATTGCTCAGGTCTCGCCAGGCAATAACTCTAAATCATCGCAAGTGCCTAAAACACACCCAATTCCACCCCGTTTATGTCAATAGTATCTCGGCCAACACGAGAACAAAAACATGGAATAAGTAAACGTACACCGTTATTGCGCCCATTGTGATTTGAGGTGATATATTGCGTGGTTGATCGAATATGACAGGTTCTAAGCGGGTTGATCATTAATGAAACCGCAATCAAACGCACCTGCAGCAACTCGTTAATGAAGGATAATGAGGTTCCAAGTGTCTTAGCTGGTAATGCGCACTTTTAGTCAGCCCACAAAGCTGGTCCTCAATGTATGCTCCCGTTTAATAGTTCAGATGAGTGTGTGGGTCCAATAAATTAAAAATACGACACACAAAAGAAAAATTATTGAAAATAAACAATATTTTCTTATAACATAGAGATGCGCCCTTTGAACTGCTCGCCGCTTTTCAGCGAACACCTGAATGCCGTTAAATGTTGTTTTTATACGTGGCCAGCGATCGTGGGCGACGGGATTCAATATTTGTCTCGCGTATTAACAAAGAGGAGATACTGCACCCAGTTGCACACAATTAGTAATTAAGCGAGAACGATTCAACCGATCCTTGATTGCTGTTTGTGCAGCTGTCGTGTCGACAAGATCGTTAGACTTTCACGTTTTTCGTTTCATAGTGTATCAACTTTTAGTAGCGCGAAAAAAACAAATTTTATCAATTTGTGAAATTAATTTCTACGTGGCCAACGAAATTGTGTGGCAAAAAAATAATTAAAAAAATAAAAAAGGGTGTGAACACTCCGGTAAAAAAGGTATAATTTATACCTCTACATTTTGTCGCAGAGTTACAGTAAAACGTTTGCCCCTCACCTGAAATATATGTAATAGCTAGCAAGTGAGGTTGATCAGCCTTAAATTTACTAAATTATCATTACGCACTACTTCCGTCATAAAGTAATTGATAACTTTATTCGCTACTTGTCAAGTTACTTTCATGTTAATTTTGCCGGGCAGTTTTCAATTAATAAATAAGTGCAAAATAGATATTAAAAAAAAATATTGCAATACCACTTCAGGTTTTTGACCTTGTTGAATTTATTGGGTCTTTAGAAACGAATTTAAATGAAAATGAATGTCGAAAACAAAGATGTTACATTTGATCCCATTAGTTGTTTGCAGTACCGAAAAAGGCGCAAGCGCGCAGGTATAGGCAGAGCCACCGTGGACAGAGCTAAAATTGCGCGGGTGTAAGCGCAGATCAAAGCTATATTTCTTTTTAATGCCATACGCTTATGGTTTTTTTTTTAATTATGAGCTTTTTTCAGGAAGAGTATTCATAAACATGCACGTAAGAAGAAGAGCAATGCAATGTTTAACAACTTGTGCCCGCTACTTGAAAAACGTAATGTAAAATGCAATTACAAATTACAGATCCTCACATATAATGGATTGCCTTTACAAATTACTTCTTTTGAAAAGTAACGGATTGCACTACTGGTTACATTTCCAATTAACCTCCCGTTACTTTTCCCGTACACTTATCAAGAAATCAATACAAGCAATTTTGATGTTTCCAAAAGTGTTCTGCAACACTCGTTTCCATTTCTCATACGCCCGGATTGTGGTCGTACTTGTAACAATTAAATATTTAAGAGAAAGAATGTAGGTGCACTCCTTTCACGTGTAAGCGGACAAGGAAGCGAAAGCTGCAACGAAACCCGCCATCCCATAAGTTTACGGCGAGCGGAAATGATTCCTGGAATTCTGCAGATAAACCTAGCGGTGCGCATATTCAGTAGCAGAGTCTACATCCGCTACACAGTAAACTTCAAAACACCTCTAACGGTGTTTGGAAGGGGTTTCATACCGAATGCGCCTTTTCAAAGCGCTATATTTTTTTACTAATAGGTGTAATATATTTGGTAGACCTACTGAGCTTATGAAATGTTACACCTTTTGGCGGCTTCCGAAAGGTGTTCAGAAAATATTACACCTTTTACAGAGAAGAAGGTGTTTCCGCTTGAAAAAAACTTTTTTCGAGTTTGCCGGAATATAACTTCACTGAAAAAATACACCGGTGTCATACTAGGCTCTGCGTTTTGGGGAACGTTGCGGGAAAGAGAGAGGGGGGCATGGGGGGGGGGGGGGGAAGGAGGGAAGGGGGGAAGGGGGGGCGTAGGGGGAAAGGAGGGTGCTATTCCAACCAGAAAAAAAGGGGAGGATTAGGCACAAAATTAGAAGTGACTACCATTTCACATAGTTTCGGTTCGGAACTCTAAACCGCGAAGACACTCCATCGCTATCACTATCAACAAGGCATGGCGGTCGAGCGGGCGGATGGAAGCGCGTCGCTTGTCAGTCAAGGTAACTTCTTGATTATTTTTTCAAGTTATTGCAGCAACTGTACGACTTGGAAATGTTAGTAGGTGACTAAAGAGAACTTCCGATCTATGTACGTCAGTTTGCTAATCGGAGCCCTACTAAAATGTTGACTATAAATATTTTTTTTTAGGCGGGGGAAAAACAGAAGTGTTAATCGAAACTAGGAATAATAAAATATATATATATATGGGCTTCACTTTCTGAATTGCGTGTCTTCTTTCGCCATATTTCAGGCAGTGATTCCTCTTGACGTCAGTAAGAACTCGTTCACGTTTCAGTAACGAAGGTTTACGGTGTCAATTTAAAATATTTGAATGAGAAAGAACTGTGACGCCGTTACGTCGACATACGACTTAAAGTTACTGAGACATTCGTGCTTCGTATACCACGTCCCGAGCCACTTGTTGAATTGGTGGCCTTGCCAAGTATAAGCCTTAGGGACCTTACCGCTACTACTATTGGACCCAGTTAAATGAGCACCTCTCCAAACGCTAACGCTCGTAAATTTATGAAAATATATAATCTTCCCCGCCTCCCAATATTGCCGCTGCGAGGTACCCTGAATAATTAAATAGATAAATAATGTGCGTCGCAAACAAATGCTAAAAGAGCGAAGATTTCCAGTACAGGCCACTTCAGCCTCAGCATGCGAATGCAAAGAGATGAATGGTGTTGGCTTCAAGAAACAGGCACCATTTTATGATTATATTTAGAAAAATAGCTTAAACCTTTTGGACAAGATAACCGCAAGCTCTGAAACTTTGGCATCTGGTCCAAACCACCAGCGCTACATTTCGGTAAAGTAAAAAAAATGGCAATGCAATATTGCCACGCGCATCGTCGAGCGAGCGCGTGCGTGGCCGGATGGTTACCGCGCTTGACCGTCGTGCGGAAGGTCTGGGTTCGATTCCAGTCCGCGGTATGTGCTTTTGTTTATTCTTTTAGCTTGGCGTTCTCGTAAGTTAGAGATCATTCTCGTTTGATAGAACTCCGAATGTTCTACGCGCCGAATGTTCCAGAAACCCGCGAGGGTACATAAAGGACTCCGCATGGCGAGCGGAGTCGGTCTTTCCCCAGCGTTCGATCCCGCTGCTTCGCCAACTGCGACGCCCGCGACGCTCTGTTGTTATCTTTAGTTTCCTTTTTGTTTTGGGCGAAAGTTTGCCCCATTAAACGTTTAGTTTCTTCAGTTATGATCGCCTCATCAATTTTCATTCGTGACACTATATATAAATATATATATATATATATACCGGGTGTTTTTGCGAAGACTTTCAAAAATCCTAAAAATTAAGGTGTTTGAAAAAAAAAGAAACTGTCTTTGGGAACAATCTACCAGCCAAGGCGGACGTCAGGAATTGCCAAAAAAATACTAGTTAGCCAGCTAATTAATTAAAATTTGTTGATTAACTTTTAATTAGTGGAAATAGACATATAATTCCAATTAGAAAGTTGCTGAGCGTTATCGAAAACCACTAAATCAGTCATTTTCAGAAAGACTTTGAGCGCATGAGAAGAGTAGTAGCACACTAAAGTTACCACTCGTGGAGCAGGTACAAGGCTAGCGGTTGCGGTAAGGCGCCCGCGCGATTTTTCCGCCTTTTATCTAGCCCCAGCCTTGTACCTGCTCCACGAGTGGTAACTTTAGTGCGCTACCACTCTTCTCACGCGCTCAAAGTCTTTCTGAAAATGACTGATTTAGTGGTTTTCGATAACGCTCAGCAACTTTCTAATTGGAACCATATGTCTATTTCCACTAATTAAAAAGTTGATTAACATACAATAATTAATTAGCTGGCTAATTAGTATGTTTTTTGCAATTCCTGATGTCCGCCGTGGCTAATAGTTTGTTCCTGAATACAGTTTATTTTGTTTTTTCCAACGCCCTAATTTTTAGGATTTTTCAAAGTCTTCGCAAAAACACCCAGTATATATATAGTATATATATATAGTATATATATATATATATATATATATATATATATATATATATATATATATATATATATATATATATATATGTATAACTGGTAAGAAAAAACCCTTGGTGAAAACAGCAACAACGGACGATTTAATCTTCGACGTTTCGGCCGGAGTCCGGCCTTCGTCAGGACTTCCTGACGAAGGCCGGACTCCGGCCGAAACGTCGAAGATTAAATCGTCCGTTGTTGCTGTTGTCACCAAGGGTTTTTTCTTACCAGTTATACCCACGCGTTCGGCCTCCCGCCACCATGCCCGTTATATATATATATATATATATATATATATATATATATATATATATATATATATATATATATATATATATATATATATATATATTGTTTTTGCGGTGAAGAAATGGCACACTTTTTCTCAGAGACCCTCGGAACACATTGGTTTGCACTTCATTTGTGCCAACTCTTGTTCTAAACGATGTCGCACACGTAAAAAACTAGATCGTCCACATATCAGTACGAAACTTTTTTTTTCAAAAGACAGTAAATTAATATTGTATCACAAAACAGGCAAGTTGTCATTGTGGGACAACTTCTTGCACTTAAAATTCGAAATCACTCGTGCATTTTGAGATTAAATCTACTGAGGCATTAACTTATGAATTATGTTTTATTACTAATTTCCTGAATGACATATTTTCAGAAATTCCTAATTGTAGTGACTCAAATGTCAAATCTGCATTGCATTTCTTACGTTCCAGTACATGGTCTTGTTATACTATATGACCCCCTCCTGCTCGTACTAGAGAGTGAAGACGCACTCCATGCGGCCTGCCTTGCGTTGTGTTCCATGGGGACGGCCTAGGACTTTCCGGATGCCTGTTCATCCGTGCAGAGTCAACGAATCTTTTTTAGAGCATTAACATCATTGAAGGCCTAGCAGCTTTGTTGGCAGCATTCTGGATGTTCAATATCAAGTATGCTAAAGGGTTCTTCCATACGGCACCTGCCATTGAAAGGTTGTTTTTCAGACTTAATATAATGAGGCTGGAACCTCCTGCCGCCATGTTCATGAACTAGAACAGTGATTGTGTATCACAAACGGTGTTGCCAGTTTAGTGGTTTTCCCTTTAACTTTAGCGTTTTTAAAAGTTATCTGGTATTTTCTTTTTTTTTCAGGCGGCAGGGTTTTGGGGTATTTTTTGTCATTTTGCAAATTTTGGATGGCCTATATATAATGTTTTATAACTTCTAATTCCCCCTTCATGACAGGCTTAATTTCTGTTTAAGGAAGAGCCACGGGGTCGAGTCAACTTTTCTTACTCTTGGCAAAATTAAAAGAGGATCCTTGTTACCACAGGGCCGTGTTTGCAAAAAGTTCTCTTTTGGAATAGCGGTATTTGTGTCGTCTGATGCCACATGTGACTTTCAGTAAGAAAGTCACAAAGTTCTGGGTTATATAGCGCTTTTTTTCAAGTTGCTATAGTACCCGAACCTTAGAGAAGTGACTAAGTTACAAGTGCTGTCTGACGACCCAGTCACCCAGATAACGCTACTACAGAACAGAACTGTGTGCAAAACATGCGAATAACGTCGGGATGGTCTGGCACCACACACCAGACATGTACAAGTTACTAAAAAAAAAGTAATTAAGTTAAGTTACTGAGTATTGACGTCAAAAGTATTTTGAGTAGAGCAGAAATTACTCAAATAGAAAGTAATTGAGAGAATTACCATAAAAAAGTAGAGAATTACTTTTGAAGTTACTTTTATATGTTTTTTATGGTAAAAAGAAAGTACAGGTTTTGATCCGTTAGCGAAATTGCGCTAGCCAAATATGAATCGTTTTTTGTTTGTTTTTTCACAGAAATGCTTTAATAGCTGGCTCTGCTTCTGCGTGCCTAATTGTTTTGTACCTTCTTGTTTGTTTGGTCAATGATGTACTGCGAATGTGTCATTTCTACTTTGAGGTTTAGCACTATCTGAGCTTGATTTTCTAGACAGTGTTTGCTTGTTTACAGTGTTGCATAAAGTACATCTAAAAAGTACTTGAAGTACAAAGTAAATAAAAGGTTATGTACTTCAAGTAAAGTAGTAAGTAAACTGGATGCAAAGTACTTGAAGTAACGTATATAAATACCATATATTTCAAGGTAAAGTACAAGCACTTTTAACACAATCTTTCATGATGCCCTTTCATTCCCTATACAGTGTTGTTTTAACTTGTATGCATTTCTCCGGGGGTAATCGGAGGGGCACCAGTTTTTTTACGGAAATGGCAGCAAATATTGATATAAGGTCAAGTCGCCGCAGAGTAGTTGTTTTACTTCCGCTGACGAGCTATTTGACACAATCAACTTATAAGGCACTTATTTCCATCGGTCTTACAGCCGCCATTACTTCACAGAGAAATGAACAGATGACGTCTCGAAAGAGCGCGTTTTCACGCGCCGATACCGCCATTTTTTTTTTTTTTTTTCAAATTTGGGGAATGTACATTGAAGTCGGGAGTTTTACTTTCTTCGGAAAATACAAGCAGATGTTCAGAGTATTCACTTCAAGTAAAGTACAATTTTTGCAAACAGTAGTACTTTAAGTACCATGTACATAGTGAAGTTCCCCACACTGCTTGTTTATTATTTTCTACATAAAAACGTTGGGGGAATTACTACAGGTTTCTCGAACGATCTTTGAATCTTTGAAGATCTGCATATTCTCAGTTCTGGGAGGAAAGGCAACGCAAAAAGGTAATCTTTACGTTGCCCTTTAGCACGCGATTCTTCGAGTACAGCACAAACTACGGGAATACTAGATGAGTTTGAGAGCAGGTGCATCATTTTGTTGCCTCCATTGAGTGAGGATACAGGGTGTGCACCTCCAGTAGTGGCCGAGAGTTTCTACGTTGGGGAGAAGCGAGGACCAGCCCTTTCTTCAAATGGGTCGTCTCCTTGAGCTTCGGGGCACAAAGAAACGCCAGTCTTCGGCGCTAATCCCGCAGTTACTCGGCCTCTCTTGCGTCGTGTCCGTTCGCTCCCCGCGCTTCGTAGCAATGTTGTTGCAGTAGGAGGGGGGAGGGGGGGGGGGGTTCGGACTTTCCAAAACATTTTCTGCCCCCCCCCCCCCTCATTTCCTACGCCACATGCTTTCCCCTCTTCGCATATATCTGCTGATCTTCCAATATCTTATCTCCTTTGTGCAGGAATGTTTGTTGATTGGCGAAACAACCACTAAGATTCGAAAGTAATTTGTAACTTCAGTAGAAGTTACTCAAAAAAGTAATTAAAGTAAACTACTAATTACCGAAATAAAAATGTAATGGAAAGTTACTAAACCTACTCAAAAAATTAGTTAAACTACAGTAACTTGAATAGAGTAGTTGAACTGCGTACAAGTCTGCCACACACACAATCGGCAGTAACAGATCACTCGGATCTGTATTGCTCACACGAAACCCTGATGAAGCAGGGGACATATTTCTGTGAACAGATATGGTTTAACAAATATTCAGAAAGTGTTCATGCGAGATGGTGATAGTTAATCATTTTGTGTAACAGCCGAGACTGGTGAGAAAAAAAGCAGAAAGTGACACAGAGCGGAACTTCTCAGTAGAAGAAAAAGAAACAGGAGGGGTGGGTTTTGGTGACCTAACTATTAAAAATGGTGTTCTTGTCGGCATGCAAAGGTTGTCCCATCGCTCTCTATGATTTTTATTTTGAATAATTCTGATTTCATCTGCGAAAATAAGACCGATGCAAACTGTCAACTTTCATGGTGTTATTTTAAGAATGCGATGACTCCAAGGTCTCATCGTGCTTTTTACACACCCCATCGAACTTAGTTTGCAACTGATAATAACCATCCAAGATTACAACTCGTGATGTCACCGCGAGGGCAATCCCGGGCGTGACGTCACGAACGGCAGCCACAAGGGGGCGCCCCAGAAATATTTCGACGCTAACAATCTGTCAAAGAAGAAAGAGCTTGTTTTGATTTTTTTTGTTATTTATTGTGTATATGGACTAATCAGTCAATCAAATGCATTGCAGTGTCATTCGTTCTCTTCTAAATTAGGGGGTTTTTGCTGAGTTTGCAAAACTGATTATAAAAATTTATTTTTATCAAAATGAAACAAGGCTTGGCTGTGTTGTTTGTGTATGAAATATTACAGTATGTTTGTTGAGCGTGAGTCCCTCCTTAACTTTTATGCGCAGTGCAGCACATGTACTGTTGAAAATTTACTGGATCAAATTTAAACCATTGAGTTCTGCCAAATATCTGGGCATCCTTGACTGACAAAGCAAGCACCCGGACGAAACTGTTTTCTTTTTTTTCTGTTTTAAAGGAAACGAAGTTTATGTACGAGGGGCGTTCATAAAGTTCGTATTATTGTCACGAAGGAATAGAGATTCAGCAATCAAACTCGAGTAGGAGTTGAGACTTTTTCTACATATTCGCTACCAAAAGTTACCCACTTTTTCTAGGGATGCACCACATGCCGGAGGCCATTGTTATAGAACTCCTCGTTTTGAGGGTTCAGGAGTCGCTCCACTTCAGCAATCACTTTGTCACCGTTCTTGAAATGCTTTCCTCTTATTTGTCCACACTGGAAGCGTCTCCGCCATTTAACCAAAGTGTCGTAAACTGGGGCGTTGTCCTTGAACAACGTTCCCAAATTGGAATATCCTTGGCATTGCTTCCCTTCAAATGTAGAAAACGGTTCACTGCAAGTGCTTGGTACCGATGGGCGGTGCCATTTTTGTTACGACTCCCTAGCGGCGTTCCGAGCTACTGTAGCATGCAATGTTTATACTGTGCGGAAACTAGAGGGACACACGCTCATGTTGATGCCTGTTTTGTTCCATTTTTTTTCAATTCTTTGTGCCGATAATACGAACTTTATGAACGCCCCTCGTATAATGCTTTGATTGTTGATATTTTTCTTTATAGGCCATACATTTCTCTTTTGTATCAGCTTTTTTTTAGAAAGCATACACAAACAACTTGTAGAAAAATTCAGCAGCACACGAGCCTTTGCATGTTACTTCTATCGTTAGAGCGCTCTCTAACAATTGAAAACATTTTAAGTGTCATGCGAAGCTCAAGTGCTCTTCAAGGCTTTACGTATTTTATTTCTAAAAAAGTTGGGACAACAGAGATATGTGGGGCCCTGTAAGAAGGGAGTCAACATTGCTTGATTAGGTGTAATGCTTCAATTACACCAATTATAGAGGTGTAATGATTTAAAACATCTATAGCAAAGGCGTAATGTAATGTAAATTTTGCGAGCAAATTTGCTCGTAGAAAAATGTAATGCTGCAACAACACCTATCAAAAGGTTTGAGTTATAGACATTGGATAAATTGCCTATTACACCTATATGAGTGTTTTGAAATTTACTATGTAAATGATCAGGAAGAGAACGCCTGCTCGGCGTTGTCTTTATCTTTGTTTTTCGCATATTTGTATATGCCTTGCACGTTTTTTCTGGTGGTTCTGGTGACCGATCATACAAAAAATCGTGTTTTCTTTTTGGTTATTCTCCTCTTCACGATGTTTTCTATTTTGTTGAACTGCCTATCTTTAGGCTACTGAATTTCCCGCTCATATTGCTCCAGTTTCTGTACTATGTTTATTTTTTTAAAGTAATGAGTAATTAAATCGGTTACCATTTTTGTGTTGAGATTACATTACAAACAACTGCCGCAAAAAAGTGACGTGGCAATTACGAAATTACTGGTAACGGATTACTTTCCAAGTCTGTAACAGTCATATGGCAAGCGCGACGACCTAACAAAATGGAACGAAAGTTATGTTACAAACTTGATTCACACGGCTGTGTATGTTTTCTAATGTCGGGGAAATAAGCTAGGTGTTATAATAGGGCCTATTATTCCCAGACCCTGGCTTTGTATACAAGTGAAGTTCTGTGAGTTTGTTTCAAACAAAAAAACCTACTGTCTTCTAATCTTTCCTTTGCAATCGATCTTTCCACTTTGGCAGAGCGAACGCTGCAGAGCAGGTGGCCCTTCCTCGCCAAATTTCTAGCGTTCACTTTGTTCAAGTGGAAAGAGTGGAGGGCTTGATGGGAGGTGCTTGTCTTGCACCTTATACCTGAAACAATGTATATTGACTGAGAAAAATAATTACGGCGATCCGATGGGCATCTCGGGCTTGTTTACTAGTGGTTTCAGGGTTTAAAGAACCTTGTCACAAACGCACACTCAAGCCCAAGTTATTTTCGGGCTCTAGATTATAAACAAAATAAGAGGTTTGAGGATGTCTGGTCTATATGCTCCTTATTTTTTGCAACTTTATTTTTCTCTTATGTAACCCATTATTTCTGAAATATGTTAAAACAATGATGTTTTCGAAAAAAAAAAGGTTTTATACCTTTTTGTGAAGTTCTACTGTTGTTATTACTGAACTTTTGAAGGTTTTCGCGTGTAACATCGTTCGATTCTCGTTGTTTTTTTTGTTTTGTTTTTTTAGTTTGGTGTCTTCTTTTGCTTGATATTTTCTACGTGTGTTCTGGTGTGTTTTTTGCTATGTAATTGACAGTTTATGCTGTTTTACTAAAAGTATGATATGCTTTTATTTGTAAAAAAATACCGAATAATTAAAGTAATGTGCTGCAAATATTTGTAATTAAATTATGTCACAAAATACTGCCGCCAATATGTAACGTGACAATTGCAAAATTGCTTCAAAAAGTAACGGATTGCTTCCAGAGGCTCTATGTAATAACCCTTACCTATCAATTTTCAAGCTGCTTTGTAAAATTCTTTCTGTTTAATGTAAGCAACTTTTGGCAGTTTCTTTTTTTTTTAACTTCAACGCCGAACGACAAAAGGCGATTGCCTCCTTCGGCTCCCTAATGTTTTTACTCTGTCCCATTTCTTATTATGTTCATTCCCTTCCATCTGGTGATGTGTTTATTCCCTTCCAACTCTTAATTCCTTTATACTCTTTCATCTCGCTCGAGTCTTTTGCGCCTTGTTTACGACAAAGAACCAAGAGAAACACGGCACCACGCTCACGGCGTCCCCGAGCTCCGGGCTCAAACCCCAGAGGTTAATGATCGCCGAAAGCCCAAGTCCCTAGAACCGACATGCTTGCACGCCCCCCAATCAATTGCTTCTCCGGGGATCAAAAGCGAAGCTGGCTCGCAGAGTCCAGCCTGCGCTGTTGCTCTTAATAACCCGTTAATAATGACGAGCGAATACGTCCGTTGTACTTCCAAAGAGCGAGAAACCGGCCGTTCAAAGGATTTACCCGCCGAGTCGGCATTGAGAAAAGTGCATTGGGAAATGGTAGGGACTTCCATTGAACTCTTCTTGACGATGCGAAGGCCCTCAAAAATGAGTCAGCGGTTTTGCTGATCCCTGCTGCTTCGTAATGGCGGCGAAAGCGCCGTGTCAGCGATATATTATCGTGATTACGTTTGGAGCGTGTGTGAATGCGCGATGCCCGTCCGAATCTGGTACGTGGTCGAGGCTCTTAGACTGCCGCTGTACTTGGTGCGTGTGTAAGTATTAAGCGAGTTTGAGGAGAAGAAAAAGTTGCGGGGTCGAAATGTTCGTTAAGGGCTAATGAGGGTTCGACTTACACTTGCTTTTCGGGGCGCTTTGGGGGAGAGGGAGGACTTACCTTTTCACAAAGAAAGGGGGAGGGTAAGGTTGCTTTTGTTCTAGAGTGGATGTTTGATTTTATTATGAAAGGGCCCTGAGCGTTCGGTTTTGTAACGGGCGTTAATGCAGGGGTCGGTCGCGGTCCTTTTGATCTGACCGCGATAGTTTAGCGCGGAACCCAATCCTTGCAGACATTTTGTTTTTCCTTTGCTAGTGCAAGGGTTGCAAAGTTCGAAGGGCCACTGATCTGTTGGGATTCTATGTATTTTTTACATTGTTTTATTTTATGATGTAATGGCGTTCTAAAGTTGGATGCATCAGGCTTTTGGGTTCTTAGTGCTTGCCCCGCGTCCCCCTCAGAAAAGGGGGGAAAACAGTGGAAAATGTAAATCAAATGGTTCTATTAGTGGCGCAATGAAAGGTACTTTCAACCAAAATGTCGATACACAGTCCGTTCCTAAATATATTTCTTCCAATTATAGGAAGTGGATATTTGGTATAATACTATATCGTAATATTCGGAGTCACTGAATGCTCCCAGAGTACCGAAACTCCCAAGCTTAGTTTCAGAACCGTATCGCGGCGCAGCAGATGCCCTTCAGCCCATTGCCAATATGGCGCTCACTGCCCTGTGCTGTCGAAGCAAGCGCATGCAATGTGGCGTTCGTTCTCGTGCGAGCTCTTCAATCCACTTTGATGGTCTGTGGTGACACTGTTTTTCTTTTTTTTGTGTGTAAAGTTATGTCCTTCGTTCCAAGCGGTGCGTGACTTGCACCTCGCTGTCTCCTCTCTCTCTCTCTCTCTCTCTCTCTCTCTCTCGCCTCGAAACATCGAAGTCGAGTGTTATACACCAACTCATGTTTACAAACAAACCGGAGCGCCCGGTGCGCCCCTAGCGGACGCCACCGGCGCCGCGCATGCGCGTTGGGGGTGTGGGCAAGAAGCTCGCCGTCGCCCATAAACACACCATTGAAATGCGATGTTGTCGGCGTCAGCGTGAGTCCCCCTGCCCTTTTTCGCGTTCAAATTGTTGGTTCTACGTCTTCCTGACGATGTCAGACTATCTTGAGCGGCGTCAGCGAAATTACCGAGGCTCGTTACACCGCAAAACTCGTGAATAATGTGACATGTGGCGATTCATTCCGCGTGGACGCCGCAGAATGTACGCTAAAGCCTGATTCGCATGATGAGATTTCGCTCGGAATTTTCAGTCGCGACGCCGCTCGGACTGCAAAAGCGTGAACCGTAGCTGAGATGGTCGACGTCGATACTGACAATCGCAAGCTGAATCGGACCAACTGAATTAGGCATAACAAGTCGGTGATGGTCACTGGTAACAATGATCAACATCTCCTTGTATCTACTGTTTACATCGAGCCTGCTTACCAACCTTCAAATTTAAGTATTTTGAGGCCTGTACTTACTTCTTATCGCAAGTACCGGGCCATCATTTGGTCTACGGACCGGCGTCGTCTAAGAGAGCAGACGACAAGCAGAAACGTTTGAAAGAGCAGACGACAGTTCGAACAATCAGGCGGCCGTTTGGACTTGAAGACGCACTGAACGTAGTCCGCAGGCGGTCCGCACAACTTGACGGTTTTTTGGCGTTTATGTTGGAACAAAACAAATAAATCTGATGACCACAAGTATCCGTGAATTCAACCCAAAGTGCTTCCCGCCCAAGCAATCGTTGTCCGACGGCGTCTGCTTTTCCCTTTTCACGGCACATATTCAAATTCTCGGACGATCCGAGCACGTGAAAACTGATCTTCAAACCTTTCTCGAGACTTTTGGTACGGCCCCAGTCGCGGCGTTTTGACGAGAAGGCAGGTTTTTGTCTGGTTCCTTTCAAAACAACGCAGGAATACACGTCTGGCATGGGGACTTCTGCCCACAGCCCCAGACCGGAAGTGCGACCGACGCGCCACCACCGCGCCATGACGTCACAGAGATGAGTTCGTGTATAGGCTTAGCGTATGAGGCGTTGAGTTTGGAACGCAGCACCAACGCAACCGGATAGAGCAAACGAGCAGGCAATCTTATTTGGTGAACCAGATTAGCGGATACTTGATTTACAAAACTAGTGAAAATCAACGCACGTTCCGTTCGGTCTTAACTTACTGATGCCCAGAGCACCCACCCGTGTGCACTCGCCGTAGCCGCCGTAACGCGGAAACGTTTTATATACGTTTTTGTTGTTTTCGGGCCATCCCCAAAATGGCCGACAGATCATTATCGCCACGGGCTAAACGAGCCAATTAGATCTGGATTCTGCGGGATTGACTTCCGGTAAGCGTACTGAGTGGAATTCGATACTCTGGGATCATTCAGTGACTCTAGTAATATTGAAGACACCAGTCGTGGTTAAAATGTATATTTGCATTCTTAATTTAACTATAGAAAGTCAGATCACCACAGAAGGCTACAGGGCCATACCCGTAAGTTTGTTGGGCAATTGCAAACGGCTAATAGGTATGCGTATACCCCGGTATGTGCATATATACCTAGAAGAAAGCATGAAAGAAGAATATAAAAGGAGGCGGAGGTGCAGTTTAAGTTTTCCGAGATTGTTTTCCTTCGGCCATGCTATTATTACATACACTTGAACAGCCGCCATAAGCTTGTTTCAGGCATACGTGAGTAAAAAGTTACTTGAACGGAGAAATATATCTTGTCATCACTCAAGTTCAGAGAGAGAGCAATAAAGACATGGCCATGTAATAAACTCGTAAACTTTTATTTTATTCATATTTGCCAGTGACCCGAAACGTAGTGAATAAATGGAAAGCCTGCCTTTTTAGCAGTTTAGGGGTAACTACAAAGTTTATACTTGATACTATCTTGTCTTGAGTTTGCTCACTTTTTTGTCAGGAAAAAAAGCAAATCATTATGTTTCTGAAAAAATTAAATAAATAATATATATTTCATTTAAATCAGATTCCATTCATTTTACCCTGATTTATTTTATTTAAATCGCGTAGTGGTTTATTTAAAACACTGTAGCTAGAAATTAGTGGGTTTTTTTACCATTAGATGTATTTTTCAACCTGGCAGACTGATTGATCAATTCCTCCGATCATTCGTTCATTCATTCAATCATTCATTTGTTTATTTTCTGTGCTCATGAACACCTTGACGCCTTGATAATGATGCACAACAAAATGTTCACAGGTTAGTTACAAAAGACTTAAAAGCTACAAACTATGGGTTAAAAACATCAATACCTGCTCCGCTGAGGGTATTGTAGAAGTGTCGAATACGGGTCAAGGGACTGGTTGGGAGGATGTGATTAACATGGAAAGTCGAAGTAACCCGCAAAACTCGTCTCGGAACGTGAATATTAATAGCAGATGTGAGATCTGGGCAATCAATTGATTCATGAGTACATTTATACAGAAAAACGAGATCCCGCCCACGCCGTCTAGAACTCAGAGTAGGGCATTTGCATCGTTCCAACAGTCTCGCATAAGTATAATAAACAGTATACGACCAATGTAACGATCATAGACAATTCGAAAAAAACGCTTCCGAACATTTTCAATCATCTTTTGGCTCATAAAACTAATACCATTCCAGACTACAGAGGAAAACTCCAACTTGGTCCGGATTAACGAGAAATATAACCGGAGAATACAGGTTCATAACATGTACATTACTCCCAGCTTACGCAACAAGTCATTTATAAGGTTGCTAACATGTACAGTAAATTATAACGAAGAGTCTATGTATACACCAAGATCACGCGTGCACACGACTCTTCGCAGCGGATCATTGCCAATCTGGTAACAGAAGTTTATTTTTTCTATTTTTCTAGACAAAGACATAAAACGGTCTTAGAAGGATTGAGCGTTAGCATGTTCTGACGACACCAATTGCACACACGCCTAACATCCTCCATAAGTGTTTCACAGTCTTTCAAAGATATGATCTGCCTTAACAACTTGACATCATTTGCATATTGCAAGATGACCGATCTGCGAACAATTGAGCTCAAATCATTATTAAAACATTAAATAAGATTGGCCCAAGCATGGAGCCTTGCGACACACCCGAAGAAGAAACATACGGCTGGGAGTGATGGCCAAGAACACGAACAAAATTGAATCATGGATAACAATGCGAAAGAAAATATTACTGTAAATGTAAAGTGCAGTTTAACTATCAACGTTTTCATTGTTGTATTCCCCGCCATACATGAACGAAAACAGCTTAATTTTTAGTTAGCGAAAAAGCTTCTTTTTTTTTTTCGAGTTCTGACTTCATAGCAGTAGCACACTACACTCTTAGTGCGGTAACGGCTATTTTGGCGTGAAAAGGGGCCTCTTTTTTAACGGCTACTCGCGGCGTTACATGTCACGCCGATATTGGCGTTACAAACGTCACGGCAATATTGACGCGACTTCTGTGGCGCCATTTAGGCGTTACACTTTTAGTTTGGTAACGGCTATTTTGGCGTGAAAAAGTACCACTCTTTTAACGGCTACTCGCGGCGTTACATGTCACGCAGATATCTGCATTACAAAAGTCACGCCAATATTGACGTGACTTTTGTGACGCCGTTTAGGCGTTAAAGGCGGCTGAAACTTTTTGGCTTAAATTGACGTAAACAATGTGACCCCTCGCAACGGCTAATATCCAATTGGTCGCAATTAAAATTGGGGTTACAATCAAAAATACCGTTGTGCGTGTATACCTCTTCTAAAAAGCAAGACGGCGGCATTCGATGCCTAATCTGTTCAAAAATGCTAATGTCGGTAAACGCTCTCGAACCCGAAATGCTAACTGCAAAGGGACAAATGACTAAGTATTATCCTCGCGTGCTTTGCGGTTCTTGAGCAAAAAGTTATCACAGTCTCTTGCAATTGCTTGTTTTTTTGTTGTTGCTTTTTATGGCGGTCGGAGCACAAATAAGAAACTATGTGCAAAAATCGTATGTCAACTCGAAATAAACTAACAAGAGTCGAAAACGAGAATAATTGAGTTTCAACAGTTTATTGCGAACGTTTAAAAAAAAAAAAAAAGTTTTAATCCCATGATTAGTGGGGACAGTGGGGCACATCACGGCAATTTCGTTCTTTATATTTATGAGACGCTTAAGCCTTTTGTCTTCAAGGGTAAACAGAATATAAACAGGAAACGGCGTTCTATTTCTGAAGAAGGTGGAGCTTCTGAAGGATGTTGCGGAGCCTCAAATAAATCCAGCGAGGTTCAAAGTTTTCGGCGGGTTTAAGCACAATTTGTAAATTTTAAAAACAGCCAAACGCTCACCTAAAACCTCGAGACGTCCGTGGCTTGCAGGCGCGTGACCACAGTATAAGCACCAGCCGACCGGAGATGCAACGTTCCCAGTTCCACTGGGGCCACCTGTCTCTCTCATAAACTCCTGACAGTCGCAACCTTCATGGCGACATTGGCGGCGCACTACGCCACGGATGTCTGCGGACGTGAACATCGCAGCGCAACTCTTCCTTCAGGTCCGTAAGTTCGGAGACAAAGACAATGGCGAGGCACCGAATCCGAGTCCGACACTCCGTTGCGCGGCTTTTCGTGGCGAAAAAAGAAGCCGAGTTGCTGACTCCCCCGCCCCCTCCTTCCCCCTGAAAACAGTATAATGGAGAGGTCCCTCTTAAAGGGTAACTGCAAAGAAAAAAAAAAGTTTTTTTTTAAACAGCCTAATTGGGAAAAGCATGTCAAAAAACAATTTTTGCGCGAGTAAACGATTTTTTTTTCAGCAATATTTATTGCGTGAGACTGATTTTAGTTTGCGGCAATTTCGTCCGTTTTAAATCGCGCGCCACGAAGTTGGGATTCCGTGACGTTGATCCCAATCGGCTGCTATTGGCTAAGAGTTTGATTGACAGCTTAGATTTTGGTTGTTAAACCTTTGTTAGATGTTGTTATTTCTTTTTGAGCTGCATATTTTTACGTTTAAAAAATAACCCATGTAATGAGAGTTATTAATTTTTACAAATGGTTTACAAGACGGGCACTTCCGTTTGGATTCATACCAAAACAAACAAAAGCTTCGCCATTCTTTCATGGCCACCGAAGTCTCTGCTCCCGCCTGTCTCGCCTTCCTCGACTAGTCGTTTCACCGAAGTGATCAGTGTTTCGTGTTGACCCAGGTGCTTGAGTGAGACTTCCTGAAGTGAAGTAGTGTGTGTTTAGCAGCTGTCGCCAGTGTTAGTGATAGGAAGCGGCGCGGGGTTTTGGCTTTCATAGCGCGGTTTGTTTCTTTCGTTTTCCTCTTTGCTTTCTTAGCGTGTTTTTTTTTTTTTTCCTTGCTTGCGCGTGCAAATGCCGACCTTTTTTAGATGTCAGCTCCTGTAAGCAGCGCCGTTGCTCTGTAAAGTGCTGCGAGATGAGTGATCGCGACAGCGAGTCTTCCCGCAGCCATGTCGCCCCAAAAGATCACAAGCTGAATGCTATTTGGCTGCAGGCAATCGGGCGTTCGCGTAGCGACAAACGAGTCCAGGTATGTTCTCGTCATTTCGCTCCGGAGGCCTTCGAGATTCGCACCGAGGCACTTCTCAGGTCACGTCTTCGCGACATGTGCTCGCAAAACCCTTAGCTTATCGCGTCCTGTCAAACCAAAACAATACCGGCGCCATGCTGAACGTGCGTTGTTGCCACATTTTCCCCGACCAAACAAAAACAACGAAAGCAAACCGGCTCTAGCTTCCAGCGTACATCGACGGCACCTTCCCCCTTCCCATTCCCCTTCCCCCCAATCTGCGGCCGAGAGTCAAGACGCTGCGTACTCCGCAGCCAAGTCAAACCAAGAGAATCCAAGAGAGAGGGGCGGGGCAGTTCTCCTGCGCGCGGGTCGAAAGAGCGGGAGTTTCAAATGTGGAGAGGTTGTGACTCCGACTAAATTACGTCCTGTGGCGTAAATATTGCTAAAAAAATTTTTGTTTTCGCCGAAGATTTGTTTTGTGACATGCTTGTCCCAATTAGGCTGTTTAAAAAAACACTTTTTTTCTTTGCAGTTACCCTTTAAAGGGATACTACAACGAAATTTCGGCGCTCATTTTTTGGTCTATATGTGGGCAAAAGAGCAGTATCACATGGAACATACCAATATCTTGTTAAAAAAAGTCTCGAAAAAGAATTTTAAAACGAATTAAACGATTAGCAAAGAGCACCTGGTGGATGTCGCTAACGCCTCGTTTGTAATGCTCGTCTAGGAACCTTGACAGCTAGGGACGGAGGTTGTCTCGCCTCCGGCCACGACGAGAGAAGGGGGGAAGGAGGAACTCCCCTCTTCCCGAGAATCCCTTTTGTGTGTCGCAGAAGTCGCTATTGTCCCCCTACAAGATTATAGAAGATTAACCTGTCACTCAAAATTCGTACAAAAGCAGCCGCTTCGGTGGCTGGAACGACTAGGCCATCCTCTCGACGTCAGCCTCGCCGTACCTTTGCTCGTCTTGAGACGACCTACGTCACGATTGCGTTGGATGTCACGTGCTCTAAGCTGGGCCTTCCCCGAGCGCTTGCCAGAGTGGGCCGTTTATAACGAAAAATACAGCCACCAGGATCAAAATACAAACGTGCGAGTGTCATTTCCGGATATTGTGGATCATATTCAACCTATTTTTGAACACGACGGGAATATTTCAAATTTCGTTGAAGTATCCCTTTAACACGTTCCGTCATGTTAGCCGTCGTTAAACCGAGTGCTCTCGCGCCAGACTTTCAAGGTCAACCGTGCTCGGGCCCCGGGACCGGCGCTTTGTCGGTTTGTTTTGCTAGTAGCACTGCCAATGCACGCTGCCTCCGGCGAGACCCGAACTTTGAAATGGTACGTTTGTTATTTTTGTGCTCTGAATTTAGCCGTTACTCGTTCTATCGGCGTTACATTATCGGCGTGACAAACAGCTTGTAACGCCAATGATGTGAGGAGCTCTTAATGTCACGGCTATAAATGATGTTGTAACGCCTAAGTGGTCTAAGGTGACGTGGAAACGCTGGACTGTCATGGCTACTTTCAGGGTCACTCTCTTGTCATGCCGAAATTCACCGTATGTCACGCCTAAATAGGCTGTAGCCGTTTCATTAGCCGTTACCGGACTAAGAGTGTACTCTTCTCATTTTCATTTACTTTTTTTATCCTTTTTTGTTGTGTTACAAGTACGTTACGTAGGTGAAAAAAAAAGTGGAAGGAGAAATAAAAGGGCTTCCTTTCTTTCTTTGGTTTTTAGCCTGTTTTACATTGTTCTTGGTTGGGGATTTTTTTTAATTAAAATATAAAACAAACGCACATGGAAAACATCACAAACATCACATCAGCAGTAAATAAAAATAGTATAAGTGTTTTTTTTTTTGTTTTAGAAAATGTTTTGAAAATGTTACAAGATAGCAAAACCACGGTCTGATTTTATAGTAAAATGGTTTCATTTAAATCACGATTTATATCATATTGATTTCCATTCTCCACCCTCCTTTTTGCCAGCTAGGTCTAACAAGAAGCACGCTATTTATAAGGCCATATAAACTTGGGGGCGTGTTGGTTATTGGACGAAGACGTATCTGACTCGTAATGGACCTTTCCCGAGAAGCGTTCTGCGCATGCGCGAGCGCCCGATGCCAAGCGGCGGAAGCCGGCACGAAAAATCGAGGAAATTCAGAAAGCGGCTGTGGGGGATCAGCGAGTAGAACACGTAATTGCAGCATATATATAATTGGGTTACACAAACAAAGAAAGTGGACGGTAAAAAAAAACGACGTTTGGGTGGACGCCACGGATGCCGCTCTTTAAAGTCGCGCTGGGCACGCGTCGCAGCTCAGAGAGCGAAGAAACTGGTAGCGTAGCTCCCGTTATCGATTGGTAGCGCAGGCAGGTCCTTCCTCGATTTTTAGTTCGTGCAGCCACCGCCTGATGCCGTCGGTATGTGGAAAAGGTCCATTAATCCTCTCCAAAAAGACGTCTTCGCACGCGCGCGCGCTCTTTTCAAGCAGAGGCGAAAGCTCGAATTACGGTCGGTGGACGGAAACAGAAATGGCGGAAGCTCCGCCAGACTCTGTTACCTCTACTGCCTTCACAGCATCTCACGTGTTGTCATTTCGCTTCAATTGACTACTAGGGTTCCGTGATTTATGGGTCTATTATTTTTATAGATTCGGTGTTTTTTCGATATTAACTTTTGCTGTCCGACAAAAGAGCGAGATTTATGATCAAAAAAGAAAAAACAGGACGCGGGCATGGAATTCCTCAACTTCCAAAAAGCCACGAGGGCGAAGCGTCGCCCTCGTGACGTCACGACAGTCCCGCGTGTTGCATTATGGGACGCTTCCCATAATGCATCGCGCGCCTACACCGACGGTGACGCCGACACCGCTCAAGCCGGAAACGGGCGCCTAAGAGCTGCGCTCTAAAAAGAGCAGTCCTCTGTTAATCGACACTGAAGTCCCAGCGATTGCTGCAACACGTAACGGCGAAGTCGTTAGGCATCGGCGTCGCCATCTTTCTCAAGGATGTGGCAACATAGACGACGGAAGCCCTACTACGACAACTACAACTACAACGTACGTCATTTCCAGTGGTGGGAAGAGCCCGTAAGAGCTATCGCTGTACAAAGCACAAGAGAACGCGAGTGTCGCTGCCGTCGCGGAGTCCCCACTCCTGGCTAGCGAAGCTACCGCGGACTACCAAGCTGGAGAGCGACCTGCAGCAGAACAGGCGTCTGCCACATACACCACCGCTGCGCTGACATCAGAGCCTCGTGTTGGTCTAAGGAGGCTATGGTCGGAGTCGTGTCGCCTCACGATTTATGGAGTATCCTGTTTGGACGGGCCTTGATTCCGTAGAAGACCGTGAATGGCGCAGAAGGAAATGCAGCCTCCACTCTTGCGGGAGGCCCGAATAGCGACTAAGCTTTAATAAGCTCTAGATCAGTGGTTCTCAAATCTGGGTCCGCGGACCCTTTCGGATCCGGAAAGGCATTCTAGGGGTCCGCGAAGCGCAGCCTCATCAGTCAAGCCCCGCAATAAAAGTTGTCTTTTCTCAGATTGAGAAGAAACGTTCCAATTTTCGGGTGTTTCTCGTGTATATGTCAATAAGAGAAGTCTACTTCACACTAGCCCTTAGTTATATCCATTTATTAAATCGCCATCATAATTATCCTATATCTTTCCCTTCCCTTCATCGCGAACGGGGTCCTCCATCATCTCCGCCGAACCACAAGGGGTCCGCGAAACATCAATGGTTGACAACCACTGCTCTAGATCGTTATTTCTCTATTTTTTTTTTCTTTTACGTTTAATACTTTTCAGAATTTCACAGGTCGTCAACCATGTGAGCGGCGTTTTATTTTGTTTACTTGAATTTTAGAGTTACCGCCAGACTTGTACGTAACGTGTTACAAGTAATGGATTACTTGTAATCGATTACGTTTTACTGTAATTTTGCAGTAGTTCAATTACTTCCCTTAAGAAGTAACGATCATTGTAATCGAATTACTTTTTTGCTTTAATCGATTACAAAATACCCAATTCAAATTTCTCAATTTATTTTTATTTTTATTTTTTTTTTTGGGGGGGGGGGGGGGGTGAGATGTGCTGGATAGAGTCACACAGCTCTAAGCAATGGACAATATTTTTTTTTTTTGTTTGTTCGAAACCACTAAGCACGAGACCTCGAGGATTAGGAGGCCACTTCACTAGGCTTCGTTTCCTGGGTACATTTTTTTTTTTTTTTTTGTACACAGTCTGCTGAGATATGACACGGTCCAAACGTTGCCCAGGTCTATTTTGTTGACCAAATATTTGCTATGTCGCCAAAAACTAAACTTCTGGCTGGTGTATATCAATGATTTTATTTTAAAAAAGTTGACCTTGGGGAGCTCGAGCTGGGTGTGCGCTTCAGCCCACTTGGCCACCGAACCCCCTAGCAGGTTGACAACATGATTAGCAATGCGCTGAATCATAAAGAACAGATGAACGGACAAGTTTATTGCTTCATGTTTGGTTTTTATACACCAAGTTTTTATGAACTTCGCTCTGGTTAAGTCCCCTAAATGACGTAGAGAATATAAAAAAGAAGTGATATTGTCTCGGCCTCTTTATTTGAAAAACAAATTTTAGCGAAATATTTTCATAAACCAACCAAGGCCGACGAGAAAAGTTCTTTAACTGAAGTACTCATTAACAACATTTCACAATATTGGCCTTATGAAAGAGATTGTTTGTTGTATGGACATTTGCTTACGACGTTCGCAAGCTATGAGAAAAGTGACCGGCCCGTCAAATGTAGCCTAAAATTCATCTTCTGTAAAATTTGCCAACTAAAATTAAAGGGCACAAAAGAAGTGATATCTGGACAGTTTGGCAGGAGTCGAGCGCCTCGCACTACTTCATGGACCTGTGTAGGAAGCTTTGTACTGGTTTGAACCGATGTGCTTTCCGGGTCGCCAGCTACTGAAAGTAAATCCCTATTCGCCGTGGACAACGCTGCAATCGGGCAATTTTCATGCGGACGGATTCTTTTCAGTGTCACATATTGTGCACCCTAGGCACTCTCAAGCTGTCTGTGACAGTTTCTTACGCGGGGAGTCGCAATATTTTGTTGAAATTAAATAATTGAAATGAACTGCATGGTTATCTTAAGAAAATCATTTAGGCAATTAAAAAGCATGGGACCAAGCACGGTATACAGTTTTTTGGAATTCATATATAAACCGAACGTCAAACAGATATAGCTGACATTGTACACAAAACGTCTGACGTTAACGTACCATTATTTCTAGCATAAAAAACAACAAAGTAAACGCTTGTACTCTATCTTGTCCACGAGTTCCCCCATATACCGTAATCAAAAGCAATTGTTCTCGATATGTAATAAATGCAAAACGCGATGCTTTCAGGGAACACACGTGGATATTTATGCTGAGTAATGTTGTCACCTTTCTTGCTATCCTAAATGCGCGATGATACATATACTTACATTGTTCTTCCTATTGCGAATGTTCCGCCGCTATTTGTAAGCAAACCTGAGTTCTCATAGGTTACTGACATTTGAACCCTCGTGCTGTTTTAGAGTCATACATGTACTCAATGTGCGTGAGCGCTAATGCTGACTCATGTGCCCATAGCCTCTTAACACGTATCCGACACGCCGACCGGGTAAAAATAGTCAAAACATTATACAAAACTAACTGCAGAAGCTGTGCACATAATGATGTAATGCAATTATGTGGAAAGTATAAGTATCAGACAACACTTTATGAAGGAAGGGAAGAAACGCGACGAAAAACACGAATTTAACGCATCCGCCAAGGCGCGGAGGGTGGCCACACCACGTGATTCTAAGATGGCAGCGCCCATGCGGCGGAGGGTGAAAAGGTCAGGCTATGCTCCGACAAAAGTCGTGCGGCAATCCGCTTCCGCCCGTTTTTTTTTTTTTTTTTTTTTTTTTTTTTTTTTTTTTTTTGAGGGGGGGGGGGGAGTTTTTTTTTTTTTTTGTCAAATTTCCCTCGTGTCTTCCACAAGGGCATTGAGCATGCTCATCACGTAAGTCGGGACAGCCACTCACAGGCTCTGTTGGCTGTCGGTGAATTGCTCAAGGCCTCCGCTGCTCTTCGGACCCCGAAAACGGGAAAGGGATGGGCTGTGTTTGAAGTCTTAAGGCCCGTTCACACTCTTGCGACCTCTTAAACCTGGGTTCCTTAAAACTTCTTAAACCAGAGGACACACTGGCGCCATCTATTGGGTAGCAGTGTAAACTCGGCGGTCCGGCATATTTTTTTTATTTTTCTCGCGCATTATCCATTCTTTCTTGGCTCGAAAAACTTTTGTCAATGTTATAAACGAGCCTTTCTATGGGTATTACGCACATTTGACCTCGGAAATCCCGCAAAACCTTCGCTCTTGTGAAATTCAGTTCCAGGGTCACCGCATAGATGGCGCCACAATGTCAGTGTGTTCCCTCGTTCTAAAAACATCTAAGAAGTTTTAAGAGATCTCGTCTCTCTCAGTCGTACTGTACTCGGTCGCAAGAGTGTGAACGGGCCTTTACCCAAATAGATCCGAGCCACTCCGGCGGTCGCGTCAAGTGATAACACAGATAGAGTGACGCTGAACGCGGGTAGGTTCTCGAACGCAGAAGTACAAAACACCCTGGAGTGACGTCGAGTAAATTTTGAAACACGGCCAAGGATACTAGGGCCCGGCAGAACAGATGGACAGCATTGGCGGTGGCGTGTGACGTCAAGTAAAACAAGCACCGAGGTTACCGAAGAGCGGAGGAAGCGAGGAGGGAAATCGTGATGTTTGCTTGGTTGTGTTCAAACAGACATTGGAGCGTCTGACGCTTCAACTTCCACGATTTTTGGCGGAGTCGTGCCGCCTCACGATTTCTGAAGTATCCGGTTTGGACAGGGCTTCCCGCGACACGTCCTTCGGTGACGATCCTTGTTTGGGCAAACCCGAGTCACATGACGTGTAAATGGATGTCCAAAGAGGTCACTTGAAGCACGCGTGAAGCGACACTTCGCCGTATGAAGTGCGCCGATCCGCTTCCGTCCGTCTCTTCGCCGGGGGAATTCTTCCCTTGTATCCTTCACGGGTACAAGGGAAGCATCTCTGTTCACTGTCAGGCAATCGCTCAACGCCTCCGCTGCTGTTCAAGTCCCGAAAGTGGGAAAGGGAAGGATACGAGGACGTGGCAGAACAGATGGACAGGCAAGGCACACCATTGGCAGGTGGCGTCAAGTCTGACAAGCACCGACGTTGCTGAGGTCACAGAAAAGCAGAGGAGGCGAGGAGGAAAGACGTGGCATTTGCCTGGTGAATGTTTAAACAGAAGACTGACTACCGGACTTCAACTTTCACTTCATAGGGCCGAGAAGTGTCACCTCACGCGTTCTGAATTGTATCCTGTTTGGACACGCAATTGGAGCGGACGCGCCCGTACCTGTTTTAATCCGTTAACATTAATGCCATGGCACATGTGCTGACTTTGGAGTGGTTTGGACTAAACAACGTTCTCAACGTTGCCAGGCACTCTAAACAAAGGGAGTAGTACTTCCTCCTTTGAAGGAAGAACTCGCGTGTTTCATATATTGCTCTATAAAGGGAGGAAATTTCCTCCTACAAAACGGGGAGGAACTTTTCTCTCCTAAGAAGGGAGGAACGTTGCCACCTATTTTTGCTCGTGAAGAAAACGTACCTCCCCTAAGAAGGGAGGAAAATTGCCACCTTTTTTCGCCCAATGGAGGAAACAATCTCCCCTCGTGTAATTAATATAGCTTCCACCAGATGGCACTCAAAAAAAATGTTGGTGAAGCGTTAATTTGTTTTTCAAAGTTCCCCCGACTTTTGAACGCTACATGGTAAATTCGCATACATCGCTGAACACACAGAATACACGAAACACAAGCAGAACACCCCCCACAACAGCAAGAACCCACTCTCTCTACGTACGCTAAATTCGCACTATCTCGATATATCTTGGTAACTTGGTAATCATTGGTATCGCTGAGGACCAAGACGAAAAAGAATGAAGATTTAAAATCGAGTGTAGTCACAGATGTTTTCCGAAACCGCCTTGGAGTTACAATGAAGTGGATCGTACGAATGCACAAAATTGGACGGAAGCAACCCAACAAGATTCGGCCAGTAATCATGAACTTTGCAGACTTCAGTGAAAATATAGAAATCTTTCGCAACTGCAAGAAATTGAAGGGCTCAAGAATATCTATCTCAGACGACTTTTCACGGACCACGATAACCAGACGAAAGATTCTCTGGGAACTTGTGCGAGAGCAGAGAGGGATGATGGGGCGCGGGTAAAGCTCGTTGGTGATAAGATTAAGATAAACGATGATTTCTACTCGTGGCATGAGGAGGATAACTGCCGCGTCAAACTGAAAAGGAATGGATCCGATAATAATGAAGGGTGACTCGCTTGAAAAAAAAAAAAAAAACCCGCGGAATTACGTGTCATAAATCTAAACGCGCGCCGTTTAGCTAATAAAGTTATTCAACTCGAGCAGGTACTAATGCTTTATAACCCCCATGTTGTCGTAGTAACAGAAACATGGTTACACCTAGAAATAAGTGATGGAGAGTTACTGCCACCAGGGTATGAGATGGTAAGAAAAGATAGGAAAACGAGAGGAGGACGCGTAGCATTGGTTTTTAAAAATAATGTCGACTATGTAGCAATGAAAGACATTCAGGAAGTTGAATGTATATGGTGTAAAATTAACTTTTATAATACACACTACGTCGTCTGCGCATTTTATAGGCCTCCGGATGCTCCTAACTCATGTCTTGGGAGCACTACACGATTACCTTAGTATTAACATTAGACTCGGAATCAGACTAATTATTTCTGGAGATTTTAACTTGCCTGGAATGAATTGGGATCAGCTTGCTGCAGGACATGTAGATGTAATTAACTAGCGAACTTCTTCTCGATATTGTATTTAACAATTGTCTGACGCAAGTTATTACGGGTTTCACTCGTTAAGTTGGAAACAGCTGCTCGTTGTTAGATGTAATATTTGTAAGTAGTCATTTACTCGAGTATGAAGTGTCTGTTTACGAGGGTATTTCTGATCATAAATTAGTATTTTCATTTTTCAAAACTGATAAAATTTGCAAACAAACAAAGTCTTCTTTCCAAGGCCTAAATTTTCTAAAGCGAACGACGAAAGTGTGCATAGATTACCTCGATCTGTCATTTTCTAGGCTTTCAACTTTCGATGGTACAAGTGACGTGGATTTTTTATGGGCTGAATTTAAACGCATTGTTACCTATTGCTTAGAACATTTTGTACCCAAACGGAAGAAATCAATAAAATAATCTAATCCGTGGGTAACCCGAGAGATCGTACAACTGAAGCGTAAAATAAAACGCAAACGTAGTAAAAGAAAGGAAAACGAGGAAGAGTTCCTAGAGCTTTCATGTCTTTTAAAGCAAAAGCTGAGTGCAGCTAAGGGACGTTATTTTGCTGAAATTCCTACCAAATGTTATGAGAAATTCACAAGAGAAATTTTGGCGTCCCTTAGAACCTCGGAAAGAACAATTAGAACATATCATTGAAAACAATAAAATTGTGACCAATCCAAAAGATATCGCCGATAGGTTTAATAACTTTTTCCATAGTGTGTTTGTTAATACAGATGGTGCTATAGAGGACTTGGGCTTCAATGCGACAAGTATTACTATGGGGGATATAATAATCACTGAAGAGGGAGTCTTTTTATTACTATTAAACTTAGGCGTAAGGAAGTCAACCGGGCTAGACAAAATACCAAACGAGTTTTTAAAAAGATATGCAGAATGGGTTTCAAAATATCTTACCATTATTTTTCAAATATCACTAAAACAACACCATGTACCCCCCGATTGGCGCAGTGCGAGGGTCATACCAATTCTTAAAAAAGAAAGTAAGCATAATATTGAAAACTACCGCCCCGTATTTTTAATGTGCATAGTATGCAAATTATTTGAGCATATTATTTCTAAAGCATTATACAAGTATTTTGAATCCTGCAACAGTTTTCATTCTAACCAACATGGGTTTCGCAAGCAACTATCGACGGTCACGCAACTCGTAGAAACATTTGACGATTTTGCCGCTTCTTCGAATGAGCGAGTACAGATTGATGCGATATGCCTTGACCTTTCTAAGGCGTTTGATAGAGTACCACACACTGAACTACTTCATAACCTTTTTTGCATGGTGTAAATCATAACGTGATATTGTGGATCAGGGCGTATTTATCTAATCGGGTGCAGTATGTAGAGGTTAACGGTGACTGTTCAATAGTATCCGAAGTGCCCTCGGGCGTCCCACAGGGGTCAGTACTCGGGCCAGTATTATTTTTAATTTACATTAATG
Source organism: Ixodes persulcatus (assembly GCA_013358835.2). Classification (NCBI taxonomy): domain Eukaryota; kingdom Metazoa; phylum Arthropoda; class Arachnida; order Ixodida; family Ixodidae; genus Ixodes; species Ixodes persulcatus. Next base: position 386,006 of record JABSTQ010009478.1, on the reverse strand, counting down.
ATATCGCGGCAGAAATAAACCAAGGGGTTACTGTGCGTCTATTTGCGGATAATTGTCTGGTATATTGAAAGATAAGGAAGGAAGACGACCAGCGCAGATTAAGTGTATCCGTTTGGTCTATTCAGGATTGGTGCTCAAAATGGAAGATAAAAATTAATACACAAAAAACAGTGTTTGCACGAATACCTAACGAAACTAAGAATGTTCTTAGCTTGATGGGAGTCCTTTGGTTGAAGTTTATAGTTTAATATACTTGGGGGTGACACTTTCTAATGACTTTAGTTGGAGTAAGCGCATAAATGAAATATGTCACAAAGCAATGAAAAATCTTTGGTTTTTAAGACGAAATCTGAACAGTGCTCCGCCTAAAGTGAAGTTAATGGCCTACACAACGTATATTAGACCTACCTTGGAGTACGCTGCATCAGTATGGGACCTCTATAGAAAAACTCAAATTGGCGAACTCGAAAAAATTCAGAGAAAGACGGTGCGATTTATTCTATCCAAATACAAGCGACTTGATTCATCCACAGATATGCTGAACAGCCTCAATCTCCGTCAAAAAATTGCTCGACTAAAGTTTTTCTTTATGCTTTCTCATCACCTGTATAATATTAACCGGCTTCTTGATTAACACATCGCGCATCGAGATAACTCAGATACGTTAGCACTAATCAATTTGAAGTGCCTAAATGTAATATTGACGCTTATAAGTTTTTTTTGTTTTGTTTTTTCCCAGAACTGTAAAAGACTGAAATAATCTCCCACAAAATATTTTGCCATTGGACTGTTTAGATGAATTTGAGAATTTGAGAGCGCCCTTCTGAATATGTGTGATTTGGACTGATAAATAGTAGTTCTAATATTTTTGCTAAGTAGTAGATTTCGAGTGCTGAGAATTCGTTTTGTTCAGTGCTAGATATTATGTTGAATGTTCGTGCTATTTCAACCCCTTTATTTTAAATAGATGCCGCTGAATGTGTACTGTATAGTAGTCCTGATGTTGTATGTTGGAGTGTTCTTTTATACCTCACACCTGTTAAAGCGCCGTACTTGGGGTGAGCAGTATTCACAAATAATATGGCAGTCTTATTTTTGAATCCGACTTGGCCGGTGACTGCCATCATTTGTCGCATAAACGCGGAGAGGCGGAGCAAATAATACTCGTACTTGATACATTATTTGAATTGTCTCTTGGAATAGCCCCCATCTCTTAATTCAACACCCTGATCAAAGCAATTGTAGAACATTAGGCTAATTAACTAAAAATTAATACTTACCTATTTAATAAGTTCGAAGAATCATGTTGACAATGCAGTGTTGAAATGCAGTACACTGGTGCTGAATATTGCAACCAAGCTATTGCTTGGTTGGAGTGAGTGCCAGTGTAATCTAGTTGCAGTTTTGGTGGGGTAATAAATAATTTTAACTGTTGCACAAGTATTTCAAAATAATTTTTTAAACACACAATATTACTGGTTGTAACAAGACTCGTTGCAACAGCACAGAACCTATCTTGGACCATGCTTTCTCACCCGTATTAGAGAAATTTAGTAATGTTTTAATTTTCTACCCTGGTGCGTTTTTCCTATAAAAAGTAAGTGCCGGGACAGATAAGGACCCACGAACCGTGGCTTTGATATCGCAGCAGACAACTAAAACGAAACTCTCTTTGGTGATGTAATGCAACCGCTTGAAAACAATTGCCCAAGTCAGAAAGTTAAAAAGACCGTGTTGAGAGTTTTAGTATATCGTTCAGTCACTTCCGCAACTCTGTATAAGCAATCCGTTATGAGTATGGCCTCCGCCATATATACCTAGCAGAGCCGCGTTTGCATGTTTTAGAGAACGTTTGCAACCCGGTGCAGAATATATATAGTGTTACGAAAGCTAACTCAACGCAACTATTTCGGACACTAAAGCTAAAATAAAGGTTTGTACATCAATTCCTAGTAATCTTCTATTTATGTCGCTATCTAAATAGAACGTTAATTTAATATCGAGTAAGCTTATGTTTATCTTTGCTTCTTTTAAAAGTACGTCCAGTACGTTTGCGACGAGTATAACTTGAAATCCACGTTGTTGACGCCGGCTTGGGTTAATCGTGTATACTACAGCCGCGCTCGTTTCGCGACACGAGAGGAACCGCGCTGTAGTGGACTAAGTCGGCCGCATAAAAGAAAACAAGAGTGCGACAAGTTTTTTTCCTTTCTGTTTTTTTTTTTAATGTTTTTGCGAGTGGGTTATTTGATATGTAGCACACAGTAGCAGGAGATGCCGCTGTGGTGAATCATCCGTTCCTTCAAAACCGCGGATCCGCCCTCCCTCCCCCACTTCACCCCGCAGCAAGGATGGAATGTCTGTACTACCCTTTCTTCCAAGTGAACTCTTCCCGAATGAATAGTTGACCTTGTTTCCCGGATCCGTTGCTTCGTTCCAACTTCCTTCGCCGAATCGTCATTTCAGTGTCATTTCTTGTGCGGTGCTATGGTTTTTGAAAAAAAAAAACGCGTGTTCCCGCAAGCCGGTCGTGTTCCCGATGTTGTCGGACTACAACGTGTGTCGGACGCAGTCGCTCGCCGCAACGCAGTGCTCGTTCCTATCGACTGGATATGGTGTTTTGTTTTACGCAGATATGAAATAAACGCTGCACGGATTACCTTTCGCTGTATGGTACGTACGCTTTATTTCAAGAGTATACGTTTCTCGCGAAGGTGACGGGGCTAGGAACGAAGAGACGGGTCGACTCGCATCGAGCAGCGATCTTAGCAGCTACGTAATCACGCAAAAAAAGAAAAAAAAAAAAAGATTACGACGATCAATTTTTTTGTGCGCCCTACTTGTTATTAAAGTTAAAGCAAATAGGCAGGCCAGCTGGTTAAGGATAGATAGACATAGTTTCGTGTCTGTACGTCCTTTATTTGTTCCCTCGCTCCAGGATTACAAGGCCTACTTGTCATGTATCAAGTAACGCGACGAAAGTGGTCGTACTTGCCATGTCAGTGATAAATCGCCACCTGTACTTATCGCAGCTGCAAGGTTTCATCCACCATGCACAAGCGCGATCTCGAAGCGGGCACATACGGCGTGATTCTCGCGAGACACACGCCGCGCTACGCACCTCGCTTTCTTTGTTAAGCTATGTGGACCTCCGCTAGCCTCAGCAGCTCCGCTTTTTCTCTCCTAGCACCGCGCATGGGCAGTAGTGGGATTGTTCTAGGTGTTGGTAGCCAAGCCCTCAAGTTGCCGTCACCGCCATTGAACATGTTCGCGGCGCCAGCGGCGGTTCGACCGCCGCTGCTGCCGCGAACATAGGGGATTAGTTCTAGTCCCTTTTTCAAGCGCCACCAGGTGGCGCTGCATCTAAATCGGTGTACATACATACATACATACATACATACATACATGTCGACGAGAGGCATCCAGTTTGATCAATGCAAAAATTAAGAGAAAGGGTGAAGAATGAATGAGTAATGTAAGCAAGAAAGATAGAAACGCTTGTCCGTGTCTACTCGCTTGTGATTGTCCTTTGTGTCGCGCAAAAAACCTCTAGACTGAAACGCAACCAAGAAGTTTTGGGACCTCTTGAACTCACTCGGTCAAACGACGCAAGCAAACAGAGGTTCATGCTCTCGCATCAGGGAGATCAATTAGAGGGAGATCATGCGATACGACATATAAGAGCAGTGATGGAGGAGAAATTTCGGGAACGGGTACATGTGGAAGATAGGAGAACCGAAGGAAGTAGCAGTCCAGCTTGTGACATCGCGGATTTCGGACAAAGAAAATGGGAAAAGGCGGAACGAAGTGTCCCTAGTGGCACGTCGACAGGCACAGATGGTATCCCAATGAAGCTGGTGAAGAATTTTCGGTCCTAAATCTAAGGCAAAACTAAGGGAGGTAGTGAGCACTGTGATAACAAAAGGAAATATTCCAGATGAATGGAGGCTTAGTATGATGAGTATGCTATAAGGGAAAGGGAGATAAGTTTGATATTAGGAATTATCGTCCCATAACTGTGGCACCAGTCATTTACAGGTTGGTAATGTATATTATAAAGAACAGACTGGAGGAATGGGTAGATTGCGAGGGAATGCTGGGCGAGTTACAGAACGGGTTTCGGAAACAAAGAAGGTTGGAGGACAATATATTTTCTCTAACACAGTGTATAGAAATAGCGCAAAAAGAAAACAGACAGCTCTGGCTGGCATTTCTGGATATCAAGGGTGCCTATGACAATGTGAACCAAAGGAATCTGTGGGACATAGTGAAGAGCTTAAACCTAGATGAAGGACTAACAGCAATATTACGGAACATTTACAAAGATAATAAGGTGATTATAACGTGGAAGGAAAGGCAACGGGGAAAATAGAGATAAGGGTTTCAAAATTCAGCAGGGATGAGCCTCGACAGCTTCTTGGAGCTCCTGACCGCCTATCTTTCTGCGACGGTGGTGTCACACCAAGAACAGCAATTCTTACAAAAAAGCGGGGTGTGCATCGGTTCTCGAGTCGCCCCCTACTTGAGCGACTTGTACCTAGCAGCGTGCGGGAGGACCATTCAAGACCAGTTAAAGGATCAACGCATCGAGGCCATCTTTCGGTATGTTGACGACTTCCTCATACTAAGCAACTCCGATGCAGATGAGGAGGGTAGCGGGTGCTTAGACGTGGTCATGCGCAGCTTCGAACGTAGCTGCCACGGATTGGCTTTTACCCATGAACTTCCCGTCAACAAATCTATACGGTTTCTAGATCTCTCATTGGAGTTTCAACCTTCCCACGTATGCTGGAGTTATGAACCCCGTTCATGTAAGGGGTTCCTTCCGAATACCTCGGAGCATTCCAAAAACGTAAAACGGGGGCTGGCCACCAAAGCTCTAGTCTCGGCGCTACAGAAGTCCTGCCCTCATAAGGTGGGGCGCAGCTTTCAAAGACAGCTGGGTCGACTCCAGGATTCTGGGTACTCGAGTACCCTTCTCGTACCGATTTGTGAGAAGCTTTGCAAGCAAATCCGACAAAATCCTGAGAAAAATCAAACAACGCAAAAGAAACCGCCAAAGCCTTTCGTAGTGGTCCCATATGTTCACGGCATTACTCATCGGTTAAAAAAGATCGCCGGGCGACAAGGCATCCACGTTTTGTGCTCCGCCCCCAACAAGGCGTACGCCATGTGCCGTAGGGTGAACCAGAACACCGCCCAGAACGGGACGACGACCTGCAGCACTGCGCATCGAACACCCTACGCCCCATGCGAAAAAGGAGTTGTTTACAAGATCCCTATGTCATGTGGCAAAAGCTACATAGGGCAAACAGGGCGGTGCATAAACGACCGCACCAGAGAACATGCAGCGTCTGTGGCCGCACTAACGTCGTCGGGCCACCTTTCGGCACACTGTCGGGACTGCAAATGTGCTCCTGATTTCACAAACATTACCGTCATCGCAAAACACAGGAAGCAGCTTGGAAGGGAGCTCCTCGAGGCGCTGGCCATTGAGGATCGGGAGGGAGAATGCGTGAGTGTTGCCTCCATCGCGCTCTTGCCCAAAGAAAAAATGTATCTGAGGAGAGCGGCTCCTCGGATGAACCAAGTTGTGACTTTTTGACTCCACGATCCGACCGAGTGAACGAGGCTGAGACCGCCGGAAATGTAAAAGACAAAAAGAAGGAGGTTTTGCAAGATCCGAAAGTCGAAGAAGAGGAAAACTCCACGGTTCGTGGGGGAAAAAAAAAAGGAAGTTTCTGTCTGAGCTCTGACTGAAGAAGAAGAAGCTACCCTTTTTAGGATGAGGTCAAGGAAAAGGAAGTTTATTAAAAAGGTTGCTAGTCCAGCGGTGTGTCTCTTTCTCTCTCCGTCGCTTTTCCTAACGTTCAGCTGGTAATAAGTAAGCATGAATAACCAACCGGCTCAGCTACAGGCCATCAATAAGACGAGGCCTTAGGCAGGGGTGCCCGTTATCGCCTTTGCTGTTTATGTTGTATCTGCGAGGATTGGAGGATAGACTAGAAAATTCGACCTTTCGTACAGTAAGCTAGGCTTGGATTCGACCTTTCGTACAGTAAGCTAGGCCAAAAAATTCAGCAATCCTTACCGGGATTGATGTATGCGGATGGTATCGTACTAATGGCTAACAACAGGATAGATTTGCAGGAATTAATGAGCATCTGCGGTAGGGAAGGAGAGGAATTAGGTTTAGAATCTAGTAGTGAAAAATCAGCAGTCATGATTTTTTTTAAAAATGATGAAGGTGAGAGGCTGAAGATACAGAATATTACAGTTGAGAGAGCTAGTAAATGCAAGTATCAAGGAGTATGGATATGTGATGGTGCAGAATATCTCAGTGAGCATGAAAAGTATATAATATGTAACAGAAATGCAGCTGTAATGAAAAATAGAGCACTTGGGAATTACAACAGGTATGAGGTGGTGAGAGAGATTTCGAAAGGGGCCATATGATGCCTGGCTTGACTTTTGGAAACGCAGTGCTATGCATGAAATCCGAAGTGCACGCAAGACTAGAAATAAAACAGAGCGGAGTAGGTAGGCTGGCTTTGGGGGCGCATTGCAAAACGCCAAACCAGGGAGTACAAGGAGACATGGGATGGGCGTCATTTGAGGGCAGGGAAGCTGTGAGCAAGATAGAATTTGAGGATCGGTTGCGGCAATTGAATGGGGAGCAATGGGCACGAAAGGCTTTTAGCTATTTATACATGAGGAGTGTAGACACAAAGTGTAGACAGCGCACTAGGAAATTAAGAGGAAAGTTTTTAGGCTATAGTTAAAACTCCGTGTTTTCGGATAAATCCGAAAAACTCAGAAAAACACCCGCCGGTAAAATTTTTGTCAATTCGGATTTATCCGATAAACTCCAAATTGTCATGTGCCCATGCCACCCCCCCCCCCCCCCGCCCACAGCAAAAAGAAAAGAAAAGTATATATATATATATATATATATATATATATATATATATATATATATATATATATATATATTTCTTTTTTTACAATTTTGAGCAGCGCAGGATCAATGGTCCTGGGAAAATGACACCATAATTATCTTTGAAGTCACGGACCGTTGTCAAAAGTCTCGTCAAGGTTGGTTCAGGGAAACAGGTCATCGTACCATTCGTGTCACGACAAACGCCGCTCTTTTGGTTTCCAGTTTGGGTCATGGGATTTGGGATTTAGAGAAAGGAGAGGGTATGTTTCTGGGGGTAACAGTGAAAGTTATGGACCATAGAGATTGCATAAAATAGGGAAGAGGGGCAGTTGAAACTTCTCTTGTACATCCTTAACCACTCCACCTCGCGCGGCCGCGGTATAGATTGATGGGATGACTACGAGCTTCCTTGCGGCTACCTCCTGCAGTTTATTGATTTTAAGGTATCGACGTTTATTGAAGCCACACTTGTGTGCTACTTTTGTCATGGGACAATTTAGTATTGCCAATGACACCAACGCCAAATTCAACTGAAGAAATCTTAATTGATACAAGCGCGTTTTATTTTTTTTATCTGGCATACGTTTGCATCTGGTTATTATTTATTATTTTTTAATAAGAAACACTGCTGAATTAATCTCCGAATTTCGGAGAATTGAGGATTTACGAAAAATAAACTCCGATAAACACCGAATTTTCACTAAAAATAAACTCCGAAAAACACCCTCCGAATTTCACAAAAAATAAACTCCGAAAACACGGAGCCCTAGCTATTCGCGTCTCCAGCTCGACGCTTGCCCTCCCGCGGCGGAAACGGGAAGCGCTCTAGTGAGGGTCCCCCGATTCTCCTGCTCAGCGGGCACGGCGGAACTGCTCGCGATCATGGCTCTCGAAATGTCATTTCCGAATGCAAACAACACTCTTCACTGTCCCAACGTGGTGCTGCAGCCGGTATGGGATTGTATCTTATTAGAGAGTTGTAGCATTGCGTATAGAAACAAACGCAAGCGCTGCATGTTTGCGTTAAGGTGGCGTGCTCCACGTTGCGCGTGCGCATCGTTGCCATGCTCCGATCCAAGACCGCAATTTTGGGCTCCGCGCACGCGCAGCACGGAACACGCAAAGCTAACGCAAACATACAGCGCTTGCGTTCGCTCGTATATGCAATACTAAAACTCACTACTATTCCACCGGCTTCCAACGCCAATGGAACGTGCTGCAGTGAGCAGACGCGCAAGCTTGTAGTCGTTCCTTCGAACTGGAAAGGCTGAAATTGAAAAAAAAACGACGGCGAGCAAATACGAAAGTAAATAAATGTTAAAGAAGAGTAGTAATTAAAAAAATAATCCGTTTTTTTTTTCTTCCGGGGGGGGGGGGGGGGGGGATTTGATCTGGAAGAATATTGGCGGCGACTTTGTAAGTTTTGCCGATTGTCAAAAGTCGCTACTTTGATAGCCCCCTCAATTAGTCTAATTTTACATGAATTTCTCACATTACCTAGAATGTTGTCATTGATTTTAAACTTTATTTTTTTTATAACTTGGTAATTGAAAATGCTGCAATGGGCACCAGTGATGATATAATAATAATAATAATAATAATAATAATAATAATAATAATAATAATAATAATAATAATAATAATAATAATAATAATAATAATAATAATAATAATTATTTGCATACAAAAATCTGATCCTGGGTGGCGTGCACGGCTGTGCAGAAAGGTTAAAACCCGTACGCGAGTGCGCCTGCCAGCCCGCCACCCATTTTTTTTTTTTTTTATTTAGGACACTTTAGATTGTCATACTTTTTAGCGCGTTTGAAATTAGATCATAAGCAACTAATTATTTTACAGCTTGAAAAATTGCGTATTAAAATATCTTGAGTTTAATATTTATATTATTATTAATACAAATCGCGTCAATGTATGTCCCTAATTAACACCACGATCACAAAAATACTCCATTTAACCATAATAATCTTTCCTGAAAGGTATCATTTTGTTTTGTTTTTAGCACATGAAAACCACTGACATCGTTATCAAGATAGACAAACAATCAAACACTGGATGCAATATAAACTCATATGCGTCCCGCGTTCCTTTAAAAAACACAAACTTTAGCTGCCTGACTCGGATTCCGTCTTTGAAGTTTTCTAGTGAAAACAGCGTTTCTTAATTCATACGTTTTATGAACGTATTGTATAAATTGGATTTATTCTGTTAGTCTTGTGCTGGGAAAAATGTTAAAGCAATTATTCATCTAAATACCCAAAAATTTATTGAAACGCCTGCAGTTCATTATTTCATATGACAATTATCTGAGCGAGAAAAGGCAGCTAGAGTGCCCAAATATCAGCACAGATTTTTTCAACAAATAATAAAAATCATAATTTTCTGTTGCCTCTAAAGTGTATGAAAGACCCTTTCTTTAAAGGGGCAAAAGTTTCCGCGAACAACTTCTTTAACTAAATAATCACGGTTTCTAGACACATTTTGAGTTATGAAAGAATCTGAAATTAAGACCTATACCGAGAAATTAAATCCAAAATAAAGGTTAGTTTCGGTTTCGCTCCGGAATTAAAACATTCCTCCTGGTCTAAATATTACGCTAAGTACCGTTTTTGTTTTCAGGATAAAGAGGTGACCTGCGCTCATAACACCCTAGCTTCCTCGTATCACCAGAAATAATTTGTGTCGCTCAGTGAAGCCAGCACAGTATAAAGGCTCAGCAGCGGCACGCATCTCCGACCCTCACTAAACCCGCCATTTTGAAAAACGAGTGGCGCCACCTATAGTGAATTGGAGTCGCGAATAGTGGAGTTACGGAAGAGCAGGTATCAGTTAGGAAGAAAGTTAAGGCCACAGAAAGAGATCGGTGGCTAGAGGGAATGCAGACAAAAACGGCTCTGGAAAGCTATAGATTAAACAACAGAGTTATTGTCAAAGAAAGCATTTATGACAATTCTAGGGGAAGCTCATTATTGTTTGAGGCAAGGGCAGGTGTTTTGCGAACCAGAACATACAGAGCGAAGTACCAGGAAATGGATACAGTGTGCGCTGCTTATGGAGAGGAGGACGAGACGGCTGAGCACTTGATACTCTACTGTAAAGGGCTTCACCCTATGCCTACCGAAGACAATATAGATTTAATAAAGTCAATGGGTTTTAGAGACAGCGAAGGAAAAGTGGATTTCAACACAGTAGAGATTACCTAGCAAAGATTAAGTGAATGGTGGCAGAAAGCGAGAGAAAACTAGGTATTTTCTTAGTAACTAATGGCAAGGGGGTTTTATAGCCTCACTTTCTTTTCAGTGCGGAAGTAAATATAGCTTTCACATTGAAATATTCTAAGCTTAAATGGTAAAACAAAATGGCTAGGTGGCGTAAGATACCACCCGATCCAAAGGGCTCAGCCGGATTCATCCACCCATCCATCATTCATCCATCCATCCGTGGAATGGAGGAACGGGTGCAATTTCCTCCCTTCCGCTGGTGACGGGGAGGAACATCGCTTATTCCTCCATTTCTCCTCTCTTTTTTTTTAGAGTGGTATGGCGCCACAGCCGCACTGGCTGTGGAAATTGGCTAGGAAACACCTTCTGCAAGTGCCGACAGATGCGCGCTTTGGATGCCCTCGGAGGCTCCTGCCGCCGGCTTTGAACACCTGTGGACGCACACGCGCTGCGGTTCCTTTCTTCGACTTGCCACGCCTCACACGCCTTTTTTGACGCTCAAGCCTTTTACCATGTTACCGGGCCGTAAGAGCATGGTGTCGTCGCGCCTGTATACGAAACATGTGCGGCAAGGTAAGGCCTAATGGCGCATTCGCACTGGCGGTTGAGCAGCGTTTGCGAAGCGGTCGCAGGTGCGGTTCGCGAGCGACCCCGTTCAGACACACCGAGAGACTGTTGGCGGTTTCTCGGCGATCAAGTTTGATCCATTGAGACTTCCGTTTGGCAACCCTGTTTTACAATCCAAAAGTCACTTTAATCAAAGATACAAAGCCCAAATTTTGCTATTTTGGCACTCTGAAGATTTTTCTTCGGGATGTTCGCACGCATCACGAGTTCAGGCAGCGAAAAACGAGGCATGAATCCGCAAAATTCGCATGCGATGCCCTCGACTTCGCCCACAAGCAAAGCCCAGCCAGGCGCGCCTTGCTGACTCAGAAAGAAGAGGATGGCCCAGACCTTTTCTTCAAAGTGGATCCTTCCCGCATGAATAGCTGTCTTTGTTTTCGGGAAAGAAGGCCTGTTTTTCCTAATGCCCCTGAATAAGAAAGGTAGCGACATCTTCTCCCTCCTCCCCTGACGCCGCACCTTTTATTTTTAAGTTTTGCATTTTTACACCAGCGCGTCGACTGTAGCGCCGCCTGGCCCAAGATAGCAGGCGGCATTCTTCAAAGACTGTCGTTACTTTTCCTTATAAAGGGGCTTTAGTTTTCCCCCCTCGTTGCTCGCTGTTATCATTTTCGAAGTTGTGGGCGATGGGGTGGACCGCGGTGCGGGGGAATGTGTACGGTGCATAGCCGGTCGTGGCTTCGTTGGTGGCGGACTCTCCTCTCGTCACTCGCACGTCCATCGAGTCTACTATTTGTTTGATATTAAGCTCAAATAAACGCCGTATGGATTACCTCTGCCTCGTCTGGTACGTACACTTTATTTCTTGAATATGTTCCCTTTATTTTTTTTTTGTAATAGTAAACGTTACAGGTCGAGCTAGCGCAGGTACCTTGCCAGCTCCGTGGTGCGTTGGCTACGCAATCAGGCTCACCACGTCTCTCGGCCTTCGTGGTGGCCATGCACGGTGTCTAAAGCTTTCAGCAGTTCACGCGACAGTCTTAGTGGGTACAAAAGCTGACATTTCGGTCGATCAGGGGCGGGCTCTGACATTCTACGGGCAAAGACTAACAAGGCAGCGAGCTACGGGTTGTGACACCCAGAATAATAAACAAACCCTTACCCGAACCAAATCACCGGTGCGAAGCCCGTTAAGGTTACACACTAAAAAGGTTACACGGAAAAAACACCCTTTTAACTCGAATATGGGAACACCCATATTCGAGTTAAAAGGGTGTTTTTTCCGACCTCCCACCCTTCCTACACGATTTTTACATGATTTTCGAATACTCAAGGGTGTACGGAAAGGCCTACACCCTTCGTACATCCTTTTTACACCCTGCGGCTACTAAAATTGTGTTAAGAGGGTGTTGCGGTGGTACACCCATGATTTTGGAGTCGTCAAACTCGGAAACCACCAAATTGCAGACTTACGCTCCGACAGCAAAAGTCAAGAGGCAGTCCGCTCAATTTGGCGGATTTTGTGAAGTTCAAGAAAGCACATTGGGCAGCTGACATCCAAGCCAAGCCAACGTTTAAGTTGTTTTCAAGCCAGATGAATGCCTGCGTTGTGTACAAGCTCCTTGGTTGTTTACGGGCAAGCGACCACGAAAATAGCATAGGTTACTCACGCACTTCTGCTCAAAATGGTGAGACCACATCGGTTCTATTATGATACATTCCGTCTCATCTCGAGATGTACTAAAGCGAAGGCTAGACGTGCGAGACGGTACGGGCTCACAGCTTTACTGTGGGCATGTACCGTAACGTGGTTGTCCTGTGCTTGTCCTTCGCGTTTTATTCTTTCGATTTTAAGCATTCATTTTCAACTCGCTCGCTTTTACCAGTACTGGTAGATTCTCAAGCTGCACGAGGGTTCATGCAGTGTGACCATCTAGCGATGCTATGAGCTCGTGTTCCAGCCTTGGCTTTAGTGCATCTTAGGGGGGAAGGCAATCATCGGAGATATGGGACACACGATGATGCCAAGTCTGTTCACGGCGGGCTCTCGTGCTGTTTTGATTGGAGGAGAAGGGGCGTGTGAAAAATTGGCAAATGGAACATGGTTAGCGACAGCGCAAATACATGCTGGAAAAAGTTCAGAACGTTCAAGTGCAGCAGCCCCAGACGTTGGAGTTGAGCAATTGGAGAATCATTTGAAGACATCTTTAGGAGGTTCAGGCTTCTCTCCCCCCAACCAGTATCGAAGGTTGCTAAGATATTGCTTCAGGCTATAGCCCTGTCTATATCTCAAAACTATACATGTTTAAATCACTTTGCTTTTTTTTACGTTTATGTGCATTTTCCTATTCAGAATACCGTCTTTTGCTTTGAAATTTTCCGAGAAAGAACTCGTCGCAGCCAGGCCGCACGAACCGCAATCAAACTAAATGAAGCGGCGACTTTTGGACCCTTCTCAGCTCTTTCTGCAGCTCTGATAATTGTTATAACAAATTAACAACGCGTGAAGTGGCGTTTGGACATGCGACCTCGCCGGAGGGTGCCACCCTTGCTGGGATTCACATGTACGGCTCACCTTGATGCTAAGTTCGAGATGGCAAACTTTTGACATTTACATTATTGTTAAGTGCTGTCATGCACTAAATTCCCTAAGACTTACTTCATAACCTATGATATCGATTTTTTATCATAAAAATTAAAACGTAAGAATACGAATTAATGTCTCTTAAAGGGATACTGAATCGAAACTTAAAATATACAGGAAACACCTAGAGATAAGTCAAATGGGATCAGATAAACCTGTAATTGATAATCGCATAGTCATATTTCAAGCGGATGGCTGTATTTTTCGTTCTAAATGCCTGGCTTTCGGCGAGCGCTTCAAAATCAGCCGTCGAAGAGCGCGATGCATCTCGGGAGATCCGGCGCGGTCTTGACGTCATCATGCCTCGGAAAGCCAAGCGTACCGTAGTTATGAGTCTTGCCACTTGGTGGCGTCAGCGTGTTACAATCTCGCATAGTGGAAGTATTCCGAGGGCTGTAGCATATTGCGGTCGGAGCCGGCGGAGCGGCTTCGAGTGAATGGTCGCCGACCAACGCGACGAGAGCGGTGGGTAGATGACATTAATAAGGACGAAGATTCCGCCACGCCGCTACATCACCAGGGCCCAGGCCATGATGGCCGAGAAGCGATTCTGCCTAGAGTCGTATTTGTACGACCCGTCTGTCTTGTCTTCGTCGTCCGCAACAGGTAACAGAGCTTATTCACAAAACAATCTTACAGCAAAACCTAAGAAAAGTTCCGTATTCACGAAGCGAAATTATCGGAAGTTTTTCGCACGCTACGATGAGATCGTACGACCACGCCTACGACAGCTACAAAGCTTTACGCACTTTTTATGATCAAATTTACATCGCCGGCAACATCACTCGCTTACGTCGTCGCGACGACCAACGTGCATTGCTATGTGCTCCCTGTGCGCGTCCCAACGAGAGAAAAGAAGAAGAAAAAAGTAATTAAAACTGAACGCCGCGGCGGAGGCAAACGCTAGAACCACGGATACCTGAAAAAGCTACAACGACAAGGACCCACCGACCAAGCGACCACCAAAGAGGCTAGGCTTAGCAAAACACTTCGACGATCCGGGGCAAGACCATCTGCACACTATCGGCTGGCTTGATGAATGGAATACGCCCACGCGACCTTTGTGGACCCTCCTCGTATGAATAGTTTGAACCCTAACCTCTAATTTGGGGTAAGAAGGCCAGTCTTTCCCCTCGTCGTACCTAGCTTGTTTTCAGATGCAGCGGTGACGAACGATCTCGTCGAGAAGGGACACTTTCCTCGATTCAATCTCCTTCTTTAGCTCAAATAAACGCCATATGGATTGCCTTCGCAACTTGGGTACGTACACTTTTTTTAGATGCCCATTTTATTTCGACATCATACGCCAACACATGTCGAGTTAGAGCAGTTTTTGGGAGCGACTCAATGCCGGTCCAATCTTTCTCTGCATGCCGAGCGTCTCGTCAGCATCGAGTTGCGATTGTCTAGAGTCCCAGCGGTTCATAAAATCGGTTGTAAAAGACCGTTCCCGAAGCGGTTACCAAGAACGCAATGCCAGTGCGGTTCTGCTCCCAGTGCGAACAGGCATTTACGTGGATCTTGCTGACTCTTTTACTTCAAACGTATCTTCCTGGACGTTGGCTCTCTCCCGCATCCCCGAAAAGCGCCGCAGGGGTTTGTTTACATGCGCGCCGCTTTGCGGAGCCGTACGGGCCGTCTCCTTTTAGCAACGATGGTAGTTTTGTTGACTTCTTAGCGATCGAGTTCGTTATCAGTTGCGGCCGACGAAGGCGGCTATCTCGTGATCAGGAAAGGTGGCCATTTCGTAGCGTGAATATTACATCGCACGTACACAACTCCGAACCACCCCAAAGAAGCGTTGCCGGAAAGACCACCCGATACTAAAACGAACGGTTGCCAACTCTGCCGTTGCTTTCTCCACCAAAGCGCCTCGGTACTACGTTCAGGCCTAAGTAATGCCTATGAGTGACCGTACTTCCCGTTGTGGCGCTGCTCTTACGGGCATGTTGTCGTCACGACATTCCATCGAAGCTTCACAGACATCCACGAGGTGGTTTTTGGTTATCGTTTTATTCAGTTTAAAATTCGTTTTCTCGCGTTATCCTACCGAATATTGGTATTGGCGAAGTCCTATTTTAACCCCCTTTATGTTCAAGCAGAGAGATGGGCTCTAGAATTTGGCTTCCGTACCCCTTTAATGTCTCTACGACTAGAGGGCACTCTGGCGCCACCAATCGGGTAGCTGTGGAACACTTAACGGTCCCGTATATTTCCTTTTTTTTTTTTTTCGCGCATCATTTTTTTTTTTTTTTTGCTCGAAAACCTTTTTGTTAATGGGATAAATGACCATTTTTTTAAAAGTAGTACGTACGTTTGACTCCTCAAATACCTCAAAACCTTCACTCGAGTGAAATTCAGTTGGTCACAGCATAGATGGCGCTAGCGTGCCAGTGTGTTCTTTCGAGTTAAGAAATTTTAAGAGGTTTTAAGACACTGGAGTACAGGGAGTCCGAAGCGTGTGAACTGGCCTTTTTGAGTGATAGGTTATACACCTGTTTTAACAGGTAAACAGATTGTATACTCGTACTTGTCATCTACAGTCACTTCGCTGAGAGCTACTTTTCTCATAACTGCATTAATGGCATAAAGCGGGACAGCCAATTAATTAAAAAATTTAGAGCTCGAATGTTAGCACAACCTAGCGTTAGGAAGTCTTTTCTGTCTTTTTTCTGAAAAGCTTTCGTTTAAATCTAGTAGTGTTGTATCATTCATTGATACCCTCTTTGAGCGAGATATGAAAACGCTACGACGTCGTGTTCGCGTTAAGGCCCCATCACACACTTGCAACGGAGTAGGGCCGACTGAGACAAGACCGGTTTTTAAGCTTCTTGTGACGGCGTAGGACCGGATGCGCTGCCGCTGAGCAGGCCCTAAGCCGTCGCAATAGTCTTAAAAACCGATTTTGTCTCAGCCGGTCCTACACTCTAAAAAAAGGGTGTATTCTTACACCCTTTGTTCCATATTGCGCGCGCGCAGCTGGTCAAGTAGGCAGCACGCGCGTGGCCTAACGGTTATCGTACCTGCCTCCCACGCGAAAAGCCAGGGTTCGATTCCTGGGAGCGACGTGTCTTTTGCTTATCCCTGCAATTTACGGTTCTAGCAAATTCGAGAATCCTGGTGCTTGTTCGAGGTGCGAATGTTCTACGCGTCGAACTTTCTGCGCCGATTATTCCAGAAGCTCACGCGTGTACATAAGGGGCTTCGCGGAGCGAGCCAGAGTCAGTTTTCGCCCCAGCGTTAGACTCTGCTATCACGCCGATCTCGACGCCCGCGACGCTCTGTTCTCTTCTGTTGTTATCTTTTGTTTTCCTTTTATTTTTGGGCACAAGTTCGCCCCATTAAACGTTTCAGTTTACCCCAGTTATTCTTTGTTTTCTTGGCTGTTCCTACGTGACAATATAACACACCCCAACACTTCAGTTCCACGCACAGCGCTCTGACGTTGACCTGACGGTACTAACTTTCACGGGAGGCTTGATAGCCATGTGGTACGTATTATTAAAATAGTTAATGTATGTGTTACTGACTACAAAAAAAAATAATCGGGGTTTTCTTGGCCCTACTGAAAAACATCTGTGTTTTCTTTCTGTGGTCTTTGATACGTACTTTAGCTATTTAATAAGTTATATCGCACCGTTATCAAGCCGCTCGTAAAATTTGGGGCCGTCTGTTCGACTCTAAGGCGCTGTACGTCGAACTAAAGTTTTGGGGTGCATTATATGGGACAAAAAGGGTGTAAGGTGATACCTTTTTTTTTTTTTTTTGGAGTGTATTCGGTTGCAAGTGTGTGAATGGGTCTTCATCTGATTTATGCAGCGTACCAAGAAGCTAGCTCCTAAGAAAGCGAACTTGGCTCGGCGTGAACAACACAGGGTACTTCGATAACGTAGTCAACTATACAGTCACGAAGCTCTGCCTATCGAGAGTAGAGTTTCTATTTTTTTCGGACTATTTTTTTTTTTTCGGACTACTAAGTCTGCATCTGGTGAACTTATAGTCAGGAAGATGTGGACTCCGACTTATTCAAATTATGTGAACTTATAGCCGAAAGTGTGACTTATAGTCTCCGCCGGACTAGAAATTAGATTTTCGACGGAAAAACAAAAGTGATTTTAGATAGCCCGCACTTGGTGCATACACACGAGGAAAGCTTTTCATGCGTGGCACACCTTGAAGAATGTCTGTTTTATTATCGCGCAAACAAGCTTCTATCATGCAGAAATCTTCGATAACATGTTCCATCCTTAAAAAAAAAAAAAAAACACTGTCACGGCATGTTATAATGAACGCCATAAAAAAAATTGTATAATCCGCACCTGTATATAGTCCGCACCGCTTAAAATTTCAGCATTTAAACATGTATACTCTGCGAACTATTGTGCGGAAAGTGCGGTAGTTCTATAAAACTACCTGCCTGACATTAATGTAAAACTTAAAAGGTCTTTTTCGTTGCCTATCCTTCTTTCTTTCTTCTTTCTCTAGGCTCTCTTTTAATAATACGACAAGATATTTCCCCAACAAAAAATAAAGAAAACACAAAAGCGGTATCTTGATTAAAAAAAAATTAAGATTTTATTGGGCTGGGGCATAATAGCCACAACTTTCTAAAATCGTAATTGATAGAGACCAGGTGACTGAAACACGCGGCACACGGCCCGCGGCCCGCAATCATCACGCGGCTGCGAAGCCCCGTTCTCATGCCTCGAGCGATACAAGCGCCATAAATTAGTTTCACGTCGTCGATTGATTCCCGCTGGAAATGGAGCTCTGCTCATATAACGTGTTCCCACACTTTGCACGCGCTATTTTATTTTTTTATTTACAGAAAAACCTGCATCGTCGTGAGGCAATATTGGAAAAAATAGGTTACAACACCAGAAAACGTATTAAAAATGTGCCGTGAACTCATCTATCGGCTACCTATTCCACTCTTCGATGGTTTTGGGGAAAAAGGAAGAAGCGAAAGTATCAGTGTGACCGCGGATATGGTCTGATTTTGTGTGGGTGATCTGTTCTTCCTGACACATAAAAGAGTTCCTTAAAAACAAAGAGAACATCTCTATTGATTACTAGTATAGTTTATTGTTTCTGTCTTTGTATTCTTTTGAACTGAGTGTGCCATCGTCTAAATATCTTCTCTTTCTCGCGTTAATCAACCGGAACGGCAATACCACTACTAGGCTCCAAGCGTGAGCTCATTGTTCAATGAAGCACCTCGGTTGCACGAACTCTCGCTCATCAGGAGCAACTGCTCCAGATGAAGCTATGAGCTCGGGCTTCTAGCTGCCAAAAAATATCTTTAGAATGCAAGTATTTTCTTGTTATGCGCCTATAAAAATCGTCATGAAAGCGAAGACTGCCTTATAAAGAGATATTTGTTGGCATGCCTGGTGAGTCTAGTGAATTGTGCGGCAAGGCAAGGACAGTGTGCTTGCTCTCGTTCTATTAAAAACCTGCCAGTACTTTGTCGTTTTAAATCTTGTTGTAACATCATGTGCGAGCCCAAAGTAGTTGTATATGCAAATAAAAGCTAAAGATCGCAAAACTGTAAGCTTACAAAAAGCAAAGAACACAAAGTTCTTTCTTTAGAAATTATCTGGGATGTTGCTAGGAGTGTCGGCTGCTTTGCAATGTGAAACACCATTGATGTTTGTCTGTTTAGTTTTTTTTCTCCAAAAATAGGAAAATATCCCTCCCCCACCTCTTTTCCGTTGGCCCTCGAACTTTCCGGGGTGGGCTATCTGGCCCTCACACTCGAATGAGTTTGGGACTCCTGCTTTCGACGATTGAAAAAGCTATCACTGAAGAAATCGTGGCGGAGACCATAAAAAGCGGGAACTCTCCACCTTCCATTGTGCAACTCAATGCTATACCGAGGCACGTAGCCCTGGGGGGGGGGGGGCCGTGGGAACCGCCCTTTCCCCCCCCCCCAGAAATCTTCTATTTTGCTGGGACCTCCTCTCCCTCCTCCCCCTCATACAGCATTTTGTCATAGGCGCCCCCCGAAACAAAATCCTGGCTACGTGCCTGACTATACCCTTTTGTTTTATCGACATGAATCAGTAAAATCTTAAAGATATATTTACTTCGAGAACGAAATGCTGCACGCATTGTAAAAAATACTTAAATACACGGTGCATAAATTTTGTATAACGCACGAGAACATTCTTAGCCATATCTCGCGATTGATTTTGACCTTCTTATATCAACTAATGACGCCTGTCCATTGTGCATATAAAGTAACTACCCAAGACATCAGCAATGGTCTTTTTTCTGGTGACTGCTCATACGAACATGCTCTCCCCTGGCCTTACTTTCCCCTATCGCCATTTTTGGAGGGGACCATCTCGCACAAGGAATATATTTAGCTCCTACCTTTACATGTACTTCATCTACTTTGACGAATCTTTCTTGAGTATTGGCAGTATACGAGGCATAAAGAGCAATGAAAACGAATATGGCTGCAAGATGCCAATGTGCTCTGACGGCCAGAGGCAAGTGGATCGAACGTTTATTGACATGAGCCTGAAAAATAAGAACCAACACGATTTATATCGTGATTTAAATCATGATTTAAATTGCACCGATTTGGATATGATGATATAAATCAAACACTTTTCACCAAAACTACTAAAAGTAATTTATATTGAACGCTCGTCTATCAGTGCCTGCGTCCCATGGGCACTTATTTTGTATTTAAACTTGAAGGGATACTTCAACGAAATTTGAAATATACCCGTCGTGTTCAAAACTAGGTTGAATATGATCCACAATACCCATAAATGAAAATCACACGTTTGTATTTTGAGACTGGTGGCTGTATTTTTCGTCATAAACGGCCCACTCTGGCAAGCGCGCTCGGAGAGCAGCCAGCGGAGAGCACGTGACATCTGGCGCAATCGTGACGTAGTTCGTCTCGGGACGAGCAAAGCTGCGGCGAGGCCGACGTCGAGGGGATGTCCAAGTCGTTCCAGCCACCGAAGTGGCTGGTTTTGTACAAATTTGAAGTGACGCGTTAACCTTCTATAACCCTGTAGAGGGACAATAGCGACTTCTGGGACACACAGAAGAGATTCTCGGGGACAGGGGAGTTCCTCCTTCCCCTCTTCTCTCGCGGTGGTCGGAGGCGAGACAGTTACTGTCACTACCTGTCAACGTTCCTAGACGGGCATTACAAACGAGGCGTTAGCGACATCCACCAGGGGCTCTTTGCTAAACGTTTAATTCGTTTTAAATTTTTTTTTTGTCTGTCTTGTTCAAGAAGATATTGGTGTGTCCGATGTGATACTACTCCTTTGAACAGATATCGACCAAAAACTAAGCGCCGAAATTTCGTTGTAGTATCCTTTTATTTAAAGAGTATCAAGCAGGAGAGATCTATATCAGGCAGCTATTAAAGGCACTCGGCTAGACATTAAAAATAGTCACTCTTTTCTTGCCAAGTTATTTCAATCACGTAAGCCTGATTTAAATCAAATAAGTCTGTAATAATGTAAAATAAATCTAATTGATTAATTTTTAACAAAATTCATGTTCTTTTGTGTGTTTTTGTTTATTTAATTTCCCTGGCGGTTACGCTTTGGCAGGGCAAGACGGAGGAGGCATGTTGATCTGTCCCTCATTGGTAGTTCCGTAGACACCTCCCCAGACGGCGCTCGTTACTCTAAAAAGGTTGACTGACCATCTCCTGCCGTAATTATATAAATATTTGAAAGAGTCGCTTTCTTTTTTTAGTTTCCTCAAGAGAAGCCATCTATCAACTAGATTATTTATTAATGGCGACGCAACAAAGTAAGAAAGTAATAAAAGAGAATAAAAAGAAGTGATCAGGTAGTGGCGGAAGCGCACAGGCCTACCCCTCGTACTTTTACAATTATCTCATAATTTTTGTTTTCTCCACGCGGTTACGCTTATTTATCAATAACCCTTTACGCATAATTCTATGCTTAAGGAAATTTGCATTTTCCCCTACACCTACCATGTGTACGTAAATCATTTATGACTTTTTTGATAGGATATTGGGTAATTTCACATAAATGTAGATAAATGCATCGCTGATTTGTACTGTCGTTCAAATGTAAATACAGATAAAACTTCTGAACCCAAGCACGCCTGTTTGGTTGAAGGTGACCCACTGGCTTGCGAGTTGTGACCATGAATCTTCCATTTTTTCATCAGTGTCTCCTGCTTTGCAAGGCCTCTCGCTCTCTCTCTCTCTCTCAAACACACACGCGCATGTTTGAATGTTTGAGTCCCGCAAGATTGGTTAACTTGTGAGTTTCTCAGGTCTCTCGAGCTTTATCAGGAACAAAGTATAGCGCGGAAAGCAAAGCCGTATCCAATCCGAATCGCGCATGCGGAAAGACGTATTACCATTTCTCCCGAAAGGCGCACTTTGTTCCGGATTCGTTCCGGCCATTTCGGTGAGCAGAAAAACAAAATGCCTTCCCCACCCCGACGGTCTCACAAAGTTCGCCGGACCGTGACGACGTCGGACGGGTCCTGGCCCTCGCCGAGCATTCCGCGAGGCATGGTCCGCGGTCTCCAGCCAATCGTGAAAGCCGCGCCGACCGGCGCGCTCAAGTCTCGATGCCGGCATTCGTTTACCGTTTTCGCACTAATTACTGCTGTTAATCAGTGACTTGTTAAGGTCTGGAACGTCGCGTGTTCCTTTCCGCTTAATTGGGCGATTATTCAAGTCCGTTTGGTGGCTGCACGTCTGCTGGCCTCTTGCCCGATTCCACCTAGGAGACAAGGCCTTCGCATGACGTCATCGTTAGTGGATTCCCAAAGCGCCCCAAGCGGCAAACACCCCGAAGCTCGGCGACAGTCACCGCAAAGTGGCAGACGCGTCCGTCTGGGCGTCGCCGCGTGCTATATCATCGCGTTTGTTGTGAGACGCCGCGAGACGCGTTGCTAGCAACGCTGACAAAAGCTAGGTGGCGCTGCGGGGGTCCACTAGTGATGACGTATGCGGGAAAAAGGTGCGGGTCTTCTACGTGATATTGGCTTGCCCAGCGTCACCGGCAGAAGCCAATTGCAAGAAACTCAAAATGGACGGAGTAAAATCAAAATGCGCATTGTGGAAGAGTGCACTCGTATCGTTTCTCGCGTATGCAAGCGGCTTTTGGGAGAGTTGCGAAAGATCGCGGCGACGTCGACAGTCATTTGTTTTGGCCCTGATTGGATTTCAAACTAATGATCCCATTCCGAAAGAGCGTGGAGGTTTCGCATCGCGAGGGGCAGTCACTTAGGCTCGTAAAAGTTTTGGCTCCTCGGTACGAGACTTTAAAACAAGAAAGGGACACGCGTGTGATTGGAGTGTTGGTGTTGTAATCAGCAAAGCGGTCGGGTCCCATGCAGTGTTCTCGCGATTAAATGTAACAATTCCCACTGTATGCGATAATAACTGCCGTATTTCCGGTGTATATCTCGCGGTATTTTAACAAAATGTCCGTCGGTGCTTTTTTTTTTTTTGTCATTTGTAGTATGGGTTTTGGTGTTTCTCAATTAGGGTGGCGATGTAGGGTGCTTGGTTCATACTGACAAAAGGACAAACAGCGCGCAAAAAACGGACAGTGTAGAAGTGCACACAGGACAAGCGCTGACTCTCAACTGAACCTTATTAAAAAAAAGAAAATAAGCAACACCGAACATATCATGGGGTGGTCAATCAACACGTGTCTAAAAATGCAATCTCTTGTTCAAATTCAGCGACGTGTGGCTGGCGCATTTCGTTCCTTTTTTTTAATCGCATAGGCTTCTCAAATTTCCCTAGTCATTCGGTCTCTGCCCTTGCCAATAATCTCTGCCTTTTAGAAGATGGGCCGACTCCCACAGCTCGCACAATAAAGGGGTAAGTGTCCCCCCCCCCCCCCCCTCCCCCACCGCTGCCCCTTCTGGCTGTAACTACAGGTCATGCTCCCGCAATCTGTGGTTAACGCACCTGCCCGTCTGACCAGTATAGTATTTCTTGCACGCAATCTGTGTAACGTATCTGGCGGTGTCATTGCAGCCACAATGAGTGACCACTTACCAATCTACATGCTTGTTGGCTCGAGGTCGGGTTATGGAGGGGTAGAGATGTCTGCCAAATTTATCATCGAAATTTAAACGCAAAAAAAAACTAGAGGTGTTTGAAGTGTTTCAGCCGACGAAGCGTATGATTACTTCATCGAAATTTCTACAAGAATTTATGAGAATTATTTTCGGTACAAGAAACAAATTGGCAACAGGAAAGCTCGAAAGCCCTGGGTAACAAGAGAGATAATTTAGTTGATGAGGGCAAAAGACGCGCTCTTCAACGAGTTAATTCGGTTTAGAGACCTAAGTGTTCTAGCGTTGTGAAAAAAAAAAAAAAACAAAAAAAAAACGAAATGCTGTGGCAAGCAAACTGCGTAAAGCTAAATGGACATATTTTCATGCTGTATTTGAGCTTGTTTCTGAGGTATGGCCTCCGCAAACGTGAAGCCTTCGAGCTTACTCTCCAAGGGAAGACGAAAAGTGGTTTGGCGTCGGTAGAAATATTTAATGACTTTTTTGTAACCATGGCTAAAAATGTAAATACTGACGATGCAATCCCATTTGTGAAGGGTGTCTTTAGCACACTTGTTTTTTACCCCCACTGACGAAAGGAGGCAGCCGCGGTTTTTAGCAGCCTTGGAAGTAGCCAAAGTAATGGCAAACAAGGCTTTCAAGTCAAACCTCTGCAACATGTGATTCAATCGATTGCGCCTTTTCTAACGCATATTTTTTATTTGGCACTTGAAAAGGGCGACTTTCCTTAAACAAAAAATGGAAATAGCAAAGGTTTCGGTTATTTTCAAGTACGGAGAAAAAACTTTCACCTGGGAAATTACAGGCCCGTTTCGGGATCTGCCGGTGTTTTCTAAGGGGCGACAGAAAATAAAACGTGCAAGATTAAACGCTTCTTGTGAGAAACATTCTGTACTAACATCAAGCCAGTTTGGTTTCAAAAAGGGACATTCAACGGAACTCGCACTATTAAAACAAAAAGAGCTCAAATGAAGTAACATAGAAAAAGAAAAGGATTACCTTGGGGGTTCTTTATTTATTTTTCAAAAGCTTTAAGCCGTCTAAACTAGGTGTCTCCAAACATTTTGGCTAAGGGGCCGGATTAGAGATCTGTCGCAGTCTAGGGACGGAAAGGAAACGAATATTTATAAACAAGGAAGAACTAAATAAATAAACCTAGGTAATAATTTAAACGCAGAAATGAATGTCATAGTTAGAACAAACAAAAAAGACACATAAGTTGGACGAAAATATATTTTAATTTGAAAATTAATATTTAGCATTTTATAATGTTAAACAAAAATAGACCCTCTTCAAAAGTCCGTCAAGCAACATTCGCAGTCGCCATTGCTTGGACACGAAGACACGAAGCGTGTGATGAATCCGAGTCCTCGCCGAACGCAGACGCAGCACTCGCGTCCAGTACACTTTAAGAAAAAAAGGTATCTATAAACCGTTTTACTGAAAAAGGGAGAGAAAGAAAAGGGGAAAGGGCTACCGGCGCTTTCCCCCTTGCTGGTTGTTTAGAAAGAGTGAAAGTCCCGGATGAGAGATATGGCCGGTGTTGGGTGTCTGCAGTGCCCGAACTTCGTTCGCGCTTTCTTTTCTGTTTTAAACTCGCAAACTTAATTAGAGCCACGGGATTCGATGGCGACAGTCCCCCGGTCATCGGGACACCATTGCTAGGTAATGGGGTGCACGAATAACGACAGAAAGCGTTGAATACTGTCCGAGGACCTATGTATAGCTTGCAAGGAATCCGGCAAGGCGAGAGCGGCTGCAATGTCTTTAAGCTCCATCGCTTTCTACATGACCCCAGTCTCCGGCGGCAGTGGATTGCGTCCGTAAACCGAAAAAACGTTTCCTCAACGCCATCCTCTCGACTGTGCTCGGAAGATTTTGTGGATGGAGCGCGCACCGAACGCTGTACCGCCGATGAACATGGGGTACACTCGCATGCAAGGTGCGTGCGAGTTTTCTCGAGATAATTGCTGTTTCAGCTTGTAAAATTTTGTAACTGAATTTATCTTAATATTGATAATTTGCAGTCGTGACTGACCCAATTTTATCATTTACAACACTTAGTTG
This sequence comes from Ixodes persulcatus, assembly GCA_013358835.2. Taxonomy (NCBI): domain Eukaryota; kingdom Metazoa; phylum Arthropoda; class Arachnida; order Ixodida; family Ixodidae; genus Ixodes; species Ixodes persulcatus. Next base: position 360,493 of record JABSTQ010009478.1, on the reverse strand, counting down.
AAGGCTCATTTCCGCCGCCGGGTGAGGCTGGAAATTGTTGAAACGTTAGTTCTATCGGGTATTCTGAATCGCGATCTCCTGCGCGATACCAGAGAGCCGGCAAAAGCGCTCCTATGAGTGCCCCTGGTATGTTGTTTCTGTTGATTGGGCACTTTGAAGCGCTGGATAGTTGCTGCAGGGTACGTCTCATGTGTTGCGATCTGCGTTTTCGACCCCAGTGTGCACGTTTCTTTGTTCGAGTCATGGCATCCGCCAGTGCGGCGACGGGGGGAGGGTGAGCAGCGGCAGCGAACGTGCCAGCGATAGAAATTGGAGGTGAGTGCTCAAAATATTGCATCAAATAGCAAAATAATTCGTGTCTGCTTTGAGGCTTTCTGCGGTTCGATATAAGTACATATACAACGTCTTCGTCGTTCATTCAAAAGAAAATATAAGAACACAGACACGCAAGATAAAAGCAGCGCAGCAAAACGATCGGTAGCAGCTCCGGGTGCTCACAAAACTTAATTGAGGTTCCCGTGTCGTGTATCGCTCGTTGATTACTGAAAACGACTACGTGAAATAGGCCCATTGCAAGCAAAAATTGATAAATGGTTCATCATTTTCAGTCATGCGGAACGCGATGGAACTTAAAAACATTGCAGCCGCACTCGCCTTGCCGGATTCCATGCAAGCTACATAGGTCCTCGGACAGTATTCGGCGGTTTCTGTCATTATTCATGCACCATATATCACCCAGTAATGGTGTCCCCATGACCGGGGGACTTTCGCCATCGAAGACCGTGGCTCTAATTAAGTTTGGGAGTTTGAAACAGAGAAGAAAGCGCGAGCGAAGTTCGGGCACTGCATACACCTAACACCAACCAAGCCTCTCGTCCGGAACTTTCATTCTTTCTACACAACCAGCAAGGGGGAAAGCGCCGGTAGCCCTTTCCCCTTTTCTCTCTCGCCCTCAAAATGGCGCTACCCACGATAAAACGGTCTATAGTCCTCCATAAAGGGAGGAACGCTCTTGTAACCTATGTGCCTTTAGAAAGGGAGAAACTTTCATCCTGAAAGCTGGGTAGCAAAGTTCCTCCGTCAACTGCATCTCATTATGGCGGCCCCGGATCGAGCAAATCGAACTCAATAAGGCTTAAAATCTATTGTACGGGGCGAGAAAAGCAGCAAATAAAAAAGTGTAACACGAGCTTTCTGTGAACTGTACTGATTTACAAAGGCAGCTTCCTCCCGCAGGTAAAGAAACTTGCGTTTCGAAAACAGTTACTCAGTCTTCTCGTCGTCAGCACTGCGATGTTGAACGGAGACAACCGATACCCAGCTACTTCGCGCACTTTGCGTCTTACCTTTGCTATTCCTCAAGCTACAGTTTCTTCGTCAACCGAACATCACTGAGGAGTGGTAAACCATTCGCGAAACCAAAAGCCGCTCTCAAAAGAGCAAATTCGAAGCAGCTGGTGCACGGTAATCAGAAATTATAGTGAAGCGTAAAAGAAGGTTAAATCGCTTGCCACCAGATGGCAGGGCCAAGCAGAGTAATTGCAAGTAGCTAGGCTAGGTGGCGCTAGGTACCGCCCTATTCATGTTCTTCAAAAAATATTATATTTGCTCACGCCACCATTGCGCTTCGGGACCTTCGGGAACCTTTATTATACACACATGTAGATACAATACGCATACCACTAGCATCAGCTGTACATATACATTGAATAAAGGTTAAAAAGCGCGAACAAACGAGGACAACGAAGAAATACCTACGACAGGACAGGCGCTTCACTCTGAACTGGATTTTATTAACACCATCGTCACCTACATTGCCCAAACCACATCGCACTCAATCGCCACGATCAGAGCCAACCATCCAGAACACAACACCATCTCACTCTGGAGCAAATACACAGACGGAGCGCTGACGCAATTGTTTTCTTTCTTTTGAGAGCCCAGCTCTTAGGCGCCCGTTTCCGGCATGAGCGGCGTCGCCGTCGGCGTAACCGCGCGGTGCATTATGGGAAATATCCCACAATGCACCGCGCGGGACCCTCGTGACGTCACTCGTGACGTCACGTGTGTCGTCGTGAGGGTCCCGCGCGGTGCATTATGGGCATTTTCTATAATGCACCGCGCGGGGAGAACGAGGAGGGAGGAGAAGAGGGAGGAGGACGAGGGGGAGGGGAGGAGCTTGAAGGATGAGGGGAGGAGAAGGGGAGGAGGAGGAGGGAGGAGGAGTAGCAGGTAGGATGAGGAGGTGAGGAGGAGGGAGGAGGGGTATACCCTCCCCTCCGTACCCTTCCCTCCTCTCCTCCTCAAGAGCTGCGCTCTAATTCGGCGTTACAGGGCGTTGTAAACGGCTTTCATTTTTTTATGTAAAATGCCTCTATGATCTCTCTTTCCGTTTAGTCTGCCTTTCTTAAAAACTTTGTGCCTATCAGGTCAGGTTTACACCCACATTAAGAGACGCGGGGTACCCCCCTAACCTAATCTCTAGTTGTTGTGAGAGCCTTCTTCAAAAGCTAAAAAGAAGTAAAAAAGGCAGCGAGGCAGGTAAAGTAAGGAAACGAGTCCAAATCATTGCGTACATGCATACCGTGTCTCATAATGTAAAAAAGGTAGCTGGCAGATACGACATTTTCGGCACCGTCTAAACTTGCTGGGATATGTCCGATATTGACAAGGCAGAAAAAAGCTCCGTGTTCCAAGAAACACGTGGTGAAATATACTGCGTGTGTCACCAATGTGGTGAACGAGATTCCGTTAAGTTGTGGCAGAGTCTACATTGGGCAGACTGGGCGCTGCTTCAATGATAGAGCACGAGAGCATAATCTGTGTGTGCCAACAACGCGGGGGGTCATCTTGCTGACCATTGTAGGCGATGTGGGTGTGCACCGGCCAGTCTGCCCGATATAAGAGCGCCCACAAGAGAAGGGAATGCGATAAACGACGCCTTTTACGCACGACACAGACTTTTTCCCGAGCTTTACCTTACATATGTTATATTCTGATTTTGTTTTTCCGTCCCTGCGTACACGTACAGCGGAACATAATCTACTTAGTTTGTTTTTGGCTGCGAACACAACATTTACCTCATATCTGGACGCGACGTTTTTAAGTCCGTGTGAAACACGGTCAAGATAAGGTATAACTGAAACTTTCTTTTTGTAGCGTGAGCTACACTGGCCAAGGTTGAGCAGTTTCGCGTGGCTCCCAAAGAGCCGTGCTGCGCATGCGCGAGGAGCAGTGACGTCACACGGCGCACAGCTGGCGCGCCGGAGCCGCCGCCGCCGCGCGCGCCTCGCCGGTCTGCGCATTCCAGAGGAGTGACGTCATAGCCGCGGCAGACGCACTGGCGCCGCCGCGTGCCCAGCTGTGCACCTCCGTTACGCAGTAGCCAACGTTACTAAAACACTCAGTTGGGAAACTCGCCGTCGAAACCTGGGCCGCTGGCGTCCACCGAGACCGAGCTAAATGCGACAACAGCGCCACTCTTTGTCATTTGTCTGTACTGTGGTCACCTTCAGCTTTTAGAAAGCCTGTTTTTGCGTAAAAACAAACGGAAGAGACTCTTTTTGTAGTAACTTTTATTGGAGTTCAGTACAAAATGAGGGGCACGTGATGTTTTTAAAATCTTTAGTCTGCAAGGTTTTGTGGCACAATTAATATTGTTTTTATACAACCATGCCTCACCGGTGCTTTCAGGTGGCGCGTCCCGACCTAGGTGCATTTTAACTTCGATAACAAGACGCGGCGCGTCCGCCGGGGAGACGGGGGCTACGCTCTTCTAACCCCTTTCACAGTATCAATAGAAGTGACGTGCGGTTCTTCGAATAGCCGCTGCGGGAAAAATGGCGGCGTTGTGTTCGTCATTAGCTCGTCTGACGCTGCACCGGAGCTGCTTGATAGCGCCTCTCATTTTGTGCGCGTAAGCTCACGCTACGTATATCCTGGCATAGCCGAGCTAAGCCACCGCAACTTTTTCTTTTCTAACTGGTTCTTCCAACATAAAATTGGAACTAAATTTTACAATTTTTATTAAACTTTCGCATGCTGATAAAATAATAGAGTCTGGGTATCGTGAATCCCTAATCCTTTGAATCTGGGAAGTGAAGCTAACGCCTATTGTGTGAACATATGATTTTGTTAAAGCGGATTTAAAACAGGAATATACTATGCCTCTTTTTACGAGTTTCAAATCTGCTGACTCGTAATTTAGCAAACTTTTTGATGTTCTAGGATGGTACAACCAGCAAATGTGTTCCTTTTTTTTTAAATTAAACCAGGAGATCTAAAAACTGAATTTGACTCTCTTTAGGGGTCTTATATGTGAACCTAAGGCCTTGACCAAGCTCATGGAATACTTTTAGTACGTAATCTCATATTTTTTCAAAATCGGAGTGTTCAACAAAGACCAAGAAATCATCAACATACCTAAAGATATTAATAGTGTGATTTTCCAATTTTTGAACTAGAACTGTACCTATCTTCCCGAGTAAAATCTCGCTTAGTACAGGCGCTATTATCGACCCTATACAAACACCTGAATTCTGAACGAACACTTTTTCCTCCCACTTTTTCTTAGGGACAGCAATCCAGAGGGATGCACAGCATTCAGCATTGATGTAGAAGACTTATACTACTCTTTGCCTCGAGATGAAATTATGCTAAGCGTTCAAGAGTGCATTTTGGAGTACAGCGACGAAACTAAGTTCAGAACGCAATGCGGAATCACAGTTGAGGATTTACTTGAATTATTGTCTGTGTATTTAAAATCTACTTTCTTAGGATGGGAGGAAAAAGTGTTCGTTCAGAAGTCAGGTGTTTGTATAGGGTCGAAAGTAGCGCCTAGTTCAAAAATTGGAAAATCATACCATAAAGATCTTTAGGTATGTGGACGACTTTTCAATCTTTGTTGAACACTCCGATTTTGAAAAAAAAACACAAAAAAACACTAGATTACGTACGAAAAGTATTTCATGAGCTTGGTCAAGGCCTTAGGTTCACATATGAGACCCCTAAAGAGAGTCAAATTCAGTTTTTAGATCTCCTTGTTGAATTAAAAAAAAAAAAAAACACATTTGCTGGTTGTACCATCCTAGAACATCAAAGAGTTTGCTAAATTACCAGTCAGCACATTCGAAACTCGTAAAAAGAGGCATATTATATTCCTCTTTGAAATCCGCGTTAACAAAATCAAGTGTTCACACAGTAGGCGTTAGCTTCACTTCCCAGATTCAAAGGATTAGGGATTCAGGATACCCAGACTCTATTATTTCATCAGCATGCGAAATTTCAATAAAATTCGTAAAATTTAGTTCCAATTTTATGTTGGAAGAACCAGTTAGAAAAGAAAAAAAAAAGAAAGTTACAGTTATACATTATCTTCACCGTATTTCACACGGACTTAAAAAAGTCGCGTCCAGATATGAGGTAAATGTTGTATTCTCAGCCAAAAACAAACTAAGTAGATTATGTTCCTCTGTACGTGTACGCAGGGACGGAAAAAACAAAATCAGAATATAACATATGTAAGGTAAAGCACGGGGAAAAGTTTGTGTCGTGCGTAAAAGGCGTAGTTTATCGCATTCCCTTCTCTTGCGGGCGCTCTTACAGGCAGACTGGCCGGTGCTTAAACATCCGCCTCAGAGAGCCCAGAGCTCCTTGAAAGGCACCGCGTTTTCATGTCTAGTGGTACATTGCCGAGACTGCGGGTGCGAACCACGCTTCGAAGATACCAGTTATATTATATCGACTCCACGACCAAACATGTCGAGAGATGGTTGAAGCGTACAACATCACGAAGAACAACAGGTTCGTGTGTGAGCCTACCTTCGGATGACCCTGACCCCCAGCGAGGTGAACTTTCTGGATTTAGGATAACAAGAGCTCCTTATACCCAATTCACACGGCAGTGTAAAGGTACCTTTGGCACATTTACCTGTAGTAAAGGGAGCTGGAGATCGTGATCACACTGGCGCATAAAGGTCCCTTTCGCTAAGGGAGGTCCTGTGTTAAACGGAGCTCACCAATCTCCCTGTGCAGCTACAGGGAGTAGCCTCGGACCCGCGAACTCAATATAAAAATCACAGATATATAAATATATCTTGTTTAATGCATTATAAGAACTTGAATATATATAAGTGGCAAATTATGAAATGATTGTGAAGGCAAATGTGATGAAATAATACATTAACGAGGAACGCTTACTCCAGCTACCAGGTAGCCGCGACGGAGCGTGGAAATCAATGTCTGCTACGAACCCGGACGCGACGGACCACTGCGAGCTCTTTTTCGAGGTTGTAGACGAGTCGTCCAACTCTCCCGCCCAAGATCCTTTATCCTCATCGTCGTCCATCCCTTTCGATGGCGTCACCGGCGTAACCGTCAGACTCCTACTTCAGTCGGAACTTTGCGGACAAATGGAGCTGTTAATCAGGAAAAGGTCACCCATCTTGCAATGAAATCTCGTAAACGCAGATGATATAGGGCCAGTGTGGCCAGAAGGGTCGAACGTTTTAGAACAAGACTCATTTAGGTGCGCCATTGGACTTAGAAAAAAAAAAATAAAGTGCCGCAAAAGCAAACACAAATACTATTTAGGTTTTAAATGTGATATTTCACACACAATGATCAAGAACTGCGCGTCAAACCGATTTTGAGGAATAATTGTTTATCACGTGCTCTTCTCGCGGTTTAGCAGGAATGTAATCGGCATCAACTCAAAGTGCTCCGTTTATTTATCCTGTGATCAAGAACGCCGTTTACTACAGGTACTTTCAGCTAAGGGACCTAAGCTAAAGGTACCTTACGCTGCCGTGTGAATTGGGTATTAGAAAAGAAAGAACAAAACAAGTACTACAATAAGACGAAAAAAGAAGGTGACATATTCCACGAGGCACCCAGCAAGCGTGCGAACATTTGACTGCATGTTTCAGCATGTTTTCATTTCATTGTCTTTCTTCGTTGTGTTCTATTCACAAACCAGTTGATAGTCAGCGCTTGTCTTGTGTCTCTTCGTCTTTTGTCCTCGTCCCAGTCGCGCAGTTTTTTCAACCGTGAGTATAGTTGAAAAACCCGAAGAGAGATGGCGCAAGTTGTACTCTCTCTGAAGGTCAGCTACACTAGCCGGGAAAGCGTTTCTCGAGATTCGAGCTTATCGCTTATTGTGGTGACGTCGCATATGGGATACACGAAATAACAGTGAGTGTGCAGGCGAGCTGGTGATAATGAATCATAATTGAGACGTTCTCCTACTGTTAATTTTTTCGACTTGATTTTTTTTCCTTACAGCAGTTTTAAGCTACATTATGATTCATTTAGGACGCCGTTTTCTGACGACGTTTGATGTTTTTGGCAGAATCCAAGATGCGTCGGAGGGATCTGATCTGGATCGCAGCTGAGATATAGATTCGATTTTGTTTTAAACTGTCCCGTGTTTCTAATATAGCATTGGATAATACGTCAATCTAGTGTTTTTAGAGTGGCCGTGGAATTGTTTTTGTCCACTTCTTAAAAGATTCGCACGATAAAACATCACGTGTGGTTTAGTCATTCGCACGATCTTCATGGCGTAGCAGGGATATGATAAAAGCCAAAATCGAACCTCTACAAACAGCGCGTCCTACACATACTAGCTTTTATTTATTGATTCTCTTCGCTGTACGAGATCTGCTGAAGAACAACCAGATTTCTACACCGTCGGCGCATACATTCCAAATCTGACAAGAACGCTCACTCATTCTCAGTCTCACCTGCCCTCTTCCGTTTCGAAGGTTCCAAATTCCTTTCCAAGGCCATTTTTCGAACAGTTCCGAGCGCATTGTTCATCTTTCCGATAACCCCCCCCCCCCCCCCCCCCTTTCAAAAAGTAAGATCTCCGCAAGCTTCTCCCGACCTTCCTCTTCACAACTTCCTGGAACCCCATCTCCCCCTCGACGATCAGAAAGAAACTCAACGCACACACAAAAAGCGAACGCAAAAACGCTTCCAGCGAGCGAGCGTTCGAGCGAGCCAGGTCGGACGAGTAGCGGACGGCCCGCGCAAATTCGACCACAACATGGCGGCCTGCACGAGAGAAGCAGACGGACTACCGATCTGCCAATTAATTATCATAGCTCTCCCGATGGCGGGGCTCCGATTGGCGCGCTTTCTGTCCAATCCGGGCTTTCCCAGGGCGGAGCGTCACTGCGCGTTTCCCCCCCTCGCGAGAGTGGTGCACGTCGGGTAACGGAGCGCCTCTCGCGCGGACGCGCTTCCCGAGTTGATCGTAGTCTGCGCTCGCCGAACTTGTGGGGTGCTCCGTCGACTGCTTCGTCTTCTCCGGCCGATCGCCGGACGGCCCATGTGACTTCTCCCGTGTCCAGTTGACACGCACGTGTTCGTCGTTCGTTGTTGTTGTGGTGGCGGTGTTCGGATCTGACGACGGGTGCTGACCTCGGTGTGGTTCTGGCCTTGGAGCACGCCGCGTGGTGCTCGAGTGACGAAGCGGCGAAACGCTGCGGTGGTGCTTGCCAGTGCAATTCCGGGTGGTTTAGTTTCTTCCCCGTGGGCCGACAAGCTGCCAAAATTCGTGTCAAAAACCGCATCCCGCTTCCAGCCTTCCGGATGGAACACGAGTCGGACGACATGGATGGTAGCATGGTGAGTTTCTTTTTCTTATGCCGACGATCGCGGCTTCCAATGCGCGTAAGTCTTGGCTCTTTCAGTCCATCGGTATCGGGTACCACACGACGGATTCCGAACATCATCCCTAATCGCGTCAAAAAAAAAAAAAAAAAAAAAAGTGATTACGAATTAGTAACATTTACGTGTATCAACTTTCCTTTTTTTTTTTTCTTCTTCTCAAGCGGCGGTTTTAGTTGTTTTGTTTGATTCGCGCGCTTGTCTTTGATTTCATCAGCGCACGTGTTGACGAAATCTCGTATCTCGTATTGTATTTCGGCGGTGCCAGGTGCAATCGGTACGATCAGGCGACTCGCGGAGTTGCGTTGGGCAGGACTCTTGCCCGGTCCGAAACCCGTTGACCATCACAACGGATTCTGGCGTCCATGGGAGGAGGCCGACCGGCGTAGCGGCGACGATGCCCGGCGAACGATCCCATGTCCGATAAGCGGCGAGCGGCTGTCAGTGATCACTTCCCCTCGGCGCGGAGGCGCGCCACGGCGCTTGTGCCTCTCTTCTTGTGATTTCTCGCTTCTGTAGAAAGGCAGGGGTGGGCTCCTCGCTTGCCTTCGCGCGGATTGCTCGCACTCACTGAATCGGCGGCGGCATTTCGAGGAATCTCGTCCTCCGATTATTATATACGTCGCCACCCTCTCTAGTTTATATGGATTTTTTTTTTTTTTTTGAGACTGGTGAGGTTTGGTGTTTCGGGTGTGTTCTTGATTCTTGGTAGCAGTCGGTACGTTTGTGTGTGTTTTTCATTTCGTGTGTTTGCGGCTGCGAGGGTTGGTCAGCCGTCTTCTCGAAGGTGGTGATTCATTGCACTGGCAGGTCCGGTCGCCTTCGTTATCAAGGTCACGCTGGCTATCGCCTCTCTCCCTTTCTCATTTCTTTCTCTCTTTCTCTTTTGTCTTTTTCTTTTTATAATGGGAGGTCGGGCAATGTAATAGCGGCTTGCCCAACGACTCTTTTTTTGCTTTTAGGCGGTTCCAGATCGTTTCCATTGACATTGAATTGTGCCCGCTCCTTGCGTCGGACAGTTTTCTTGCTTTCGTTTCCTGCCCAAGCTGTTTCATCGGTGTTTCTTTTATTGAGCTTGTTTTTTATGTCGATGTCGACCGTTGTTATGCCGAAAGCACGCGTTGATACTTTGGGAATTCACGTTGCATCGAAAGGCCGATTCAAATGAGCTTTGATACAAAGTCGCCGGAAAGTGCGCGCAGTTTTGTTCGCGTGCACTCTGTCTTATCATTATTTCCTCCGTGTCGTTTTGTGGTTCTTACTGCGATTTTACAAGAATAAATTGGTTACTTAATAGATTGTGAGGACTGCGCAAGTAGCGATAAGTGGTAGCTTTCCTATTTACTAAGGGCGACCCCACTTTCGCGAATTTAAGCGACGTTACAAAATATCGCGAAAAATTGGTCTCGCGGATGTTTCCATCCACGGTAACGATTACGTAGCATGTGACTTCAAATCGCAAAATTGTGTCCCAGCGAAATACTTGTTCCAAAAACCTACACGTCTTAAGATTCGCGAAATATGGAGGCCTCGAAAATGAAGTCCTTTGCGGTATTTCATTTTATCGAACCGGACAATTCACAATTCCCTATCACTTTTTTTTTTTTTTTCCGTATATAGCAGGCACAAAGCGCTGCTTGACCACGCTGTTTTGAAGTCTCATTTTCTCTGTTTTTGTGTTTTTATTTTATTATTTCTTGTATTGTTTATTAGTGGCACACTCGGCAGCCTAATTCGGGACTGACACGCCAGCTGCGTACGAATGGGACACGGACCACGCGATCATCTTCCAGCGATGCATTGCCTTGGGCTAGTTAGTGCATGTTTAAAAAGAACAAAAAGCCCCAAGCGCACCGGCCCGCGATCGTGGAATCATGGGAATGGTGTTCCTTCAGATCCCTAGTGATCGGTGATTTCGACCAATTCCATGGTTACACAGTTTTGAGCGTAATTCGGTGTCACCCTGAACGGCAGAGCCCAAGGACCCGTCATATCGCTTCTAAAATTTCTCCTAAATGTCAGCGGTTTTGATACTGTGCATGCGGTCTACCTTTCAACCTGGCTGAGGTGCAGAAATCTCTTACAATATCATAATTCTCGTGATTGTTGTTTTAGCAGGAATTGCTTAAAAAAAGAATTCACAACAACCAAAACCATATTTCGCTTGGAGTCAGCGGGGCTGTTTATAGCATTTTTAGCGTCTTTACCCTTATATCACCGTCTTTGAAGCTGTACGAGAATGATACTTATGTACGAGATTTCCGCCGCTCAGCCAGGTTTCACCCTGCTGTGACACCGCCACGATCGCGACCGGCGACAACGTGACACTTGATGACGTCGTCTGCATGCACAGTATCGAAAACGCAGGTATGGACGAGAAATTTGAAGTATATGACAGGTCCTTGGGCTCTGTACAAGGCTTGTTCATGGGGACTCCGAATTATACTCGAAACTGGGTGACCATGGAATTGGTGGAAATTGCCGATTACTAGGGAGCTGAAGGAACACCGTTGCCATGATTCCTCGAATGCGGGCCGGGACACTTGGGGGATTTCGCGAAATGTCTAATGCCACGTCGCGTATTCCCCGCGTGCCAAAAGCCTCGTCCTCGCTGCCCCGTCCCACCTTCTTCGCGCTTCAACCATCATTGTACCATGTCTTACTCTAATTCGTTGAGGGTGTACAAAGGCTCTTTTAAGTGAAAGTAACAACAAAATACTTAGCTTGCATGTGACGTCATTCGCGGCCATGACAGTATTTTGTGCGCCGCGAGCGTTCGGTTCGCTGTGTTAGTTGCAAACCACAGAAGTTGCAGTTCGAAAAAACTAGTGAGTAGAAATAACCTTCCGCAGCAAACAATGGCGACACTTGCAAGGTTAACTTGAACCGCCAAAAAGCTTTGAAATGACCTACCAGTGTCCTATTGCGTAAATCTGCATCACCTGCAATGCACTCCGCTGTCATGCATGGAGGGAGCTCACACGCAGATTTAGATTTTTTATACCTAGATTGATACAAATACTTTTTTTTTACACGTTGTAAGAAGAGTGCAACTGGTGTTTGCTGCGGTGATAAGTATGGCGTCATGAGCTGCAGGTTAATATTTTTGACAGAACCCACTTCGTCGGATCTGTGAATCCGCGCCTGCTTCAGAGTCGACGAAAGCTTTGGTTTAATGCTTATTGCTAAAAGTCGTCACTTGAAATGTTTTGCCATGTGACTGATATGTTCTGCTTGTTTTCATTTCTAACGTCGCAATACGTGAAAATGTTTAACAAACGCCTGAAGAACGGGAAGTTTTATCCTGTTATTTCTTACTTGAGGCCGGGGCACGGCATGATTACGTCAAGCAAGGTCGCGTGCACACTTACTGTCCCTTAGTTTAAAGCACAATGTTCCGCCATCCATTGTGGACCCGGCCACCCGTCACGAGTTTCTAGAAACTGACGCTTTTGAAAACGGGAGCAGAAATGACGGGGCGTTTGCCGCAAGGCGTTTGACGCGGTGTCTTTCACATCGGGTGCTTTCGTGTGCCACCCTGCTGGGACACCGCCACGACCGGCGACAACGTGACACACGATGACGTCATCAGGCGGAAATCGAGGGACGTACGCGGTAAACACAACAGTCGGAAACGCGTTCCAGGGACCACTTTTAGTACGCGGTCGGAAACGCGTTCCAGGCACCCTACCTGCGCGTCGCGGGTCGATAACCGCGACGGTCTCAGCTGATCTGCGTATCGCCGACATTGTTCTCCTACCCGAGTAATGCGTTTACGTTGGTTTTTGTTATCAAGCGGTTAGAAAAAAAATTGACGACGTGTGCTTGGCGTCCATTTGATGTGAATGTAACCACCTCGATAACGCTGTCGATCGGTTTCACGTGCACTTCGCGTGCTCGTGTTTTTCTTGCACTAAGTTTAAGAGGGACGGACAGGGGAGGTCGGTGGCCGAGTATATTGCCGAACTGCAGCTTGGAGCGCGTGGAACGAAAGCTGGCACTGCAGAACCAAGAGACCGTTTCAATCAGGACGAGCATCGTACCGGCGTGGCGTAGTGTGTCACTACTGCCCCGTGCATGTTGAACCCCACTGGCTGGCGGTTGTAGCCTAATCTGTACTGCGGAGACGCCGGACACCCGTTGGGGCCGATCAACTTTCCGCTGTCCAAACAGGCACGTAATTTTTAGGAAGGGATATTTGCATGTTCAGCGCGTTTTGTCCCACAAGGTGTGCGTGGGCGCCGCCATGACCGACCTTCAGTTTTTTTTTTATTTCCTCTTATTCCGTTTACTTCACTCCATCATTAGCATAGTAGGCCAGTTTTTTGTCATTTTAGATTCTCAAGAGGACGTCAGCAATGACGGATGTAATCTGGCACGTGTGCGAAGCGTCTGTATGTAACGTGCGGGATATAAATACACTGAACAGACGCCAAGTTCCATCGAGAGCCACTACATAGTGCTGTCCTGAGAGTGTCCATTCTCTGATCACCTCGAGGGCTCCGCCATTTCGCTATTTAGGGGGGGAGCCAGCGCAAGGGACGATCGTTCAGACTCGAAAATGCAATCTTCTGAGCTTTGGGCAGGTATACGGTTTTCGGAAAGCCCGAGCGATATCGTTTTACTCCGACCAACTCGCCCTTCCGCCGTCTGTTTTTACCGCCTTCATCTTTCCCCTTCAAACGTCTTCTCGAGCCTATCCACGCAGCGCTGCCTATCTTGCGTCAGCATCGTCGACGGCGTGTCTTGCAGCGTCTCCCAGACGAGCGCGACGCCTGCACGCGGCGGCTCTCATCGGGCTTCAGTGCGTTTGCCGCTAGGGGCGGGTCGGGGTTCCACTAACAATGACGTCATGGGCAGGCCTTGTTTTTATGGGAGATGTTGGTTGGCGCGCTTGTTCTACGTCATCTCGCAGTCTATGAAATATCCGGCCGTCGAATATACGTCACTACGTCCCTCCATTGCTGATGTATAAAACTCCATGAAAATGACGACATGAAACTGGTTTTATACGTAACGGACCGTGAGCGACCGCGCGACTTCGCCACTCGTCTCGTCGTCTGCTGGATCCTTATCCCTGGGGTCATTTTTTAATTAAACGCGAAGGTTCTGCGCATAAACAGTGCTTAGAAACAACTAAACAATGTTGTTGGGAGTATTTATCATTCTGTACATTGTGCAGTAAGTAAGCAAAATGAGGTTTTTTCCTGCATGTTTCGTGTATTTGTAAGAGGCGTGCGTGATCGTTGATGGACCATCCGGAAATTAGACCATTAAGATTGCGAATTTGGCTGGTGCTGTCCTGTAAGCTACTCATCTTGCTGTCGTTTTTTTTTTTGTTTTTTTTTGCGTATATTCCCATATTATTATAGTTTAGCCGCTAACTTATGCCACCTAGCGTCAAATGTCGCTTTTCAGAAGGGAGGAAAGGCAAAACGTGCAAAATATTTTAGCGAACACGAAATGCGCCATGTGGAATCACCTATACAATTTGAGCAGAGGGGTCGTTGTTTTGTTAAGGTTTTCACCTAAACCTCCCGTATATTTTACAAAAATTGCCCGGATTTTTTTTTTTTTTCTTTTCAACCCGTGGCAACATTGGGCTTTATCGTGGACGCGGGCGCCTGTCGCCTCGGGTCCCTTGAATTGCGTCAGGGCAGCTCGTTGATTTCCTCACTTCACAGGCCCGCACGTCAGCGTCGCCATTTCCTCACTAAATGTCCAGATTAACCTCGATCTGGTCGCAATTAAGCTGTGTCGTGATAAGGAATTCTCGTCTGCGGGGATAAGGGCTCTGGGTATCTGCGGCGAGCGAACGGGGACAGATTTTTTTTTTTTTTTTTTCTGCACATCTCCGTCTTTTTTGAGGCAGCAACGGGGCGAAAATTCCAGCGCAAGACGTTGGTTATGTTTCGTGTTTTGGGGGTTTCCGTGTCCTCGAATTCGGGGAAGGTTTTTTTTTCGAAGTTTATTATTTTCCCCGCAGATTCCGTGTTTTTCGGTATACATTTTTTTTTTTTTTTTTGCTGTCGGACAAAAACATCCGGGTTTTCGGCGTTTAAGTCGAAGAACATTGGACACGGGCATAGGATTCCCTGAGGATTCCCCAACCTTTAGGGAACATATCCGTGATCCGAATACCTGGAAAACGTCCCTGTACATATATACCAGAAGGAAACGATGTCGTTTCATTGCGAGTTATGTTACGGGTCGACGGAAAATAAAGCTGTAGATAAAGATTTTCGTCCCGTGAAGCTTGGGTATTTCTTATTCCAGGCTAGTTCAAATTCGATGTTTTTTTGGTTTTCCGCGATTTTGATAAAACAGGCTCGGCGGTTAATCTTAAGGGTTTACCGTACTGAAAACAAGGAACCGTAGTTATGGTTTACCGCCGCAGAGATTCTCAATTTGCGATATGCGCCAAGGAATTAGACATAAACTTTGCGTTCCACCACTATAGTTTGGTCCGGACTTTTTTTTTTTTTCGCAAACCGTCAGGTACGCCGGCGAAAGATGAACCGTTTCAGCTCATATTGTCCGTGGTTCTACGTTCTGCGGCCCTTTGGATTTGTCCATCAATAACGAGGGTCATGGATGGACGGATAAATGCTAGCCGCTGTATCCTTTATTTCAGGTGGTAGCTTCCGCCCCAGCTAGCCTAAAAACCTTACTGTGTGGTTGTTTTTTTTCTTAGATGAGTTTATGGCAAAGTTTTGCCTAATACGAAATTTCGTTAAGAAAAAAAGAAAAAAAACAATAAAACAAGCTCGTCCTTCTACTTGGTTATCAATTCCACTCGACTTGACGCTGATTTCGGCATTTGATTTCTGCTTCTCTAAAGCCAGAATCGCACTGCTCGTACATGGTACAAAAGACGCGGACATGGTGAGGGAATTATCGGCGGACACGCCTCAAGTATTTCCTAAGCATCGTCATACGGCTTCCTAATTGTCTGGAGACAGGTTTTATATGACCGATGGAACTGTCATCCAAGGAAGGCACATGCCTAAGACAGCTTCTGCACACTGCCTTTTGTACGATGCATTAGCGCTGTGGCCGCGAGCATCTTCTACCCCAAAATCGCAGGGACCTTCCTGCTCGGTGTCAGTGTGTTCCGCGTATGGCATGCACTCGCGATTCAAGGTGGACGGATGAATGCTAATGGCTGAACCCCTTTATAACGGGCGGTAGGTTGCGCCACAGGGCGGTCTGATTCGCCGATTGCAAAGGGATATAGGTGTGTTATCGTCCTCTTTTGACCATCCTTTGTTGATTTTATCGCCGCGTCCTCTCTCGAATAATTTCCGACAAAAACTGGCTCGAATTAATGCGTGCGCCGATACCGGCGGTACACTGTTAGCGGCGAGATGTTTTGGTGGCGCCTTCCTATGGTTTCCTCTCGTGACGTCATTACCTTACGAACAACAAGTTCGACGGTGTTTATAATTAGCATGGTGGAAGCTTGAGATCATTGCGCTCTGAAACCAACACTGCCAACATCTTCAAAATTGAAGTTCTTACATTACTCTTATTTCTATCGATGAGAAAAGCTTTGCCGACGTCATAGTCAGCATTCGGCCAATTGTGGAAGGCCGATGGACGCCATATTTGAGGGCGATGTTTAGAGCGCATTCTCGGAACGAGCTCGCGTTAATAGGCTGCTAAGACCGGCAGTCTTGATGGTGCGGAGTGCACGTGGCGAAAGAACTGTGCAAGCTCGTCGTCAGCACGCGCTCAGCAGTCGTGCACGCAGTTGCATAACCTCGAACCAGCCAGTAACTGACGTACCCTCGACCTGGTGAATTTTTAGATTGCCCGCTGACACAGGGTATGCAACCGCCAAGGGTATGGGCGAAAAGGCTTAAAAACGGACGTCGTGCATGAGTTAGTTCCGAGTGCTCCTTTTTACCGTGCTGCAATTTCCGAACATCTACGGTTGTCTGGCTACCACTGCGTGGTCTTCGGATGGATAAATAATGTTAAAAAGCATAAGAACAATAGCAGAAAGTGTGCCATGAGCACAAGAAGCTGCAGCGCGAGTGTGGCTGCAATGTTATCGAGCTTCGCATTTTCCCCAAGAATCCTTATTTATGAAGTCAGTCGATTGCGAGCTTGAATCGCGAGAGATTCGTATCAGACTCAACGTCACGTTTAAGCTCACGACCACTTTGTCTACGACAAGAGGACCGATTTTAATTCCCGGTGCAGCTGGTCCAATTAGGTTATCACTGCAAACCCCACTGTATTTGAAAGGTATGAAAACGTCCGCATGCCACCACTCAAGATGGAGCTATCAAATCCCGAGAGCTTACCTGCATAGACTACATTAAACTGCTCATATATACTTCGCTGTGGAAACTCAATCAAAACACCCCACCGTCTTCGTCGTCGTTCTCTCGAGGAGGCAAGGTGATGACCTGTGAGTAGCCAGCTGGATCCAACCGGACAAGCTCCAACCAAGTCATTGCAGCCCACCATAGCCAAGTCTAGCCAAGTTCCCCCCATACCCACACCGTTGCCTACCCAGATAGATGTGCTGCCAGAACTAGCCGGTATTTCTTTTTCTAAGCCGCTAGACGGCGTCGTCGGCGCCGCGCATGGCTCCTCACTGGTACCTCATGCATGCGAGCATCTGCAGCGTGAGCGTTAACGTAGCTTTGGCAAGCTTGTAGTTGCACACGCACTTGCCCGCACGCACATGACGGCGGCCAGATGCCCTGCTTGCAATCGTCTATGCACACGATATAAAAAAAACTGCCCTTCACGTGCTTCTTTTCGCTTAAAGGGATGCTGAACCGATATCTGAAGTTGCCGAAATAAGCCCCGGACAAGCTTCCCGGGACCGCACTATACCTAAAAACGCTATTCATGTAAAGGGATTGAGATCGGATTATTATATTTCTTGGAATGACGACCGCTGATTGAGCCAGAAGCGCCAGAAGCCTCCGATGCGCGCGAGGCCCTCTGGGATTACTCGCAACGGAACTGACGTCAACAAACTGCAACGGAACTGACGTGAACAAGTCGAGCTGCCGACGCGCCACAGCGTGGAAGAAAGTTGCGCTTTGAATAATAGTAGACGGATGCCCGTCGCGTTGGAAGTTTGCCAACTAATCCAGCCAAGTTAGCTGCGCACTACCTGCCAGCCACCCTGCACCCTGCCACCCCCAGTCCACTTCTGCACCTGCGTCGTAGCGACGGCGGCGACTTTGGTCTGTGGGTTTTTCGGAGTTCGGCGATTTCTTTCCCGTCCTGATAATTTGGCCATGACGACGGCGACCACGGAGACTTCGACAGCGCTGATGTTTGATGCCGCCAAGATGCCGCTTGCTCGCGACGCTCGCTAGGCCGTTCGGCGCCGCATAGGTGTCGTGTCAAAAACGACATGATGAACACTGTTCGACAAATTTATCAGATAAAATTGAATTTCTTTTATAAATATATCTCATCGTTTCGGGACGGGGTTCGCACGTCGCATTTCCGTTTCGTCGCGCCACCACGCGGCGTGAGCGCACGCCGGAGCCAACGAGGTAGGTCGGAGCCAACCGAGCCAACTTTGATGGCTCACCATAGCCGCGTTCTGCGTACTACAAGTTTGTTGTCGTCACGAAACGAGCTTTCAAAAAACTCACCAGGTGCACCTTAGAATATTTATTTACATAAATCATATAATTTAGACTACTTTATTGTTTCAAGTACCGTCATTTAAGAGCCATTCGTGTGCTGTAAATATCAAAGCGACAAAGAATTTAGATTCTGTTTTTCGGTTCAGCATCCCTTTAAAGGATGCATGTACGCGAGCATAATCGAAAGCATTTCTTTCTTTTTTTTTTTTACAGTGCAAGTGGTGATCTTCTGCACTGCTGAAAGTCACCACGAGGAAACAGGTTTAGGACAGTTTCAATTAATCTCCAGTCGGCTGCAGGAGCAGGCCGGGCGGGCTCCGCTAGTTTGTGCACTTAAACCCGCGGGTCTTTGAACAGAAAATCGAGGCTGGCCGTCTTCCCATTGAGATGCGAGTTGTTTGTCCTCTGACGATACGAGCGTGTTGGCATGACTCACGCCACGAGTCAGATGTGACAATCGCGGTCGCAATCGGGATGCGGGTTAGGCTTTTCACGACGTTGCCATCGCTCTCATTACTCTTTTATTGCTAATATATTTCATTTCTCGTTCTTTTTTTTCCCCTTCTAATCTGTTTTTTTTTTTTTTTTTTTTGGGGGGGGGGGGGGGGAAATCCAGAGTTGATGAGGCGATATCATGCCGTTGTCAAACTGCCTAGGCGTGCGTTGTTTGCTCCGATTATAGCGGCAACTATTCAGTTATGTCTCATTATATTTTGTGATTTTGTTCGTTCGTTTGTTTGTCCGGGGGATCGCTCTACGCTGGCAATTTGTCTCAAGTGTCTGCGGAGGACGCGCCGAACCCAGCAGCCTCCCACTGGTGGCGAGGCTTAAAAATAAAGCGGTGCTGTCAGTTTTTTGTGTTTTTTTTTTGCGTTTTGCTTTTTGTTTTGGCGGATTTTTATTATTTGTTACGAGTGGGACAGCTCAGCCTGCGAGTGTATTAGGCTGACTTACCACTTTGCTTCTTACAACATTGATCCAGCATGGGAACAAAACAATATACACCGCTCGCCTCTAGGCGGACATCCGTATGTGCGGCCCTGAAAAAAAAATTCAAGAATTTTTTTCACCGCAAAATTAAACTCCGCATCGCCGACCGCTCATTCTGCGCCCGAAGGTAGCGCTAGAGGTCACAACCAGATGCCAAAGTTTCAGCGCGAACCGATATTGTATACGGAAGTTCAGATCAATTCCCAATGTTCTCTGATGTTGGAAAATCCTATTCCCGTGTCTTATTATTATTTTTTTTTTAATCAAGTCCCGATGAACGCCGATTGTTTTGTTGTTTTTTTTTTGTATTTTTTTTCTAATTCCGGAAATCAACACTTAAAAACACGGAAACTGTGTAAATCAGTAAACCCCGTTTGCGAAGAAAAATAAACTTATCTATCAACGTCTAGAGACCAATCAGGCGAAATAAATGTCCCGTGATCCGGCTTCGTTTTTTCGGTATGTGATAGTAAACCGTGATAGTGGGTGATAGGAGCTTGACGACGCATTTTTGGCTCTGTTTGGTTGGCTCCATCGGATGGTAGCCTTGGCTGCACTCGAACGTTCAAGGGGCACTCGACTGCTCTTTGTGCAAGCTTGTTTTTGATGGAAACTTTAGTCACAAAAAACGACCAGTTCTAGATGGCAAGACGGCACCTAAGTTAACTTCACTACTGCGTGGTTCACGTTAAGGACGCCAGTCTATACACCACGCAGGGTGGAGTATAATAATCAGGAGGATTTATCGAGCACTTTTTGCCAAAACAATGCTGAAAATATTTTCTATTTACCTCTCGTCTATCAGTGGCTGCTTCCCACAGACATTTATTGCGGCAGAACCCAGGATCCGCAGTTCAATCCCCACCCCTGCCCGTTTCGATCTGGATGAGCATCGTACCAGCGTGCGGTTGTGTATCACTACTGCGTGATGCATGTTAAAGACCCCAGTCTAGCGGTAGTACTCCACTGCCTCAATTTCTCATCTACGGCTGGGAGACTCGTCCCCCGTTGAGGCAGACCAAGTTCTAGCCTGCATAAACATACATACAACGCATTTATTATTGGACATTTATTTTATATTTAAGGTAAGTAATGATCGAGCACAAACGATTTATATAAGGTAGCCATTAAAAAAACAATCACATCCAGCGATAGAACAGGTCACTCTTTTTGAGCTGACCTGATTTAAATCGTGTAAGTTTTGCTTAAATAAAAAAAAAAAAAAAATGACTAATTGTTTAAAAAAATAAATAATTTTTTTCCACTCCGCTTACACGACATTGATTTGGCTGCGATGGCTCGTGGCGTCCGCTGTGTCCAACGCAGGGTAAAACGAAGTGTAGGTCTTTTTTTTTTTATTTTAGAAAAAAAATAACAGTTACGATTAAGCAATCCGTTATTGCTGGCAAAGATACGCTTTTTTTTTTTTTTGGCTCACGTTTGATGATGGAGTGTCCGATTGCGGGTTCGCGGCGCAACAACACGTCGTCGTCGTTGTGTATCGTGTTTCGCTACTCTCCATCTTTGCTTTCTTGCTAGGCCGTCTCGCGGCTATTCTTTCACTCGCGAGCGGAAAAATTGAACAGGTAGTCCCTCCGCGATAAGATAGGCGCCCAGCAGAAGGCACTTCCACGGGCCCAAGATAGCCGCTGCTTCGATGGGGTTTACACGGGGTCGGGCACCGCGGATACACGAGCGAGAAAGGTGTTGAAGCTCGTAATCGGACGGCGGTGGACGCGTTTCTGCTTCCTTTTTTTTTTCCCCCGGGTGTTCGTGCGTGTGTATGTCTATCACTTGATTTGTGTAGGTTTTTCGCGCATTTCGAAAGTCAATCCTGGGTCGGATTTCACTTTCAAGCGTTTCAGTGATCTTGCTCTCCGGTCGACAGGTATACTTGGAGCAATCTATATAAGAGGCGCGAAGGGTGCAACTTACGCGAGCTTGATCATGCTGACAAGGAGCGGGAAGCGCAGGACGCGTTCAGCGTCAACATGCACCCGTCGGAAAAAACACCTCGCAAAATTTGAAGCCACGTGACGTCAATTTTCCCGCTGTGTTCAGCGGGGAAATTGGCGACACGCTACGTCCGCTAAATTTAGCAGGGAAGTTGACGTCACGGGACTTATCCTATGACAAGCTGGCGTGTTGGTGGGTTCCGCCGGATGACGTCAGAAAGGCGTGATTTTATCGCCGGCAGCGATCCTGGCGGCGTCACTGCAGCGGCGGTGGATATGGCAGACGCCTGCTGCAAGTCGCTTTCCAGTTTGTTTGACAGTCCGCGGAAGCTTCGGCAGCTTGGAGTTGGGACGCCGCGACGACAGCGACACTCGCGTTCCCTCCTGCTTTCTCCCGGAACTTCTACGCTCAACCGCCGGGATGGCGATATCCGACAGCAGGACGCCCCGGCTTCCGTGACGTCATTCGTTGCCACTACGGGGCCACTTTCGATGCACGGGGGGGGGGATAGGACGCTAAACACATCAGCTGAGGGTGCGTTACGGGTGGGCATCTTTAGTTGCCAGGGTGTTTCGCTGTGCATCTGGGCAGTCGCGCAACAACCCTTCCATCTGTCTGCCCGACACCAGCAGTGTCTTTTTTTCTTACAGAGATGATGATGATGAACGTTATGTCGCGTCCCCGATGGCACGTTTTTTATAACTGTGAAAACAGTCACTAGTCTTGCTTTTGCCCCTTCGCTACATCTTTAAAAGGCTCGTTGGAACCTTAATGAGATGTCTTCATCTGTCCTACTTTGGATTATTTTTTTTTAATGTTTAGCATTATGTTCTTTTTTTGTGTGTAATCTGCACACTGCTAAGGGCAAGAGGTGTTTGGGTTTACCCAGAATGCTGCAATAAACAATAAACTTGCGCTAACGGTAACTAGACACAATTATGTTTTACGCGTACTGCGTTACTTCCAAGCGTCCGAGGAATAGATGCGCAGGTTGCGTTTTCCGCATTTCACAAAATCGAAAAGCAAAGCACTTACCATACGTGCGTTCCTTTTTTTCGTTTTTTTTTTCTTCCTCTGCAACGGTGCTTGCTGCTTTATCTCTCTCGGCCAGATGACGCATGCACGATTTTCTGATGACCTCAAATACGCCTTTGTTGATGTCCAAGGAGGGAAAATAGGCCACATGCATGGCGATAAAGTCGGAAGAACAGCTTGCGACTTCACTTGATCTTTGGTTGATCCCTCCATCTCTCGCTTCCTCTCTTCCCTTTGCGTAAAGCATGTGTCATATAATCCCCAACTGATCTCCACATCTATATTTCCAGTGACCTTCGAAGTTGTCAAGGTTCCAAACTCATTTGCGATAAAGACGCTACAATAAACGGAGCCATTGGGTTCTCATTAAACGGCATCTTGGAAGAGTGAGGCAGAAAGGGCTTTCATAGAAACAGGATGATAGTATAAACCAAAAAAAAAAAGCAAAGAAAGAAGGGGGGGGCTGCATAAACGACATGTTGGAAGAGTTATTCGGGGGGAAACTGGGCCCTCATATGAACAGGATGATAATATGAAGAAGAAAAAGAAAAAAAGGGGTAGGGGCTGTATATTTCCACATAATACTCGCAAGTGTCCGCGTTAAACGGCATTTTGGAAGAGGGTCTCGTGATGGAAACAGGGCAATGTGAAACGGGGCTTTGTGGGGAGGGGAGTGGAGCATGTTTGTTCCGTTTTGGGGATCACAAGTGCAGAAGTTTCTCTGGGTGGCGTAAAGGCCCGGTCCCACTGAGGCAACATAACACGTTGTCCAACAGTCGGGCAACTTGTTGCTCGCTCCCCGTGTTGTCCGACAAACCTCGCGGCAACAGCAGGACTGCATGGACGACAGCTAAAATGTGGCCTCGGTATGACAGCTTTCGGCCACAAAAACAGCAGCAACTTGTGTTGGACGACCGTGTGTTACCCTGATCGCTGGCCGAGCGAATTTCGGGCCGGCAACACGACAACACATATAGCTTCCATGGCAGAGATAGCTCGCTATCAATAACGTCTTACTCACATAAAGGCTTCGAAAACGTTATTTATCAATAATTAAGGCTGGCGTTCAGCTAAAACAATTTGATGAAGGTTTTTACTGTGTAATTATGAAGAGGGATTATCGAAATCGTCACAGCTACGGTCGTGAACGTTCAGAATTGTGTTAAAATTATAACCGGCGAGAGACCCGCTCACATTATTGCTAGTGAAATAAAATCTCTAGCCTACTCACCCGGAAAAGTGTTATGAAAATTATCCAGGAAAGTAAATAAAAAAATCGAAGCATTAAAACAGCCACTTTGATCATGATTGCTGACGCTTGGAACTTGGAAGCAGCCGCTACCAGACACCTGATTTATTTCAAAAATTCCCAGGACGCTTTGGGGAATGAAGCGATCACAAGCAGGCAGGCGGTAGGCAAATGGACAGCGTTCAAAAATATTTATTCCACTGATTGTAATGAAGGCCGATCGTGTCGGTGTCGGTTTTTAAGCACTAATTTTAGCCCAACATCACGGCTCTTCGAACGCACTGACACTTTGTAGAGTCACATTTCTAGCGACTCCGCGCCGCACACGAACGAAGGTGGCGGAGTGTTCCCCGTGTTGCCCCCGCCGTCAGCGCGGCATGACAGGGTTGTCGGGCAACAAATCGGACAACACGGTGGCCGGGCGGCAGCAACATGTTGCCCGACTGTTGTTGTTGCCGCGATGTGACAGGGTCGCCGGCAGCACGGTTTTCTCGTGTTGCCGGATAGAGTTGTCCAACTGTTGCCTCAGTGTGACAGGGCCTTAAAGAAACTCGGCGCCCTGTCGATTTCCATGGCGTGTCCGCGAAATCTGTCACGTAGGTCCGGCGAAAGATATCAGCCGCATTCGGCGCCACGCGTTGTGCCCGCGATGTTATCTTGTTTGTGGTCAGTTTATTCGTCGGCTCGTGATAAAAATGGGTTGCCGTTCCACGAAATGAAGCTTTTGAATTGATATGCTCGTCGGGTTGTGAAGAAAATACATCGTGGCAAACTGGCATTCTCTCCCACGATCTTTTTCAGTCAAAAAGAAAGAGAGAGAGAGAGAGAGAGAGTGTGTGTGTGTGTGTGTGTGTGTGTGTGTGTGTGTGTGTGTGTGTGTGTGTGTGTGTGTGTGTGTGTGTGTGTGTGTGTGTGTGTGTGTGTGTGTGTGTTTGGGGGGGGGGGGGGGGCGTGGCAAAATAATACAAGCAACCTTCTGACGAGGTCCCTGCACCTGGTTAGATCACATGAAACACCCGTTCGCCTGAACTGTTTTTGCGGAAGTCCTAAGCGCGTTAAGGCTCATGATAGTTGTGTTACTAATGCCTTGTCTTACCGAGCGAGCGAACAGCTTACACATGCGCCGACATCTCGAAACCAGTTCTTGGTTATTGTTTTTCTTTTTTCTTTTTTTTGCCCAAAAAATCAAATAGGCGTTAATTTGTTTGTTTTGTGTTAAAGCATAACAGAAGGAGAACGGAAGCTAAAGCTCTCCTTGCAAAATGGCAGCTGTACCAATACTAAGAATTAAAAAAAAAAAAAAAAAAAACGCCGCAAGGACTGAAACAAGAACAACAGCGAAAAGGTTCGTTTTAACCAGTTCGACGCCCCCTCAAAGTGCCGCGGCAACAGATGTAATAAAAGCTGCACACATTCGAGAACACTCATATATAGCGACCCAGTCGATATTATAGAAATTACAACTCTAGTTCATTGGGCGAACATACGTTTTCAGCTCACCGCGGAAGTAAGATACATCAGGAACTGAGAAAGCGAAGGTTTAGAAATGAAAAACCCGAAGGTTCTTATCGATATTTGGAAAGAATTACACTTGAGGAAGAAAACTATTAGGATGTCTTTTACTGATGACATAAGGGGTTGGATATGTCGTCACGCAGGTTAACAACATTCTACCGTGCCTTAAATTCAGTACGCATGCACGATACTTACGTCAATAACTTGCACACTTCGGATTCACACTTTTTAGGGCAATATTGAGCAGCACTATTCTACTAGATATGCTCGTTTGTGCAATATTCAATTTCAGGCCGCTGTTGAAAGTATCACGCGTAAAAAAAAAAAAAAAAAATGGGGAAATAAGCGCGCACCGGAAGTGTTCCCGGACTACGCAATGGATCACAACCATACTCAAGGATGTGAACCAGCCTTGTACGCGTTACTTCAAAAAAGTAATCGATTACAATTGCAGTTACTATTAGTTAAGTATTCAATGCAATTGTCTGATTACTCGAGAAGGAAAGTAATTGGCAGTTACTTGAAGTAATTGCTAGTTTTCCGATTTCTTCGGATTTTCGAAGCGACAGATTTTTCTGCCCGATTCGGAACGGGTATTTCGTGCTGTCCGTTGTTGGATTGGAATAGCGAAATTATGAACTACGTATCGTCTTAAAACACCAATTTCGACACACCATCCTACTCTCGGACACTTGGTCCGAGGATTCCTTCGGAGGAACGAAGGGCGCCGTTAGTAAGGGGAGGGAAAATAGTAACGGTTGCAAGTAATGTTAGTACCTGGAAAGGTAATCAGATTACGGTTACAATGACTTCCTAATGATTTTATTAAGGTTATTGCAAAATTACAAAAAAATAATCGATTGCAAGTAATTTGATTACTTGTAAGATGTCCCGCGCAAGTCTGGCATGGACCAGCCTTCCCGGCCATACACGTATATTTGAACACTCCCTCGCCGGGGGAAAGAGGCGGGGGAGGGGTGATGTTTTAGTTTTGTTTTGCCCGATCCCCCAAAGGTCATCTTGGCGACATCCCACACCGCCTGTGGATGAATACGAAATCGCAGAGGGGAAGCGAATTCGCCTAGAAGGGCGAGGGGAGGAATCGTATTTTGTGTTTCTAGGTTTTAGGCTAGGTGGCGCAAGCTACCGCCCGTTATAAAGCGTACAGCCGTTGGCATCCATCCACCCATCCAGCCTCTGCGCGCAAACTCCCACTGGTCCTCTCTGTAGCCGCGGCGATTTGGACGGCTCAAGGTCACGCTATTGATGCCCGTTTTTATCTCTGTTTGCTTCATTTATCCCCTGCCCTCCGAAGAGCGGGACCTGAAAGGGCGAATTGAGGGTTCCGATTTCGAGGAAAAAATAGGGGAGGTGTGGGGGAATCTTTGGCAGCACGTGCGTCCGAGTGGTTTATTGTACTGTTTTTTTTTTTTTTTTTTTATGGGTATGGTAGAGGGGGGGGATGGATTGGCCCAGGTGGTGCGATAGCCCCTGGGGGGAGGGTCGGTCTGACTTTTTAAGAACTGCATATGTACAAGGCACGCGTCCATTCCCATAATGTGTGGTGCCCCTTCTTTCTGCGTGTGTCTGTCAAAGGGATATAGCCTTCATGTGCGCTTTGCCTGAGGCGGCGCTACTCGTTGTGATAAGTACCAGACCAGTTGCCGACACAGCAGTGTTGTCAACCTCGTTGCCGTCGTGATCTTCGCTGTTTTCGTCGGCCATGCTTCATGGTTAGGGCTAGGTGTGCCGGCGATGACCCTTGTCGAACGGTTCTGCAAGACGACTACTCTATAGTAGCGTAAGGGGCGAAATTGGTTCACGCGTTTATCGTTTTAGATGCGAAACCTAACGAGCAGAATGTTTGCAAGGAGTTTACACGCTTCCATAGGCGTAGCTTGCGAGGCAGACAACCAGAACACGATCAACAACTTAAAGGTGAGACACGAAAGTTCAGAGTAGTCGTGTTTCGTTGAGAGTAAGCTAGCTTGTAGCATCAGAGAGTAATCGAAGCGTGAAGAACCGCGACGAACGCCACCGCGCCTGCCGAACCGCCCAGTGTGGCCGGAGTTTCTAGACTAACGTGAACTCAATGTTGCTCACGTTTTAAGCTGCGGTAACCCGTTAATACAACATAGAAAAAGGACGGTCCCATCACGTTGGTTATACTAACACTGTCTGCAACACGTTCCGAGCATACATTCGTACGAAGTTGCTTCCATCATGCTTCGAGTTGCAAATAATTCTGTCGTCATCTCTGCAACGAACGCCGTGTCCGTTGCATGATGTACGAGCAGCGGGACTCCGGCTCCGAAAATAAAATAGTCCGAAGCGGCGCCTGTAAAGTTTCCCAATGTGTGCGTTGCAACAACGTCGACCATCCTGCCGTTGTCACCTGCGTCGCGGCGATGCCTCGCATTTCGCCCGCGGCGCAGCAAAACTCAATTACCTCGAAAGCGACCCTCCCCCCCCCCCCCCCCAAGTCCTCGAATCCAAAGGTGCGTTGCCGACGATGTGCCTTTGTTTGCCATAACCATTTCTCGATTTCGTCACCCTTCCATGTATGCACTGTACCGACGCCTAACAGCATACGTGACGTCTAGCCTCCTCACGTCGTCGCGTTCAACTTAAACCCGCATTTAATAATAACAATTATAACGATAAACTACGAGCCGTGGCGTTCAATTGTTGTTGTTGTCGTTTCTGATTTGGCGTGGATATCGTCGTCGGCACTCGGGCGTTACAAAATTCGATTAGCTTCGACATCGCGGCGGAAACATTTGGGCCTTCCGCGCGGTGAGTGGAGCGTATACGGAACGCCGGCCGTGTTTATATTGAGATTTTGGGGAAATTGTTGTAAATTTGATTTGGAGCCGAAGCGCCGGCGGTACATCCTTTATAAACGTGGCGCGTCGCACGGGTAGCGCCATCCCCGCAGCGGAGCCAGCTGTTTGTTTAGTCTGAGTGCCAAGGAGTTCTCTGAGCGGATCTCTACAACCTCGCCAGGCCGCTCTTTCGAGTCCGCAGAAAGATCGGCGAAGTCGGTCCTTCCGTCGCTCTCCAGTTTCCTGTTGTGCGGAGGAGACGCTTGGGTCAGATACTTTACGAGAAGAATGCGTTCTACTTCGCTCGTTTGCATTAGACATGGTAATTAGTAGTGAGTGCCCGAGTGCCGTGGTGAATTCCCGTGATCAGCTCCGAAAAGAATACTCCCAACTCTAAGGTGCTGCGTGAAGAGTTGCCTCACATGTCCTGCATCTGAAAGTGGCCAGAGTGCACAAGTTTCCGAAAGATCAACGCGTCGGAATCAATGGCTGGCTGCAATTCCTGTAGAACCATTACGCGAAGCTCGGAAAGCGGACGCTACCCGATTCATATGCTCCTTGCATTTTGTGGAAAGTGATATACACTGAGTTCGCAGGTGTCAAAAATGGAATCCATACCATTTAGTTCAGCGACGTATCGTCCACAACAATTTTTTTTTCCTGTGATAATTGTAAAAAAAGAAATGTAAACATCGCAGAATGCTTGACAAAAAAAAATAAAAAATGAAAGGTACACCCACATCAGGAATCGAACCCGTGCCCTCTGCGTGTGAACCGGACGTCTTTCCACTGAGCTATTGAAGGAACACTCTCATGCGTAATTATGCAGCTGGTAGACTGTATGTCGGAAGTTTGCTGCCGATTTCCCTTCAATACATACACTCCCGGCTTGAAGTCGGGCAGCACCACGCATAGGGCACATTCGCACCTCGTAAAGTAACCGTACGCGTGCGTATTCAACTCGAAGTACGCACTTCGTGCTTGACGTTTGAGCGAGCTATGTCTTCAGCCAGGAGAAGGGACGACGGCTCGGCGACGTCTTCGTGCAATCGGCTTGCTGGTCGGGCATGTCGTACGGGATGAGTATCAGTTCTTTTGATTGGTCCGAAATTTGTCTTTCGAAGAAAGACAGAATTCGCCAGTACCGTGAACGACAGTTCTGAAGTAGAGGTCCAACGCCCGTCGTCCGCTGCCATCCGCTAGTGCTAGACCCACGATACGCGAAACGACGCCATGTTGAGTGAACGCACAGAAAGCTTCCGGTTGTTTGTGCTACTTTTTTTTTCAATCAACGTATTTGCAGCTTTTTTAAAGCCACAAAAGTTTCCTGTTGTGCGGAGGAGACGCTTGGGTCAGATACTTTACGAGAAGAATGCGTTCTACTTCGCTCGTTTGCATTAGACAGCTAGAGTGCCTTAATGCTTGCTGGCTGCGCCGGCCACATCCTTTTGGAAGGGCAAGTGCCGCCTGTTCGGCCGCGGCCACCATTTTTCCTCCCCGGCCCTCCCGCGACGTGCTGATCTCTTATACGTGAGACCGGTGGCTAGGGTTGTGCCCGTGAAACTTCCGAATTATGAAGCCCTCGCTGAGGTCGGGATACATTATTCCAAGTAGACACTTGCTGGACTCGGTCATGCAACGAAGCATCGCAAATGTGGTCGTCTGTACAATGTTTTCGCGTTATTCTTAGACACATCGCGGAAAACAAACGCATAGTTGACGCAACACGTGATTTCAATGTCTCCAATGTTATTCCTCGTCATTTCCCAAGTGGTACTGCCTAAAAACTGGGTAAACAGCTGACAAACGGCCACACATGAGTGTTTGTATCTTGTTTCCTTTGTCGTCCGTCGTCTCCAGTTAGAATCATATGTAATGTATATAGGACTAATTCGCTAAATTTAGCGGAATTTAACGCGACTCCCGAGCTAAATAAATCTTATATACAGAATGTTTCTTTTTTTTTTTTAAGCTTTACATATTTGTTTAAAAAAAGCCGTGAAAGTTACACTTATGCGGTTTGTGCAGGCGAGTTATACGGCCAGGGGGACATAGAATAAGGGGCTAATCGTAGCGATCAGTCCGCTAATTAATATAAATTCGTTAATTAACTTCTTAATTGGCGAAAATAGAAATATGGTTCCAATTATAAACTTGCTGAGCGTCATCG
The DNA here is from genome assembly GCA_013358835.2 of Ixodes persulcatus. Lineage (NCBI taxonomy): Eukaryota > Metazoa > Arthropoda > Arachnida > Ixodida > Ixodidae > Ixodes > Ixodes persulcatus. The sequence goes on along the minus strand of JABSTQ010009478.1, from coordinate 330,454 downwards.
AAAACCACTAAATCAGTAATTTTTAAAAAGACTTGAGCGCGTGAGAAGCGTAGTAGTGCACTAAAGTTACCACTCTTGGAGCAGGTACAAGTCTAGCGGTTGCCGAACGCGATGATAATTTTGTCATCCGCGTTCCGCAACCGCTAGCGTTGTACCTGCTTCACGAGTGGTAACTTTAGTGCACTATTACGATCCTTACACGCTCAAAGTCTTTCTGAAAATTTCTGATTTAATGGTTTTCGATGACGCTCAGCAAGTTTCTAATTGGAACCATATATCTATTTTCACTAATTAAAAAGTTAATTAGCGAATTTTAATTAATTAGCCGACTGATCACAAAGATTAGCCACCCACATAATGTCCCCCTGGCCATAGAACTCACCTCCACAAGCGGCATAAATGTAACTTTCACGGCTTTTTGTAAACAAATCTGTTAAGCTTAAAAAAAAAAAAAACACCCTCTATATACACAAGCACGCAGCATGTCTGTTTTTCTCCTGAATTTATCCGAAAATGTATTTATGTATTTATTTACGTATTTATTTTCTTAGGTGGGCAGTGCGGGGCTGTTTTATTCTCCAGGTAGGACCAAGTGAGTCGGTTTCAAAGCTTTCATGGACCGATACTCGTTGCCTCATGTCGCCTAAAAATCACGATTCGCTTTTTTTTTTCTGTTAGGTTTTTGTGTGCAACAACGAACATGCCGCGGTTCCATGTACGTATATTCTCTCGTTTGCAACCGAGCACTTTCGATGTCCACGTCGGGGCTGCTATATTATTTTTTCGAGGTTTGTGTACTTTTGTAACGAGACACCCGGTCACCCGGATATCTAAATGTCTCGTTTGCTGACTCCACCGTTGCATATTGAGCCACAATTACCGCGCAAACTTTAAACCTTTATTTCTATTTTCGTTTTTATTTTTATGATGGCGCGTTTTGTCTGTAACTCCGAGGCACACCGCGTCTGCAAACCTAGCTCTGCTGTGCGGTCTTGCGTGCGGCGTTATTTTACTATGCGGTGTGAATCGCTCTCCCGCTGACGATGGCTTTGTCTGCCCTCGCTACAACGCCGGGCGGCGAGCGAATTTTTCTTATCTGAGATTTGTCATGGCACGTTGAAAGTGACACTGGCACCCACCAAAAAAGATTTTTTTTTTCGCCAGGCGATTTAATATGGTGTCAGAACTACTCAATCAATATTTTGCTACAGCGTCACGTAAATTTTTAATAAAGTAAAAAAACTCAGCTGCTCGAAACCGAAACCGAAACTGGACCGGGGAGGAAGAAGACATGTAGAGGAGGAGAGAGTTTCCGGAAGTCACGTGGCTAAGCGGCCCGACCGGGTTTGATTTATATTTTAGAGCGCACCTCTTAAAGGGATACTGAACCGAACTTTCGAGCTCACAAAACAAGGGTGGGCGGATAGGCGGGCCGCTGCAAATCCCGAAAACATCACTCATACAGCGATGTCTCTAACGGATCGCCGTAATTTCCGAAAAGTGCGCGATTGAACACTGCCGACGAGGCCGACGAGACAATACCCGTCACGATTCTCATTCCTTCTCCTCGCTTCGTCCCGTCGAGCTGGTGAACCGAAGCGAGGAGGAGAGAAGCGAGGCCGCTTCCCCTCATTCTCAAAACTTCCCGCAGGACAATGACGTCATAGTCCTCGCTTGATCGCGTTCTTCTTTTCCAAAAGTGCGGCCATCCGTTTGAGACATCGATGTATATATGAGTGATGTTTTGGAGTTCGTAGCGCATTGAATTGGTGTTGAGGTCACGTGACGTCAATTTCCCGGCTAAATCGAGCGGAGAAACTGAATTAGTTCATGGCTGACGTGCACGAAGTCACGTGACGTCATTTTCCCCGCTAAGTTTAGCGGGGAAAATTGAATTAATGTGAAAAAAAAAATTTTTTTAAAGAGTTTAATTAGAACATGCGTGTAAAAAAAAATTAATGCAAAAAACGCGATTTAGTTGGTAGTCACTTCCTTTCCACTTCTTTTCTCTCGGCATTTGGGGCGCGTGGAGGAGAGGTGAATCGGATTCGCCTTCACGTTGAAGCTGGAAAGACCGAATGACCATCTCGTTGAGGTCGAAAGAGCGAATAATCATTCCCTATCGTCATGGACTTTGCGAGCAGAATTTCAAATACATCTCTCGCCGTCAGTATTGCCCTAATTTTTTTTTTTTTTCACGTAGAATTTATTTTTGGACGCGCGTGTCCTAACCAGACTGTTTACAACATTTTTTTTTCCTTTTCTTAGGCCCTTTAAGGTCACGTGGCGTCCTTTTTTCCCCTAAATTTAGAGGGGAAATTTAGCGGGAGGAGGAGAGGAGGAGGGAAATTGAATGAGGCGGAGGGGAGGGTACGGTGTGGAGGAGGAGGAGGGGCATACCCTTCCCTCCGTACCCTCCCGTCCTCCTCCTCAAAAGCTGCTCTCTAATTTCGCATTAGAGATTAGAGATTAAACGCGGGAATTGTTTCTTTCATTTTTTTTCCCTTCGTTTTTCCGGTTGTGCGAATCAGACGAAAAACTCGCACGTCGCATGTTGCACAATAAGCGTTGAATTCAAGCACCTCGTGCTCGAGATTTGCGCGTTTTTCAAGCTCATACCAATTCGTCATTGTAAGACGAGCGATGTCTTCAGACAGGAGATGTGGCAACGTCTTCGTGCGAATCAATCTTCGTGCGAACTACCGTAGAAACCGGAATATAGGTCGAATTTATTTTTGGAAATAGACCTGAAAAAGTCGACCCTCGTCTTATATAAGGGTCATTAGCGGAAAAACAAAAATAATCTAGCAACACTGGGTGGCTGAAGCCGCCATCTTGTTTTTCTTTGCAATCGCACTCGTCGCCTTGTCACGACGCCTACGATTCACTTTCACTTGTGCTACTTCTTTTGTTACATCTACCATTGCCGCTCCCTGAGTGATAATAAGCGGAAGTAGAAAACAGTTCACGATAGCCTTCAAGAAGAAGGCAATCGCCTGTGCAGAGATCCACGGGGATCTTGCAGCGCAGAGAGAGTTTAGGTGTATCGGTAACTGGTAAGGCCAGAGACGAAAACGGGCAGCGTGCAGAAAGGCGAAGAAAACTTCATTTCGTAGGACTGTGGTGTACCCCGAATTGGAAACAAACGTGGCAAATTTCATTCGGAATCTGCGCGCCAGATAGTTACCTGTGACGTTAGAGTGAATCTGTACGAAAGCCGACGAGGTCGCGACGTCCCTTTGAATTGCACCCTCGCGAGCCTGGAGGCACGAGGGCCCTCTGAACTGCGTTAGTGAACTCGTCTTCGGACGAAGGTTCTGGAGAATTTGAGTAATAAGGCTGGCGCACTTCCTGTTTTATTGCGTGCGAAACAATTAAAAAAATGTGCCGTGTTTTCTTGTCCTTCCGTATACTTGGCCAATTTAGTTACCAAGATAAAGGTTGCAATTTCTTGCCATAAAAACTTTTTTTCGCTTTTTGCAACTTGTAAATTAGGGGGTCGATCTATATTCCGCTTCGACCTATATTTCCATCTTTCCATCTATCCGAGTCAAAAGCAGTCCCACTGTACGTAAGGTAGAAGTAGCACAAAACTACCAAACTGCAACATGTCTTTCGATTTAAAACGCGTTCCTTTTTTTTCTTTTTGGGGAAGTGCTCGTGTGACCGGGAGGGAGGTGGGGGAGGGAAGGGAGCCGCGAGCCGCACTTGAACACGCGAGCCGCCGCTTGGCCAACTAAACTCGGACTTCACGTCACTGCGGTGGCGCTGCTGTCGCAACTGCGTATGCGCAGATGTGAACTTGTTTGCAAACAGTGTTTTGGTGTATGCACGTTTCCACTGTTCACCAAAATCACAGTCCACACGTGCTAAATCACAGTCCAGTCAGCGCTCGCTCGCAATTGCGGCGAGCCACAGTGTGCGCGTGCGTAGCACACAAACACAGCAATGAACGCTCCCTTATAAGCTTTTATGGAAAGCTGTATACCCGAGGAAAACTCGGAACTCCATTGCTCCGAAGCAAGAATCTAGCCGAACGCTAATATGAGTCGGCGGATCTCGTTTGCGACATTTTAATTCACGCCCTGACGCGCACGCTTTGTTTCGCCCTCGCGCCTTTATGGGCTACCTCCGATACGCCAGGGGCAAATTAGACGCGGGAATTGTTTCTTTCTTTAGTTATTCTTTTCCAGCGCACTTTTACGGCGTAATCTCACCTCCAAAACTTCGTTCCAGTCGTGAATTGAGCGAACTGGCGAAATAAGAACCGTGTCGAGAGGACATTAGGAATGCGCGCGTGCCGTCAGTGTTCCTCGTTTGAGCTGAACCGTAGGTGCAGTCCTGTGCAGAGGAGAAACCGAAATGAAATTAACAAGATTAAAGGGTAAGAAAGAAAAACGAACGGGCGACTCGTGTCCGTGCCCCGTGTCGGTTTTAATTCGGCGCCTCGCAGGTGCGATGCTGCTTCGCATGGCGGCTCCGGGCTTTGTTCTCTCGAGCGTTTGCATTTTCCTAGCTTCGTGCTCGCTGTAATTGGAGCATTGAGCGACGTAGCGGATTACTGCCGCGAGCCACACATGGCGTTTATCTTTATTTATTTATTTATTTTTCAAACGCCTTTCTTGTTGTTTTGTGAGAAGTCTCAGGTCTTAACTACTGGAACTGAATATCAAACGAGGCGGCGGCTCAAGCACTGTTGAAAGCTTCTTCATTATTATTATTTTTTTTTTCTGTCGCGAATGTCATTGTATGAAGATTGCAGTGTTTGATATTTTTTTTTTTTTTTGTATACATAGTTACGTAGTGTGTTATAAATATTTGCTTCCTTTAATTGGTCTGTATCTTTGTTTTTTTGTATACCTTTTGTTCGATGCACTGCATCGAACAAAACCTAAGCAAAACAAATTTGGAGCCCACTGCTCCATTGTGATGCAGAATATGGGTGTACAATTAAGTATACTGTCCGCCTTAATTTTTTTTTATCGTTTCATTTCTGGGGAGGTGCTAGCTCGTCCAGCTGAGTTCTTAGCTTCCGCTTTAAATCTCGAGACCTTACAAGATGCTGGTGAACGAGCGGTAGCACTGTTGGCAGGGCTGTTCGCTGGGGGAATATACTCTGTTCAACTAAAGCGGGCGGATGAAACGGAGTATGCGCGGGAACGCTAAATTCGGTTCTCTTTTCCGCGCGCTCAACTGGCCGCTCTGTCAAGTTCCGTTATCCAGATAACTGGGCCTGAAATTCCGAAAGAAACGGAGAATTATGCATCAGATTTTTTTTTTTTTTCTGGATCCGATCATTTCGTTAAAACCTGTAATCTCATATCGGCGTAATTGCGTGACTATACTTGGGTTATTTGCACGCGTCCGAACAATGGCTCCATCTGCGTAGTTTACAGCTGCGCTTGACCGATTGCCGAAGGAAGTTCCGCGTTTTCGGTACGCATCTATCACTCGCATGTCAATTGTTACCAAAAAAACAGTTCTGTTTTGTTTTCCACGTATGTCGAAATGGCACATATGTCGCACTTTCCCTTCCAAAAGATAATAAAGAGTTTAGTATCAGGGTTTTAGTAGATTGTGTTGGCACTACCGCTATACTATACGCCAACAGATAAAGACAAAATAAAAAAAAAAATGTAATTTATTTATTGTGCAAATCGGACTGGGATCTCGCCTGCTGAGGTCGAGGGGAGTAGTGTTCACCTCATCTGCCGGTAGAGCGGGAGAAATTGATTAAATTCCTCTAGCTGATATCTCCGAAAACAATACATTTCGAAGAAAATGGAAAGTGTGTAAGATTATCGCGACCGACGTGTTTGTCGTCCGTGTCAGGGGAGCTACTCGGGTGTAGGAAAAAATGTCCCTGGAAAAATATCACTGGAAAAAATGTCCCCGAAAAAATGTCCCCGGAAAAAATGTCCCCGGAAAAAATGTCCCCGGAAAAAATGTCCCCGGAAAAAATGTCCCCGGAAAAAATGTCCCCGGAAAAAAATGTCACCGGAAAAAAAGTCCCCGGACAAGATGTCCCCGAAAAAAAGGCCCCAAGTTGAAAGTAGGAAAAAATGTCCCCAAAGGATTTTCTATCTCTAGGTTTCCCTGATCCTCATGGCCTTCGGACGGTCCGATCCGGTTCGGTCAAAAGCGGATCGTACTCCCGTACGATCCGCTTTTGACTTTTGTGTATTCATCTAGAGTCTGTCATTTCATTACTGATTTTGTAACATTGCATCTGAACTGTTTTTGTTTGTTTTTTGTTCTGAAATAAACGTTTATAACACTTCTAGCCAAAACCAAATTATTGTGTTTGGGGAAATTGGAGAGGTACTTGTGTAACCATTTCCAAATAGGTAAAATGTGCGACACTTAGCACGAACACAATCGCTATTTTTTTTTAATCTTTTCTTTTATAGAAACGAAAGGTTAATTGTCATCAAATTTTTTATATGTACTGAAAGTGCTTATTTGGGGATATAGACATATAGTGCAGATGGTAAAATTTCGTTCCCACTAATACTCTTTCAAAAATGTGAAAATACGCCGATGTCATGTTAGCGCTAACAGTGTCGCGATGTGTACCTCGCGGAATCGTATATTTCCTCATTTGTCGGGAGCGTTTTTTCCTACTCGCCTCACGGTGCCTTTTTTCCCCAAGGACATATGACCGGACCGTCCGAAGGCCATGAGGATCAGGAAAATCTGGAGTCAGAAAATCCTTTGGGGGCATATTTTCCTACTTTCCACCTGGGGCCTTTTTTTCCGGGGCCTTTTTTTCGGGGACATTTTTTCCGGGGACGTTTTTTCCGGGGACGTTTCTTCCGGAACCCGAGCTACTCGACGCGTATATGTGCTGTGGTTGACCTCTTTCGAATGCCTCACATCCACACAAGTTTGTTCTGCTTCGTGCGTGACTGGAAACGATCCGAAAAATGGTCGCGTGTTTACTTTGTTCCCGCCGAATGCTCCAAGAGCTTATCCCAGTGCTGTAGGGAAGGAGATGATGATGATGATGATACCTTTTAGACCAACGCGCTGTCTAACAAACAAGCCCGCGTTTGCCCACACTAGATGTGGGCACCGCGCATGCGCAGAAGACAATATTTGCGTGAGGTGAAGTGTCTGCTCAAGCACAGTGAGGACAGCAGCGCCACCGCAGGACCGTGACGTCATGCGGTTGAGTCAAGTTCCAGCGTGACGAAAGCGCTTCACATAAACAATGGCTGCATGCACACCAATTCGAAATAACGTCATGGGCCCGACGTCCACGTGACGTAACGATGACACGTGGCCAGAGTGATTCTCGGGTGGCACGTCACCGTACGCCGCTTCACGTGACCTCATGGCCTCTAGTGGCACCGACCACGTGACCATCAGTCACCGACGTTCACCGGTCCAGAAACGCACACATTTTGGGACCAGGATCTTTAGGTTCACTATCCATTATTGGATCATTTCAGAAACCCCGTTTCAGGAGGGTCTTGTATGGAAAAAAAAAAATACGTGAATACGTGCTCAAGCAATCGCGGGCACTCCCTGAACCAAGGAATCAAGATCCTGCTGGCTCTATTGAGCTGCAGTGACCTAGATTGTGCGCCCCCAAAGCCCCTTTTGTTCCTTCCTATTGCGGCTTATCTTTTTCTTTTTTTTTTTCCAATTTAGTTTTAAGACTTTCCTTCCTAATCTGCGCATTGTTTTATTCTCAGAGTCCTCCAACAATGTTCTATGTCAGGTGGCGCCAGTTATTTCTGATGGCGAATTCCACGGGTCGTTTTGGAGCGCACCGGGATTGACTTGTCTGGAGCGCACGTGTTTACGTGGGTGATCGGGATCAAGGCGGACGTGTTCACCTCGTCCGTTTTGGATTAGCTCCCTCGCCAGTTCTTGAGCCGTGTACGAGAATAGTAGCTCCGCCGATTTCGGCTAATTTCGGCAGATTCGACTGGCAGCCAGCCTGCCCAGCCCTCCGCGCGCACACGTGACTTCCTTTCTTGCCGGGCATCTCGCCCGTCTCGCCTCGGAAGGATTCGTAATGGTCGCTCGCGAAGTGCCGCCCGCTTTACTGCTGCTGCTACTGCTGCTGCTGCTGCTGCTGCTTGATGACAGATCGTCGTCAAGTTGCTCGAGCAGCTCCTCCAGCAGCAGTGGCTGGAGTAGCAGCGATAACAAGGATTGCTTGTATGTCCCGCATGAATTCGACTGCCTTTTTGGACCTCTGCAGGAGAGGCCGAAAATCGAGACGTACGTGGAACGCCGTTCACGAGTATTTCGGTGAAGAGACAAGAGGGCTACTCTGATGCAGATCGCATATCGAGACGCATCTTTCGCATCATGATTAGCTTCGCTCGTGCGTTGAACACGTGTGGTTAGCGCCGTGATTGCGAAAACATGTGCTCCGAGATCTGGGAGCGCGTGAAGGGGATTCCCGGGGAAGGTGAATGACGGGATGGCTTCCGCCGATCCCGGAGGAGTAATCATGTTCCACTGGGGATCCGGAGGCGCAGCAACTCCGTTCGAAACGTGTGCTTCATCTCGGATCTGGTCTACTGATCTCGGCGCGCTCCAAAACGACATCTTAAATTCACCATAAGATGGGTGGATTGCTCAAGCACGTCCCCTCATGGCGCCTTCACACTAACCGCTCATTCACACTGGAAGCGGATTCGCGTTCGCAACCGCTTTGCAAACGCGAATCCGATTCCAGTGTGAATGAGCGGTAAAAGCGGATCCGCAACCGCCAAGCGGATCTGAGCGGCTGGGATTGAGCAGTTGGGGCGAAAATTTCCCACCGCTTCGGGAGCGATTTCTCCCAACCGCTTTCGGGAACCGCGAAGCGGCAACCAATCGCAACGCGACGCTGACGTGACGTCGATGACTTTCGAAACAAGATGGCATCTGTCACTGGTGAGGCGCCCAAGGCGCCGTAGTCCTAGCGTTGCAGCAGACAAATCCACGAAGAAACGATATGTTCACGTCCGTCACTTGAATCCGCCGCGAAAATAATTGACTAGTAATTTTAACGCGCTTCGCGCCGGTGGTTTGGTTCTAGTAAGCTAGTTTATTATTCGGGATGCCAAAGCTCGTCGCTGCGCTGCCTTTTTAGTTTTTGCCCGCAGAACATCGGCACCCGCCCCCGATCGACCGAACGACAGCTCTTGTACCCACTAAAGGCCCGTTCGCACACTTGCGTTCAGAGCGCCCACTACGCTTACGAACGAATGCAACCGGTTGGAAAGCGACTAGTTGCCATGGCAACGAAGTGCCAAACGGCCGTTTCGTTCGTGTTCTTTTGCAACGCAAGGAGTTGAGCCGGGCAGACCGAATCGCCAGTCGAGGAGAGCTTGGCCGCGCGCGTTGCATGCCGGTCGCGGTTCCTTCTATCTGCTGAAAAACATGGCGTCGGTGGTGATCGTTTTCGTGGTGGAAGCTCGTCGTTTCGCGTAGAGTGCTATCTTTAGCTGCGAATTCTCTTCGTGTGTCGCGATGACAACCCAGCTCGTCTTAGAAGGGAAGATCCATCGACTCGTGCGACGATGTCGTGGCGGCACCCTCAAGACAGCAGAAACGCTCCTGCCGTCGTGTTTGTTTACCTCGACTATAGTGGTGCTTTCTTAGAATTTGTGTCCTCGAACATCGCCCGGATTTCTTACTTTGCGCACTCCATGCGTGTTTCCAAGTTCAAGGTATTACTGGTGCGTACTGTATTTGAAGGCGTGTATGAAGGAAGCGAATTTTGACGTGTTTTCATCACCCGAGAAAAGTGATTAGTGTTAGCATTCCTGAACGTTCGCAACGTTTATGTGATCGCGAAATCATAATTCTTACTTTGCTCTGCCGCTGCTCAGATTACATCGTCTTTTGTAATCGTAGTAAAGGCGTGTGGCGAGATTTGTACCATTGGTACAGTCGTGTGTTAAGGTCGTGATCGTCCAAGACGATGTACTACATCGTTTTCTCTTCATCCACTCTTCCCTGCAAGCCTATCCTAGAAAAACAAATTAATAAAGCTTAAGGCTATAGAAGACTGTCTGTCCATTTTCTGTTACGCCAGTGGAGGGTTTCGGTGGCCGAGTGGTCTAGCGCACACCAGCTCGGAGCACGTGGAGCCAAGGCTCGCTCTGCAGAACCCAGGGATCCTGGGTTCGATTCGTATTCCCCTGCCCGTTTCGATCTGGATGAGCATCGTACCGGCGTGCGGTCGTGTATCACTACTGCGTGATGAACGTTAAAGACCCCAGGCTAGCGGCTGTACTGCACTGGCTAAATTGCTCATCTACAGCTGGGAGACAAGTTGCCCGTTGGGGCAGACTAAGTTCTAGGCTGTATAAACATACACACAACCCAATTTTTTTGTTTGTTACGCCAGTGAGTGGCAGCGCGTCCCCTTCGTTTTAGAGGCATCGCGGAAACAGCATGACGTCGGCGGAGAAGCGGTCGACGTGCTGCAGACCTGCTGCGCTTGTTGCAGTGCTTGCAGGTATGTGTACGCGCGACGCAGAGCCGTAGTTCCGTGCGCAACGGACGCAGTTGTAGCTAAGGCGCTCGTTGTAGATGTCTGAACCAGCCTTAAGGCAGTCGCATGAACTACTAAAAACTTTCGACACCGTGCATGAGCGACAGAAAGGTCGATAGAGACACTACGGCCGAGCTGGCGGGTACCTGGGATAGCTCGACCTGTAACGTTTCTACTACTAAAGGAATAAAGGGAATCTATTCAAGAAATAAAGTGTACGTACCGTACAATGCATAAATAATCCGAACGGCATTTATTTGTGGTTAATGTCAAACGAACCGCAGGTTCGATCGACGTGTGAGTGACGAGAAGGAGAGCACGCCTCCAACGAAGCCACGACCGGCTATAAAAACGCATTTCCCGCACCACGGGCCACCAGTGACGCTCACTACTGCGAAAATAATAAGAGCTAACAACGCGGGAAGAAACCTGGCCCTGTATCCCGAAAACGAAGTCAGCTATTCATGCGGGAAAGGTCCACTTCGAAGAAAAGGTCGGGGACATCCTCTTCCGAGTCACAAAGGCGCACAGAGCAGGGCTCTGCTCGTGTGCGAAGTCGAGGGGATCGCAGGCGGCTTTTGCGGGTCCGTGTCTCTTTTTTCGCTGCCTGAACTTGCGATACGTGCGAACATCCCGAAGAAAAAGCTTCGGTACCAAAATAGCTAAATTTTGGCTTTGGATCGTGGATCAAACTGGATTTTGGATCGTAAAACAAGGTTGCCAAACGCAAGTCTCAAAATATCCGGCGTGATCGCCGAGAAGCCGCCAACCGCGTCTCGGTGTGTCTGAACGGTGTGAACAGGCAGGGTCGCTCTCGAACCGCATCCTCAACCGCTTCGCACACGGAGCTCAACCGCCAGTGTGAATGCGGAGGTCGTGGCGCGTGTAGTGCGCGCGTGTGAACTCGGTTGTACTCCCCTCCCCGGAGTCGACGGCGTCATTGACGGCGCGGCGGGGTTTCTCCGCCGGAGCAGGTTGCAAGGTGGAGAAGGGAACGAGGTTGGACCAGCTCACAGCTTCTGTCGGCGCCGGAAGTCGGCCGTCCGTTCCGCGCGCTGGCTGCTTGCTCTCTCCGCGGTGCTCGGGGACGCAGATCAAGGAGGCTCTGCTTCGCTCTGCCTCCTCTCGGACGGACAGGTTGCGTGTTCGGATCCGTACTCCGTTTCACTTACGTCCGACCGCTGCCAGCGCTATACGATCCTCCAATCAAGCTGCACCAGATGGGCATCGTCACGGCGTTGTCTTGTTTGTGTGTTTTCTATCACCGACTCAACAAATCTGAAAATAAATAAATATTGGCGGCGAGTTTTTTAAGTCCTCTAATGCCTGAAATGCGTTATAGGGAATTGGTGTGTCACGTAACGTATATTTTCCCTCTAAATTTAGCGGGGAAGCTGAATTGATGTGTTGGCGACAAGACCCACTTATTTTAGCGGGGAAAGTGAGTTCACGTATACGTCACGTGCCGTCAATTTCCCCGAGGTGGATGGATGGATGGATGGTAATGGCTATACCAGGGGTGGCCAAGCTGCGGCTCTTCGTGTGTTAAAGTGCGGCTCGCGGCTCCCTCCCCTCCCCGCTCCCCCTCCCCCGCCTCCCTCCCGGTCACACGAGCACTTCCCCAAGAAAAGAAATCGAACGCGTTTTAAATCGAAAGACAGGTTGCGGTTTGGTAGTAGTCTTGTGCTACTGCTACCTTATGTACAGATGGACAGCTTTTCACTTGGATAGATTGAAAGTAGTTCGTGTTTCGTTTATTGCTCTGAACAAAAGTTCTCTCCCCCCCCCCCCAGCGGCTCTTGGAAGTTTCGTGATTTTGTATGCGGCTCTTAGGCCGGGTCAGCCTGGCCGCCCCTGGGCTATACCCTTTGTAACGGGCGGCAGCTTGCGCCACCTAGCCTAACATTTCGACATTCTTTTTTTTTTAATTTGTATGAATTTTGTTATAACAGACTGCTTCTTTTTATCTGTATTTTTTATCATTTTCTAGATCTCTTCCACCAATCTGCCAATCTCCTCTTAGTTACCGCAATTCTTTCGCTATCCATTCGTCCATCCATGTCCGGAAAGCCCAGTCTGTAGTCATCCCCCCCCCCCCCCCCCCCCAAGAGGGTGGGATGCGTAGGTCACGTGACGTCTGGTGACGTCGAGTGACGCAACTTTCCCGCCAAATTTGCGGAGAAACTCAATTGGTGCACAGACATTTGCAAGCAGCCGCGCTTCGAGAGCTATTCTGGCCACGGTGTAGGCAAACCGCTTTCTTTGGGCGCCAGTTTGGAAACAGTGTGCGGGATTCAGCCAGCGGGTGTGGGCAGATCCGTCGATCTACCCTCACCAGCATAAAGATGGCGGCGCCCAGAGGCCGTACTCGCAAACGTCGATACGTCACGTGACGTCGATTTTTCCGCTACTTTTAGCGGGTAAACTGAATCACTCTGTATTGCCCCGTGACGTCGAGTCACCTGATATCAATTTTCACGCTAATTTTAGCTGAGATGCTGAATTCGTGTATAGGTCTCGTGACACCAATTTGCCCGCTAAATTTAGCTGGAAATGCACGAACGGCCGAACAAACTTTTGGGATTGGGGGGTAGCGTTCATTGACTCTTTACAAAGCGCAAGATGGCGGCGCTTTGGCACTTTGGAGACGCACAAAGACGACGGGTGCCGTGACGGTGCACTTTTGCCTTCTGCTTGATTGCAGCCATCGGATCGTTGAGTAGGCAGGGGTCCGACTCAAATGGTGTGTGGGATCGAGACAAAGGACCAAGTTCCATTTTTTCGAACTTCCAACGGGAAGTTCGACTGCAGTTCGACTTTTTTGCGCATGCGCGAAAATTTAAAAACGAGCTGACACCATCTGTCGGACGAAAAGTGAGATATTTGTTGGGTGTATCGCCATCGCTGGTTTACATTACTAACTAACGAAAGCGTTCAAGTAGCCGTATTTGCTTTCACATCGTCTAGCCTATGGCTAATCGTTTTATGAATGATAAAATAAACTACTTTCTTAATGATTGGTTTCCCCAGATTTGAGATCTTTGTTTAGAAGCCGGGCAGCTCTGACCATGAGTCGAACTTCCTCGCACTTTGCAAAAAGTTTGAATGTTCGCCGAACCAGTCGAACCTCTGGTTCGACAAAAGTTTGACTGAAGTTCAAATTTTTTTTTTTTTTTTTTGCGCATGCTCGAAGATTTAAATACGAGCTCACACCACCTGGCGGACGAAAACTGCAATATTTCTCGGGTGCATTGCGTCACTGCTTTACATTACTAACTAGCGAAAGCGTTAAAAGTACTCATTTTTGCTTTTTATATCGCGTGGACGTGGCTTATCTTTTTATAAATTATAAAATGAACTTTTTTTTTTTTAAATTATTGTTTCCCAAGGTTCGAGATCTTCGCGTAGAAGCCGGGCCTGTCCATAGGGCGACCTTGGTCGAACTTAGCAAAACGTACCAAGGTTCGCCGAACCAAGTCGAACCCCGAGGTTCGACGTCGGACCTCGTGTTGGACAAACGTTCGCGACGTCCCTAATCGAGACTGCTTATTTCAGCGCGCAGTGTTAGGCAGGTGACGCGGTTTCGTCCTGAATTTCGATCCTCTTCGCTTATCAAGTACATTCCTATCCGTTGTGCACTCGCGCGCTGAAGACCACGCCAGCAAGGAACGTGGCTAAAAGCGCCGTTTGGTCGGTTTTCTTTTGTTTTCGTGTTTTTAACGGGAAACGTTCTTTGGCTAGTTTCTCCGAATTTCCTGCAGCCGGATTTCCTGAAGCCGCATTTTCTGAAGCTGTGGTCTGTGACTTCCCATAATGCAACGCGCGCACTGTTGCATCGTGGGACGTCACGGACGAACACTCCAATTCAGTTTTCCCGCTAAATGTTGCGGGGAAACTGACCTCCCGTTACCTCATGTCACGTGGCCTATATGGCAATTTAGTTTCTCTTCTAGATTTAGCGGGAAAATGAACGTCACGGGACCTGCACGCCAATTCAGTTTCACCGCTAAATATAGCGGGGAAATCCAAGTCGTTCAATTCCTGGCGTACGATACACGCGCGTCGCAGAGACAATGGCCCGGTTTTCAATTGTATCCCCGGATGTATCCGATCATTTTGTGGTCTCTAGTTCTTTTTACTTTTCGGGTCGTGTCGCATCGCTGATAGCATCGTCTAACATCCTCGCACAGCGAGCGTACCTGTTACGTTCGTCAGCTGTCATTTCACCTGACTCGTTTTAGACACCTCCTAATTCTACTTTTACCTCACAATGCACGCCTTTTTTTCTTTTGTGTATGTTTATAGTTGTATCACTTGCAGTTCACGTCGTACGGTGTATGACGCCCTGACTGCGAAATATGTGCGGCCCTTTCATCTTTGCTTTCTATTTTGAGTGTCGCGAACCTGTTGATGCTCGAGTCGGATCAGGTTCGACTTTTTCGATCCTTTAAATATACGCTTAGGCAGAAACAAAATGAAAACGAACCGCCGTCGCTTGGCGGAGAAACGGTGCGATATCTGTCGGGTGTCTCGTTCCCATTGAAAGCTAACTAGAGCACTAAAAGCTTATATACATGGTATATTGCGCAAACATTGACCATTATGTCATAAAATATAGAACAAACTACCGTTCAAATATTAGTTTCCCAGAGTTTGGTATTTTTGTGTTAAATCTGTATTTATCGTATTACTCATCTAAAAAAAAAAGAAAGAAAGGTCTGAGGGGTTGGGGCATAAGAGGGCGAAGAGTGCCTTCTCAAGAGGCCCTATCCTAGCACCTAATTACAAAACCCAGCGAAAGAAGAAAAAAAAAATTGGCAATGATTTGTATTTTTAGTAATCACGAAATGCAGTTTTTGAGAAGTCATCACTTTAATTTGTTTAGGAGACTATATACTGTCTCGTATAGTAGAGGTCGCAGTGTTATCAATATATGTAATCAAAAGTAAAGGTCAGGTGACGTCGGGATAAGTGACGTCAATTTTCCCGCTAAATTTAGCGGGGAAACTTACTGGTGTATAGTTCACGTCGAGGTCAGGTTGCGTGGCATCAGTTTCCCCGTGAAACTTAGCGGTGAAACTGAATTGTTTTATAGGTCACGTTGCATAAATTTACCCACAAAATTTAGCGGGGAAATTGAATTTATGTGTAGGTCACGTGGCATCAATTTTACCGCCAAACTTAGCGGTTAACCTAGTTGTTGTATAGGTCACGTGACATCCATTTACACACAAAATTTAGCGGGAAAACAAAATTCCTGTCTAGGTCATATGACATTAGTTTCCCCGCTAAATTTAGCGGGAAATGCACGGACGAACGGACGGACGGACACAATTTTGGGATTCGAGGTATAGCTTTAAAACGACTCAAGAGTATCAACGGAACATCGGACACGTACTTGAACACTCGAAAAACTCTAAGTTGTAAAATTTCGCCAGAATGTTCAACGTTTCGCCCAAGCAGTCGAAACTCGTGTTCGCCGAAGGTTTCGCGTACGGTTCGTTACTTTCGATGGCTCGATGGCGGTCGGGAATTTCTCTTGGCGGATGTTTGCCTCGGCGTGGTCGTTGGTGCGAGCCCATCGGCCGCGGTGCCGGAGCAGCTCCCGCGCGTACGTGTCTCACTTGGCACCGGGGAACAAACAAATTAAAGAAATGGCGCCCCCTTTGTGTTTTGTACGCCCATTGTATCGTTGGGCGCCAATCAATCAAGCGCCGATGTTTGTGCGTGCGTCGCCGCTCGCTAACCGCGTGTCCTTGCGGCGACAGCCAACGGGTTGCACCGGAAATAGGCCTGCTGAAGTAAACAAAAACTCCTTGCTCTGGAGTGAAACGTGGACTCGGATGGCTCATCAATCGGCGGTTCCGAAATGAGGCGAGGCGCCATCTAGCGGCAAAAAGCATCAACCCGAGAAATCGAGATGTCGCACACGGTACTCATTACGAGCGATCCAGACTGTCCAGTTACTTTTTATCGATAACAGCTTGGAGTAATTTTGTAATCATTTGATTACTTTATTACAAAGTAATCGCGAGAGTAATCTGATTAGCTTCGAAAGCGCTAAAATTACTTGTAACCGTTACTATTTTTCCCTCTCCTCTCTGATGGCGCCCTTTGTACAAGTTTCCCTACCAAGGAATCCTCGAACCATGTGTCTCCGACAGGAGGATGGTCTATCGAAATTGGTGGATTTAGAAGATGAGTTGCTTGTAATGCGGTTACTCTCATCCAATAAGGGACAGGAAAAGGGCCCGTTTTCGAACCGGCAGAAAAATCTACCGTTTTTAAAATCTAAAGTAATCGGAAAGGTAACGGTTACATTTTTCAAATAACGGGCCATTGATCAGGTTATATAATGGAATACTTTTTAACCAAGAGTAATGTAATTGTAATCCATTACTTTTTTTTTTTTTTTTTTTTTTTAGTAACGTGTACAATACTGCTATAACTTGAGGGACACACCGGAGTAAAGAAAGTCGACTTCTCTTTTCGGGGTTGGTTCGAAAGAAGACAACCTTATTTCCCTAAAACTTGTATGCCGCGACACAAAGGGACAGAAAGCGAGAGGAAAGGGAAGCACACGTTGGTGGGGAGCGGTACAGGGGATCCTGGGATCGGTAATAATAAAAGATGGAATCGAATGTCCGAACCGTGTAAGGTTTACTCAGTCAAGTTTCCGGCGTGGCAATTTTTTTGTTTATTTTTTATTACATTGTGTGTTTGCTTTTGCTCTTGTCGGTATCGATGTCGACAGCGGGCTGCCTTGCATTCTAGAAATCACTTAGAGCTCGATGCTCCGCGAAAGACTCCGTGCTATACTGCACGGGCACAATTGCTCGTGTAAACTGCCGATACGAAATCCCCAAATCAATTATCGTCAAAAACAGACAAAAAGAAGGGGGTTCGTGCCAAACTAACGAAGGGACGTCTCACGTCGAGGTTCAGCGTGTCTGCCGCTTGGGGCAGGCCCGAGATCCACGAACGATGACGTCATGCGTAGGCCTTGTTGCTTCGAGTTGGCGTGCGCTATAGTTCGCCGTTCGCTCCGAAGGGCCTTTGAATTTCCCGTGAAGCGGGGGTGTAACTTCCCGTTGTACAAACATCAGTATGACAAAAATCCGAAGGACTAATCTCGTTTTTAATTACTCGAGACACCCCGGCGATGCATTTGAAAGGAACGTTGTCCACTTAGCCGTTGGCTCTTGTCGGAGAACGGAATAGGCAAAGGGCAGAAGACTCGAAAGAGAAATCGGCGGCAAAGATCGTCCGTCCTCAAGGTCCTCACCGGTCACGACGGCGAGAAGTTACAGAGCCCGACTGCTACCTCTCGCGGCATCTCGTCTCGCGCCCTCGAGAGAGCGAGAAAGAGAGAGGGGAACAGGAGTTGCCGCGTTCTCGATGGGGCGCGCCATGACACCATTTCTGTTTGTAATGGCTTCATTGTGGCCTTTGCATTTCAACGCCACTCTCCAGCCCCTTTGGCTCCCGACCTCTGCGGTCGGCGTCGCTGGTGCGGACGTATCTTTTGCTGCTGGTGGGTAGTTCGCGATTTGAGCGCGTGAATTGTCGTCGGACGCCGGACTGCGGTACGGATGGCGCCGGGTACGTGGACGGAGGTGTCGGCCGTCAGAGTACTTCGAATGCCAGCTGGAATCGTATGCAGATCCTTTGGTCACTGGTAGAATGAGAAAAAAAAAGGAAAAAAGGAGTGCAATTAGCCAATATTTATGTTTTGTGGGTAAAGTACAGTACCCCCCTACCCTTTCCCGATCATCAACATAATTATTTCTCGTATTCTGTAGTTACAACGCGTATTTGTTTACTGCCTCAAAATTTGTTTACCCGTTGTTGCTGTGAAACAACGACTTTCTGAGAATGCCGAGATGGTGCGTCTTTTAATTTGGGCGATGATAAGAAATGTAAAGTGTAACGGCATAGTTTGACGTTGGACGTTCGTTATTTGGCAGCGCGTCCTTTAGAGTGTCGCCATTAAGACCAAAGTAAAAAACAGTTTACCCGAATATGTACTTGGATACAGCATTTCAAGAACGTTTCAAAATACCTGCAGTGATGTAAAAAAAAAAAAAAGAAACGTCCTACTAGTTTTGCCGTTCAGGTAACCTAGGCGCTTGTTCCAGTCCTTTTCGGACGCGACTGTGTCTCAGTCACATTTTGGCCTCTGAGGTAAATTTTACGGCCCTGGTGAATATATCTGCTCTAAAGCTCGGCAAAAAAAGAGAAGTACCCTCAAAGAAAAAAGAGAGACAGGAACGGAGGCAAAATACTTTTCTTCGAGGAGTGCGAAATCTGTTTCGAGATGTTTCGAATTCCAGTTCCGCGACGCGGGACATTTTCTTTGGCGCTTTTTTGAATGTGGGTTAACTGCGAGCGGCGAAGGACACACAGCGCCAACCCGGCTCCGCTAATGATGCCGCCGGATCTCGGCGGCCAATCAGAATAAGGCCAGACTGCGCGCGGAGGGGGGAGGAGGACAGCCAAGCGGGGGACACGCGCGGGTCCATTCAAAATGGCGTCGCTGGTAATGCACCCCCGGCCGGGGATTAGTGATTGCCAACGACGCTTTTACGGTTATGGAGGCAGCGTTGATTGAGTCGCTTTCTTTTTCTCGCTCTCCCTCTCATTTTGCGTTCGGTAGAATGCCGTGAAAATGTTATCATTATTATTCTCCGCGCCGAACGGTTTTCCCAGCGCTTGGCGTCGCGTATACTCGAGAATTGAATGGTGTCGACTGAGTTCGCCCGCCAAATTGAAACGAAAAAAGAAAACGCGCGAAGGAAAAGTGCATTTGACGCGTACGCCGGTGGCATGGCAGTATACCGGATATGTAGATGATGAACCCGTACTTTTCTTTATGTTTTTTAATCGGAGTTGCGAAACCATGCTACGCCGTTCGTGGCTTCTCTATTTTTGTCTCGTAACATTTTTCCTGGTAGAAATGGTGCTTCGTTCGCATTACTTTATTTCTCATTGGTGCAAAATGTGTGCTCGGCTCAATAGAGACCCCCTTCAAAACCCCAGCAAGCCCTATTGGCGGTCGCCATTTCTTGGGCTCTAAGCTCGCGATTCGATTCGTGGGATTGCCGAACCCTGACGCAGACTTGGTGCCCAATACACGCTCGGAGCGCTTGCCCAAACAATGGCGGATTTTTCAATAATCCTTTTTTTTTTAATATAACTTTTTTTCAATTTGCAAGCCTCGCAAGCATTTTTGTTTGTGTGCTTAATTGCGCCTGTTTTTTATTTTTTATTTTTTGTTAGCCGGTGTTTGTCATTTTGTGCGCTCAAGCTTTTGTGTGTTTTCGTGGGCCCGTGTCATACGGGTCTCTGGTTTTGCTTTGCTTTCGCCGTACCGCGATTAGATGTGTAGTCTCAGGTTGCGTAGATCGCTTTCATGATTCGCTTTCATTTGAGAACGGCGCTTTGAAGCTGAGGGCTGGCAGGTGGTGCTGTTCATTACTTAAGAGCCTTTGGTAAAAGAGAGTTTTAGTAGATCGTTCCGGTGACTCCGATGGCGATATCCGATACACCGCCGCCGCCTTCCCGCATGTATCGGGTATCGTTATCGGGGATACCGGATGTATCGGAACGATCTACTAAGGCCCCTCGGCAACATAAAGCGGCTTTATGCGTAAAGCCGCAGTCACACAGCTGGTGTACGTGATACAAAAGACACGGTGGTCGCTGCAGTCATAATGGACATATCGTGATCATAGCATCAGCATGATCTAGCGTCGAGCTAGATCATGCTGATAAAGACTGGTAAGCGCAGAATGCGTGATACTTCTTCCAGGCAACAAGAAAAGGTAGCCTGAACGGCACCGCCTGCCCAAGATTTCGCTCACATTTCTGACACACGCCGTGGGAGGATTGCTTCATTCATGTAGGCGTCGAACATGTCTGTAGACAGTAACATCGTACAAGGAAGAAACACGTACGCCTTAGACCAGTGGTCTCAAACTCATTTGAGTGTGGCGGCCAGATATCCGACACCTGAAAGGTCGAGGGCCAACATAAGACGCGGGAAGGGGGGGGGGGGGGGGGGGGTAGACCCCGTGCTTTTATGCTTTTTTGTAAACTAAAAATCTTTGCTTATAAGACTACTTGGGCCTTGAACTGATGAGATCAGAATAAAAAATGACACCGCTCAGTCAACGTGCTGACGTTCATATTAGAACAAGTACACTGTCGTTCCCATTGCTCAGTTCACCCACGAATTGACCAATTTAACATGTCTCTAAGAACAATCATTTAATCTGAAAGTTGCTGTTTTCCTGACGATTTCTACTACAACACTCGAACAAATACTTGTCTTTTAATGGTGATATATTTTTGAAGGCAAGAATCCCGAACTCGTAGCTTTATCTTCCAGTTGCTCCTGCTGACAGAGAGTTTGCGCACCCGAAATGCATCCTTCAGCTAATAGCTCGCGCTTGCAGCCTAGTAGCGGAATTACATTACAAAGTACGTTACGGAATTCCATTACAACATTACAAAAAAAGCTGGGAAGCAAAATATAAAGCGAAACAAAGGGCAAATGAACACAGATGGGTATAAACTATGCGAATACGTTAAAAGAGCATGGCTACTTTTCAAGCGAAAATGAATCGGCGAGATGAGATCAGGATAGCGCATGTCATTTCTAGCACTCGAGACATTGGGACCGGGACTCGTAGCCGGTTGCCTGCGGGCCGCGTCCCAGCAAGTCGCGGGCCGCGTGTTTGAGACCCCTGCCTTAGACAGTCTCTGCAGACTGTCCTTTGTGTGCTGGTGCACGCCTACAGTGCTACTGCGGCTTCAATGTTTCGGAACTCTGACGGACGACGTATCGCGCATTCGCCGTCCTGTGCACAGCAAGACGCACTCAAATCGCGGACTGCGCTTTCAGTTTGCAACGAAACGCGGCAATCACCGATCAGGTAGTGTCTATGTTGGCGGTCCGATTGATTTACAGATTCCCGTTTCGACTTCCCGGCCCGATGGTCGCGCTGACACAGTTGTTATGGCGCCGCGTTATCTATGCGCTGAGGAAACAATACGGGATTGAACCGTGTTTTTAAATCCTGGCAAACAGATAATGCATCGCAGGAAGCTCAATCTCCGTGAGATTGTGACTAGCGGTTGGGATAAAGCAAAAAACTGAAAAAAAAAAAAAACGGAACATAGCGTTATTTGGATTAAAAAGAAAAGAAAAGAAAAAGACGGACTTTCTTTAAGAGCCGACGTCCACCTAAGCCTAATATTTAATATTGTCAAGACAAGAAATGACGTTCTAGGCGCCCGTAGCCTCTATCTCAGTTAAAAATGTGTGTAAGCAAGAAAGAAATCCTTACTTGCTGGCAGCATAATATTGGCATTTCTTATTGTAATACAAATTCTTTTTTCTTCCTTCCGTTCTATCGAACTTCAAACCAGCTCAGAGTTAAACCGTCTCTATAAAGTTTTTTAAGGACAATTATAATTGCGATAAGGTGTAAACTTGGACGAGTTGGTTGATGGTCATATTGAATGGGTTAAAACAGCGCAAAAAGACGAAGGACCAGTAAAAGGAAACAGCGCTATGTCTGTGTGTTTCCTTTTACTCTTCTTTCGTCTTTTTGCGCTGTTTTAACTCAATCAATATGACAATTATAATTTATCTAATTTTTAATCACGCATTGGTAGCCACCTCAGTGGCTCCGAGGCGAGAGCCCTGGCCTACGGATCCCCTGGCGGGTTCGAATCCCGGCCGAGGTGCCCGCAATCTGACGGAGGCTTATTGCGGAGGAGGCGCCGTGTAACCGAGCTTTCGGTTGCACGTCAAACGATCCCCAGGTGGTCCACATTAATCCTCAGTCCTCCGCTGGGGCGTGCCAGATGCCCGTCGTTGGTTTGGCACGTAAAACCCCCAAATTTGAATCACGCATTGGTTCATTTGTAATGTTTCTGCTATTTGAGCCTTGCACATTTAATAAATTTGTGATAACACCCCGTACCCGCCCTCTGTTGACTTAGGTTATTAAAATTAATAAATACTGTCATACTTCGATAGTTAATCGTTCGGTCGGTTTTCCTCGAGTAGTTGAGAGGAAATAAAAGGCACAACAAAATGGATCCCAATTACACGACGGTCCAGGTTGAGTTTGGGGTTTCTCGTTTAATTGGTTTAAAGATATCTCACATGAATACACTTTTTAGCGACTATGCTTTTAAGATTTTCTGGCTCAACAGAAAACATAAAATATGTTCACTCAAGTCACTAAAAAGTGTATTGACGATGCGCCATAAACGTTAACATAATTTTGATATATTTTTAACTTGTGTAATCAATTGAATTTTATAGTATACGTATGTTGAAGATGGGCGATGGAATTCCTACTCCATCTCGATAAACGTTATTGCGACTTGAAGCTCGTTCTGTCTCAACAAAGGTTATATAATGTTTGTCCACTCATGGTGATGAAGAGCAGATTAAATATTGTCGACCGAATTCTACAGGGTGTCACAAAAGAAAATTTACACGGTCTTTTTTACCGCAAAATTAAACTAGGCATTCCCGAACGCTCATTCTCCGTCCAAAGGTAGAGCTAGAGGTCACAACCAGATGCCAAAGTTTCTGCCCGATCCGATAACTTGATAAAAAGTTATACGTGATTTTCTGAAAATTTCAATGGGAAAATGGAGCCCATTTTTGCCCGTTTTCAGTTTCTGGTGCCATAGAGCCCCATGTGTTTGAAAACTCCGTCGGCCGCCATTTTCCCATTGAAATTTTCAGAAAATCAGTTATAACTTTTGATTAAGTTATCGGATCGGGCTGAAACTTTGGCATATGGTTGTGACCTATAGCGCTCTCTTTGGGCGCAGAATGAGCGTTCGGCGATGCCTAGTTTATTTTTGCGGTAAAACAGACCGTGTAAATTTTCTTTTGTGACACCCTGTATATAAGCTTTTAACGTCTTTGGTTCATATACGCGTTTCTGAAAGAATTCTATAGTATAGACATGGACAAAAATAATGTGATAGAAAGGGGGTCGGATAGAAAGTCCCCAAAGCAGCTAAGCTTATGCCACTGTGTTCCTTCTTAATTGTACAAACGCCCACTTCGGTATGGGTCTTCGGTGACCTACAGTATTGATAAATAAATAATAAAAGTCGCAAAAATCTCTATAGATACGATTTTTTTTTTCATCAGAGCGAAAAAGAGCGCCATCAGGTGCACAGACATGCTGTCAACGTGTGCGATGTCTACGTAAGTAAAATGCATTTATGGATTGTCTCTAACTCCATCTGTGTTCGTTGTATAGCTGCAATGTGGCCGGCAGGTTGTAACCCTAGTTCTACACTGGGCTGTTTTTGTCTCGCCTCGGTGACTCCGAGGCATAGCGCCGGCCTACGGATCCCCAGGTGGCGGGTTGGAATCCCGGCCAAGGTGCCCGCAATCGAACGCGAAGGCTGTGTAACCGAGCTTTCGGTTGGACATCAAAAGATCTCCAGTAGGTCGAAATGAATCCCCAGTCCTCCGATGGTGCGTGCAAGATGCCCTTCGTTGGTTTGACACGTACAGAACCCCGAAAATTTGACATTTGTGCTGTTTTTGTCGTGCTCCACGCGAGCTACGGCACAAAAAACCGGCCGGAATCGGACCCGAACATCCCCGAGTCAGTGAAGCTCTTCGGTTCACACAGAGCCTTCAGTTAGACCACGGACTCAACTTAATCTAGATTTCGCCGTTCCCTTAACAAAATAAAGGACTAGAACATCATCAACAACAGCAAGAAAAAAGCTTCCGAGGTTTCCCCCAACATGCCGCTCCTCCGGCCAAATCGCTCTCGAAGACGGATTTATTTGTCCCGGTCGACTCATGCCGCTCCCAGGGCCGATGAGATGAAGCTTTCGCGATTGCAAAAATAGCCGCTGTACTAACAAAAATCCTCGTTTCACTCCGTCTCTATTTATTCGTCTCCCCCTTTTTTTTTTTTTTTTTTATGCAGCAGTGTGCGATCTTGCGCCGTGGAGGATGGAGATCCAGGGATCACTCGCTATTTCGAGATGGCGGGGCGGAAAAAAAAAATACTAATAATACGTGATCGGAGAGGGCGGCCTCCGGACGCTCCGAAAATACCAGAATGTAATGAAACTCTCCGGAGTAAAGGGAGCAACGTAAGCCGTCTTGTTGCCGAACGCCTGTCGACCCGCGCGCACTTGGCTCTTCTCTCTTCGTCTCTTATTCCGATGCACTCGAAATACGCTTCTGCCGTTTAGAACGCCCTGCGGACGAGGTGGACGGAACGCTGCAGGCGACGCTACGCCGTGCTTGGAGCCAATATCGGCACACTTGTACCGATTAGTAGGTACAAGTGATCAAACTACTCGTATTCGATTACTTTTGGGCGGTCATTTTGTAACCGTTTGATTCATTTATAAGGAAATAAGCGTCGAGCGTATTCTGATTACTTTTGGAAGTGACTAAAGTACCCGTAACGGTTACTATTTTTCCTTCCCCTTTCCTTATGGCGTCCATTTCTTTCTACAAGTTTCTTGCCGAGGAATCTTCAAACCGAGGTCCCCGTCAGGAGGGTTGTCTGACAAAAATTGGTGGATTGAGAAGATAAGCAGTTTCTAGTTGGGTGATTCTGATCCGATAAAGTACATTACGAAACGCCCGTTCCCAAACCGGACGAATAACCTGTCGTTTTAAGGATATGGAGTAATTGGAGAAGTAACGGTTACTTTTTAGAGTAACGGCCAATCACTTTTCTCGTCAAGTAATCGAATTGAATACTGTTTAACCGAGTAGATTCGTAATTGTACGGGGCTGCTCTATACTCACCTGCGGCTTATGAAACGCGGGGCGTCGCTTGTTATTAGGATTCCGTGTTTTTCGGTAAATCCGAAAAACAGTCGCCGGTAAATTTTGCATGAATTCCGATTTATCCGTAAAACTCAAAACTTCAAGATCGCAATGAGAAAAAAAAAAAAAAAAAGGAGGGTGTTTTACATATAAAATTTATAAGAGCGCAGGGTCTTTGGTCCTGACGAAATGCCACTTCAGTTTCCTTCGAAATATTGAACCGACAAAAGGGGTCGGCATTTTAGCTCGTCGGGTTCCTTCAAGAAAACGGGTCAGGTACCCGGACGGCATTTGTTTTTATATTGGTAAACAAAAAAATGGAGCACGCAATAAAATGAACTTCGAATTTGAGAAAACTAACAATAAAAATACAAAAACTCAAATAACTTTGATGAACCTCGAAGCTCCAGCGAAAAATAAACTGCGAAAAACACCCTGCGAATTTCACGAGAAATAAAGTCCGAAATCACGGAATTCTGCTTATCATGTTGCGTTGCCCCCCCCCCCCCCCCCCCCCCCCCCCCCTTTAAAGCTCTGGATGGGGATGGACGCTAAGAGGGAGGAGGAGAGCTTGGGGGGACGGCAGAACACCGAGCTCTGGTTGAAATAATTGTGGGGAGACGCGGCTGCTTCGTCTCGGTGCTGTTCGGAGTGACGTTCCTGGGGCAGCTTTTTTACGGAGGTAGAACCGGAACTCGTGCCCTTTTCGAGGGAACGGCAGAAGAAAACGACGTTCCTTTTTTCTTTCAGAGCGCAGTTCTTAGGCGCCCATTTCCGGGTTGAGCGGCGTGGGCGACGGCATAACCGCGCTTTGCATTATGGGATGTTTCCCCGCTAAATTTAGCGGGTTACATTTTTTCGCAGGGGGAAAATTTTTCTGCTAGATTTAGCGAAAATATTTTCCCGCTAACTCTAGCGGGTTAAGTTTGCCCGCTAAATTTAGTGGGGAAATTTTCGCTAAATTTAGCTGTCACCTAAATTTAGCGGAAAACTTTCCCCGCTAAATGGGACCGGAGGAGAAGGGGAGGGGGAAGAGGGGCATTACGGAGAATTGCAAACGTCATTCTTTTTTTTGGTATATAGTTTCAATTATACCCTAATTCAGTAAGCATTTAAGCCTTTCTTATAATGGACAATTTCAACTTCCGACTTGAAGGGATGGGAAGGTGTCCGCGAGATAGCCGATAACAAAAGAACTGGAACAAACATGGTCGGGGCATCACATGTGTTTCAATATTTTTTTTTCTTAACGGGTTATATTTAGCGCGTGATTTCATTATTATACGCAAATGGCACGTTAATGAAACCACACTTTCGTATTTTAACGGGAACGCGTTCCTTTAGTATCCCAGGCACCGCTAATGGGGACTCGCTCCAAGAGCTTTCATTGTTGCCTCGTAGGAACGTGTGTACAACACTGCGTCTCTACTCACTGTTCGAACGCCAAATGCCTGACGCCGGCGATCGGAGTTGGAACGCAATCCGTATTCAGATTCTCGGAACCCGGCACGCCGCGAGTGTAGTAGGGGCACGCCAATCAAAGGCCGACATAGTATAGAGGGAAGGCGCGATGCTGGGGCGGCCATTGGACCAGGTTGAGGGGAAACGGAAGCACGTGGGCGCATTTGGCGGGTAAACGAACGCACGAGGAGCACGCCGTGTAGCTGTCCATGGCTCGTAACCTCATCAGGTTGGCTGCGGCTGGGAATCACGCAACGGGTGAAGCGAGCTCCGAGCGTCGCTGCAACCCAGTACACGCGCAGAGAAGTCCGAAGCTGGCCAGACAACTGTAGTAGCGCACAGCGCCGATGTAAGTGCTGCGTCGGGAGAAAAACTCGAATCGATGTCTAGACGGGGACACACGCCGGTGTCGGAACACTCGTTCCGAGAAGGGGGGAGAAAAGAAAGAGCGGATTTTTGCGTTCCGCACCGGGCAGCTTACGTCACGCGTCCCCATCCCGGAGAGACGTCTCGCCGCTTCTCGCGCGGAGCGAGAGGAGACGCGTGTCTATGTCGCACGGCCGGATGAATGTTTGCATCCGCGGTGGCAATTTTTAGATCGGAAGCCCATCAAAAGGACGCGGGCACCCGCGCGAACCCGACAGCACGGTGGAGGGCCGCGAGCGGACCCCAAGCCGGGCGCATCGCGCCACGTGACCCAGTACCGACGCGGGAAGCTGCGATGACGAAGCGTTATGTCTGCGTCCGATTCGTCTCGCCTTCTCGTAGCTTCCGCTGCGCTGTCAGCTCTGGGTCGAGCCGCGCGTGTAACTCCAACTCCGTTCGCTCCCTCGCCGACAATCTGGTGAAAGCGGCGTGCTTTTCAGACCAGTCGAACGTCTACCTTTCACCACGTGATCAGGCGCACGGAGCGGAGTCACGTGACGAAAGGGAGCCGGCTGATTGGTCCTGCGAGCGCGTAGGCTCCCACGGCGCCGTCAGCTTCGGTGTGCGGGTGTAATGGGGGATTCTTTCGCCTTCCTCCGAGCCCCCGCTCTCTCGCTCTCGCGCGTTGACGTCCGCGAAGTCTGCGCGGGGACATAAATTTCGGCTCGGTTAGCAACCGCTGTATGCGGTCCCGAATTAGACCGCCCGCTGGTTTCACACCGGGAGCAGCGATCCCTCCGCATCCTTTTATTTCCGCCTCGTCTTTTTTTTTCCTTTTCCGAGTCTCTTCTCGATCTTGTTGACTCTCGAACATTGCTACTTGTTTTTAGCGGCGTCTGTGGCGCTCTCTAGGATTACCTCCAACCGGGGGATTTGGAGCGTGCGGGGCGGTTCGCGGGCTCGTCGCGTGTTCGGCCCCAGTCGTCATTCATCGTACAAAACGCTTGCGAGGCGGTTCGCAGCGGACGTCGGGACAGAGCTATCTGCGGGCACGCCTGGAGCCTGGTTGAAGCACTTTTGCTTCGAACCAATGTACGATCGTGTCTGCGGACAGTGTGTGCCCAACGTGACGTCATAGTGGGAAGAAACACGTCGCATCTGCGGACTGTCTTTTGTATCGTGTATTAGCAGGATGATTCTTACTTTTTAGTTTCTAGGCTAGGTGGCGCAAGCTGTCGCCCGTTATAATCAATTCGTTTATTTACTCCCATCATACATATGGGTGACGGAGACGTCACCATTAGCATACATGCCATTAGCATGCATGCCACCGTCAGCCATTAGCATGCATACATCTTCCGTCAAATTTTCCTAAAGGTTCGAACCTCGGGTTCCACCGAAGTTCGCGCCATCTGTAGTGCTTCAGGCCGCGCGACCGAAAGCCCACGCCGCTGACGAAGCCATCCCGATTTCTGTCTTCACGTGTGTGGTCTTGACGCGGCTAATCGGCCAACGAGAGCTATACGTTTGGATTTGTTTCTCTCGGATCCGGTCCTAAGCCCACCGCTTCTGCTTGTTTCTCCGGACAAAAGCTCACGGAATCAACAACTGTCAGGCGCGGGCGCCAGTGTCACCTGTACTAAGCCACTACGTGTTGCACGTAGGTGTTGGCACACCTGAACACAGAGCTTCCCGCAAGATATTTCGCGTATATAATTAAGAAAAAAAGCAACACTTCTACTTCACATTCTGTGCTGAGCTTTGCCATTAACATTTTGAAGCACCCTAAACTGTTTTTTAACCACTTTGTATTCGCTTCCCTGCGGTGAGGACAACGTTCTGAGATACCCTTCAGCTTTGATGTCGCGCTCTTATCCCTCCCTCCTTTCCCCCAACAAAAATTTAAAAAAAAGCAGAAGAAGGGGAGAGCTTTCCACTTTCTCCCGATTCCCGGAAAGCGGGTTTTATATATTTACCTTTTTTTTCTGTTCTCTTCCACGGCAAGTGATTGGTATTTCGCCCGGTGTCCTTCGAATGGCCTTCTCGGCTCCATCGCCGCATTGTTGGGCGAGTGAAATGACGAGGATGAGGGCAGTCCCCACTGGGAGCCTTGGGGAAGCCTGCGATTAGAACAGGTTCCTCGTTTTTTTTTTTTTTTTTTTTCTGTGTGTGTGTGTGTGTGGGGAAAGGGGGGGGGGGGCGCGTTTGGTGATTTGGTTGAGAGCCGGGTGGTGGATATTCCGGTTTGTGGTCCCGCGTTCCCCCGAAAACTGCCATTAGAAGATGGTGTAGGTTTGTTTGATTTTTTCGATGGTTGTCAGATGGCGTTACCGGGTACACACGAAAAGGAAAACAAAAAGCCTTATATGCTATTTGTATTTGCATGTATGCAGCTTACAACCTGGAAGCACTACGCGGGACTTCTATTAAACAAAAAGTGGAAAACAAACTTTACTTTTTTCCGTTTTTTTTTTTACCTCACTCTCGTGTATGTTTGCGCCATGAATAACGTTTACCAATCAACCTTTGTCTTAGAAGGAAGCGTGGGAATTCCAAGATTTTTCAGTGGAGACAAGAACGAGGTTTTATCTCAATTCGGCCGCTGTTTCAATCTAGCTTGGTGTTTCAGTTTGGCTGGATGATTTAGCCCAGTCCGAGTCACGATTTGGTCTATTTGCCCGCGGCCAGAGGGCGCGCGCGTTTTAGCCGAGCGCCCATGGACCAACAGAATTCAAAAAAAAAAAAAGGGTTTATTCGCAGATTCAAGGAACAATGCTGTGAGTCATTATAGTGGTGGTGGAACAACTGAAGATCCCTCTTAGCGTTGTCACTCTGTCGCTGACTATTCGTGATTTTCATCACTTGTACGCGAAGCAACTTTCGCGGCCTCGTTTTTAGACCGCTAGGCGCCGCGAACACTTACCTGATTCGCTCGAGAAGGCTGGTGAGCGGACCCTGCCACCACAGCTTTCTGTGCTAGCCGTCAGGTGCCGTCCATCTCGATGAAGTCTCAAATAGTATTTTTTTTTTTTTTTTTTATGCCATGCAGTCGACATCACGCAAATAAGGCCGCGCGAAGTAGTTCTTAGAATATTTAGTTCTGTGAGGAAGAAGAGATGATTCTGGCGTCCTTGATAAGATAACACACATCTAAAATAAAATGCACCTACATACTTTCCACATTAAGGGAGAAATTGGTAATTCTCCGCTAGGAGCCAAACCTCTTTCACTACGGTTCTTGAGGTGAAAGCGACTATAGGGCGTCTCCAAGTGATGTCAATCCACCATTTTGTTGTTTCGTGTTCCGCGGGGAAACCTCTATGCCCCAGTGCACTACGTGTTTGATGATGTTAAATGAATATTTTTCAAACGTTCGCCTTTGGCACGCGCCAGGCTGCTCCGAACAACAAAAAGGTG
Organism: Ixodes persulcatus; assembly: GCA_013358835.2. Taxonomy (NCBI): domain Eukaryota; kingdom Metazoa; phylum Arthropoda; class Arachnida; order Ixodida; family Ixodidae; genus Ixodes; species Ixodes persulcatus. The sequence goes on along the minus strand of JABSTQ010009478.1, from coordinate 299,855 downwards.
GACATAATTACGTCGATGAAAACACCCTATCGATGCACCAAATAAACTTTCTAGCGACTCTGGGCTGACCCAAACGGCTGCATCCTTCCGAGGTGTGCGAGGAAACATGATGCGAACGCCCCCTAGAAGAATCAAGGCCAGTGAACACCCTCCTCTACCTCCGTGTAGCGTCATCACAGTCGAAAGGCTCCTACTTAGCAATTAGATCCGATGCCTAAGCGACCTTCGACGCGTTCATTGAACGCGAGGTTCAGGCAAATGCAGACGCAGCACTTGTGCTCAATCTGCGTCTTCAGTCGATCTCGCTGCGACGACGTCAAGATTCTAGTGCACGGGCTTTGGTTATTCTAGGTCAGTGGTCTCAAACTCATTTGAATGTGGGGGCCAGATTGTCCACACCGGAAGGGCTGAGGGCCAACGCAAGCTGGAGAGGGGGGGGGGGGGGGGGGGGGGGAGGTTGCGCATGTTTACTTGGGCCCTGACCTGGTGTGATAACAAGCATGGAAATGACACCACCCCGCTAACGGGCTAGCATTCCTAATTGAACAAGAGAGCAAGTACACTGTCGTTCCCATTGCTCAGTTCACTCAAGAATTAACCAAGCTAAACATGTATAAAGAAAAGATTCAGGTAATTTGACAGCTCTTGCTTTCCTGACAACTGTTCTTACAACGCCCTGAACAAAAACTTGTCTTTTAATGCTGATATTTCCTTTTTTTAAGGTGAGAATTCTGAGCCGTAGCTTTATCTTTGGTAGTTGCTCCTGCTGATCGAGAGTTCGCGCAGCCGAGATGTATCCTTCAACCAGGCCTTCAACGAAGAGATCGCGCTTGCAGCCTAGTAGCGGAATTGTTGTACATTATAAAGAGCTGGGAAGCAAAATATAAAGCGAAACAAACATGAACACAGATAAGTATAAACTATGTTAACACGTTAAAAGAGCAAAGCTATGCTTTTATGGCGAAAATGAATCGGTGAGATGAGATCACTACAGTGCATGCTTTTTCTAGCGCTCGAGACATGAGAACCGGAACTCGTAGCCGCTGGTTGCCTGCGGGCCGCGTGTTTGAGACCCCTGTTCTAGGTAATGCCCTTGAATAAGAAAGGTGGCGACATCTTCTCCCTCCTCCTCTGACGCGCACACTTTTTATCTTTATGTTTTGCTTTTCTTTTTACACCCGCGCGTCGACTGTAGCGCCACCTGGATCGGCCCAAGATAGCAGACGGCCTTCCTATACTTGAGTCAGAGTGCAGTCAAAGGCTGAAAGACACGCAAATACATACACACAGGCTAAAACCGCACTGTCACGGTCTACAAGCCTGGAAGGATGTGCTCAAAGAGAGACGATGAAATGCACATTCGGCGTTATTTGATTGGCGATATGAGCTCATAGCATGCACTGCACTCCGACAGCCTAGGCATTCCTTCTCCCTCCTCCTCTGACGCTCACACCTTTTATCTTTATGTTTTGCTTTTTTACACGCGCGCGTCGACGGTAGCGCCGCCTGGATCGGCCCAAGATAGCAGGCGGCAATCTTCAAAGGATGTCGCTACTTTTCCGCATAAAGGGGCTTTAATTTTTGGTGGCGTTGGCACTACACGAATCCTGAAAAAAAAGCTCTCATTTACGCCACCTGCGCTGCGTGTGTACCTCCCGCCGCGTTGGCGGCAAATGAGCCTCTCGTCGTCATCGCGTCTTTGCTGCTTCTCCCTTTTTTTTTTTAAAGGCAGTTGTTTCGTTTTTGTAACTGTTGTTGCCTAGACATTTTTTTTTCTTTCTCTTTTTTAGGTTTTTGGGTGCACGTTTACTTAAGCATTTGTCTTTTCTTTTTCTTCTGGGAAGTTACCTTTGCGTTTCTTTGATCTGGTAGGCTGACTTGTAGCGCGCGCGGGTGAAGGAACATTCTCTCGGGACGTTTGACTCTTCGTATTAGCCCCGAGAGCGAACACAAGCGTCGCTGTGGTCGGCCTTCCACGATTGGCCGAACGCTGAATATGACGTAAGAAAGGGGATTATCATCGACGGAAATAAGAGGAATGAAAGAACTTTAATTTTGACGGTGTTGGCAGTGTTCCTTTAAGAGCGCGATGATTTCAAGCTTCCACCATGCTATTTACAAACACCATCGAACTTGTTGTTTGCAAGGTAATGACGTAACAAGGGGGAACCATAAGAGGGCGCCACCACAACTTCTCGCCGCTAATTTCCACTTGACTGTGTCTTCCTGGACGTCTGCCGCCTCTGCCTGCTTTATTGTCTGGTGGCTTTTTCCGGCGAAGCTCACCTTCGGTCGAATTTTGGAGGTTTGGAACGGCCTTCTCGGTCTTTGCCCCAATCGCCCCATTTCTTCGCGTCCGTTCGCTCGTGGGCTTTGTACTACGTCGACGTATTCGGATTCAATGTCGCTCTCCAAAGCGCCAGTCATGGGTTTGAAACTTCAGGCTATACTTCGTTCCACATTAAGTAAATATCCATTAAGCTGATGGAAGCAATCCGAGAGTTTCAAAAGCGCACCATCATGATGTTCGTCATGTTTCTTTGCGTGTTCTATCATCGCTCAGCCAATCATAAACAGAAAAGTCCTAGTGACTCGCACTTTTGACTCTGATTGATTGGCCACATTACCTCGCAGGGCGTCTGCTGCGTCTGATATAAGATAGTTTTGCAGGCTTCTTCGTTTTCATTGTCGCTGACACGTGTGTTTGCTCGTATTACTAGAGAGTTTTAGTAGATCCATTCCGATGCCTCCGATAGCTCCGATAACGATACCCGCTAACGATACGATGCATGCTCAAAAGCCACGGCGGAGTATCGGGTAGCTTTGTAGCAGTCATGGGAACTCCCTTCGGGAGTTTTCCAAGATCGTTCCGATACTTCCGATAACGGTACGCTATACTCCGCCGACGCCTTCGCGTGTGAATCATTTTGTTTTCGGGTATCGATGTTGGATTTATCCGAGCGATCTAATAAAACTTCCTTACTGCCATGTGAATGATCTTATGCCACATAAGGGCGTCACGCAGTTGTAGTACTATTTTTATGCTACGCGCCATGTGGTGTGAAAGTTTTGCATTTTGCGCACCTGGTGCATAGTGTAGGTTTACCAGTTAAAGAGACCATTAAATAAATTCCGGACCGATTACATGATTGGTATTTTACTAAGCTAATATCGTTTAGTAGGTGAGAAGGAAACAAAGAGGAAAACAGTACACGAGGTTAGAGAGCCACAAATCCTGCTATCCGGTACAACATTTTGAAAAATAGAGCGAGCTATTTCTTCTTTCCTTTCCTTCGAAAGCTGACCGCCTTTTCACTGTGATGCACCCGCTGTGCCCAAGAACGTCGGCCGAAGCCAGCTCACGTATTGGCAGACTTGAACGCGTTACTGAAAAAATTAACAATTACAATTACTTCACTCTAAAAAGTAACCGATTACAATTACAGCCTCAAAAAGTAGTCGAAAAATTGCTCTACAGTAATCGATTACTTCCCACGTTACGTTTCATTAAATTTTCGTTTTAATACGGTAGCATAATCCTTGAAGTCTCGCGCTCAGTTGTTCCGAAAAAAAAAAGAAAAAAAAAAGAAAGTCTTGGTTGTTTTTGCCATAGAGTTATTATAATGTACGCTAGAGGTTCAACTGGCGCTCTGTTGCAAATTGAAGCAGACAGCAAGCAGTCGGAAATTGACTTCCGGTAATGCATTTCTACGGAAAAAAGCGAGTGAATTTCCTCTCTGCGCTCGATTATAAGAGCAAATATCACGAATAATTCGTACGTACTAGGCACATTGGAACATTTCCCAGTTACGCAGATGAAATAATTGGTAAGTTACGGCGTTTTTATTTTAAAATCGCGGCATGAAAAACTGTGCTAAAACCGCTTCGTACATGTATTTATGTGCACTGTCGGACACTGTAAGCGCGAACACGGCGTCGGCGCTTTCCACTATGGGGGATATACGTGCCAAACGAACGAAGGACATCTGGAAAACCGAGAGAGACGGCAAGAACTACGCAGCAACACTGGATAAGTAACTCATTGTGCTTGCAGACGATCAAAATAAAATGAAAGTCACGTAATATAGTTCGATTTTCAATAAATAAGTACTGCTTTATTCTTTCTGCTCGTGAATATGTGCGAAGATGCTTGTTCTGGGTTTAAATCATCACCTGCACGCTCCAAATCTTTGCAAATAAAGAGAAGCCAGAGAACAGGTGCCCGATAAAAACTGCCCGACATAAAAAATAATAAGAAAACACACCTTTCGTAGCCCACGTACTTTATTCTTTACGTTTCGAACTCTTTTTTTTTTTTTTTTTTTTAACCACTACACGACGGGGTCATTTTTATATTGACAGGACGGGCATGCTTGCAATATATAAGCACCAGCGGAATGTTGGCGAACTTTGAACACACTCTACATTCCTTTCGATCGTTATTTTGCTTAGAATCGTCGCTCGTTTCTACATACCTGCCATGGAACAGAGGTTTGGGCCTGAAATATAGCGAAGTTTAACATTGTTCAGCGGTAAAGAAGAATGCTGTAACTAAACCCATTACACTTTCACGATATTAATAAAGGTACATACTATCCGGTACAACCGAAATAATAAAAGTTATTCATGTTATTTTACGGCGAAGAGACAAAATTCACGCGCGTTTTCCCATACGAATACACAGGAAGACTGGAAAAGTAGACTGCATGCTGTCTGCTTCAATTTGCAACCGGAAGTCCCGTAGACACTAGCGCCAGCTGAGCCTCTAGCGTTTATTGTAATAACTCTATGGTTTTTGCTTAGAGCTGAGTGAGAGACGCCAACAAGCACACCCAATCCCTCTCGAGAAAAATATAAAATAAAAAGAGCGCTGTTTAAATACATTATTCACAAGAGGCTGGATAAGACGCCATTTTTCATACCCAAACGTAGTCTCCGGTGTACAAAAAAAAAAAAAAAAATGTACCCAGGAAACGAAGCATAGTGAAGTGGCCTACTAATTATCGAGGTCCCGTGCTTAGTGATTTCGAAAAAGAAAAAAAAAATTGACTGTTACCCAGACCTGAGTAAAGGCCGGTTCAGACACTTGCGTTTGAGTGCGTTTGACTGCGTTGCGGCGAGAACCGAAAGCGAGTCACCGGCACATCTGTGCTTCGTATGAAGCGTGGAATCCAATTCAAGGAATCTTCTTGGCACGGGATATAAGCAGCAGGGATATTCTGGTGTCTCGCAGCCGCAACGCAGTCAAACGCAGTCAAACGCAACTGTGTGAACCGGGCTTAAAGGGGTCATGAAACGATTTTCCTACTTCTTCCTCCTTAGCTTTAATCCTCAACTCAAATGCGAATTGTGAAATCACGTGGTCGTGACATTCCTTCGGCACCGGTGCGATGACTCCTAGGTTCCACCGTGCTTTTAATGCACACCATAGAGCTTGTCATTCCCCAGTGACAATAAGTTCCGTCAAGGCACTCATTGGCCACGAACGCGAATCCAAATATTCGTCGACGGATTGATTGTTGGCGAGCGCATACGTCCGAGTGACGCAGTTCTCGTGTCCAATGCGAGAGCTGGGCTCTGCTGACGTCAGTTTGGCGCCGGTGACGCGTTTTTGGAACCGCGGATGTATCATAGTGAAAAGGCGGAGAGCTTTTGAAGGCAAGAAGGTACAAAATAGTCCGCTATATTTTCAAATGTTCGTACCGAAAAGCTGGCTTTTGACTTTCTAGCCTCTTTCTTTTGGCCAACTAAACGATATGCGATTAGTGAAGTCCCAATTTAAAATCATTCATCCCAACCCAAAATTCGTTTCATGGCCCCTTTAACTCCAGCACGTCTAACCCCTCCCCCCCCCCCTCCCCCCCCCCAAAAAAAAAAGCGAAAAGAAAAACGAAATCGAGAAAAATATGGGTAATTTTGTAATTGATTACAGCAAAAAAGTAATTCAATTACAAAGATCGTTACCTTTTAAAGGAAGTAATTGAAGCGTTACAAAATTACAGTAAACTGTAATCAATTACAACTAATGTATTACTTGTAACGCGTTACGTACAAGTCTGCGGTATTAGACACGAACACTGCGTCACTCGGACGTAGGGGCTGGGAAACAATCTATCCGTCAACGAATATTTATATTCGCGTTCGTAGCCAGTGTCTGCCGCGACGACACTTATCATCACTGGCGAATGACAAGTTCCATGGTGTGCTTAAAAAGCACACGGTGGAAGCTTGGAGTCATTTCATTCCGAAACTGACACCGTCAAACCTGACATTACTCGTATTTACGTCGATGAAAGCAAATGTAGATCAGACAGGCCAGTCGTATGGAAGGCCGACCATGTCGGCCAGAAGGCTGGGAGGGCTGCTGCTGTAGCTCAACATTTAAGGAGCATATCCACGGCAGGGCGCAGGTTGTTCCGTGGTCAAAGCCTTCAAGGGCTTATAAGACTGAACCAAGATAGTAGTTATATCGAGATAAATATCCCAAAAGGAGTAATAACAATAATAATAATAAAATAAAATATCGGTCCCTTCATACGCCAGCCCAGAATCGCGACTGTGCGAGCGCAAAGAGGAAGGTAGCCTCCCCCAGCCGGAAAAGGCTCTCCCGAAAAGAGTAGCGACTCCATAGCGCCAGTTGTGCGGCGTTCTGGCGACGCGTCCGCGCGTTCTGCCGCGTGCGTGCGCCCTTTAATTTCATTTCCGCGAGCGACTGAAACTCAGGCTAGTGCGGCATTCGGTCTGTTTTCGGAACAACCCCTCCGGGCTGGGGGTGTCGGTGGGGTGGTGTCGCTGCGATCGATATATCGACCGTCGCCGTTCTTGTTTGTTGCAGGACGGGAGGCGATCTTCTTGGTTGGGATGGAGTTAACTGCGTCGGATACCATTTTTGTGTCCGTCTATGTGAACTGGTCGAGGTCCGTTTGCGCCGTGCAGCTGGCAATATTTCTAATGTTTGGAGGTTTGGAGATGGGCATTCGTTTTCCTTGAAAACGCGACTACCTTCCGTTTTTTTGTGTTTTTCTTGAGGGGGGGGGGGGGGGGGGGGGGTGTTGCGAACTTCCGTCGAGGTTAGAATGTGAAAGAGTTAGACAAAGAGGGCGGACAGGACAAACGAAAGATGTCTCTCCTGTCCATTCTCTTTGTCTAACTCTTTCGTATTTTTGAATCCATTATCAACGCGCTCAATCCAAGTTTAGAATGTTGTTAGGTGAACCTTCGAGGTTTTAGCAAAATTAAACGAAATTCGACTTTTGAAGTTCTGTACACTTCTGTCCAAAAAAAGAAAAAAAAAAAGAAAATATAATTTATGCTGAAGTTTTGAAGAAAAGTGGCTACCTATGTTTACGCAGTAGAAATGCGAACATAAAATTGTTTAATAATTTACTTAGCTCGTTAAAGACATACAACAGCCCTATCGGGGTGTGAAGAAGGACGTAATGCTTATTTAGCAGTGGGGGGATCGGGCCTAGTTAGGCGACATGAGTCGCCTAACTAGACGTTTGTTTGACCTCTTAGACGTTTGTCTGAATAAAACAAAATAAAAAAAATATATATATTTTAAATAAGTTAAGCCGGATAATCGACATTACGGGACTCCAGGGTATCATGTGACATGATGATGACACCAAGACGTGTGATGACGTCAGGTCACGTGGCGTCAACCTCTTCGCTACATTTTGTGGGCAAAATGACGTCATGGTGTCCTGAGGTCACGTGACGTCAATTTCCCATTTAAATTTGGCGGGGAAATGCACGCACGGACGGACGAACCAATTTCAGAAATTAGGAGGGGGGGGGGGGTGTTCCTTAAAGGAGCTGTGCAACAATTTCAGTGTTTTGCTTAAATAATTTGGGAGTTGGTGTCTCGACCTTTCTGAAGTAAAGAACAATAAACTGCTTTGGCATGCATGTCCTAGTTTTTCTTTTAAAATTTGACAAAGATTGAGGTTTTCGGCACCTCTCAACTCCTTCACCATCTTCCGAGTCAAGTGCGCTGTGACCTGAAAGCAGGACGCGCGGGGTTCCGGTGAAGCTCTCTCTCTAGAGCCATGAGTGAGCAAGCGAGAACTCACCCGCTCGCGACCACGTGACCACGTGCTTGCGCAGCGCGATCAACATGGCGAAAGGAGGAAAGTGCCAACGTGTCTGAATGCGGTCATCACCGTCCGGCTCTGCCCCCTCCCCCTCCGGCTTCTGGCAGCTGTTCGCGGTAGCAGATAGGGCTAACAGTGTTGTTTACCTCGGATAGATGGCGCCACTAAAACTCCGTATAATAAAAGTTTTGTCGGTGTTACCAGGTTTTTGGCGCATTTATATTTATGTTGGAGCGACAACATTTATAGAAAAAACACATTTTGTCGAGCAGGTATTTGCGCAACGTCCACTCTCCTTACAAGTCCCCCATTGACGTCACGCCGCGTGGTTCTCATGGCCGCCGCTCGAGGCTGCAGGTCGCGAAATTTTCTAATTTATGCCTCGCGATTACGCGGTGGAATCGCAACATTTCGAAGGAACGAGATGTGTTTTCTGTCCTTTGTGATAAGATAAACAATGCCATAAGTAGAAGATGCAAATTCTTTTAACGTTAAAATCGTTGCAAAAAGCATTCCAGGCTTTCGAAAGTCGATCATTTTAGGGAGGGGTTCAGAATCCAGTGCCCTGATCATATCCGGTGACGTCACTTCCGCCTCCCGGTCGCCTCCGCCTTTCGGCACAACTCCGGCGGTGTTCGGGCGGCGTTCGACCTCATCGTGTTTCGTCGCGTCAGCGGCGAGTGAATGGCGCTGGGGTGGAGAGTACGCGGCGCTCATTTGCATACGAGCTCAGACGCCTTCGTGCGGCTTACGAGGATTCATTGTTCGCTGACGGAAAAATAAAAGAAAGAAAAGAAAGAGAGGCGGGAGACATCGCCTCGCGGGGGCGTCGTCTCTTTTTTTTCGCATCCTTCCTCGCCTCTGGTCGAGTTAAGAACTTAATTTATGACGACGCGAGCCGTCTTTTCCGTCGCTCTCTCTCTCTCTCTCTCTCTCTCACTTTCTTCTCAAACGCTTAATAAGGAAGGTAACAAAGACGAAAGATAAGAAAGAAAACGTGGCGAAAGTTGGAGAGACTTTTATTAGCGTAAAAACAAGATGTCTGCCGTCCGTAAGAGGCATCAAATCGGCAAAGTTGTCGACAGGTCTTTTGTTTTGTTGGTTAGTTTGGTATCTGGGCGGATAAAACCTTCCCTTTCTCTTTCCCTCTATCTCAAGGAACGAGTAATGACTGAGAGAAAGCAACAAAATATACAAAATAAAAAGAATATCATCGGATGCGCCAGGCGCCTAGGCCTGCGAAGAAGACGTTCGCCAGGTAAGGCAGCGATCGGATGACTGTCGACAGGTTTTTTTTTCTCTTCTGTTTCCCGGCTTGTGTTTCGTTGTGTTTTTACGTTTGGGCGGGAGAAATCTTGCCCGCCTAATCTGCGCACCTGTCGTCGACTGCCGATTAGTCCGGAGTGGGGGTCTCGGTCGCCGTGGCGAACAAGTCGTCTCGAGAGGTAGCGACGAAAAGGTTTGATTCGAAGTGGTCTTTTGTTCGAGGGCTGATTGCTCCTCGAACGCTTCGACTCTTCGAATCTCGGGAAATAGAAGCAGGACGAGCTCTTCGCCTAATGCCCTTTCCTTTTTTTCACTTTGGCAGAGTGATCGCCGGAAAGGAGGCGAAACGAGGCGAATAGAGGCTCGCCTCCTCTTCGGCGTTCTGCTTTGTTCTGCTTTGCTTAACCTTTAACAAGGCTTACATCTAGGGAGTTCGCGAACTTTCTCGAACTTTGAGGTTGGACTGGTTCAGCGAACCTTCGACCTTTTAGCAAAATTCGACTAGGATGGATGGGTGGACGGATGCTAGTGGCTGTACCCTTCATAACGGTTGGTAGCTTGCGCCACCTAGCCCAGACACCAGAAGTATGATTCATCCCCTCTGCATTTTTTTTAACTATTACCAGGTGGTGTGGTGTATCGCCCGGATGACACTGGGAGGATCGGGGAAAAAAGACGCGATCCAAATATTTGTTGACAGATTGATTGTTGACGACCACACACGTCCGTGTGACTCAGTGTTCATGTGTCCATGCATGAGCCAGGTTCGGCCGCCGTCTTTGGGCACCGCGGATGCCTCACAGTGAAAAGGTGGAGAGTTTCGAAGGAATAAAAGTAAGAAATAGTCCGCTATATTTTTAAAATTTTGTACTGAAAAGCAGTTTTTTTTTTTTGCTTTCTTCTACCCTCGCGTACTAGTTTTATTTTGGCGTGCTAAAATGCGTGAACTTCGTAAAATCTCAATTTTGCCCAGCCCAACCAAGCTGCATTTCATAGTCCCTTCAAAATTCCAAACGGGCGTTGCGCTCACGCTGAGCGACACATTTGAACCAGACCCTGTACCCCTCGTCGTCGGCGAAGGATGGGCTCGCCCTACCGCCACGTTGACTATCGCACGCGTCATTCCAAACCCACCGTCCCGAAGGAAAAAAAAAAAAGGGACGCCATCTACCGGGGTGTTCGTCGTCAGTTCCGCTTCCCCGATCTTGTGCGTCTGTCACATTGCGATCCATTTTTGCGCGCGAGGGGGAAAACATTTGCTTCCCCCTTTCCATAGAACGGCAGTAGGTAGATTCCTTCCCTCTTCCCATCTCCCCATCTTTTCCCTCTTTTTGTTTTTGGAAACCCCTTTGTTTGTAGGGTATTTAGTCGCGACGCCTCCGACTCGATTTTCTGTCCTACGGAAACAACTCCCGCTTATTTCTCCCCAAACTGTTTATGGGGAAAGGGAGGAAAACCGTTTTCGTAGGGGGGAAGAGAGGGTTAGATTGGGGAAAATGTTTCGCGCGATCGTAACTCCGCACGAAGCGTTTATTTAGGCTTGGCTTATTTTTTTCCCGAGCTTCGGCCTCGCACGGGGAAGTATGAGCTTGCTTTGTGCTTGTGGATACTGGTCCGTCGTTACTGTTTGGGGAGGGCCGCCCGGTCGGTATTGTGCGCGCGCCAGGCAGTCGGGGGAAAATTTTCATATCAGTTGACAAAACGTAGCCCGGAGACGGTTTCCCGCGCGCGACGCTTTTCGATGGGGTGGGCTGGAATGAATACTTTTGTTTGTGGCGCGTGCTTTGCGGGGTTTTGTGTTCGGGTGGGGAGAAAAGGGTTGAGCGGGACGGTGGCGTGTTGTGGGCTTAGGGATGTTTCGGAATGAAATGTCGGGGTGGCCTTCCCCCTTCCCCCGGTCTCTCGCGATGCTCGTTTTGCTGGAGAGGGGCTCGTCGGATCGGGATTGAGGTGTGACATTAGGCGGCCGTTTGTCTACGGACGGGGGTGATTTTGGACACGGCCTCGAGCGAGGATGATGTTCTTCTCTAGAGGAGGCTAGGATCTAACACGTAGGCTTTGTTTTACTGGAAACATCTGATTCACCGTAGATCATGAAATGCGTCGTGCGCCCGTAGATCGATGATGTCTTTCTAATTTGTCCCGCGTTTCTTCTGGGAAACACCGTTCTTTGCCGTCGTTAGGCCATTGGTTTACGTGGGGCTGGAAGGAGCATTTGATCTCTGCTGTCGTTGTTGCGGAAGGTACCCTCGTGTTGCGGTTATTGGAGAGGTCCTCTTAGGCATGAAACCCCCTTTCTCATTGATAAGAGAAACACTCAATGCGCGCGAGCGCACGGGTACCCAACCCGTAGCTTTGGCTTCATTGCCAAGAAAAGTTGTCCCCAAGTTTCTATCTCAGCAGAATGCTTTCGTTTTCCGAGGACTCGTGCATAGGAGGCAGTTGTCAAAGCCACGCGCTTGTGCCCATGCTTTTGTCCGCACTTGAGATGTCTGTGAGATGGAGTATATGAAGCCTTCGAAGATGATTGGGGCGTGTCCGCAGGTGCTTCTGTCATCGTGTCTGGAGCGAACTCCTTTGTATCATGTGCGAGCAGTGTGAATGCGGCCTTCGAGTGCCTGATTGTTGTCGTAGTAGGAAAGGTTTTTCAGACCGCTTTAGGGTGAACGATGCTTGGACTCTAGAGTGCGGGATAAAGCTCGATTCAGAGATCGCACCGGCCGCATTCCCGAACCGGCTATTGTCAGTGCGGAATACGCCCCACTGCGCGAGATTAGGCGACATTTCTGTCCTCATCGCGACTTGTGTCGTATTAAAGGGGGGAGCCCGCGGCGATAAGAGGGCGAGGGAGAGAAAGAGAGCGGGGAATCTCGACGCCAAAATTTGCGACCGCTTTTTTGTTGCGAATCTGCCGAGGAACGGGGGAGAGGTAAATAAATGGCAGACGAGGAGTCCAGGCGACGCGCACGTACGCGCGTCCCCCATACTCTATTCATTCCTACGCTGACAGTGTGGCTAGGAGCTACGCGCTCGCCTCTCTTTCATCACCATACTTCGCTCTCTGCACGTCGGTAAAAGGGGAGAGGGGAGAGTAACCACCTGACCAAATATTGACGTATTTATTTATTTATGTTATACTCAGGCGCAGAGGAGAGTGCTGAGAAAGCAAACAAAATAACGGTGTAAAATACGAAACAGACAACAGTAACTACGTGGTTTGCGACACTTAAAAAAAAAAAAAAAAAGAATACGATCAGCAATTGATGTAAGTGATCCGGGTGAATGATTCCATTAATTCCAAACTTTTTAAGAAACGATGACGCAAAAAAAGAATTGTTTAGGAAATCAATGAACTAGTCCCTACAAAACTAGGGGGGCCCAACGCTTCCATACCGACTTGGTTCTTCAGGGGCGGCCACAATTCTTTGAAGGGCAGCAACGTCTACGGTTGTGGTGATGTTTTCTTGTATCTGTTATTTTTTGACTGTTTGTCGTTTCGTTGTTTGTTGACTGGGTCCATCGAGCATGTAGCTTTCAGCGCGCTGTCATCCTTCTTGTGGGTGGAGTGTAGGCCAAGGAACGACTCCCGTTTTATCATCAACGAATTTCTGCTCGTGAACGCATCGTCTCGCGTCGCCTGGATTGTACCGAGCCTACGCGTGATCTGTGGCAGTTTTTGGAAGCGTGCCCGGAATCCTGCTGGTGACGTTTGTTGTGTGGGCGTCTGATGGCTTGCTCCGCTACCGCCGCCGCGCTTGCTCCTCTTGGATTGGATCGGCTGGCAGACTTGCTCGTTTGGGACGGCTCGATTGCGCGGAGCTGCACTTTAGGCGCGCTGCGGTCGAATCGCTTAAAAGGGACGCGCGTAATTGAAGTGCCAGGGTTGAATTCCAAAGCGTTAAAAGATTTATTGTATACTCTGCCGCGGGTGCGACATCGGAAGGATGGCTTGTAACGATGTAGTCACTTGACATTGTAAGAGGCGCTGGGCAAGTTTTAATAATTTTTATTATTTTCCAGTAAACACAATGTTGCAGGAGACAAGGACAAAAAAGCTGTTTACAAACAGCCTGACTGATCTCCCCCCCTCCCCCCCCAAAAAAAAAAAAAAAAAAAAAAATACAGCAGCAGTGGAACGCGTATGGAAATGCAGGTAATGAATTTAACGAGTAAAACGAAAACGGTTATTTTTACATTGAAAAATGCACACTAAACACACCTGTAAAAAAGAAAAGCAAAACGAAAATCACATAACAAGTTGTTGGAATTAGACGAAAAACATATCCCGTAATATGTCCATCGATATATTGTTAACTTCAATATTTCTGACGCTAAGCTGGCTGACAATGGTCGGAAAAGTGTACGTTAATGTGTGATGGCCCTGTGTTGTTCTAATAAATGCTAGTTTCCCAAGGTTCCGCACTTTTTGACGGATATATGTATAAACTTTTTCTGTTAAATTAGCAGTACAATTTTCGAGATTGCGGTTGTTGATATTTTTTTCTTTCGGTTTTATACTTAGCACGTGTATTTATAGATATCATGGATTTTCATTATATAAAGTTGGCTATACACAGTTGCCGAGCGGTTCATAATCCCTATGCAGCTTTGTTGAAACTCTTTGCGTTCCACTGCGAGGCGTTGCACTCAAACCCCGGTTTCCATAGGGATAATGAACCGACGTGGCGTAAGCGGTCGTAACGTAGTGGTGACACACAAACGCGAATAGCTGAACAAGCCCTAACCATTCGTCGAGCAGGAGTGCCTTTACAGCTATGATTATGCGCTTAAGGGACAGAGTAGGCGAGCAAAAAGAACATTAAAAATAAAGAAAGTGAAATCTTCTGGTAGCCAAAGTGAGGTAGCAGCCCTTGACGCGAAGGACACCCTGTCACGGGGGCCGTTTCGTCGCCTCCATGATAGGTCCGTCACGAAGGAGCGATTCGGCGAGCGGCAGCTAACGTCGCTGCGACAACTTCGCAATCGCTCCTGGTCGTCGGAGCTCGTTGTCGCTCTCGCTCATCAGTGTCACCGTTTCCGTCGTCGCACCACCGTCCGCTTCTCGAGCTCCACTATTTCTCCGCGGACTCTCCGCGGAGATTTCTGCGGAAAGCGAGGAGTGACTCCAGTCACTGACAGGACGAGGACGGTTTTGATGGCGCTGATTGGCTCTTCGTGGTGCGGATTAGTTGTTTCTGTCGATTGGTTCTTCGCGTAGACTCGCGGATAATTTTGACACCACCCAAATACGGATCTCTGGTCCGTTCGGACTATGGTATCTACAATTCTCTCGGTCTTTTTTTTTTTTTTCCCCTTTGTGCTTTTGATTTGTTCTCCATTTACATTATCCGAACGTTCCGTCTCCAATCCAAACGACTCATTGTTCGACGAATGTCACGCGCAATGTCCCCTCGAAATATATCGTTAAGCGAAATAAATAAAAAAAGAAATCGGCATGCTTTGTCAACCTCCGTTGTGGTGCAATCGTTCCGACAGGTGATTGAGATTTAGAACCCCGCTCCCCCTCTCTTCTCGCTTTATTTTTCTTTCTAATTTATTTATTTATTCGAGCCTATTTCGTATCGTTATTTCCCTTCTTTGTTAAGCCGTTGGAAAAAGGAGCCGACGGCCGCCTGGCGGAGTTAGTCGAATCGTGGAAGTGGGTTTCACCGGTGGGATGCTAATGATTCTTGATTCTCATTTGGCTGCGTCGGTTGCGCTGGGGCCCGCTGAGGGCCGTAATTGTAGCCCCCCTCCCTGTCTCTCCCTCTCTCCTTCCTCTCTTCGTTATTGCCTCTTCCCTCTCTGCACTCGTCATCTACCGTGACGCAACCCGACCCAATTTTGACGTCGAAAGCGTGGTGCATGCGTTAACTTCCTGCGTTGGGGGCTCCTTTGGCTGCAGACGCAGGTGTAATTATGGCCCATGCGATTGAGCGCTCATGAGTACAATTCCTACTTCTAACGGAGTGTTTTGTCTTTCCCGAGGAAACTCTCCGTCTCGGGTTATCGGAGCGTGTTCTTCGTGATTTCTTCTAAAATGTTTTCTCGCAAAAAAGGTGACCGTTTTTTTTTTCTTCTTCTTCCAGGTTGGCAACTTAGGCGTGACCATTATGTCCATGTGATATACCCGCTATTTGTTTCCTCGTCTCAATTTTATTTTGTTGTTTTACTCGCAATTATTTTATTTCTACACCCTTTTTCTGTCGTAACCTTCGTGGTTTTATTTATTAACCGTTCCTTTAATTTTGTCTTCTCCGGGGTGCTCTGTTCCCGCCGGGCCAACACCCAACCAACATACGCCCGTCGATATTTTTAATTAAAAAAAAAAAAAGAAAGAAAAACGAAAAGTGCAGGTGAGCCGCCTCTGTATAATAAACACGAACATGAACTATTATTAAACCTGAAACGGGTGGAAAATACTGAAAACCTTGAGGCGCACAGAAAAAAAAAAAAAAGGGTGGGGGGAGGGGGGAGGCTACTTGACACTGAGAACTTCAGACAGCTCAATCAGAATCATTCAACCACCGAGCACACACAAACCGTGAAGAAGTTCAACTTCTTCACGGTTTGTGTGTGCTCGGTGGTTGAATGATTCTGATTGAGCTGTCTTCGGTCGTGACAGTGCACTGTCACAACCGTTGATGTGCGTTGTTAATTGTGTATGTAGCTTTAGGACTAATGGAAAAAAAAACTGTTTTGGCATTCTACGGGTCTTTCTAAATTTGCTTATTTCTTCCCCAAAAATGCGAGCATTCGTCAGCGTATAGTACAAAAATTAAGATGCGAGCTGCACGCGGTATTAATTTTGCATGCATTTTTGTAGCGCAGCACGCGAAAGAAGTGCAGATGCCGTCGTACTCCCCGTCGTCGCGGGAAAGCACTCTCTCGCCGACGGCGACCGCACTCGTTTTAAAAGCTGAACCGCATGTAATCGATTTAGCGAGTGACGAGACTATCGACGGAGGCAGCGACAAACGACGGCGATTTCTCACGGTCACCCGTCGCGTCGCTCGGTTTTTTAATTTCTAGGAAATGCCGCTCATCGGCTTGGCCGCTTGTTCCCGTCACTTTTATGCGGTTTGCCTCGTCGCGCAACTGACCTAGCGACTGCGAAGAACTGACGCGCTGATACACGACAAGAAGTTTGCGCCCTCAAGTGGTCAGTATAAAAGACTGAAGGACAGTCAAGGTAGTTAGCAGGGAGGAAGTGGCCGAGTGGGCTAACGCGTCTCAACTTGTAAGCTTGCGGTGGGAAAACCTCCTGGGTTCGATTCCCACTGCCCCCGTACGTAAGTTAGCAATTAGAGTGATCGTGTGTTTGTGTAGAATGTATTGTGTCGATTGTGTGCTAAAAATGTGGGTGTATGTATCAACTCGCGAATGTGAAAGAATTGAAATAAACTATAAATAATCGGCGTCCTTTTTGGTGTACATTTAATTGGACGTTGACTAGCGCCCCCTGGATTACTTACTCATTTCCAGTTTCAATTTTTCTTGCGCCTGCCACCTGGTGGTAAGTGGCATAACCCCACACCTTTTTTATCCACAGGAAATCACGTGACTAGTTGCGTTTCCGGTCTTCCGTCGGGAGGTTGCGCTAGTTGCTAGCTAGAGGTAGTAAAATGCATGGATTCTACTTTGAGGCTAGTAACAGTTACTAGCTTCTTGACCTAGTAACCGTTACTAGCTTGACCGTTGCTACCTAAAGTTACTAGGTACCTAGTAACATATGTGACAAGCGGTTACTAGCTCTTACCTAGTAAATACTACTAGCTTTTTCTTAAGAGTGTAGGGTTTACCATTTTGTTCAACTCCTGGAGCTTCGTGCATTTTGCCGCCCGTTTGCCGACGCGTTCTTGAGCCATGAGGAGGTGTACGCTAGACCAGTGTTTTGCTCGCCATATGCCTCTCCGGGCGACGTCACGCTGTCGAATGTCGCGACCATGGCGGTCGGCGCTAGAAGTACCCCGCCGAAAAGTACGTGCGAACGCGCAGGAAGTTTCCAACTTCTCGCCGTCAAACTCTCGTGGGGTGTCAAACCGAAAAGCAGCGGGATGCGCGTCTGTACAACCATGGCACGGTACAACATTCACGGCTGCTTCTGTGACACCACCAGGATCGCGGCCGGCGTCAACTTTTATGACGTCAGCGGGCGCCGATGGAGAGACCACATTTTAGGACTCAGTAAACGCACCAGTAAAGACACGTTCGCGGCACCCTATAGTGATGGCGCACGCTCCCTGCCTAACCAGCACCCCGCCACGAGCGAACCCCCGCTTCGAGTGAAAACGAAAATAAAAAAAAAGGTAGAAAATAAGAAAACCGGAAAGGCAAAGTGCGTCGTTGTTGCCCGCTTGTGTGGCTTCTTTCTAAACGGGGCGCGTGCCCGCGCACGCCATCTTTTCTTGTTCGCTCCGCTCGTGCGTGCTTCCCGACTCGTGCTCTGCACGTGTTGCTTCCTCCCTTTCCTTCCTTCTTGCCGCTTCCATCCACCCTCCTTGGATTCTCTCTTTGTCGGCTTTCTTTTTTCTTTTTTTTTTTTAATCATTTTATCTATTCGGCTTTTGGAGGAGTCGCGTTCGAGTGTTGTTGGGAATGCCCCCGTCGTTGGCTTCGCCTCGCTCCGCGCCTGTCAGCTGCTCTTTGGGAACTCCGATGGTTAGATGGTCGCCTACGGCTGAGTCCTTTTAATGGGGCGGCGGTTTGCGCCACCTAGCCGACGCTTTTGGTTTCAACGGCCAACATCTGTTTAGTATACAAAAACGATACGACAGTAATATACAAAAAAAAAAAAAAATTAACAGTTTCGAGGCTGGGTATTTTACGCTTCGTCTCGTCATCTTTCTGTGGCTTTAGCCTCTATGATCGAGGCGGGAGAGTAAGGATCCGCATTTTATTTTTGCTTGCGCGAGAATCCCCAGCGCTTCGCAGGATTCGTGAAATCCATCTGCGATTCACATTTAAGAGAGAACCAGAGTCCAGATTTTCTAAAGTGTCTTGAACTGCTTTAGAACATTAAAAAAAAAAAAAAAAACAGTAAGTTAAAAAAAGAAAAAAACGAACGGAATTCAAGTTTACATTATCGTCGGTTCTGAGAAATGTTGCTTGGAGTCATCAATCCCGTCCACGTCAGCGCACGCAACGCGCCGACTGCGGCGTCGACGCGTTTGAGGCTCGCGACGTGCTTTGCACGCCAAATGGCCAGCTTATCTCCGCGTCCCTTTCCGAAAAAGCGTCTTCGGGGGCTTATTTCTGCCGTGTTGAGGTATCGACGGTGAGGGGGATGAAAAAAACACGAGCCGCTGAGATAAGCCACCGTGTAAGAGAAAGTCGTTGACAAGCAATTAACGCCCCGCGACTACGTCCGACTACTTGTACCAATCCAAGGAGGCACCGCCTTTGATCTCATTGCTCCCATCTCTCGATATCTGCGTAGTCTCCGATAGATGGCTTTCCCGTTGAGACAGGTTAGCGAGGTGTGAAATGCTAAAAGAAAGAAAAAAGAGCGCCAAGTGGGTTGTCGGCAGACTTGTACGTGACGCGTTGCTTGTGCTGTTTTAATTTTTTCCTTTTTAGTAACGATTGTTTTATTTCACGGAACGAACACAAGCTTACACTGCAGCCGAGAAGGCAGACGGTTAAGCTAAAATTTAGATGTATTCATAAAAAAAAAAAAGCGTAAGTGGCGCCGACACCGCTCGCGGGGGTAGATTAATTTAATTTGCCGAGAGGGGGGCCAAAGCCGCCGAAAGTTCGGAGGTGCTCCCACCTTCTCGTCGATTAGACCTAATAGCCGCCCTTCGGCGCTTGCGCACTGCTGGTGTGGTCACCCCTTGTGGATGCTTCTCTTTTTTTTTTTTTACCGTGTTATTTTGTTTGTTTGTTTCATTTCTTTTGTTGTTACCACAACAGGTCTTTCCACGGCGGTTTCTAGCGCTTGTTTCTTAGGTTTTCGTTCTTCCGCGACTAATGTATGGTTATGTGTAGACTAACGAGCGTGTTGGATGAGTTGAGGAGCGAAAGAAAGGCACGTCGTCACTCGTCCCACCCGTGTCTTATTCTTTCGGTGTTCCTTAATGTATGACTCGTATCGGTTTCTGTATACAGTTTTCGGTCTCCTGGGAACGCAGTTTTTATAGCCGAGAAAGTTTTAGAAACATCTTATTCCGCCGGAAATAGTCTGCAGTATAATTTTTATGAGCTGCGCTGAGTGTTTGTTCGTGAGAGTTTCGTAGCACCGAGTCAGCTGAATTACATTAGATCATTTGGACCTACGGCTCGCTAAATTGGTATTCTACACATACCCCAATTCCGGTTTTGCCCGCTAAATTTAGCTGAAAATTTGAATTCGTGTAAGATTGAACACCAATTTAATTTTTTTGTTAAGTGCATTTGCGGTACGTTACTTCGTAATATTGTGTTGGTCGATTTTTTTTTTTTAACGAAAGTTACCTATTTTTTGTCAAAAAAGAAAAGAAAAAACAATGTCTGCGTACAAATCGGCACACTGTATGCAGACGAGTCAGCGTTTAACACTCCAGGTATGGACACTGCGCGCGTGCAGAAACCAGATATCCGTGAGGTGAAGCTTCCGCGGACGCACAGTGTCGACGGCAGCGTCACCGCGGTGCCATGATGTCAGGGAGCTGCTGAGTTGGTGTATATAGTCCATACTTGGTCCTACACGAGCATGATGACAATAAGCAGGCTCGATTGTGCCCGTGTCCGCCGAGTGTAATGACGGTAATGTATGGATGTGTCGGTTTCCGCGCCCGCGGCTGTGCCTGCCTCCAGGAGTGGCCCGTGCATTTCCGAGGTGCGGGGGGTTTCTCGTGCTGTGGTGGCGAGGTCGAAAAAGGGAAATCAGTCCGAATTGATTGTCGGGTGGACCCTCCTTCTCTCGTTTTTGCTGAGACACACGGGTCTGATTAGCGCCGTTTTCTACGTGTGTTTGCGTGTGTGTTTCGTGTGCGATTTCCGTGGCATGCGCTCAGCGCCATTGGCTTTTAATGAAGCGTTGTGGTGGCGCGCCGCGAGCGTCTTTTGAACGAGTGATTTTCGGGCGCCTTCTCCTTGCGCAACTATTAGTCGTGCCATTTATGTTTTTGTCGTTTCGTTTGCGTGCCTCCGGGAAAAGCGGGTTTTTGTGCTGTTCCTGCTTTAGCGAAGAAGAACATAAAAACGCAGATGGCGTAAGTGTATACAGGGAGCAACTGAAGGAGAGGAGGAGGTGATAGCGTGCGGTGAAGTCAAAGCGCCGAGCTCTGATTGAAAGGATAGTGGGTAAATGCAAAGGCTAGCTGTCTTTCTCTTCAGTTAGGGGCGAACAAGAACGTTGTCTACTACTCGCGTAGCATCTGGCGTTTGAATGTCAGACCCCGCACGAGGAACAGACGCCGCTCTTGTTTGCCCTGGTTGAAGAGAAAGGGTGGGTTGAGACTAGTGCAGCCGGCCTTTCCCTCTACCCTCTAATTCCTCTAATCAGGGTTCGGTATACTCTGACGTCCCCGCACGCTATTACCTCCTCCTGTCCTCCAGTTTCCCTCCGTATGGAGCATTTTGTTTCCGGGTGTAAGGGGTAGACGCTGAGAGGCGATGTCACCCAGTACATTTTCGAAGGATGCCACCTTCGAATATGCTCGAGGCATGTTCGTGGGTAATTTCGTCGTGTCTGCATCGAGCGTCTCTTGTATGACGTGTGAGCACTGCGGTTTCAGTAGTGAACGGAGCATAGGTGCGCAGCTGCGATCCTTCCAGTATTCGATTACGTGGGGAGCTGCTGGGTCAAGTACAAAAGGCCAGTCCGTCTCATTAGGGTTAGGGCGACCTCGACAGTCCACTGCCCGGGTGAGAGCGCACCCGCGCTGCCCTAGTCGTGTCCACTCGAACGCGGTCCGACCTCCCCGGGGCCGAGTGGAAACGACCGGCGTTTCCCAACGCCACCTGGCGGCGAAGGACGGCCGAACGATTTCCTGCGGCCCCCTCGTCGTCCGATCATCGGCAGTGACGGAGGTGGTTTATTTGCCCGGCGAGACGTCGTTTGCGGGCTTTAACGAGGCGTGTGTCTGCGATTCCGCCGGCTCCCCGCAAGCTGTTTGGGTCCGTCTGGGTGTGCGCAAGAACGACATCGTTGGGACGCGGCCGTTGTTGCGCAACCCGTTACGCGGGGTTCTCGGGTCGAACGGCCTCGGCGCCTGACGTAACGCTGATCGGCGTGGCCCAACACCTCCGAGATGAGAAGGCCGTGGTGCCGCGTTTTGCTACGTCACCTACCGTGGGCCATCGCGGGGCGGAGACTGGACATTCTGCGTTAGCGTTCGGTGTGGGGCCACACCGATTTCTAAAAAACTGCTTCCTCGATTTCCGCCCGATGACGTCATAGATATCCACGCTCTCGCCGTCCGCGATCCTGGTGGCGTCTCAATGGCATGAGGTGTATGTGGCAGACGCCTGTTCTGCTGCAGGTCGTTCTCCAGTGTGACACCCCACGAAAGCTTCGGCAGCCAGGAGTTGGAACGCCGCGTCTACAGCGACACTCGCGTTCCCTCCTGCTTTCTTCCGGAACTTCTACGCCCGGCCACGAGGGATCGCGGCATCCGACAACATGACGCTCCGGCTTTTGTGGCGTCATTTTTTGCTACTTCGGGGCCAGTTCCTATACATAAGTGAAATAGGACGCTAAAGACCTATACGCACATTCGCGTTTGAACGCGTTTGAATGCGTTGCAGCCAGGAGTGGTCGCTGGCGAGGCATATCCGGTTCTCCGCTCGCAGAACTTGCTTTTTCGTTTTGGGGAGGTTTCCGAGGCTACGATGGTTCAAGCCATAAAGTTGTTATAATGTACGCTAGAGGTTCAACTGGCGCTAGTGTGCTGTTGCAAATTGAAGCAGACAGCAAGCAGTCGGAAATTGACTTCCGGTAATGCATTTCTATGGAAAAAAGCGAGTGCATTTCCTCTCTGCGCTCGATTATAAGAGCAAATATCACGAATAATTCGTACGTACTAGGCACTTTGGAACATTTCCCAGTCACGCAGACGAAATAATTGGTCAGTTACGGCGTTTTTATTTTAAAATCGTGGCATGAAAAACGGTGCTAAAACCGCTTCGTACATGTATTTATGTGCACTGTCGGACACTGTTAGCGCGAACACGGCGTCGGCGCTTTCCAGTATGGGGGATATACGTGCCAAACGAACGAAGGACATGTGGAAAACCGAGAGAGATGGCAAGAACTACGCAGTAACACTGGATGTGTGTGCCTGTTCTGCTGCAGATCCCTCTGCAGCTTGACAGTCCACGGAAGCTTAGGCAGCCAGGAGTCGGGACGCCGCGAGGACAGCGACACTCGCGTTCGCTTGTGCTTTTGGGCGACAACGCGGCGCCTGCGCACGTGCGACCTATCTCCGGAGGAGGCGTCACCCACTAAATTGCAAACGCTCCTCATGGATTTGAGATGGACCTTCTCTACAATTGAGGCTCGGAACCATGACACATTGGATTCTCTGGTACTTTAGAACCACTTTTGATGTATATAGACAGGATTGTCTTCTTCGTCTTCTTATATTCGTCTGCTGCGAAGCGTCATGCGCAGACGGAGATAAAACAAGAACGCACCGTGTGTCGTCTGCTAATAGACCGAAAAAAGAAGTTCGTCTGCTACGAACCAAGCGCCGCGACGAAGTGAGATCGTGCGTGGGGTGAAGTTATGATTGTCTGCTATTTCACGTTTAATGCCTTTGGCAATCTGGGATTATTTTTTGAATCTCATGTACTATGAGATTCAACCGATGGATAAAGGATTTCCAAGGACGAGCAGATCAGAAGCGGCGAGACCTTTCTCGCTATTTGTGGTTACTCGCCCTCACCAAAATATTTACCGATCGTGAACTCGCTAACAGTTTGAACATTTTTCATTGGTTGATTACCCGCGCCCAGCAGGAAACTCCGTTGCCGCGTCCAATCAGCTGCCGAGAACGTTGTCGGTCTCACCTCGACCAAATCGGACCTCACGCACCCTGGTTTTACGGTGACGACATGTCGTCGCTGTCCGATTCGCGGCGCAATTTTCGAAGCACGGCGCGTCTCCCATACCAGACGACATTCCGTCAGCTGTCGCCGCGCGGAGACATTCCGTCAGCCCCGCAATTAATGAACGCATCGACGACACGTCAAACGAGCCGAAGCAAGAACTCGGCGGCAGTCCCGGGGATGTTCGATGACGCTCCGGGCTCCAGTAATGGATTTAATGCCGGGCAGGACGTTTTACCGGCCATTATTATTTCTTTATCTCTCTTTTCTTTTTCTTCGCGTCGCCGAGCCGTTGGGGAGCTTGTCATTAGGCCGAACCGCGGAGTTATGTTTTTCGCGTAATGCGGGCCAATTAAGCGTACGTGGAGCGGTCGCCGGAATGCGTTAACAGGCTATTTGATTGTTTCTCTTTTTCTCCTCAAGATTGCTTTAATCACATGGGATACTCCCCCCCCCCCCTCCCTTTTTTTTTTACATCTATAAACATAGGACGGGCGTCGGATGTGTGCACGCCCACGGAGGCTGAGCGCAGTCGCGACTCTGCTTGATCAATAATCTTAATTAATCTTATATATTATATTCTTAATAATCGATCATCTTATATGCCTTCCTCGCGGGCATAGGTGTCCTGGCGGCGCTTTATCTCTTGCCGACTCCTTAGCACGAGCTTGTGGCGTCGGGTGCGTCTTAAGCTGAAATGAAGTGTACTCCCTGTGCATAACGGGCATCGAGCCTGCCAACGCCATGGCGAGGCGGCAGCTTCGTGTCCTTTGACTTTCCTCACGTTTCATCGTCATCATCTTTTGAAAACTAACAAACGAAAATTGACGCGTACAATTTGGCTACACGACAGTCTGGATGCGTGCGGAATACCCTCCGGATTACGACGCGCGCGCATTTTTCTGCTCGCAAACAACTACGCGGTCTGTCGAGGAAGGGCAGAGGCCTTTTTGAGCCAGAGCCAAGCTAAGCCCCCCTCCTCCCTCGGAATGAGCCTCTCCTCTGCTAGTTATCCTCCTGCTGTTGCTCTTTATCAAGAGAGCCCCAGCTTGCTCGGAGCGTAGACTATAGCCGACATGTCAGCGCGTTGTCTTCGTGGAAGCGGTGCTTGTCGCCGCCCGGTTAAAGAGTTTAGATGCAAACATCCATCTAGTTTTCCGTCCGCGAACTTAAACATAAAGAAACAGCCTGTCACAGAAACACGCCAAGCTACGTGAAGTTTCACAATCTCCGTTTTGAAGTACTGTACCCTAAGCTGAAGTCATGTCTTCCGGAGAGGTGGTAAGCGCTGATTAACTGGACGGCTGCTCGGGTATGACAATGGTAATTAAACTCACACTGGTCACACCAAAGGGCTGGAGTACTGGAATGGTAGCTTGAACGTTCCGTGATATTTATTGGCAAGGGAGTGTACCGATCCTGGAATTCTCGGGGAGCCGATAGGCATCCGCAAACCTCGGAAAAATGCGAGGGAACGTGTTCATATTTGCTGAGACGTCCCGGACACATTGCTTGGGCGTTTGCAGGGTTCTATGACTAAAGTCCGATTCACATGATGCGATTTTGCTTGCGCTTTCGCAACATGCGACGTCGGGCACCGTAACCTCCACCGTGTTTATTTTATTTTTATTTATTTATTTATTTTTTGGCTGCATGAGCGAAGCCGTGCAGCAAAACGCAACTTAGTGGGACACTCGTGCTGCGCTCAGTACGGCTTCGGGTGGCGTCCAAGGCCTTGTGACAAGTGTGGCGGTGAAGCAGAGTGGACCTGCCCAAGCCATTGTCAGAAATACGGAGGTGGCCATTCTGGCGTTTGCACTATACGCACCAATGTCGTGATTCCGTTAAAGTAATACTTAAAAAAAAATTTAAAATAGCGAGCGAGCAGATATTGTTAATATTTAAAAAACAAAATCATGCCAGTAATACTATAAGCTGGACCCTGTGTGCGAAGCACCAAAAGAAAATCGCACGAAATTTGGAATGCGCGAAAATTGTTTCACGCGACTTTCCGATACGGATGGCGTTTCCTTATCTATCCTCAACTCAAAAAAGCGAAATGAGATATCACGTGGTCGTGATGTAGCCTTTCACCGGAACCGGAAGTTCTCCCAGCCGTCCGTGTTCCTTGAGTACTCTGATGCAATCGTCGATAAACGTCGAACTACATTGACAGCCCTTCCAGCCTTCATGCCGACGTGGTCTGCCTTCCACGACTGGTCAGTCGGATTAATTTTGCTTTCATCGAAGTAAATAAGAGTGATATCAGATTGTCAGCTTCGACGGTGTTGGTTTCGGAACGCGACGATTCCAAGCTTCCACCGTGCTTTTTAAGCACACCATGAAACTTGTCATTCGCAAGGGATGCTACATGTCGTCGCGGCACTCATTGGCCACGAACCCGAATTCAAATATTCCTTGACGGATGGATTCTTGACGAGCGCCTACGTCCGAGTGACGTAGTGCTTGTGTCCAATACGTTATCTGGGTGTGGCTGACGTGCTTGGCACCGCGGATGTATCACAGTGAAGAGTCGGAGAGCTTTGAAATAAAGGAAATAGTCCGTTATATAAGTTTTCTTTTTCCTGTCGTTCTCAGTCACGTGGGTTCCTTACTGGTATACGGGACGAAAAAATAATACAACATTTCAACCTGGAATATTCGAGAAAATATAGGTGAGGCAAAACAAGAAGGTGTGAGAATCGCGCATTTTTCGTAAACACCTTCCAACGGCGTGGAGAGATCAAAACGTTGTTTTACCGTATACCAGAAGTGACGACACTCAAATGGATGCGCCTTTATGAAAAAGGTGTATATTTTTAATGCGAAAACATAACTATCCCATGGAGCGGAGCCAGTAGCGTTTGTAACCGAAAAAAAAAGACGCGAAAGAAATGTTTATTCTTTTATTGGCTGAGCAAAACGGCTCCTCGTCCTAGATAGCCATTGGCGGCCTCTTCACGAGAACGCGCGCTCGGCCGCCGCTCTCGTGTCAGGCGTTGCCGGAGGGGGAGGGGCGCTGAGGCTGCTTTGCGCGAGTACACAGCAGACGTACTAAGGGAGCGGAAGAACGATATTCATGCTTTCGCATTCACAACTCATAACAAGTGCTTAGGTGTCTTCAGAATTTTTACAATTTCATACCGAAAAGCGGGTTTTGGGCTCTCTGCCCGCGTGTACAAGTTTTGTTTTAACCCACTAAACGATATAATAACGGATCACAATTTTTAATTCACAATATGAAATAATTTATTTCAGCACAGAAGTCATCTCATGGTTCATTTAAAGGGGTATTTGCAAATTATTTACGAATAATGCCCACCCGTGCTTCTTTTTTTTTTAATGTTTTAGCATTAGAACGTTCGTTTTGACGGAAACACTGTGGTGTGTTTCGTTTGTCAGGGTCGGGGAGAGAGGGAGAAGGAGGGGGAGAGGATAACGCGTGCGACGCTCCCATTGGTCCTAAGCGCTGACGTCAGCACGCGTCAGCGCTTAGGACCAATGGGCCCGGCGCTGACAAACCGACAGACAGCGCCGGGTTTTAGTCAAGATGAGCCCTTTCGTTTTCGTCAGTGTCGCGCGCACAGCTGGCGTGGAGCCAGCGAGGAGGAGGCGCCGCACAACACCTCGTAGATAACAAAGCTGCGGTGCTGAATGAGATGGCGTCATCAGAGAAGGCCAACGCTGGACACTGATTGGAAACGAGTGCTGCGTCAGCGCTCGGCTTCGAATCAAGTTTGAGCCGAACGTTGACGTAATCGTCGTGTCCGATCTGTGCCAAGCGTTGGCCATCTCTGATGACGCCATCTCATTCAGCACTACGGCTTTGTTATCTAGATGTTGCGCCGCCGTGCGGTGGAATGCGGGCGTGCTCTTTTGGCGCTCGGCAGTTTTCGGTTGTTTTTCGCTCTGGGTTTCCGTGGTAGCGGAGCGTGGGCTGTGATGTGTGTGTGTGTGGTTAAAACGATGGATGCGGTTTCCTCCACGAGTGATGGGGATGCGGTTTCTTCCACGAGTAGTACGGATGCGGTTCTTTCCACGAGTGATATGGATGACCGTATTCAAGGGCGTCGACGTACTCTGACAGGCAGAATACAGAAAAGGGGTGAAAAAGATTACAGGAAGATCCATCGGCCGATTCTTAGGCAATCCGTTAACATGAACTTTGGGAAGCGCTAACACAGACCACACAACGAGGCCAAAAAGCGGCAGCAAAAAAATTGAGATTGCAGAAGAGAAACCCAGAAGAGAAAAGTGAAGGGGTCAGCGTCTTCCAAATAAGGACGTGTGTGGCGTTTCCAAATGTCATGCTAACGTATTCCCTAAGAACCCTAAGAATCAATATATATTGTCATTTTTGTGCAGAGGTCGGCCAAGACTCTTTAAGAAAATCAACCTTTGTCGAATTTTGCCGATAGTTCGAATGTTTCCCGAGCTAGTCGAGCGAATCCCGGTTTCGGCAAAAGTTCGGGAGATATGTCTCGTCCTCAACAAGGCCGTGGCTGGAGACTCGATGAAGACGTCCTCCGAATCTCTCGAGTGCGGGGCCGAGGAAGTCTGAGCGGCGCGCGTGGGGGCCGGAAAGCCCCGGGCCCAATTTTGAAGGCTGTCGCGATCCTATTTGTTTTTGAGTCGAACGGTTTCCTGAAGGCGTAATTGATGACGGCGTGGCGGGGTTTTAGCGCGCTTTTCGAGCGGCATCGCCTGCTCAGACACGCCGGTTATTTCCGTCTGGGCGTCGCGCAAAGACGGATGAAGCGCGGGGGGATTTCTCGCCGCGTCGTCATCCGTTTGCCGTCTTCGGGGCCGTCAGATTTGCCCACCGCACCGCGTTTTATTGCCCGCCTGGCGTCGCCGGCCGACGTCGTGCCCGCTTGGAGCAGCGAAATAGGCTGAGCCGGACGTGACGCGGACATCTGGCGCGCGATGTCCCCGGTGAATCCGGTAATAACCTAAATGGTATGTCTACCAACGAGTGCACGTTGGTCCACGCGGGCTTTGCGCATGCTCAGACACCCGGTTGACCAAAGGTGAAGCCTGCTCGATCGCGCCGTGTTACCCTCAGCAGCGCGGTCCCTCAGTTGTGATGTCACATACACGCGTGGGTCCGTGGTGGACAGTTTAGCAAACAATGGATGGGGCGGACGTCTGATTACATTTCGCAGGGAGCGTGTCGAACGTCCTGTTTGACATGCTCTCTGCCAACAGGCGTGTGTGGATCGTGTGTGTGGATCGCACTTTGAGCTGAGACTGCAGCCTGGGCCATAAGCACGAAAGCTCGAGGTCGCTGCTCTGAAGCGTCCTTCCACAGAACGAGGAGCTCGAAATGCGCGTCTCAAAGCGAGGTGCGCGGGCTACCTCGCGCTTGTAGCTTTGGAACCACTCTCATCTTAAGGCTGGTTCACACATTGGCAACGACCGGTTGCATTTGCATGCAACCGAAACGACCGTAACGACAAAAACAGCCCAACAACCGTGGCTCATAAATTGCTTCCCGAAGCTACCCCTTGCATCACTTGCCATGCTGTGTACGGCGAACGCTTGTCCCGGTGACTTTGTCGTTACGGTCGTTTCGGTTGCGTGCGAACGCAACCAACGCAGATGTGTGAACCAGCCTTTAGGGATGACACCTAAGTATAAAGGCTCATTCACACTGAGCCAGTTTCTTACGTTAATTTACGTTACGAAATATTACGTTCAAGTCACCGGTACCTCTGTGCTTCATAGTAAGCGAGGCTACCATGCAGTTCAAGGAGAAAGCATGACACGCGACATTCGAGACACGAATGTTTCGGTGACTTATACGTAACGTAATTTAACGTAAAAAAAAATGAGGCAGTGTGAATGAGCCTTAAAGGGGTACTCCGGCGATTTTTGAGCTACCTCAACTAACTATATTTTCTGACTCCCCGGCCTTTACCCTTTCCGGAATGCTATTTAGTATCGCGAAATTCATAATAGTTATGGCGAAATCGGCAAATGAAAATGATGCAAAAACCAACATTCAAATTTACCCGCACTTTTCAGTGCCGTGACGTCAGTGGAAGTGCAGGCTTGCCAGTCGAGCGAGCAGTGTAAAAAATAGAATATGCCAATCATTCGTTCGGTTCTGGAGCGCGGATCCTGGAGCGAGCTTCCAAAGCATTCATTTGACACCATGAAACTGCTTCAAATCAGTTGGGAACAAATTCTACAGTCCAAAGAGTGAACCCCTGCACTTCCACTGACGTCACTCTTTCGTTGTTGCCAGTAGAGACTTTCAGTTTGAAAAACACGGTGAGGACCAAAATTGTAAATTCAATAACTTCGTGAAAAAAAAAAATTATTTTAACCTAATATTTGGGATACTATTTTAGCGATGTTGGCTGGTGAGTTTAGCAAAATTTCAAGCAAATCGGGGACCATGAAGAAATCGGCGGAGTACCCCTTTAAAAGTCCCGACTAAAGGAGGCGACAGTCGAAGTAGGGGTGCACGCTCGTCTTGTCTCCGTTTCACGGCAAGTCCTAGCACAGCCGACGCTGCGACCCCATTGGAGCCAATCAGGCAGCGTTAAAGGTGCTTCGTCACTGTTCTCGTCGTCTTTGTGCGCATGCTCAACGCCTTCTAGATAACAACCGCAGTGCCGATAGAGATGTCGTCATCAGCGATGGCCAACGCTTGGCACAGATTGGACACGGCGATTGCGTCAACGTTCGGCTTCAACTTTACTCGAAGCCGAGCTTTGACGCAGCATTTCAATCTGCGTCCAGCGTCGGCCTTCGCTGGTGACGCAAAAATCTCAGCACTACGGCCTTGTCTTCTAGGCGGTGTTGGCACGCTACCACTGGTTGAGCCAATCAACTGTGACGTTCCATAATGCATCGCGCGCGGTTACGCCGACGCCGACGGCGACGCGGACGCCGCTCAACCCGGAAACGAGCGCCTAAGAGCTGCGCTCTAAAGAATGAGTGTGGCCGGAAGGGAATGGCAGCAATGGCCCAGTGAAAGCAACGCCGCCGGTCTGTTGTCTTGATTCCATTCCAAGTCTCCGTGAGATGGGAACGAGCGCTCTCGATTTAGATAACCATGATAACTTTGACCATTTTACCGGCCGATCGACTCTGGACCGATGGATGGATGAATGTTGACGAACCCTTTTAACTGGGTGGCGGCTCGCGCCACCTAGAGCCTTTAAATGAGCTACGCTTAGAGTACCGGCACTCTGTTCCCAGATATTGTTGTGGGCACCGCCATCTTGGTGCTTGTGCAGAGCAGACGCAACTGCCGATCGTCATGATTCAAAAGTTCGACTTCCTCAGGACTAGATGAAACTCGTGCAATATGTCTTTGCTCTGTCTCGAACTGTTTAAACAGTTTCGGATGACGGAGAAGCGTTTCTTGGGATTTCAGATTAAGCTTCAGATAACTGGCAACCATGATTTTAAGCCCCAAGATGGGCAAGTGTCGTTACTCTGAAGTGTAGCTTATTTAGTGGCTCTAGTGCAACCTAGTCAAAGCTAGGTGGCCAGTGTTGTCCGCGACGGCGTTTCGGAAACGCGTTTCTTTCACGAGGAGCGGAGGAACGCCACCGTTCCATCTTGCATCGGTAGAACTGGAACGGGAACTTGTTATGTATTGGAGAAAAAAGCAAAAGGAATGAGGTTCCTTTTTTTTTTTTTACCTATGTATTTATGACTTTACCCGAATTTAGTAGACATTTAGGCTTTTTTTTATCATAGACTATGTCATCCTCCGGCTTCAAGGGATTGGAAAGTGTCCGAGAGATAGTCGAAAACAAAGGATCTGAAATGATTGTGATCGTGGCAACAGGACACGTAGTTTGATGTGGGTATTATCACTCGCTCGCTTTATTTTATCTACGGATTATCCGGGAAGTATTTAAACCGAGTGCGCAAATATAACGTTAATGTAACGACATGTTGTTAACTTAAATCGTAATGGGGGCGCGTTCCTTTGGAACCACTGAAACGTTTAACAACGGAACTCGTTCCAAGTCTGAGAGGGAACGAAGAACGAGCTTTTGTTCCTGTTTTGGAGGACGCGTACAACACTGGGCCGGTCCCTGTCAGTGGGGCGGCGAAATTTATTTCGCTGCAACGCCACCTGGTGCCGCCACACGTATGATAACCATCGTGACGTCAGAACGCTCGAAATGTGGCAGCCGCCAGTAGGCCACCGCTGTTCTTGCCTTTCACTCTACCTCTCTCCCTCTCTCCTTTCTGTATGTTTCACGGAAGAAAAAAAAGTAAGGAAAGACATTAATTGTCGGTGGCAGTCGCGAGGTTACGCTAAGACGACCGAAACACAATCTATTTTCACCGTCTGACTGTCGCAGACGCGCGTGTGCGAAAACCTCATGTCAGATGCCACGCCATCGCTTTTTTTTTTGTAAGATTGGCGGACGGTGTACGCTTGGGGTCTGGGGAGGGGGTAACTAATAAGCGCCGGAGTATTGCGCTCGAGGGGAGAGGAGGCGGAGGGATGCGCCTTGATTTATAGAGTGATTCCTCTCTTTTATAGCGCGCTTATTTTGGGGTGGAAAAGCCCGGCGCCGCATGTCTGGCGACTCCGACGACGGCGACAATGAGAGATTGCCGCCGCTGATATTTTTAGGTGACGGTCGGAGTTCGCACGTGGCGACCGACGAACAGGCACGCTCGAAAACGCCGGCACGAATTTGAGCTTCTGTGACACGCTGGCGCGCGCGGGCCGGCTTATCTCTCTCTTTTTTTTTTGTCTTTTGTCTTTTTCTCTTTCTCTTGTTCGCTCGTAACTTTGTGATGTTGATTGTTTGGTACGCGCTGAGTCCACTCCTGTTCGCGGTGGATGGTTGTTCTCTGCAGATGCCACCGTCTATCATGCCCACAACGTAATGTGGACTTCATCAACTTCATTCACTCTTGTCGACGTTTACCGTTATTACGGAGTTTTCGTAGATCGTTTCCGCTGTCCCGCAACGCTCTCCGCAACCCGCTACGAGATCCGGGTTTCTTCAGCCAAGGCCATCGGTGCGCAGGCGCAGTAGCGGCTTCTTCGTTGCGGAGGGCTTAGCGGAGCGGAGAATGCGATCTACGAAAACTCCCTATTGAACTGTGCTCTTACCGCACTTTACCCTTGCTGACCTCTAACGTCATCGAACTTTATCTTCTTTTCTTTTTTTGTTTCTTTTTTTTTCCTGGTGTAGAGATTTATTGTTATCGATTTTTACCGTTATCGAACTGTTGCTGAGTTTTTCCGATGTCGAACCTCGCCGTCGTCGGGCCCTTAGCGAAAGTTGCCGCCACCGACCTTTGTCGTCGTATAACATTACCGAGGTCCAACTTTGCCGCCATCGAAATTTGCGGATGTCGAAATTTTCCGTGTCGAATTTTACCGTCATCGAGACTCGCCGTCGTAGAATTTTACCGTAATCTAGCTCAAAACGGTGTTCGATTTCTCAGCTGCCGAACTCTCGCTGTCCGTGAACTCGCGTTTAAACAGCTGCGTTTTGGCAGATGTTACGGCGAGTTCAGGCCCATTCGCGAAGTTGCGTGACCAGGTTGGACAACGTTACGACTGGTTAACGCCCACTGATACAACGCTATGCAGCTTCGCTTTCTCTCTAGCAAAAGCCTCGCTCGAGCGCGTATAAGTCTCGAAAATTTACTACTGAACTCGCGGACAAGCAGTCCGCGAAACGAGACGAGTCAAGTCACGTGGTCTGCTCACGTGACCCTCTCGCAGACTCGTTTGCGGAGCCGCAGCGTGGAGTCGCGAAGCCGGCTAATAAGCGCGCGTGAGGCGATTTGAACTCGAGAATTAATTGAAAGCACGACCTGGCTTTCTCAGCCGTTTATCAAGCTAGTACCCCCCTTATTTATTTTTAAATATTTTCGTTTTCTCTTCCGCAGAACGCTAGAACCAAACTTGCCCCCGGACGGGGGTCTTTATGAATGGCTTTTAATTCGGTTCGGGAGGCCCCCCCATCGGAGAGTTGTATTGGGTGATTACGTTTGGGGTGCTTCTGCTGCTTTTTCCCGCGTGCTGCTCATGCGGCTGTTTGGCTTACCTCCGCGTACTACACCGACACCAGCTGAAAGTCAAGGCCTGAGCATGACGTCATCGCTCGTTGATCCCCGACCCGCCCTATGTGGCAAACACGCTTTGCGTTACTTGGCGTCGTTGCGTACTGGCGTCGCGCTGGTTGGGAGGCGCTGCGATACGCGCAGGTGACCACGGTGACGCAGGGATAGGTTTCGCCGGGGAAAGGCCTCGTCTCCGAGGTGGTATTACGCGCGCTCCTTTGTGTGTTCAAGGGCTCGCGAACGTCGGGAGAAGCTGCCGGCGCCAGGGCGCGCATCGGCCCTTCGGTCTGATTAATGCCAGGGGGAACGACTTGGCCAGGTCTGCGGCGAGCTTCCTTGCGGTTGGTGCCGAGCGGATGCCGACTGCTTTTGGGGGTCGAGGCCGTGTACGCTTGTTAGCCGATTTATTTATCGATTCCCTCCGTGCTCGTTGCTCGGAATTTAGATGGCTAATCGCGCGTCTTATTGATTTTTTTTAATGTTTTTTTTTTCAAATAATCCTTTGTTTATCTTTTTTTTTTTTTAACGAAACATTTCCGACCGCTTTTGGGATCTGCGTTCACGTCGAGAAAATGAAATATCTACGACTGTGCTTTTTTGTTCCATTTTTGTCAGTTTTACGGTGTACTTTCGGGGACCGTGGTATTCCGAAACAAAATTAATTCGCAACTTTCAGCCACGCTGGTACCACGGTGTGCGAATCGCGCTCTCTAGTTCCTGGACGATCGGTTTCAGAATTTCGGTGCTTCCCTACACCTTCCTGACGTGGAAGTAAGGTCCTGGTATTGCTCGTATTTCACTAAACTAGAACTGGCGTCGCAGACCCGACCTCGCACTGCTGTTCTGCGAGGATCA
The DNA here is from genome assembly GCA_013358835.2 of Ixodes persulcatus. NCBI lineage: Eukaryota > Metazoa > Arthropoda > Arachnida > Ixodida > Ixodidae > Ixodes > Ixodes persulcatus. Next base: position 265,539 of record JABSTQ010009478.1, on the reverse strand, counting down.
TCGAGGTGACAGCCATTTTGGTAGGCACCAGTGCGCCAAGTGAAGACCGCGCGTTCACAAATGTGATCGGGGCTAAAGGTTCACAACCGCGCTAGTATCTGTAGCATTCGCTTTCCTGCCAAGAAAACTAAAAAAAAAAAAGTTGTCCTCGAGTATTTATTTTTTTAATAATCACCTTTTGCGCGCTGCCATCTTCGTCTACCGGGATGTAGATTGCGTTCTGAGCACGGGCATTGGCTTCCTTCTGCGGAATATCAGATGGCGCGCATGCGTCCACAGCTTAGTGACTCAGCTTTTTTTGCCCGGGTGATGAGTGCTGGACAGGTCTATAATGAACGAGGAGCATTAGCGATTCTTCGAGAGGTGATCACCCCGAAGACGGGATTATCGCGAAGCCTCCGTCGTTTCCAAGATAAGGCGAAAAGCGGGCTGTACCAGCGCCTGCGGATTCACTTAGATGACTCTACCACTTAAGGAGAAAAGTAATCCGCTGTTACTTGATGAAGTGACCCTTAGTTTCCAGTTCCTTTGGCTTTCAAAACGACAGATTTTTCTGCCGGTTTGAAAACGGGTCTTTCGTACTGTCTAGTATTATATTAGAGTTATCAAATTATAAAGTACTTATCTTCTTAATCCACCCGTTATGGTAAACCACCCTCCTGTCGGAGATTGAGGATTCCTTAGAAACAAAGAGCGCCATTAGAAATGGTGAGGAAAAATTGTAACGCTTACGATTAGATTTTGGTACTTTCAAAATTAATCAGATTACTCTCGGGATTACTTTCTAATATGTGTAATCAAACGATCGTAAACGATACTTAAAAAATGTAAACGATTACGAGTAATTCGATTACATGTAGACTAGACAATGTCTAACCAAGGGGTTACCCGTCCACACCTTGCGGTCTGAATTATTTTCTCTCTTTGCCCCTCGGTGCTGTCTAGCACCCGGTAAAACGCGGTTGTCCTCCGCAGCTAATTTACGGCTCGGGATGCCGGGTCACGTGAGTGGGTAGTGGCCTCCTCACCTTCTTTTCCCCTCCTCCCCTGTCGTCGCCATCTTGTGATTTATCGCCGACTACCGACGGCGGGGCGTCGATCCGAAGCGGGGCACGTTGGCGTCACCACGGAGGATCGGCTGACGTCATGCCTTGACTGGAACCCCATTGGTTGATTTGGGGGGTTGGTGTCCGTTAACGGCGTTTGTGTCATAGCAGGCCGCACGCTTCACTTCACGTTCCGCTGAGAACGGATGATAAAAGGAGGAAGGGGTTCTTTATTGTTTGCTCGTCTCGATGATGGACAAAACGGTACGCTGTTGGTTGGAACATTTTATGGTTCATTGTCGCGCTGGGGCGTACAGACGGGTTTTACGAAAAGTTTGCATGTACCCGTCGCGGCGTCCTTGGGCATGTTCTCGAGCCTCCCCGTGCTAAAAAAAGCCGGTCGTAATATTTCTAGGAGCACAACAAGAGTAAAAAAAAACACCAGTGAAATGATGTCACGAATTTACGTGTCGAAAGTTGGTCAAAACAGCATGTTCTTCTCTGGGGGACTTCGGCTAGCTTGCTCGTTTTTGAAACTAGAAAGATAGCGCAATTCGACTGTCATTTGATTTCTTTTTTCAAAACCACACGTTACATCCCTAATTTCAGGATTGCGTTCACAACAATCTTTCCAACCGGCTTGGCTCGTGTTTTATGTATCGTTGTGTCACATGGCGAGGTGGCGATATGCTGACGGGCTGGGCGTTCCTTGTGTGCAGTCGAACCCAGAGGAAGAGGACTTGAACGAGTCCGAGTACGGGGGCTCGGGCGATGACGACGACGAGAGGAGGACGCCGCTTGAAGGGGACCTCAGCAACGACGCCAGCGACCCCCAGCAGGACATCTTGTCACGGTACCACCTCAACAACAACAGCAGCACAACCAACAACAACAACAACAACAATAACAACAACAGCAGCAGTGGCGGAGGGGTGCGGAGAACGGACGACGGGTAAGAGCTGTTCCTGCTCGTTTCTAAAAGACCCTTTTTAAAAGTGCGCACCGTGACCCTTACAGAACTTCAGTCTGGGCACTTTGATCACTTTCATCATCCGAGGAATGGCGGCCTTGTGGTTACTGATTATGGAAGAAGTCGAATATGCTCCGAAGCGGATGGTGCGAGGCCTACACGTTCGACACGTTAGCAAAATGCGACGCAGGAATTGAATACAAGAGTTGCGTAAGCGTTCTTTCTAACTCGGGTATCTGTTGGCTGTACATAAGTGGCTTTACTGCCCCTTGATGTATAAAATTTTATCACGGCGTCAATGTGGGTCGGTGCTTCGTCCTCACCGATTCTATATTTGTCACCATCGAAACTGAGGGATCCAGAGAGAATTGTGAGGTAACGAATGCATTCTCGTCTGTTGGTGACTGGTGAAAGGGACGGTGCCCGGGAAAGTGGTACAGACTGCAGGTCGATTACCGCCATTAGTACTGAATGTAAACGGTTATTTGAGCCACTAGGAGGCACTTCATTTCACTTCAAGCTGCTCCAGCGACCCGAAAACTTAAGCGCCATATGTGTGAAGCTCGTACGACTGCCATACCCAGCAGTCGGGGCTCCGAAATATGACTTGCCACTATAAGGCTTACCAGGATTGTCTGCCAGGATTGTTCGTCATTATCTTGAGCCAGGCTTGAGGCACTCAGTTTTATCAGAACCCAGTGCATGGTTCTCTCGGTGCCATGCCAAAACAAAAATCACCCGCTGTACCTAAAAAAAAAAAAAAGAAAATAGCGAAGGTAGCGCGATGAAAAAGATGCCACATCGATGTTAGGGTTGAATGGTCCTGCAAGAAGACCGATCATCTATCATTTGGTCAGTCTTGTATTGTTACAGGCCTTCAGTGAGTTCCAAAGCGATGGTGTTTGCGCGCTCTTTACACGGTTGGCGTAGCCCTTGATGCGCATGCATGATATGCTCGTTCTTCGTTTGCGCTGCAGGAGTCCGTTGGCCCTGAACAACAGCAACCACGGCAGCACGCCTCCGAGTAGCAACGGTTCCATGCCAAGTCTGCTGGACCACCGAATCCCGGCGCCCAACGTCGTGGTGACGTCGACGGCGGGACTGGCGTTGCAGGGTGCCATCTCGCTGAGTTCGACTCCCCTGCGGCCCCTGCAGCCTCCGGGGCCCCCCCTGCCGGCCCCCATGTCCCTCCCGCTGCCCCTAGCCGTGTCCCAGGGCCCCCTGTTCAGTCTGGCCACGCCGCCACACATGATGCACCTGCCCCCTACGCTCACGCCGCACTCGACTGTATCCACGCAGGACCTGAGCAAGTACGCCAGCTTCGAGGAACAGTACGGAAAACACGTGAGTCTTTTTTAACGCAACTTCACGCTGATTTTCCTTCTGATGCCCGTTCCTCGGCTTCGCCCCGATCTTCACTGTACTATCGCGGCTAATATGAGCTGAAGCAGTGCCTCAGGCTTCTTTGAAGTACACGCGCATGCCAGTTTTTTAAGAGACCCGCGGTCCGAACTACATTTTAAAATTGTCTTGCTTTGTATGTTTATACAGCCTTGATGTTGGTACGCCTCAACGGGTGACTGGCCTCTTAGCTGTAGATGAGAAATTTGGCCAGTGCAGTACAACCACTAACCTGGGGTTTGTAACGTGCACCACGCAGTAGTGATTACACGAACGCGTGCCGGTACGAAACTCATTCAGATCGAAACGGGCGGGGGCGGTGGGGATCGAGCCCAGGAGGTTCCCAGCGCAAGCTTTTCGCTCCACGCTCCGAGCTGAGACGCGTTAGACCACTCGGCCACCGATTCCCTTTCCGTTTCGCCTTACGTCCGGCCGCAGCGGGTGCTATGAGCCACCGAAGCCAGTCGAAGGCCGTGGGAGGGTTACGTGATCTTGGGGATGATGTGCAGTGTCGCGTGTATCACGCACTACGTTCACAGAGCTGGATTGGCTGGGATGGCGTGTAGCGTCCGCTGCGGTCGAACGTAAGGTGAAAGGCCAACGCGCTGTTTACAAACACACGAGGTGTGAGCAAAGGCCTATGTCAACACACGAATCGAGAGATGAAGGAGCGTTTGGCGAGCGCGGTGGACGCAGAAAGCTGAGTGTTCCAGCTCCCACTTTCCGCGGGGGTGCGTTTCCAGTGCTTGTCAGGCAGCTCCTCTTGAACAACGAGGCTGCAGTGCTGGGTTTTCGACGTCCCCAACGAGACGCCAGTGCGAGGCGTAGGCTGGACACCAGTGCTGCGTCAGCACTGCGGGGACTCTCACTGATTGCACACGAGCCTAACGCTCCCGCAGCACTCCTGTCTAATCTGTGCCCAGTCTTGTACACGTTACTCGAAGTATTCGCTTAAGTTACTAAGACAGATTTTTCTGCCGGTTTGAAAACGGGTCTTTCGTACTGTTCATTATTGAGTTAGAATCACCGAAATATGAACTACTTATCTTCGTAATACACCAATTTCGATAAACAATTTTACTGTCTGTGTCTTGGTTCGAGGATTTCTAGGAGGAAACTTGCGGAAACAGAGGGCGCCATTAAAAAGAGTAGGCAAAAATAGGAACGGTTACATGTAGTTTGAGCATTTCCAGATATGATCAAATTACGCTCGTGATTACTTCCTAATCAATGTATTTAAATTATGACAAGATTACTCTAAAAAGTAATTGATTACGAGTAATTTGATCACTTGTAACGAGGACCGTACAAGCCTGTACTCTGCCCCTCCCTGGCCTCCAGCGGGTGGCGTAGAAAGTCAAGCACTGCGGCTTGGGGATCGGGAAGTGTTGCGTCAACCCTTGTTTCTCCGCTACCCGGTCTCTCCGCTAGATGGCGTCATATCGGTTAAAGTGCGACTAACGAGTGGGACTTTAGAATTAGTGGACCAATGCATTCATCGCCGGCTAATTTCTAAATCGTATAATCGGCCAGAATGGACCCCTTTATACCCTCTTATATGGGGTATGAGCGCGTTCCTGCGATGACATGCCTGGATGTACTGGTATTCATTATAATCGTAAGGAATGATAATGTGTGTAGCGCTCCACGTGACAGTTTATTTTAAACGTATGCTTAAGAAAAAATATCCCATTGATTTATTACCAAGCCCAACGGGAGAAAACGTGTTTTATTTTTTTATTTTTATTTTTTTCGGGGGGTGGGCACGCAATTCCCACGTTGGCGCCTAATTTGGGACACCGGTGATTAAATCTTGTAAGAGCCAATGTACGTAAAGAATACGGGTTCGGATTTTCCTCCTGGGCTCGCAGTAAAAACAGTTAATATTTCTCGATGTTTCGCACTGGAGCGCCCAGAGTATAGACAACAATGGATGGGACAAGTTAAAGCGGGTAAGTGTCAAGGGGAGCCCGCAAACGGCGCGAGCTTTCGGCCCCCTCTTTTCGCGTGCCAGCGTGTCTAAGTGGTAGGTGTGGCTTTGCGTAACGCTAGCCAGCGAAGGGGACGAGAGGGAGGCTGTTTGTACGGGGCACGTCACAATGGGCAGCCATTGTTCGACGCGTGGGTAGGCTTTTCCTTCTGTTTCCTTTTCACCCTGGCTGCGTTTCCATTCCCCGGTTCTGTGCGGAACGCACTCGCACCGGCGCGTGCTGACACGCGTTTGCGTATGTTTAACGCAGCTCCGACCCCCGTCACGGAGCGAGGGGAAAGACCCCTTTCGGGGGAGAGGGCGGTGAGAGGTAGTGGCTGGGAACGGTGTTCTGAGGCCAGTGTGTGTTTATACCGCTTTCTTTTTTTTTTTTTTTTTTTCGCTGTTGGGTTGCTTGGCAGGACCGCCCGACATTTCGGCGTGCCTCGGATTTCGGTTTCCGCGATGTTGCGTGTTGCCCCGAGGCATGTTTCTCTTCGCTTACCTGCTGCCGCCACTCCACGGTGGTGTTTTTCGACCGGGTGGAGTGAGGAGGCAGTGACGTAATTGCGAAAGGAAGGTGCGTGGCGTGTGAGAGCGTCCTCAGTTCCTCTAGGGGTGTCTGAGAGTCGCCGTTGGTTACACTTCTTACCCCTTTCTATCTCTCTTTCTTTCTTGTTTGTTGCGTTCCTGAACGTCTCAATGCTCCCCTCAACGCGGGATGACCTTCCTATGTGTGTCTTTCCCTTTTGCCCTTCTATCAAAGCAGTGCATTGTACGGTCTACTTGTATGGTCTTTGCTACCTATCGTCGATGACAGGATAAGATTGAAGTGGAAGCTCCTCCCACCTCTTTCCACTTTAGTAGTGTGAACGGTAGAGAGGAGGTGACCTCCTCTCCAGCGCCCGCTTTGCTATAGTGGAAAGAGGTGGGAGGAGCTTCCACTTCAATCTTTACCTGTCACCAACTATAAATGGATTCTTTAGGATGTCTACCTCGAGTATCGGAAAACATTTTAAGAAAACGGTACTAGGGATTTTTGATTTAGATGAGTCTGCGCTGCTGGATGCGACGAGAGGACCCAACTATAGTAGCCTCTTGGTTCAAGTTGTTTTCCACGTAGTTCGTTGTTTACGTGGACGAACGTATTCGTAGTTTACATTCAATTCAGTCAGTCGCAACGGGCAGGGGCAGGGGGGGGGGGGGGGGGGGGGTTTGAACGCAGCAATGATCCTCGCGTTCTTCAAAGCAAAATTTCGCCCACGTGGTCTCAAAAAAAAAAAAAATGGATTGTGCATATGTTTATACAGCCTAGAATTTAGTCTGCCTCAACGGGCGACTTGTCTCCCACCTGTAGATAAGCAATTTAACCAGTGCAGTACTAGCCTGGGGTCTTTAACGTGCACCACGCAGTAGTGATACACGACCGCACGCCGGTATGCGATGCTCATCCAGATCGAAACAGGCAGGGGTGTGGATCTAGCCCAGGATCCCGGGGTTCTGCAGCGCTATCTTTCGCTCCACGTGCTCCGAGCTGGTGTGCGCTAGACCACTCGGCCACCGATCCCCGTCCACGTGCTCCGAGCTGCGTTCTCTTTCGCACCGCCATTGCTCGAAACTTCAGAGCTTCCTGCAGATGGTGTACTTTTCCTCTGCCGAGTGTTCGGCGACGTAGACGCATTTTTCCTTAAAGTTATTCTCGACGGACTCTACGAGCCATTGGAGCCAATCGAGTGCGGAGCGCAGTCATGCGACACTTTTTCAGCGTTTCGATTGGCTGCTTTAGTTCTCAGCGTCCGATGCTGTTTCACCTTAGATAGGTCGCAGATTACCCTACTATTCATTGAAGTCGATTCAATGCCGCGTCAGCGTAACGTGACCTTCGGGGGAAGAAAGGAAGGGGGGTGGGGGGGGGGGGGGGGCAGTGATGCGCGATGTCACGTGGTCCTTGTAGCGCCCGCTGTGGCCCATCGTAAGTTGAAACGAGGTCTTATCGCCCAGATATTTCGGTGAGACACTCTAGTGGTTACTATCCGTGACGTCACCACCAGGATTTGCCTCGCCGTGACGTCAAGAATTGCGATCCTAGCGACTTATCATCGGTTGCGACGACCACAAGTTCGACGGTGCGTGTAGAAAGCACGGTGGAAGCCTGAAGCCATCGCGTTCTTAAACCAACACCGGCGAAGTTCACAGGCTGTCAATGCTCTCATGCCCATCGTTTGGCCGATCGCGGTAAGCCGACCACGGCGACGCTTTTCAATACCACCAACAGGACGAGGCTTTTACCTCCCCAAACTTGATCACTAGCGGATCGACGCTTTTGGTCGTGCACATCGCTGATGACGGAGTTGCACGCGTGGCTGCCTCGTGCAGGCGGCGTCGCTCGCGCCTTGGGCCTCGGTTCCTTCTATCGGCGCCGTCCCTCGAGCGGCGTATAAAATCACGAGCCCAGCGGCTGGCGAGATTCAGGGTCAAAGACCTGTTTGCGTCCCAAAGTCTCTGTCCGGGAAAAAGCAAACACTGCTCTCCTCGGCGCTTATCATCTCCCTCAGCTCTTATATCTCGCTGTGTCGTCGCCGCCACTCGGATCCGAGTACCGCTGATGCACGCCGAATGAGTTCGGTATCTCTCCCTCGCCCTTTGTTCGGCCTCCACCCTCTCTCGACGCTCTCTCCGGTGTTGATCACCCCCCTTTTTTCGCCTCGTCGTCGGCGATATTTTAGACGGCCGCGTCTCTGTAGCGGCGTCCGCGGAAATGCTCGGAACCATTTGACACCGCGCCAGTTCCATGCAATCAGATTACCTGACGCGTGCATCGATGGCGATCTACACGAGGAAACCGAGCTGGTTACTCGGTTGAAAAAAAAAAAAAAGTATGAGCGTGTTCCGTGCAGAGTTTTCGCTGGTCTGAACCCTCGTCGAACTTGGTTGCGTATTATTTTCTTCGATGCTTCGATTCGGACAGAGAGGGATGGGAAAGCTTAGCTCGCCCATCTCGTTGTAGACGGTGGGTTTGGGTTTTCGGTTATCGCTCACGTCTCGTGCTCTGGTGCTCTTTCGTGGAGCCTGTAGGTGGCTGTGATAAGTGCTGACGCGGAGGGCTAGCTTTATGTAACCCTTCGTTGCCCCGAGAGCTCGTGTGAATGAAGAGCTGGACATGGCCGACACAACCTAGAAAAAAACAAAGCACGTAAAGAGCCCCTTCTGTCTCCACGTGTACAATCCGCGCTCGACCTCACTGCAATGACGTCGCAATGCTAGTACAGGTGCCTCGATTATTCCAGGCGGTGTCGACAAAGCTGCGAGCTCGCGGCACCTATATGCGCGACGTAGTTCGTTGTCCTCGCAATGGAGCGTATGCATATAGACCTTTCCAATATTCGTCTTCTGCGCGCTGCCATCTTTGTCTACTGGGCTGTGCGATGCGTTCTGAGCGTGCCCAGTAGCTCTCTTCCACGAGATATGAGACGCCGCACGTGCGTCCACAGCCCACTGAGCCAGCATTTTTCACCTGGGTGATAAGCGCTGCAAAGGGCTGCACGGCGAGATCTTTAAAGGCGCCATGAAACGATTTTTATACTTTCGCTAAATACTACTCAGAATCACTCCCCAACGTTAATAACCGATTAAACTTGCCTTAGTTTTTTTCTTTCCAAACAATGGTGGTCGGCCAATAAATTTAAGAAACATGAGCATCGTTCATTCCCTCAACTCGGAGCCAGAACAAGCGGCCACAAGTGGCCTGGGGCCTATCCTATGCCGCCAACGTTAATCGTGTACCACGCACTGGGGTCGGCGAAGTAGAAAGCACGTGCTGAGCCCCAGGCGTTGGTAGAGTTCGGCTATTCTCATCACCGCAGGGGTTGGACACGAGCCGACGTCTCGGCCGAGGCATTGGTTGTTTCGAGCCGAAGTCGAGCGCTCACGCAGTTCTCGTATACAATCCATGAGCCGCGCTGGACTGTCAGGCGGGTGGTTTCGATCCCACAATTACATGATCAAGCTTTATGAAGGCAAGACTGAAAGAAATAGTCCCCCTTTATCCTCGCAATTTCTCCGCAACAAAGGACCTTCTGAATCAGTGACGGTCCGTGCGTACACTTGTGCCAGATTAGGACCAGTACGCCTCTGTAAAGTCACGAACATTCCGACCCGATATCGTTTCATGACCATTTTAAACCAGAAAACTGCCACTTGTGTTCTGGGTAGTGGTGGTGGTATTTTTATTTTTTTTTCAAGCATGAAATGGTCCAATTCAGTTTCCCCGCCAAAGTAAGCGGAAATATTGACATCACGTGACCTATTCAACCATTCAGTTTCCCCGCTAAATTTAGCGGTAAAATATAAGTCACGTGACACACCAATTCCCTATCATTAAGTTCGTGCATTTTAAAACTTAAAAAAAAAGTCGCGGTTAATATATATATATATATATTAATTTGGTATTTTCTTTTTTTTTTTTGTTTCAACGGTAGGAAAGGAACCTCGGGGGAATTTGCCTTTGCTACCCTTTTCCGGCGAAAAAAAAAAAAAAAGTTTCGAGTGCACAAGCGTTTGTATGTGTTCTCGTTCTTTGCAATCTCTGGTTTTGTTCCTTTCCTGGTATTAAAGGGGCACTGACAACCCAAAGGTCGTATTTTTTTTTATTGTCTAAAACGATGCAACTTGTAGCCATAGACACGCAAAAAAAACCGCATCGCGGAAAAAAATTTTCCCGCTCGCGCGCGCGCCTTTTTAGTTTTGGCATTTGTATTTCCCGCGTTCACCTCCTCGCTTCTTTTGATCGGTGACGTCAAAAATCAGGAAATTTCGAAGCTTTGTAGGTGACATTTCTATAACATTTAATAACGGCAATCGTAAAACATGTTTTTTAACGCAATTGCGAACGCACTACGGCTCCTCTTTTTGAAATACCAAAATTCAGAGTTCGGTGTGATGTTGCTTCCTAGATTTGTACCCTCCCTCGGAAATCTTGGCAGCGCCCGTTGGAGAGTCGGAGAAAAACCGGTTTTTTCCCGCCGGCGCCTTTCTATCCCTCACCTCCTCCTCGGTTGGGGTCGCCGTGACAACGGCGGAGGTCCGAAAGAAACTCGAGTCGCAGGAGACCGCAAAATTTGACTCACTGAACTGGCGCTGATCGCGCGGGAACTTCAAATTCGGCATTTGGAAATTGTTTTTTTTTTTTAATTCACAAATACTGAATTTTAAAGTTTCAAATTTTGAGGGTAATGTCCCGGCATCGTTTTCAATCGTTTCGGATAATAAAAAAAAAAATATGATTTTCACGTGTCAGTGCCCCTTTAAGCTTGGGCTCTCGTCTTCAGACCAGTCTACAATCCGTTTCCATCGATTTCTAAGTACCGTTTATTCCCACTCCAAAGACGAGCTGTTCCCTCCAGACACGATGACAGAATTACCTGCGCCTCAAGCATCTCTCAAAGATGTTCGATTCATACATCTATGTGTGCTCCGATCATGTCTGCAGACAAATGTTGCATGAACAGTTAAACGGGACCCTCATACGAGGAAGTATCACACACGCCTCGGACAGTTTCTGCGGACTGTCTTTTGTATGATGTCTTAGCATTCTGAGTAAGTCTCGGGTTTTCAAGATGCCGAAAGTTCACCGGTTTACAGATTTGTTGACAGATTTGTTTTTTAAAAACGCCGTGAAAGTTACACTTATACGGTTTGTGCAGGTGAGTTATGCGGCCAGGAGGACATTATGTAAGTGGCTAGTTTTTACGGTAAGTCGGCTAATTAATTAAAAATTGTTAATGAACTCTTTTATTGGTGAAAATAGACGTACGGTTCCAATTGGAAACTTACTGAGCGTTATCGAAAACCCTTAAATCAACTTCTTTTAGAACGACTTGCAGCTCGTGGGAAACTCGGGGTCCCACCAAAGTCACCACTCGTGCAGCAGACGCAAAGTTAGCAGTGGCGGAGCGCGGTTGATTAGATTATCATCGCGTTCCGCCACTGCTAGCTTGGCTTGCTGCACGAGTGGTGACTTTGTTGCGGCCCCGAGTTTCCCCCAAGCTTCACGTCGTTCTAGAAAGAGTTGATTTAGTGATTTTCGATAACGCTCAGTAAGTTTCCAATTGGAACCTTATGTATGTTTTCACTACTTAAAAAGTTAATTAACGAATTTGAAATAATTAGCCGAGTTATCGTTAAGATTAGCCCCTAGACTATGTCGCCCTGGCCGTATAACTCACCTGCGCAAACAGCATAAGTGTAGCTTTCACGCCTTTTTTAAAATAAATCTGTAAAGCATAAAAAAAACACCCTTGTATATATACAGTATATATATTGCTTACTTATAGTGTTTTTGTAGAAGTGCACCGATCAAAAGACCGCTTTGGTGACTTTGGACAGTTAAATAATTACTTGTAATTATGATATTTATTATTTATTATTACTCATTTTAATGTGATCGACTCTACATTGTGTGCATCGTTCTCGTGCGACTTCCATTTTCCTTTGAAATGCTGGGTCTCATCACGCGAGCCATTGCTGGCTTTGATCAGTCCAGGGACTCAATTGGCATATATACACCCGTGAATAAAGTTGCTATTATTAATATTATTACACTAGGTAGCAAGGCGTTCACGACCTTGATTGACGTCAGTCTCTACGAAAAGTTCGGGAGGCTAAGTAGTTCCAGTCATTAATAACGCGAGGAAAGAGCCAGTAGTAGCCGAACATGTTAGTGACTCTTGGCGCTTCTCCGAAGCCCTCAACACTGCAGGGGATGTTTCGATGCTTCTCCTCTCCAGGCGATTGCGAGGAGGAGGGAGCACTCCTCGATTGCGCTCCCTTATCAGATTCGCGAAAGGTCGTTCACATCCGGCGACCCCCGACTCCTCAACGAAGCGCGCGTCTCGATAACGGGAAAAGCTCGGCGCGATGATCGCTGTCTCGACGCTTCCGCCTAATGCGGGGACGCCGTGCACAACCCGTTTTATTCAGGCTTGTCGGACATTCCTGAAACCGTTCATTATCAACTCTCTCGGTGTCAGCGGGGTTATCTCCACGGGGGCTTTCCGGGGGAGTGCGGCGTGATTCGCGAACCTTGTGACGGAGCTTTCGCTTTCAACACGGAATGTGTTTTATCAACCAAATTCCACGAAAAACAAAACAAAACTTTCAGCTTTTCCACTCATGTGAAGAAGGAAGACCAGCGAAGCTGTACTACGATGGGAATGAAGTAATGGCCGGCCACAAGTCGGCAAGCGAGAGTGGAAAGGCTGGAAAGGTTGCCGCGATCTATGAGTGACGGCAGCAACCAGACAACCGGCAAACACAACGCTCTGGACAGCTACCGCCATTTTATGAGCGACGGCGGTAACCAAACAACCGGCAAGCCGGTTGTCTGGTTGCCGCCGCGCTTATAGATAGCGGTAGCTGTCCAGAGGGTGTTGTCGCCATTTCTTTGCTGGCGGTCACGATCCTGGGGAAACTAGCCCTTAACAGTTCCGCTGTAACAAACGACACGTTTATCCGTTACGTTCCAGCGTTACACGAAGTTTCAAGGCATATAGAAAGAAGCTACGCGTTTGCTTGCTTATAAAAACGATTATGCTCTCAAAACTGGAATATACAAGCATCATCTGGAATCCACCTCACAACAAGTCTTAAGTCACCGCGGAACAAAGCCGCCTGCGTCATCTTCAGTAACTGCTCAAATCATGTCAGTCTGGCAAGTTTTAAGCAAAATCTGGGACTATCTTCTTTAGAGATACGTCAGATTGCTCGCTTGTGTTTCTTTCGTGTCATCTGTTCTAGTGACTCAACTTCTAAACAGTCATTCTGTGGACATTCAACCCTTATTTCACCCAGAATAGATAACACTCAGAAAATGGACCATTTCACATGTCGCTTACTAATCTATATTATTCATTCCCGCTTGTCTTGTGCATCTGCGACTGGAACGCCCTCCCAGATTCTTTGGTGACCGAACATGACGCAGAGTTGTTTAAGAAAACGAAAGTCAACATTTGTTTTATGGCAACCGCATCAGTGATTGTTACGCGCGCATATTTACGTGTTGGAAAGACTGTGTCATTCCTGATCTTTTTAACCGATGTTCTGTTTCTATAGACGCTTTAAACACGCGCCAGATTGAGCCTTTGCCGACCGTCTTACCGAGGTGCCGAGCCACTGAAGCTGGCGCTGACGAGCCTCCAGAAAAGCCTATGCTGGGGAGAACGCAGCAGCACTTAAAGTTGCAATAACCTGACCTGTTGTGGTAATGATGAAGTGAAGCGAACGAAATAAGAGGAAACAAAAACGTGAAGATCGGTTATGGCGGCGTCCTTGCACAGCTGCCTGAAAGCGTCTATATTCAGTACCTTAAGTATACATTTTCGGGCTTTTTTCCCTCTTTGTATGCAATCTTCGCTCAGGTAATGCGTTTGCAAGGATGTCATTGAGCCGAATAAATGAAATGAAATATAAGCTATAAGGGTCGGATTAACAGTTATGTCTCATGGTGCTATAGCGTTCAGTATGAGCTGAAACAGACCTATGAGCCCGGTTCACACATGTAGCGCTGCTCACGTGTCGTCAGCTACTTATCGTCTGCCATGAGCAACAGTTTTGAGGGTGCGATACAAAGCTGGTGAACGCTCCCGTCAGCACGTGCTCAGCGCGAGGTCAGCGCTATGCTTGTAGCGCTCCGCTGCATGTGTGAACAGGCCTTTATGCTTCTTGCCGTACCTTCCAGTTTTGGTGGGAGCTGTGTCCCGAACTAGGAATAGGATGCGAAGTTGAGTTCACAAAATATTTGGCAAGTAATAGCGGGGGCTGCAGACGCAGGAAAAGGCAGATTGGGTGGTTCAGGTCATATTGGTCGTGATAGTACCTAACAATCCCTTGCTGGGTGTTCATCCCATGGTACCTAATAAGATAGTCGAGCAACGTGCCGATGGTCCTAGAGAGAGATGAAGATAGTATGTTTACGGAAGCATATAACAATTGATTTGACAATGTGTATTACGATCAAGTTAATCGCTCACCATTGGCTAAGTTTTGTGGTTCTCCGGCTAAACTAGAAACGACGTTATGTTTTATTATTATTCTTTTTTTGTGTGTGGCTGGCGTCGTTGATAGCGATGTTTGTTTCCGCAAAGAGGACCCGAGTTTTTAAACCCTTGGGTCGTAAATAATGCGGTCCTGTGTATTAGACCATAGGGCCCATTTAAAATGAACGCGAGTAGGACATCGCTAGGGGATTCCAAACCGCTACCGGGTGATCGTTAACCGGATATGATGCAAACTGAGCTAAGCGGCGCTGGTGTTCGGAGAGCAACTGCGCAAGGAGCAGGTGCATGAGGAACAGCAGCGATGCCAAGTGTGTGGTTTGCGGTCTACACATTCCTTGCTTTCCGGTCTTTGTCGTCATGATCAAGCTCGTGTAAATTTTGAACTCTAGCACCCATGCTCGACCGATATTAAATATCGCCTGTTCTGCGGCCTTGATAAGGCTTATCTGCCGATTGCTTTACGCGCGATCGAGAAACTTCTGGAAGCCCTCGAGTTTTCGCTAAGAAGCTTCTTCGCGAAACAATGGCCCGTTACTCGGAAGCTTTGCCAGACATCAAGATCGCAAGGCAATCAGATGGTCGAACAGCGTTTCGTCAACGGGTGATTTCGTTGAAACGAGCTCTTGTTTGAATCGACGGAGGCATTGATTGGTGGCCCGCTCTCGTTTTGTTCGGATTGGTTAGGTTTGATAAGAAAAATGTGATTGATCTGCGGGAGCATACCCAATGTTTATAAATAAAAATATAATTTTTTTTGTGTTTTTTTTTGTCCAAACAGCATGCATTCGAAGTGCTTTGGTCACTGCTATGTTGTTTGCATAAAATGTCTTACTCGACAGTCTCAAACCTGGCCGCAGTTCAGCAGTTTGATCTGAAAAGCTCCGTCGCACCGAAACCTACGGAATTTGTTTGTATGGGTCCTCAAAGAAATCTCAAGATGTTCTAGTTCTTGAAATTGTTGGAAATGTTTACTGCATCAACGGTTCGAAACCCTAGTCCTGCAGAATTTCTTCGGAGCAGCGCTTTGACTGCGTTACGACTTGCAGTCAAACGCTCTCATATGCTGCGTTGTGCGTGGGCCTTTGCACTTCACATAACGCAGCATTAGCTGCACTTATTGCTGCGAAAAAAAAAAAAAAAAAACGCGCATAAAAGAGCCTGGATGTGAAGCTACTGCAGAGATAGCGATGGCCAACGAACCCCTCACAAATCGACAGCAGCAAATTGTGGAGGACGTACGCGCGTCGTCGAAAAAAAAAAAAAAAAAACCTTCTCGAAACTTCCAAACTTGGCGTTTTTGATACGTGTTTAGAGGTAGACGATACCACGGCCACTTTACATGGCCACACGCGCGCAAAAACAGACGCCCGCCTTTGCCTCGATTGCGTATCTTGTTGTGTTCCTCCCGAGAGGCCGCGCTGGAGAAAGAAAGCTCTCTCCCGCTAGAAAGAAGGCGAGGACTATTAAAATTTGTGTCGAGCCACGGCAGAAAGTTATCGTGGATGCTAGGCTGTCACTACCCGTGAATCACGCCATTGAGGGAGAAGCGCCTCTCTTGAACCCTATCCTTCCCTCCTCCCCGTATTCAGTTCTCCTTTCCTGCTTTCGCTGGGGGACGCTGACGAATCTGTCCCTCCCCTTATCGCGCCCGTATAATAATGCGGATGCGATAAAGGGCGACCCGTCGAAAAATAATTCGTCGCTTATCGGGGGTTTGTTCGAGTGGTGGGGTCGGCGGGGGAAAAGGAGCCCGTTTTCCCCGCCGCAACAATCGGTCGAGACGTGTGTTGTTTGTCGGAGACAGCAAGGACCTCTCTATCGCCGCGGGGACGGCTCCCCGCTGGCGTTAGCATTGACGGGAAATTATACGCTAAGAAGCCGAGGGAGCGTACAGTGACGTCATTGCGCCGAGCTCTATCCTTCCAATCAAAGCTTGGAGTTCGGATAGACAGACAGACGTGTAGGCACCCGATGCAAATCGTCAAGAGACCTGTCGCAAAATCGAAGCGATTCCAGAGGCGTAGTGCCGCGTAAAGCATCTTGGGAACCCATTAATTTCGGTTTTGATTTGCCAAGAACTACTTCGCGAACAATGCGCAAAACTTGTTTTTTTTTTCTTCGAGGTGAAAACGAGTATAGTTGTTGACAGCTGAGGAAACACAGGGCATGTCTTGTCCTGCTTACGCTTCTCGTTTCGTCATTTCTCCTACTGCGTCTCGTGCAGGGGGCTAAATCCCGAGCGCCGACATCGCATGTCCCCAGAGAAAGAACGAGAAATAGAGCGAGCGGCGGAAGAGCCGAGGAAGAAAACATACGAAACGTTAGGCGTGCTCGTTTTGCCGCGACGAGTTGAAAAGTTGCTCACGCGCTCGTGAACTTTAGTTTCGTTCAATGTACGATTCCGGTGTTTTGTTGCAAAGTAAGCTAGAAAAGAACACGGTACACAGACCTTACAGGTGATGATGTTTTGCTGCTCTTTTGCGTATATTAAAAACGTGTCGGCAGGGACATGGTGCCACCGGGGCCACTCATTCCCGCCAATTCGAAGCGGCTGGAACGCGTACAAACGCGTGATACCTCTAGATGACTATATTGACTCTATGGTAATGACTCACTCTTGTTTGGCTGCGAAGCTATAAAGAGAGGCGCGGTAATGGCGTCCCGCCGCTGTGGTAAAGCAGCAGTCAGCAGGGCTCATGCGCAGACGCATCACCTCACGTTAATCTGGTTTCTGCGCACGCACAATGCCCATACCTGGTGTGGGCAAATGTTGAGTCGTTTGTAAGCAGCTTGTAATGTCATTTCGAGTGAACGCCGAAGAAACGAAAGGTCACGATGCGTTCATTGAGTGTACTTGAGTGACCGGCTCACCATTTTCTGCGTTTTCATAATACGAATAGCTTTTTGACTACCTTCATTTTTACGAGCTTCTTTAATATCCAAAGTCGCACTATCCCCGTCAAGTTTGGAATTGGGTGCCTCTTATTTGTGTCGCCGGTTTCGCGGTCCCTTGTAACTGGAAGGGTGTGTCCGCGCTAGTTTTCTACGTGTCAGAGAGAAACAAAATTATCGTTTTAACGTTGCGTAATCTCGCGACATAATTAGAAACTAAAAACAAATATAAGAGAACAGAACAAGGATGACGTGGTTTTTCCGAAGATGATATATTCAGCTCAGGGCGCTTTTGATTTCGTCTTAGCGACGGCGGTTGCTGCTGTCTACTGCAACTCCTCGCCGCGTCGTGACCGTCCGCTGGCCGCGTCCTGAATGCGGTACCGGAAGTTACGAGGTTTCGCTCTTGGCCAGCGCGGAACGCGTTGCCAGCGCAGAACGTGTTCACCACATGCGAGTAGGATGCGAAAGTGCTTGATGCGTGTCCGTAGTTTCTTATTTCCCTCCTATCATCTCGCCCGCAGCGAACAGCGTGCCTTTTGTATCATATAGAAGCAGTGTGAAGGCGGCTTAGGAGTATGGGGAATAGGGAAGCCAAAAGAAGCGTTGATTGAACAGTTTGCACACTATGCACACAGGAGTATGTAAACTCGCCTCGCAGAGGAGGCCAACATCTCTCCCGGCTGTCCCCTTTTTCTCTGGACCTCAAAGCCTGAAAACCAAACCAAAACATAAATAAACTGCCGGAGTCCCGAAAATCCCGGTTCCAATTGACGATTTCTTTTTTGTTTTGTTTTTCGTTTACTTTTGTTTGACCAGGACGAAGAAACACACAGACAGCGCCCTGTCTGTGTGTTTCTTCGTCCTGGTCCTACGTCTTTTTTGCGCTGTTCCCGCCAAACAGTTCTCAGTCATGTGGGTTTCGTATGCGAGACGAAAAAGTAATAAAGCATTTCAACCTGGAATATGTGAGAAAAAAATATAGGTGAGGCGAAACAAGACTGTGTGACAATGACGCACTTTTTCGTGAACACCTTCCAGCTTCGTGGAGATATCAAAACGATGGTTTAACGCATACCAGAAGTGACGCTATTCAAGATGGCTGCGCCCTCGTGGATGAGGTGTGTAGTCTGACGCGGCAGCGCTGGTTGGATTAGACGTTCTGATTCACAACTTGGAGTACCCGTAATAAGACGGTGTAGTATTAATAAAGCGTCTGCATTTTTAAAAGACAGAATCGAATAAACGAAATCCGGTTTCCTAAAGGATCGGGCGGGGTGTTAAAACACAAAAAGCGAGGCATGGTGGCGGCGGCCATAAGCTCGTAAGTTGTAAAAACGACGGTCTCGTCTTTATGAATCGGCAGCGCCCCGAGCGAGAGGGCTGAGAATCGTGCCATAGAGCGGGGTTAGGCCAGCGTCGTGAAGTAATAAATCGAGCGCTTGGCCTCGGGACACTGTTACGAGATTAAAAGAAACGAAAAACGAAGACAAGAGAACGGTTTCGTCCCTTTGTAAACCCCCTCGCGATGGCTGTAAAATGTAGAAAAGCGAGCGGGTGTGCCGACGTATTAAGAGAGGCCCGCTTTCCCTCGAATTCCCCTCTCTCATATTTCTTCTGATGATGCCGCCACCGACGCCACCACTATCGCCAGTACCACCACCACCGCCGTCGTCGTCATTGCCATCGACGCCAGTGTTTCCAGAAGAGGCCGGAAGATGGCGCCAGCCTGAAAACCCAAATATGGGTGCGCCGTCTCGTGTCGTTTTCGAGAACTTCGGAAGTGGGGAAGAGGGGAGCAGCGTTCGCGGAGCGGAGGGGGAAGATTCGATTCCGAGTACTACCACTCGGTTTGGCCGCTTTTAGCCAATGTTTTAAGCGTATCCAAATAACCATTCTGTGCGCGCACCGAACGCTTCTGTATTGAGGACGAGGGAGGAGTTTCTTCTTTTAGAGCTTTCTTTTGGTTGCGTTTGAGCCCGGAGATCTTCTAATGGAGAAATAATGCAGAATGGTCCGTTCGGCTGACTTGCGTGTCTGAACGTATCACGGGTCGTGATGGCTGGTGGGGGTGCGTGTTTTTGTTCCTTGGTTTTCTTTCCACATGTGCGCCGGTTGTTTATGTCGCGATGCCGAATGTGTAGCGAGTGTAATTAAGGTGTAATTTGAGCAAGGCCGCGTCTGAAGACAGCTGGTTTGTGTGCGCATGCGTGGCCCGCGCTCGTGGGGGGCTTTGGATCTGAAAGTTCTGTGACTGGCTCGATGTATTTTTGCTTCTTCTCGGAAGTGAGAGGCAGCGCGCTGCGGCCGACGTGGCCCCGATTTTTCTCCGGGAATCGAGGAAACCTGAGTTCTGGTCGGTTCCTTTAACCATTGGGTGCTGTTCGCGGGTCCATGGCGCCAGCAGGGTCGGCTTTGACATGATCGATGATCCGAAGTCTCCTTTGTAAGGTTAGGTTATGGGATGGTCCGTATGGGGGAATATGTGGATTTTCGTCTGTCTCTTTTTTTGGAGCCAGCACATTTCGAACGTATTGTATATACTTGCTGCGTTATTTTTTCTAGGTGTTGTGACCACGTGTATTTGATATGTTTGCACGCAGACGTGACAACATACCTCGTCGTTAGTGTTTGTCATTATCATCTTTTTTTTTACGTTTTATCGTCACTAATATTGAAAGAAGAACGCGTGTATCAGCGCAATAGACTCTTTTCAAAACAGCATCGAGCAACATTGGCGGTCGGAAGCTTCTACTCTCAGCTGAAGGGTGAACGGAGCATGGGAAAAAAACGAGCGCGTTCAAGAGGCGAGGCGTTCGAAGATGACGCTCTGCCGTTCTCACTTTGACAGTGGCTGTAGCCGACACCCCCGTTTTGCCGGTGCATGGGCACGACCATCCGAGAGGACGAACTCGCACGGCTCGCCCTTAGAGCTGCTCCTCGTAAAGTTCGTAGAGGGTCGGAAGAACGCCACTTCTAAGTTACGGCGCGATAAGGAGGCTAGCTGTACACGGAGTACAAATCATGCACGTGATTATAATCGAAAGCGGAAGCGAAAATGGCGTGAAAATCCTCAAAATAGTGCTCCGGAGGACGCGCAAAAATCGTCGACCCCACAATGATAGCAAATTACGTGAGTGCCGAGCTCCTATAGCTGTGATACACGATACGCGAGCAGCTTAAATTTCACTCGGATTTCTGTGTTTAGGTGTGGTCCTTGTTGGAGCTGATGCGGACTGTACCCCTCTAAAGAAAAAAACAAAAACTCGTAAAGAATAGAGTAGACTGAAACATCACAGCGCGCTTTAACCTCGTGCCAGAAGACGTTATTTCCGGGGGTTCAATGACCAAAGCAATGAACAGAAAGAATCAGCGGGTCGGAAAGTAATCCCTTACCACAGTGAGATAGATGTGTACGCGCGAATAGAGCATCTTAGTGCCAACCAGAACCATGTACATGCTTTTGGAACTCTTGTCTCGACAAGTGAGATGACAAACGTCACGAACCATTCCATTTCATTTCGTCCGGGACGGTAAGCGCTACTGCTGAGCAGCTTATCATGGCGGATTCCCACATTTGAAGAGGTACATAGCGCGACACAGTTAACGTGAACAAGGGACCGCCGTTTTATATATCTATCTTCTTTTCTTTTACCTTTCTTTTATCTTTTGTTTAAGTCCAAAGGCCTACACGCGCATTATAAAATGCTCGTTCGGGGCACTAGCGTAGGTTGTCGAACTCGATGATTTCCAAGTAAAATTGGAAAACGCGCTAATATCGTGTTCGAGCTAACAGTGTCGCGCAGTGTACAAGACACGTACATTCCGCCCCCCTCAGCGACTCCCCCGTTTGCGCTACCTACTGTTGCGTCTAGACTTTACCCGGAAATTCTCATAACACGCTTCTTTATTTTTTATCGAGCGGGTATCTGAAATGCGACTCATTTTCTGTCGCTGACAAGTTGCAACGCCACGGTGCACGGTCGACGCCACGCTTGCATGCGGCTCTCTCGTTCCTGTTTCACGGACTCGCTCGTTGCCAGATAGCGCAGTCGGTATTGACCGTGACTGCACCCAGCATTCACTTCACGTAAATGGACCATGCGTTCGATGCTTCTTCCGCATAATTTTTATGGTCACTGATACGCCTCACAACTGGATCAATACATTATTAATACACACATCGGAACTAATAACGCAAATTACGAGTCACAGCATTATTTTGTGTGTGTGTGTGTGTCTTGGGGGGGGGGGGGGGGTATGACTAAATTTTTAATTTGGTCTGGGAGGCTAAAAGGCTCTATTGACAACACTCAAAACGTTATAATGGGGCAGCACAGCTTGTTCCCGACAGTTTGGCACCAGTGCTTAGGCTTCGGCTGTTACTGGGCGCAATAAATAGAATTATTATTATTATTATGGTGTGAAATAAATACTCGAAGAACTCACGACAGCTCGACAAATATAGAACGCGCAAAATACTGTGTTGTGTCGATTGTGCCTGTTCGACTTGCCAGTTACACAACGTGCGCCGTCGCCCCCACTGGAGAGCTCGGGAGAATTTGAATTTTGTTTTTTGGCATAACCTTCATTTGTCGCTTTTTCAATAGCTATTTTGCATTTAGTTATACCGAATCGCATGCCGGGAAGAGTAAAGTCTGAGTATCAAGGGCAGGTGTTTATCTTGCGTAGCTGGAGCTCTCTATTAACTGCACAACATTTCATTTCATGTCTCGAAAGGGGAGCGAAACTCTAAAACAAAAAATTGTCGAAAAAAAAAAAAAAGAAAAAAGAATTGCCTTTCTTTTTTTTAATTTTTAAACACGACTCGGATTCGGACTGATATTGGAAGCCATATTAGTAATACTAAGTAACTCAATGTATGTAGGACTCCGACGTCCTCCTCAAGTTGCCACGCGAAAAGCCGACTTAATCGTGTTTTCCCCTTCCGTTCCTCGGGACGGCGCCAAGCTTTCCTGAAGGGAGAGGGGAGGTGAGCGATATCCAGCCAACACGTTCCGGTCGTTTTCTCCGTAGCTCACGCGTGCTTTGTAAGGGTGCAAGAGGGGAGGAATAGGGGAGAGCTCCAGGTTGAATAGGGAAACGATTTGGTGGTTTCTGGGTTCAAGAGAGTCCGTTTTGGGTATGATTGTCGTTTTCGTCGCTTCCTCGGTTCAGATAGGGAGGGGGCAAGAAAAGTATCTCCTTTAGCCGGAGGCCGCTTTATTTTATTTCTTTAGGAGGGACGGCCCGTTGAAGGGAAATTAGGGACTTGGGGATTGGGGGAGGGAAGATGGGTTTCTTGTTTACTGCGCTTCGATATCTCGAAACGGCTGGTGTTACTTTTATTCTTTGTACATCTGTTTCTCTTTTTATTTGCACGACTCGGGGAGTGGTAAGAGGGGCAAGAAAAGAACGACTGGTACCTGGAAGATTTGGGAAGGCGTGGAGGGCAATACCGGGAATCCCTTAATAGTCAGCGGAATACTGCTCCCCGAATGTCCGCTAGAATAGTTATGGTTGTCGGCGCCTTTTGAAGAGGTGGTATTTTTTTTTTGCGCCAATAGCGACAGAGAAAAAGAGAGAGAGAGAGAGAGTTTCGCTTCGGACATTCTGTAGTCTTCTGTTTTCCTCCTGCTACGAAGTCGACGTGATCTTTCACCGTCCCACGCGGTGTCGTCTTTCTCCGACGGTGCGTGTGACTTCCGCAAAAAGGCGACCACTGTACGCACGAGTCGCGACAGCGCTTCTGGCTCATTCGCGACAAATAGCGTCTGGCTCGGTCGGGCCAACAAACCTCATCGCTGTCGAGACCGGCCGCTCGCGCTAACCTTCTTTCAAGTTTGGAAAAACCTCGCTCTCCTGAACGAGTGAAGTCTAGACTGATTATTTATACTTGGCTTCAACTTTGATCCGACACAAGGGTCGGTTCGCAACTTTGAAAAGGCTGTTTCTACGCAGGACACAGTAGTCCGTAGAATTCAGGTTATAAAAATACTCTGTCCTTGCGTGAACGTTGCTCAATATATTATTTATGTTACGCTAAAAGTTAAAAAAAAAGGTTGAAAAAATCATAATTGTTTTTTGAGCTTTTTTAAATACGTGCTGGGCACGGGGTTTGGTTGTTTTGGGAAGAAACACCCACCTGCTGGTAACATCGCAGCTTCCAGCGCACCGTGCTCCGGCGATCTCGTTTCATCACGTTTTTTTTTTCCACGTGGGAAAAAAGCTAAGTATTTCAAGCCCACTTGCACAGAACCCCATCTCTTTCCACGCAGTATTACTTCTATCAATCGCCCCATCGATCTCGAACTGTTTGCTTTTGGGCGTCCTTACGTATTTGTTTTTAGCCACATTGGTACAGACAGTTTAGATTATAAGAATGCGTCTCTATTATGGCATATTATTCAAATCGTTACTGGTGTCCTTTGACCCCTCTTCGACCCTCGTGCCACCTAGCCCTAAATCATCGTAGCGTTCCACTAGCTTGGTTGGACTGTGCAGATGACGAACATGGGTATGGCACCATGCTCTTCAGAATTAACTTGTCTGCTTATCAGCAGGGTTGTACGACTCGCGTTTTTATTGTTGAGTGTTGCTGAGCAAGCCGGGGCCACAGCAACGTTTTGCTGGTGAAGGTACCGGATCTGCGTGGAACCATTGGTACCCGCGATAAATAAGGCGAAACGTATACCCTCGCCCGGTTTAAGGCTTTCTGAACTCTGCGACGTTCGATGAGGTCTTGTCAGTCACTGGGCTGTTTATAAACGGGCGAGCGACCGTGTAAGCGTTGCGCATGCGCATGAACCCATTTTTCTAAGAATCAATTGTCCCTGCTCATGCCCTATGCTATACAGCAGCTCCGCTGGCCTCACGTGGGGTCATAAATGCCAGTTGTTGAAAGAAGGAAAAAAAAAAAAAAGGACAGGAAAGGAAGAGGACGTCGTTTCGGATGGACTGTGTTTTCCTCTCCTCCGGGTGAACTGACGGTGTTTGTCCTGAGCGATATTCCGGTCGAACAACCCTGGACACGTCATAAGTCGAGTCCGGGCGAACGAGGCGGTCTAGACTTCTCTCCGACAGCGTCAATATTATTCCGGGGCTCTCTGAAAATTCCTCTCGGGGTCGGGATTTTATGTCCGAAGATCCGCTTGCGATGGTGGAGCGCAAATATTGGAACTCTCGCGGCAGCGTCTCCGGAAACGACCCTCTCCGCTATGCGACCGACTGCTCGACAACTGTGTCCACGTCCAGGGTGGGTCAACCCTCCATCATTTCTGCTCCTGCGCCTGTCTTTCTTTTTCGTCTTCGATTTACCCTGAGACGTCAGACTCACGCACGCTACCGGCGCATTCTAGGAATGATATCACATTAAAATACCGATCTGACTCTCCCCCCCCCCCCCTTTCCACCACCTGCGAGCGTCTTGGAGAAGAACAATGGTCGTAATGCTCTTGAATGTGCAGCAATATATATACAAGGTGTTTTTTTTTTTTTTTAAGCTTAACAGAATTTTTAAAAACACACCATGAAAGCTAGGTTAATGCGGTCTGCGCAGGTGAGTTATAAGGCCAGGGGAACATAGTGTAGGAGGCTAATCGTAACGATCAGTCGGCTAATTAGTTAAAAATTGTTAATGATCTTTTTAATTAATGAAAATATACATATAGTTCCAATTAGAAACTTGCTCAGCGTCAATGAAAAACCACTAAATCAGTAATTTTCAGAAAGACTTTGAGCGCGTGAAAAGCGTAGTACTGCACTAAAGTTAGCACTCGTGGAGCACGTACAAAGCTAGCGGTTGCGATAAGGCGCCCGCGCAATTTTTCCGTCGCTTATCTAGCCCCAGCCTTGTACCTGCTCCACGAGCGGTAACTTTCGTGAACTACTACGCTTCTCACACGTTCAAAGTCTTTCTGAAAATTACTGATTTAGTGGTTTTCGATGACGCTGAGCAAGTTTCTAATTTGAACTATGTCTATTTTCATTAATTAAAAAGTTAATTAACGAATTTTAACTAATTAGCCGACTGATCGTTACGATTAGTCCCCTATACTATGTTCCCCTGGCCTTATAACTCACCTGCGCAGACCGCATTAACCTAGCTTTCATGGTTTGTTTTTAAAAATTCTGTTAAGCTTAAAAAAAAAAACACCCTGTATATATATATATATATATATATATATATATATATATATATATATTTATTAGGCGTTTTAAAGCTGTAGCAACGCTCCTAAATTATTGGTTCAACTTCCTCCTTTTGTTTTTACGCATTAATTAAGGCTTTCATTTTCGTTCTTTTTTATATTATATTGTTGCCATTGACCACATTATTATGTGGTCAACGATTCGTCAAGCTGCGTCTGCGCAGTTTTTTCCATCCGTCTCCCTCCGTCATGAACTTGACGTGAAATAAGCGTTATTATTATTATTATTATTATCATTATTATTATTATTATTATTATTATTATTATTATTATTATTATTATTATTATTATTATTACAAGATCTTCATCACAGGGACCTTATGTATGTTCCACCGGAAGAACCATTTATGGGGTGAGTTGAGAGAAGGTTAATTTAAGATCTGTTATTTGTTAATTCATTAAACCGCACACGTCTGAAACGCAAAAATCGTCATTTTTGTTTTATCTTACCGAAAACCCTTAAAGCCCGTTCACACTTTTGCAACCGAGTACGACCGAGAGAGACCGAACCGGTTTTTAATCCTCTTACGACGTCTTAGGACCAGGCTTAAAAACCGCCCTGGTCTCTCTCGGTCTTACTCGGTTGCATATGTGTGAACGGCGCTTTGCGTAATAGGAGCCACTGTCGTACGTCAACGCGAGACGAAAATGTGCTCTTGCCGTGAACAGCGTCCTTTCTTAATTCGTTTTAACGTTGATGTTAACGGAAAAAATACCGATCTGCACGAAGCCCGCGATAAAACGCACCACATCGAGAGACTTGGGCTAGTTTGTGCTAATTGATTGAATGCACTCGACCTTGAAGGGAACGCTGCCGCAGCGCTCGCATCTAATCACTCGATCGCGTTGCGCTAATATGTAGGTGGCTGCTTTTTTTTTTTTTTTTGGTGTTGTGCATCTTAAATTGTTTTGTTATCCGCTTCCGGGCGTGTCTTCAACTACTTTCTCAATCAGCCGCGCCAGAAGACCGTTATTAGCGTGCCACAGATGCCATACTGAGACAATGATAATAGTGCTCAAGGTGGTGACCAGGCTGCATTTTCAAAGGCGACAATACTTCGTTTCACCATTACTTGATAAAAAAAAAAAAAAAAAGAAAACGCTACAACCCCCCCCCCCCCCCATACACACACACACACACACACTGGCACCAGTCATAGCGCCGAAGATAACCACGTGACAGCACATCGACGATACCATGTCACGTGTCTCTTTCTGAGGCGTTGATTCTCTCAATTAATGCGTAGTATTTTTTTTTTTTTTTCTTTGCCAATTCAGGGTGTGACGCGTTCACGCCGGTGGCGACGCCACGCGCTCGCTCGTGCCCCCTGATGTCGACCATCTGGCGTCCAAATGGCGGCCCGCTGCCTCGCTGATGTCGCGACTGATGCTGCTGCATCCAGCCGTGCAGCGCTTCTTTACGACGCCTTAAATTGGGCCGCTTGTGGCTTGCGATATACATGTGTTGGCGGCCGGGAGCGGGCTCGTGTCGCTGCGGTGTCCATGTCTCGTTTTATTTGTACCCAACGCACGCCCCTTTGCTGGCGACGTGCGCTACCAGCAGCTTTTCTGAGCTCGCAAGGATCGGCCCAAATGTAATGTCGCCAAAATTAGCTATAGCCACACTGTGAGAGGAAAAATAATTAAACGTGCTGGTGATTGTTTGTCTATAAAGAGAAGGTCTGAATTTAGGGTTCGCAAAAAACGGCCCTCTGTTGTAATGTTATTTTTTTTCTTACTCCACAACACAATGCTTTTTTTTTTACTGTGACGTGATTGTTTTTCTTGCAACGAAAAGGTGATAGTTCTCTTGGCGGACACCGGTAGTGCCGCCGGGCTAACGAGCGTCGGACAATTGAGCACCGTATGAACGCTACCGGATAATTATATGCATGCAGGACAAGCGAGTGACCGAGAAGGGACTCTTCACGAACGAGTGTTGTGAAAACGGGTGCCCGATAAACGTGTGTTTGATAAACGTGTACCCGATAAACGGGTGTCAGACAAAGGAGTTGGTAACAGACTCTTCAAGGAGTACTCCGCCGATTTTTCGAGCTACCTAATCCAAAGGCATCATCTGAATGCGGATGGCTTCCTGATTCCGAAATGCTAACTCGTTCTCTCAGATTCAATCTAGTTAACTAAAAAAGTGGTATTTTGTTTGCTGCCGAAACCGAAACATCTTTCTCCCTAGTGTTTCCCCAGTTTTCCCCGCCACCCAAGCGTGACGTCACAGTTGGGTAGCGAGGCGCGCGGCCAGCAATCGGGCACGCTCGCGCTCGCCTTTCACGCGGCTAACAGCGAGAAAACCTTGGCGTTCGTGCTATTTGAAGTTGATAATAATCTATATTTGCACAAGGTATGACCTTGGCCTACGTGCTAAACTATAAAAAAAAAAAAAAAAAACGGGAGCAACTGGAATTTTGAGAAAACCGAGAAAACCGAAACCCGGTACGCTCGAGCCGCGGCTAGCTATTCGCGACTCCAGCGAACTATAGGGGGCGCGCTGGTCAGGCAAAATGGCGGACGAAAGGAGGTCGTTTTCGTCATTCAGCACGCGGACCACCATAAATGTATTGCACTGTAGCGTAAAATCGGTGTTACACATGAAAGCATAGCGATTTTTCGACGGTAGATACCTTCTTCTAGTCAATGCGTAGGAATGACATGGCGGAAGCATAAATATAATTACTGGAAATGATATTTGTTTCTATGCTGCCTACCAGTACCAAGCAGCGATAGCAGACGACAGAGTTGAAACGACCTCCTCTCATGAACTTCGCGGCGTTGCCGCTACGCGGCGTCGATTTGGCTGGAGTCGCCAATACTTCGTTTCACCTTATCTGCGAGCGAAGCCAAAGCTAGAAGCGCGAGACCAGCGCTTTTTGCGTTTCTCCCCAGCTCGCGCGCTCAAGCAAAGCCTGAACGCACGGAGCTTTCGTGCTCGCGCATCCAGCTTTGCCTTCGCTCGCACATAAGGTGAAACGAAGTATAGTTTCGTGAAATTGCTCGTAAATCCGTTCTCATTTTATTAGAAGATGGCTGCCCAAGAAAGGTCGAAGAGTCACGCAATACATGTTTTTGACAAATTGCCAAAGCACCACGGAAAATGCTCGGAATGTGGGTACAGGTGCCCCACACGCTTGTATAACCTGAAGGATCGTGCCATTTGTTTTAGATTTTCTTTAGAAAAGTTACTGTTGCAGGCACCAGCACGCGTAACTACTCTTTTGGCATGAATATGCTCCTTGGTACTTAAGTAATTTAGCAAAAGATCTATAGACCATTTCTGAAAAGCGCTTCTGGTCGATGCCATTTTCAGCGTTCGTGCGTGTGGTACGTACTTTGCTCGCCTTCCAAAACGACGAACATGTGCGTGCTGGGCTAGGACCTAACACATGTAGACTGTGATTTTCGTAAACAATGAAATGTATAAAATGGGATGAACTGCATTCGTGTAGATCAGATGGCAGGTTACTGGTCATGAAGATAGTGTTAAAATGACAATTAAAAGAACTCCGCAACCACCAACCCAAACATCAAGTGCAATGGAATGCGTATGAAATACAAAAATACACTGTTCATCTTAACATAAATAATATTTGCTTGATAAAATAGTGCATAAGGTACAGAGAGACATCATAAAACTTTTATATCAAAATAAGTTGACAAACGTTACTAAACAAACGTGTACCCTATTTTTCTTTTTTTTTTTTACTTTTGGAGTAGTATGCAACGCGTTCAAACACTCATCTACGAGAGCACATGGGAAGGGAGTAATACAATATAAGATTTTTTTTAATTAAGTTTTTATTTAGCATAGTTTCCATTAGCTGTAAATTTGCATGCCTCCCCTCAACGACATTAATATTTTCATGGTTTAAAAAAAAACTTTTCAGCCCTATATGATATTTCTCCTCAATAAAATAAATTAAAGACGTTTTCATCACTTCTTCTGCAGAGAATATAGCACACCAACCGTTTGACAGTCCAAACAAAGGCTCTATCATATATTAATGGAGCTCAACACCTGCTCCATAAACCCCTGTAATAGCAGACAGGAATAGCAGTATGTCGAAATTCATGTCCAAATTCAGACTTAAACTTTGTTTAGACGTTTCACTTCTCGTCTTCAACATATCGGCCATGTGAGTGAGACTCCGAGAGTAGCCCGAGCTAGATTCAGCGTCCGAAACAGAAATAGTGTTTATAAAAAAAAAAAATAAATAAAAAAAAACACTGGACCAATTGTGAATAACAAATGTGACTGTGCAAAATGTCGACTATAGTGCTAGATTGTGTACTAGTTTTCACGATATTATTAGCGCTCTTATTTGGATGGATGTCGTATAGTGGTAAAAACCGGCTTGAGTTTGCGCGTGCCGCTCTTGAAGCTGTTCCAGCTGTTAAAGGATACTCAACTCGTAGCACGCGGCTATAAAATATTCCAAGCAAAAGTTAAAATGTTTCACGTGACACTAGTTGTCTCGGCGCACAGCTCGCTTTAAAGCACCTTGACGTGGCTGGCCTCCATTACTGCCTGGAAGCGCTTTTTTTTTTTTTCTCCCACGAAAACAAGGGTAAAAAAAAAAAAAAGCTTTTTCCCGGCACTGTTCCTATGATCTATCGCGGAGCACAGGTTGCTACCCATTGCAAAGGAACTTTTAACCTTGAAGCTGCGAAAAAAATAATCTCGATCGCTGGCGCCCGGAAAGCCACTTCGCGGCTGCCCGAGTCGCTCGTCCGCTTGCCCATCCGTGACGTACGCGGGTAGGGAAAAGTAGGGATTTTTCAGTGTTGCCAGTAGAGAGTCGCCTCCTGGATTCCTGGCGGCCGGTGTAACTTGAAAATTCAATAACTTCACGGAAAATGTTTATTTTTATAAAATATTTTGCTTATCAGTTGAGAAAGGGTTATTGATGCGGTCTGCTAATTTCCAGCCAAATCGAAGCCTACCAAAAAATCGGCGGAGTTCCCCTTTCAACAAACGATCGTTGTGAAAACGAGTGCCAGATAGACTTGTGCCGCATATATGTGTTCCGGATGAACGTGTGCCGGATAAACTAGTAGAGAACGGACTTTTCAACGAACTATCTTTAGAAAAATAGGCGCCTCATAAATGGGTGTCAGACAAACGAGTTGAGAGCGCTTCAACATATGATCGTTGTGAAAACGGATGCCAGATAGGCGGGTGAGAGATAAACGGGTGCCGGCAAACGGGTGTTGGATAAATGGGTGTCAGACAAACGAGTTGAGAGCGCTTCAACATATGATCGTTGTGAAAACGGATGCCAGATAGGCGGGTGAGAGATAAACGGGTGCCGGCAAACGGGTGTTGGATAAATTGGTGTTGGATAAATTGGTGTCAGACAAACGAGCGGAGAACGGACTCCACCGAACGATCGCCGGGAAAATGGATTCCAGGTAAACGTGTTCCGGTTAAGCGCGTTCCGTTAAAAGAGTGGCGGTTAAATGTCGGCCGAATAAACGTGTGCCGGGTAAACGCATACCTGATGAACGTGCGGAGAACGGACTTCTCAACGAATGACCGTTGGGAAAATGGTTGCCGGATGAACTCGGGCCGGATAAACGCGCGCCCTATAAGCCCGAGTCGGATAACCTTGTGCCGGATAAACATGTGTGCGACCGACAGACGAGCTCCCGGCCAACGAGTGTCCGGAGATGAAGTGCCGGACGAGCGGGTGGCGACCGGGTCCGGGAGCGATCCGATTATAATATGGCATATTAACTTCAACCCATGCCTGTGGCTAAAGAGCGCTATTTGAACTCCGTTTCTTTTCTGTTAGCATTCTTGGACTCACTCCTACTTTACCTCGCCTTGGAAGGTGGGTAGATGTACTGGGCTTATGAGACGTGTTCTGGCTTACTTAGACATGTAATCGTTTAGGCGATCGGGACATTCCAATTACTGGGCGCTAGTGACTCGGAGGGGTAACAAACGATGCTATGGAGATGCTGGCCGCACAAGGTCTGGTGCCGGTCGACTCCCCGGCCGTGAGATGGAAATTGAAACGGAGAGATTTATCGAGACGAACCAACGAGGAGATGAAAAATGTCCCTTCTGCGCTGGCACCCATCCCCGTGCGCATGCTCTGCGGACTATTAGACCTCATTAAGATGGCGGAGCAGGTTGAAAATACTTTCGGTTTAATGCACGGTGTAATGGCCAGTTCCAAAACCGACTGAAGTGTTTTTACTTTAAAGTGTAGCTTTTTTGGTGGCTCTAACTTATAGGACC
This sequence comes from Ixodes persulcatus, assembly GCA_013358835.2. Lineage (NCBI taxonomy): Eukaryota > Metazoa > Arthropoda > Arachnida > Ixodida > Ixodidae > Ixodes > Ixodes persulcatus. Next base: position 233,739 of record JABSTQ010009478.1, on the reverse strand, counting down.
CATAGAGGACACGAACCGTGGTCCCTCTATCAGAACCGCAGCTTGTTACAAGATGCCGAGACACACGCAATGGTCTCTGCCTCTATAACAAAGCAAGGTGAGTCGTACCGAACGCGTAGTGTCCAATCGATCGATTGATTCGACAAAACATTGCGGTTTCTACATACAGCGCAGATAGTGGCGTTACGGGTTAAGCCCTCAATGTGCATCGCAGTCTTTAGTACAAGGCCTAGGGTCTAGTCTAGATGTCAATCTAGGGAAATACGAACGTCGCTGAACGCGACAGGACAATAATTCATTGTCGATTGATATTTTTTGCCCAGCGTTATATCTTCAATTCGTAGCGATTCCCCTAATTTTAGAGCCTGCGCAGTCGTCGTCGGAGATCGAAAGCCTACACTTCATCAAGAAGACCCTCACCGGCTTCGTATACTCCTAGTCCGGCGCGTCCGCAACACCGGCGGTAGCTTGTTTGAACATCTCCTAATGGGGCAGGACGGGTGCGATGCTCGCTTCCGATAACTCGCGCGATTATTAAAAGAAGGGCCTGTCTAAACAGTAAATCATTTAGCAGCCGCGATGCAGGCCGATGCGCGTCGTTACTGCACGCTCCGCAAAAAGAAAACAAAAAACAAAAAAGAAATGGCGGCTACGCGCGTTCTCGTTCGCCGCGCCCGCTTCACCTCAATTTACCTTTATTGCTTTACTGGCCGACTGCAATTTGCGCTCGAGCTCCGACCCCCTTTACCGCCCGGTCGTGTCGCGATGCCTTTTGATATCTCTCGCGTTTTTACAGCCATTATGCCCTCTTTCCTCCTAGCCACGCGTCACGGCTTCGCTGTGTTCACCTCACACTTGACAGTGCGGCAGAAGCTACGCGCTCGTCGGACCAGTCGTATGCGTCCATCTTTCGCCGCGTGATCGCATTCCCCGCTTATCCCCACGAGTAAAGAGGGGGGGTCACGTGACGGAAGGGAGGCGGTTGCTTGGCCCGACGGTCGCGTGGCTCCCACCCCACTGTCCATACCCAGTTTCACTTCACACCGAACCGCGGCGGACGTTACGTGCTATCCCAGCCAATCTGCAGCGCCGTGAAAGTATCACGTGACTGCATCCCGCGCGTCACTGCTTAGGGCCACGTGACACTCGCGCTGGATTGGATTGGCTTCGTGTGGCTCGCAGCGTCCTGCTGCGGTCTATCGTATGAGGTGGAACGAGGGACGCGTGGGGCAGCCCACGATCCAACCCCGCTACTCGCGGGAGCTATCTCGCCTAAATGCATCTCTGTTTTGCCATACCGCAGAACGCGGGCGAGCGTAGCGCGCGCAGTATATATACAGTGGCGAAGTGTCCCCCGTCGCGAGATTGCGAGTTCAAATGGTGCGTGGAGATGTTTGGTAATGTTTATTGAGGCTTTTCCGACGCGCCCGCTTTGATAGTGACCGTTGTTCTCTGGGGCTCGGGGTTCGTTTATTCATTTATGGGGTCGGTGGTGATAGCCCGGGCGCTCGTGCGTTCGTGGTTGCTCGGTGCCGTTTAGGTAGCCAAACGTGTCTTCTTCTGCGAGTATACATGTTTCGGATGTTGTAATGACGACATGGTCTGCATCGACGAATGTATGATGTTCCAAAGCTGCGGCGACCGGAGTTGTGAATTGTTAATCTAGATGGGTATAGGAGGGCCATACGGGTTCGATTTTTGTGCCGATTGCGATCGGGTTCGAGTTTGGAAGAAAGGTTTCGGCGCGGAAGTTACATGAACAGTTCGTGGCATCGAGCACGCTCGATAGATTGCGATTAAGGAGGGGGGGACTTTATCCCTTATATAGTAAGGCCTCCGAGGATCGGCGTTGCCTAATTTATTATCGCGGTTTCTCCCGGAGGCCCTTTTCCCCGTTTACTTTTTTGGTGATAAGGTTCTTGGAAACATTTTCCGTTTCATGTCCTAGTTGGCGAAGTCGATAAATTTGAACCGATTATGTTGCGCGATTTGGCTTTACTCGCTGTGTTTGCCTCGAAGCAGTTCCACACAGATCAATGAGCTTTCCCCCTTCGATCGTTTGTAGCCATCACGATATTATTTCTTAGTGCTGTATACAGGGTGTTATCATCTTCGTTTCGACTATTCCTGAATTGCTGGTACCTGCTGGTTAATTTTTAACCTTGATGTGCATGTAACTGTCAAAACGCATAAAGAAATGTAACGCTCGTTATATAAAATGAAACTGAATTTCGCTTGGCAGCCAAGTTCTCTCGGGGAAGTCTCCTGAGAATGGACAAAAACCGCTCGGCTTTTCTCTCCGCGGCTTCATACATTTGGCCTCCAAGATCACAAATATTGAGATTATTTTTCTTTTGGTGCACGGAGCCTGCAGAAAAACATTCTCAAAGTACCGCGGAAGCCCCTGCCCCCCCCCCCCCCCCCCCCCCCTTTTTTTTTTTCTTCTTCCGGAGCGTGACGTCATATCCAAAGTTTTCGGAATCTCCGCACTCTCGCATATCTTGAGCGCATATCAAAGCTATGCACGCGCACTCCTGCTATTTTAAAAACGCTCAGACAAAGACGTCACGACTGGTGTCAGTGCGGGGGAATATACACAAACTCAGCCTTCTTACGTCACGGCGCGGTGGTGGCGCGTCAGGCGCAATTCCGGTCTCAGGCTGTATGCGGAAGTCACCAGAAGTCACCATGCGGGACGTGCATTCCTGTGTTGTTTTGCCCACACTCCTTCGCGCATGCGCAGCGCGGTGGCGTCCGCTAGGGGCGCTCCGATTTGTTTGTAAACATGAGTTGGTCTATACCTGGCAAGCTTTCAATTGCACGCGCTGGCCACACGAGCGAGACACTTTTGGCGGCCCAAAGATATATGTATGACGTAACGGCTGGTCGGAGGTTTTTTTTTTTTTTATGTGTGTTTGTGTTTTCTCGCGTTCAGTTACATCTTCGGAGAAAACGTGTATACGAACTTGATGATGGAAAACGGAGTATACGGCGAGCGAAAGTTCCAAAACGCGTCTTTGACGCATCGGAATGCAGGGAGGAGCCCGCCAACCAAAGGGGAACAGGGAGAAGGCGCAGGGAACGTGCAATAACGAGGCAGCCAAGCGCGCACCGTCATTACTTGAGGTCGGGGGGAAACAAAAGCACGTGGACGCTTTTGGGTGGTAAACAAACACACTAGGTTCGCAAGGAGCAGACCAACTTGCACGCCGTATAGTCATGTCGCGAACCTTTGTCGAACCTCGGGCACCATTCGGTCGGCGAACCTTTGGGGACTCTCGGCAAACTTCGACCAAAGTATTATTATTATTATTATTATTTTGATTGGTGTTATTTGAATTATACGAAACAATTTGTAACTCCCGGGAAAATGTGTCTATAAATAGTCGATATCACGCTTTAGAGAATAAGTATCCACGTTAGTTTTGTTATCTGTTGGGTTTGAAATATTAGTAACAATATTCTATACTGTTGGTTCTGGTCACTAATATGAAACATATTGGTAATACCTTTTCGAAATGTTACCAATATTCAATAGTGGTGACATTCCGAAAGTGTTACCAACATTTCGTATTGCCAACAATATGTCATGTTGCTACCAATATGGAATATTGGTAACAATATGCGAGCGAACCTGTTGTCAAAGCTTGTTAAAATTTAGCTAGTTCGTTAAAATGTTGCGTCCCTCTTCCGCCCGGGGGTGCCAGCTCGTTTTTAATTTCCGCGCACGCGCATCATAGGCGAACGTTTTGTCTAACTTCAAGTTCAGAGATCGCCAAAGTCGAAACCTAAGCGACTCGAAGCTCGGCAGGTTCGCGACACCCCTACCCTATTCCTAACCAATCGACATCGGTGGTCCTGTTTGAGCGCGCACGAGGCGTCAAGAAAGCACGAAACCTGGGCGCCTCAACGCCAAGCTGCTCCTGGCAAATAAAGAAAAGAAGAAGAAAAAAAAGGCGCGCTTGCTTTTTCCGTCTGCTCCTGTTCGTCCGCTACTCCATTTCAGACGAACACGAACGGGATTGCCGGCCGCGTCGTCTGCTACGCGGGACGACCGTGACGTCCCGCTAGAGAGCCTCGATTTAGGAGAGGGAGCCAGTCGAACCATGGAAAGCGTTTGCAATATAATGGCGGACGCCTCCTGCGCTAATTGGTCGGCAAGTGCGCATGCGTGACGAGAACGAAAGTGCACGGAGCGGCGGAGACGCTTGCAGACGTTCAACGTTTTCGTCACGTACTAGCAGCTCGTATTGAGACGTGACCCCCCCGATCGAGAAGTTGGGAACACTCTGTTATCTAGGCGCTCTACGCCACGGGCACGATGGATGCGTTACCTAGGGGGTGGGCGGGGAACTAAGCCGACCTTGAAATAAGCACTCGACTGCGATTGTCATGAGCGTTTTTTTGCATTTTTTTTTTCATTATAAGCGCTCCCTTGGATATAGAACCTTATAAAGGAGCGCTATCGTCGATTTATACGCGAGAGAAGCGCGCTTGATGCGTCTTTCGGCTTGCCCTTTGACTCGGCTCGTGGGCGAGGCTTTGGATCTGTCTTTTGCTTGTACCGCATGCCGTGCGCGGTCGTTTCGCCTTTGTCTTTTTTAGGGGGAGAAGGGTGCTGCGCGAAATCGTGTCTACTGCCGGAGCCGATTTTTGTTTTTTTATATTTGTTTTGTTTTTGTTGTTCGCCTCTTTCGCTGTTTATGAGGCTACTCGCAGTTGTAATGGGATATGTCAGAGGAAAATATGCAGGGAATGATTTCTAGGAATAATTTCTTACTTAGAAAGCTGGTTCGAGTTGTTTCTTTTTTTTTTTTTATTCTTCTTTCTGGTTCACGCATCTGTGCTCGCGGTGGGCTTGCCCTTGGGGGTCGGGTTCTTTTTATAACTTCCGATCACTTTTTGTTTTTGTTTTATTTAGTTGCGTGCAGTGACCTTTCGTTTTGTGGGCAATCGTGTCCTTGACTGTTTTATATTTTATCGTTATCGGAGAGTATACATTTTAATTGCGGATTCGTCAAATTGCGTTGCTGACTTTGAAGGGTCGTGTATTGATTTCGTTAGCGCGAAAATAAATTAACAATTTTGTCCTTCGCGCTTCTTCGCCTGTTTATCATGTGCCATCCCCAACTTTCTGGGACATCAACGCCACGACGCATGCACTGAAATTAGAATTTCAACTGAACAACAACCAACATCGGAATGTTCCCTGGGAATATTTAAGATAACAGTCATGAAATATCAATAAAAATTAATTAAACTTTTGGACGCGTATAGTTTTTATTCCACGGCTCTGCAATTTTTTTTTCTTCATTAAATCATGTGGCTATAGGCCACATTAACAAAACTGTCAATCTCTGTTTTTCTTGACAGAAGATAGTAATGTTCTTGAGGACTGTAATTACCTGGGTATCGTGGAACGCCAATCACTTATAATTTTTTTATTTCATTGAAAACTTTTTAATTCCACGGAGTGTTCCAGAAAGGGGGCCATGCAGTTTCATGTTCGTTGATCATCCCATCATTTGACCAAGCATCCACCATACTTAGTCAGACAACATTCCCCTCTTGTAGTGTAATTTCAACAACGTTAATAATAAAGAACATGACGACGTTCTTTCAACTAAACAGCGCGACGTTGTTTTTTTTATTTTAATAGTGGGAACTAATGGCAGTCTTATGACAAAGATAATGAATAAAGTTTATAACGTGTTCCTTTGGACAAACTGACAAATAACTTGCCTAATATCAGTATCTGAATTCACCGCATAAAACGAATAATCCATTGGCGTTCTGCGAGGAAGCTGAGCGTCTTTTACTATGATGCTCGAGGTGAAAGCGGATGACATATAAGACTAGACCCAGGACTGGTGAATGACTCCGTTATTACTTCTTTTTTTTTTAATTTTTTTTAAAGATTGGATATGCTTTTTTAGCGAATCCCAAATTTTTGTCCGTCCGTCCGTGCGTGCATTTCCCGCTAAATTTGGCGGAGAAATTGACGTCATATGATCTATACACCAATTCAGTTTCCCCGCTAAATATGGCGAGGATATTGGTACCACTTAACCTGACGTCACGTAAGCTATATACCAAAATAGTTTTCCCGCTAAATTTAGCGGGAAAATTGACGCCACGTGGGCCTGACCTTTACTTTATATAATATATGTATATATATTGATGCCACGTGACCTATGCTATACAATACTGTAAATACTATCCTAAACAAATTAAAATTATCACTCTTTAGGTACTGCAAATCATGCATTATAAGTCCCAAAAAAGTAAAAATCGCTGCCAATTAAACAAAAATAGTTTTTTTTTCCTTTTTTTGCTTGGAATGATTCCGTAATGACAGCAATTGACAGACAACACTTTTCCCGCCACTACGTTCGCATGCTTGGTGAGACCTCTGATGCCCGAGTCCCGCTAGAGCGACACACAGAAACAACCACCACCGACAGGCCCCGAACACGTGCTGGATGCACGCGATGGCATCTTTGGCAGGCTCGCAGTCACTCTTGCTTGCTTCACGAGCGCCGACAGACTGCAAGCCTGCCAAAGGTACCGTCGTGTGCGTGCTACAACGTGTTTGAGACTTGTCGGGTGTTTCTGTTTGTCGCTCTGGTGGGGCTCAAGCATAATCCCTTCTCTTTTTCAAGAATCCAATTTTTACGGTCGCATTCGGCCCTCTCTGTTAACCGGAACAAGACTGAGCAGGGTAGGGCCCCTATTAAAAAAGAAGAAAGAAATATAATAACCATAACAACGAGCATATAAAAATGGGATAGCACAAGCAGACCGCTAATCACGATTCAGGTACGATTAATGGTCGCGTTGAACCAGCTAAAGGGTTCGCGGGCGCCGCACGATAAAACACACTCGAACCAAGTTCTTTTTTTAGTTTTCAAACACGTTTCGGTGTGTGCCGTCTTTGCTCAGTCGGAGGCAACGCGCGCGTTTGTTCGTTTGTTGGCGTTCGTATCATTCGACGAAGTCTGCCCCGTGGAGAACTTAATACGTTTTCGTTTTCTATTTTTCTTTTCTTTTCTTTTTTTTTAATTTTTGGCAAACTTTTGCGAGTGTCTCCACGATTGGCGCCGCCGTGGTGGTGCGTATTCTCAGTGGCGAGTCGATCCCCGAGAGAGAAACTTTAATTACTGTAATTTTGTTTGTGTTCGCGGCCCGTTTCTCTCTTTCTCGGACAGCCGGAGAAGAGATGAAAGCGGAGGGGGGCGCTTTGCCCGGAAATGCCTCGCCGGGCCAAGGTCGTCCCCGTACCCTTTGTTGGCCGGAGGGACCGAATGATGCGGGAAAGGGAGGGCAAGAGCTTCTGAAACACACTGCTGAGCATTTTGGGGCTGCAGAGGGGTTCTGATGGGGGGAGGGAGGGAGGGGAAGATACTTGCGGCAGCCATTCTGCTCCATGATGGGTTTGGCGTTTGAGTCAAATGTCGAACCAAGATTTTCTTTTCTTTTTTTTCTTTGGAGAAAGGGGGGAGGGGAGGGAGCTATCTTTTCGTAGAAAGGAGCATTAGCGCTCCGGTGGTCAAATTAAAGGGGGGGGGGGGGGGGGTGCATCGGGAGATGTAGCTTCAGCCGCTCTTTCTAGAACTGGAAGCGGTGTGGTTGGTAGGCGATCGCTCATTGCGAATGTTCGTGCGCCTGTGTCTCTTTTTCCCGCTTTTTTTTTTCTTTCTTTCTTTTGTCAAGACCGGAAGGAAGGTGGGGATTGGAGGTGCCTTATTATGGCTGCAAATGTGTGTCACCTGCAACGCGCAGTGCACGCAGCCCTAAGAAGTGGCTCTTTTTGCGTACAGCCATTTAACTCCGAAGATTTTCTTTGTTTTTTTATGAAACTGAGGTAACGGTGTTTCAGAGAAAGATGTTTGTCAATAATAGCCTTATTGTAGCTGTTTCTTTATATATATATATATATATATATATATAATTTTCGGCCCGGTGCCGCACATCTTTTATATTGTTTCTTTTCTAAAAGATATGAGTAGTTTTCCCAAACCCTTCGGTTGCCTGTGCCGTCTAACCGGTTTATTGAATATTCTGGTACAAAGCACGGGCCTTCCCGTGTTTCAAATTAAACAAAATATCGAGAAAGAACGGCACCACCAGCTGTTCATAAACAGTGTTAAAAGGAACCAAAACCTAGACGTTTCTGTTGAATTCTTTAGTCCAAGTTTTCTGACCTAAGCAAAAGTAGTCGGAGAGAAATTGCCGAAATAGAAGAAGAGACGAGAGCGCGCGACGACCCCCGATCGCCGAGCTTAGGCTTAAAGAGAAGACACTATTTAAGCACGAAAGAAGAAACACGAGAAAACAAGAAGAAAAAACATGGCACAAATGTTAAATGGCGATAACAACGAGTTACCGAGTCATTATACAATTTTACAACTCGTTTCATTTGATCCAAGAGAACACCGAAAAGTTCACAAAACTTAGAGGCGTTAATTGTTGTTGCAATATCGTTGGGTAATGAATCCGAATCGTCAATAGCCAGAGGTAGAGTGGAAATTGGCCAAAAACGAGGATGAATTGTGGATGAATTAGGTTTCACGCACATCGTCAACCCTATAGGGGAAACTCGATCTGGGGCGCTGAGAAGGACCATTTTCATTTGCGGATTGTGATAATAGATTTTATGAAGGAGGGCAAGTCGGGAGAGCCTTCGACGAAAAGAAAGTGTTTGGAGACCAGCCTGATTGCGAAGTAAAGTGATACTGCTATAGGAAGAATAGTCGAAGTAAATGAACCTTACTGCTCTGTTTTGTATTTTTTTCTAGTTCATTAGACAGATGCACGCTTAGAAAAAAGGTCACTATAGTCCCCACTAAAAGGAGGAACGCTTTTGTAACCTATGTTCCTTTAGAGAGGGAGGAACTTTCCTCCTGAAAGCAGGGGAGCAAAGTTCCTCCGTCGCCTGCATATCATTATGGCGACCCCGATTCGAGCAAATCGAGCTCAATAAGGCTTAACGAGTTCGCTACGTCTATTGTACGGGGCGAGTGGAACCGCAAATAAACGCGAAACACGAGCTTTCCGCGAACTTTATTTATTTCCGAAGCCGGCTTCCCTCCTCAGGTAAAGAAACCTGCGCTTCGAAAGCAGTTACTCAGTCTTCTCATCGTCAGCACTGCGATGTTAAACGGAGACAACTGGCACCAAGTTACTTCGCGCACTTTACGTCTTACCTTCGCTATTCCTCGAGCCACAATTCCTTCGTCAACTGCACATCACAGGAGGAGTGGTAAACAATTCGCGGAACCAAAAGCCGCTCTCAGAAAGACTAAATTCGAAGCAGCTACGTACCTCGTTGTTGCACGGTAACAAGAATTTATGTCGAAGCGTGAAAGAAGGTTAAATCGGTTGTTACCAGATGGCAGGGTCAGGCAGAGTAATTGCAAGTAGCTAGGCTAGGTGGCGCTAGGTACCGCCCAATTCATGTGCCGCAAAAAATATTTTTATTTGCTCACGCCCCCGCAATGGTGGCGTGAGCAAATAAAAATATTTTTCGGGCACCTTTTTTATACACACATTACGCATACCACTTGCATCAGCTGAACATATACATTGAGCGTATGCGCATAAGCGGTACATACAAACATCAATACAACAGCACACTAACCCAATCACTACTTCCGAGTTCTGCGTTTCCGCCTTTTATACTGGTCGTTTTAAAGGTACGGACTTTCTCGATGACCACCTAATCAATCAATAATATTCCAAGCATTTTGATTTTTTTTTTTCCTTCAGTAATCTCATATTTCTGAATCTTGAACGGCTCAGGGGATGAATCTCTTATTAAACAGTAAACGCTCATGCCGTAATTATATGAAAATCAATAAATCAATCCGCTCCACTGCTGTTCCAAGCCATGTGTTTGCTTCCCCGCATGGCGCGTCGTAACCGCATGGCACGTCGTATTAACGGTATGGCAGCGCGAAGTGGCTCCCGTTCTGAACTGATCTTTACCCCGTGTTTGCAGTCGTTTGTGGCCAATGAAGTGTCATGTCGAATTAGTGTTTAATCGCGCAGCAAATGCAATGCGAGCCGCCCTGGCTGCCCGCTTCATACAGCCTGTCCAGAACATGCTTTAGTGGCACCCTCTCGAGCCGTTGACACGGAGTGCGGCAGCCGTGAGCGCTCGCTGAGCTCACTACCCCTCCTCTGGTTCACGGCCACTCGAGCGACCAAGGACGTCATGAAAAAGGTTATTTTTTACTTGTTTTTGTAATTTTAATTTGACTATAACTTCTAAAATAAAGCGAAATTCGAGAAAAGAAAACTTTCATTAAGTTACTTCGTTCAGTGTGCTCAGGTTCGGTACAAATTAAAAACCAGTAAAAAAGTCCTTGCAGGGCCCCTGCAAGCCGTGGTGAGCTCGAAAACGTCTATACCGCTCATCCCAGCACACCACCTGGAGGGAAGTTTCTTCAGAAACTTTGGCATATATAAATACAAAATAAAGGATAGTTTTTTTTCTTGTCGATTTTACCTACCGTTTTCCCTTAATGCTAAAATTCCAAACTGTAAATATACGTACTTTCCGTCATATTTCCATACTGTTCAGTCCTTTCCCCAGAGCGCAATCGCTCTCGGGGTGGAAACAACAGGGCATCGCTGAGCACAGTCACATTGGCCACTGTTCGATAGGAGCTACAGTTCAGACAAGCGTTCCAACACGACTACCCGTAGGTTGATCAATTGCACCGTAATCCCTCAAGCGGTCTTAAACTCCTTAATGGAAATCAGAATGTCAATCGGCAACCCCCCCCCCCCCCCCCCCCCCCGATCACGGCCTGACCAGCGGCATCAATGCCCGACAGTTTACGTCATCTCATCTGGTTACACCACTGATAGCGCGAACACACGGTCACATCGGCGATAATTCGTCTTGTGTTCAGAACGCACAACACTGCCATCGCGGTGCTGCTGCTATGGTGGTGACACGCAGGAATACGGAACCACCTTGATTGCCGGTTGACACTCGGCATCGGAAAACAGAACCGAACTCAGCACAGAAGGCACCCAGGCACCCGGCAGCAAAACTTGTTTGTCTTGGACGCAGTTTCCGCGGTTTCCATAACGTCGTAAACGTGGAAACGTCATTCCGCAATCCAGAGGCGGCCATCTTAGCTCAGTGTACTTAGTGCTGCTGGCACTGCTCCGGAACTTCGCTGTTTCTTGCGGCTTCGTTTGATCGTTTGATAAAATTAATGGTAAAAACGTCAATGCAACCGAAAAGTTCTGCACGTTTGGACTGGGAGACGGAATTACTGGCGGCCTTCGCGACCGCTGAAGCTCAATCAACTCAACAACATTTCTTAAACAACGCGCGTGACATGCTCGAAAGACGAATCCGAGAGAAGATGAGACGGGAGGGCGGAACCTTCCTCCCGTCTGCCTGGAGAAGGAGAAACGTCTCGTTCCTCCCTTCTTTTCGTGTCCGCTTGGGGGCGCGTCGGTAGAAGGGAGGAATACGCGCCGCTCCTACCTTTCTTCCACCTTCTTTTCTTAGAGTATAATTTTGAAATTATGACCAAATGGATGATGCGTATTCTAATTTGGGACAGAACCAGGGTTGTGTAAGCTAGCTTTTTGGTTTCGGGTGAAGATAGTCTGAGGTTACGTTTTAAGTATCCGAGTGTGCGGTTACTTCTTAGGACAACTTCGTTAACGTGGTTGTTCCATGTTAGATTGCTGGTGAGGTGAAGTCCTGGGTACTTATATAATTCCATTGACCAATGTTATTGATACCTAATGGGTAAGAAACATTAGATGAGGTGGTATAATGTTTATAACGTAGAGTCTACTACATGCGAAGAATCTACCACTCACCAGATCTTTCCCTCAATTTCATTATCTGTAAGCTACCGTTTGCTCAGAAAAACGATGTATTCTCCGATGAAACATTATAATTGAGCGGGAAAAAACAAAGTCAGCAATGCAGATTTGTTTGCTGTAGCGAAGAGAGGCAGGGGGGAAATTGGTTCTCCAGCTACGTGGTTGAACTAGAGCCCCTGAATAACTTTTAGACTATGCAGTATGAACTTTGCTTCCGTCATAGATGGATGGATGCTAATGGCTGTACCCTTCATAACGGGCGGTAGCTCGCGCCACCTAGCCTACAAACCAAAAGTATGGTCATCTTCTCGCCCTTCTAGGCCAAAAGCACTTTCTGTCCCGCTCGTCGAGACGGCCTACCGCAGTTACAAACGGTATCGCCAGACTCCTTAGATCTTGTGGAATCCTCAAATAGCCAGATTTGAGAACCATGGATGTCGGTGACGTCCGCGCGACTGCTCGCGTTAACAAAATGGCGTCGCCCGCGTGCTTCCGGTGACCGTACGTGACGCGGACGGGCGAATGACCGTCGTGTCGCGTGGTACCTGTAGTACCTCTCGGTGACCCTGGGTCAGTAGTTAAGTCTTGGCTGACTCCACGTCGAACCCGACCCGTTCTGAACCATGGCGCACCTCGATGCCAAGCACGGGACGAACGAAAGAGATTGTAGCGGGAACCTCGTCATTACGCGTGTCTGTACGGCGCACTCGGAGATGCTCCCAGCGCTCCGCCTCGGCGAGACCTTCGGACTGGACTTTGAACTCGCGACGTGATGTTTTTTTTCTTTTTTCTTTTTTTTTTTCTCCCGTAGCAGCAATAAAACATTCCTTGCCGAGTCCGGTGTAACGCGCCTCTCCGGCCGGAAATTGAATCGCCGTCCGCTCAGCGTGCACCCCCGAGTAGTCATTAAGGATGCGCAATGAAGAGGGGGAAATCCTATAAATAAAGTGACTAGGCGGCGGTTATCGCCAGTGGTGATTTCTGTGACGTCGCTTTGGTGTCCAGTATGTATGTGTGTGGGGAGCATCAGTAGTGTTTTTAGGCAGAAGTTACGCAGTCATCATCATCTACGAACTTCTGTGCAAGATATCGAGATGACTTCCACTCTTTGACCACGCTGCATTTCACGATACCATGACGCCCGTATACGAGCCACTCCAGCGAATCCAGCACCACGGAGATGTCACGTGACTACGCGCCCCTGCCTAAATGCCACGTGACACTCATTCGATTGGTTGGGATGGTTCGTCGCATCCTCCGCGGCGGTTTTCGCTACGCGTCTTTAGGCCTACTTTCGCGGCTTGGTCTTTAGGCCACCGGCTGCTAGCCGCTAGGTATCGTCGATTTCGCGAGAGTCGCCAACAGTGCCGTGCGTTTGCCTCCTTGACATTGTAAATTTGTTTCCCCCTTTTTTTTTCTTTTTTTTTTTTTGTTACTTCCCTTCCTTCTGTAGAAAGTAACCTACCGGGATCAATTGTTTTCGTAACAGACTCGCTAGGAGCAATGTCTTAGCCGAGTCTGTGCGTAAAAAAAAACAAAAAAAAAAACCTGCCATGTCTGAGGCGCGTTCAAAGTCCATCGAGCAACCTTGGCGGCCGCCATTTCTTGAGCACGAATCGTGTCATCCGATCCGAGTCCTCGCCGACCGCTGGCCGAGCACTCGTTTTCGATACATGCTTGGAGAACGTGCCCAAACAATGGCGGACTCGGATAGAGAACGCGCAGTTTCCAAAATGAACTCTTGAGACTTGACGTCTCAGACGTCTACAGTCGAGCGAGACGGCCGCTGATTTCATTTTTGTGTTACATAAAACGTTTCAACAGCTTGACCTTGCTTTGGCAGTGCTTTCTTTCACGCAGTCTTGTGCTAAGATTTTCTAGCAAGCCGTCCCAGGCTTTTCTATTTATTTATTTTTCCTCGTATTTCACCTTTACTGTTCTCTCTGCACCTCTTTCTTCCTGCGCGCCGCCTAGGAGGCTCCTAAAGCCGACGGCCTGTCGCCATATTTCCGATACGTCGGGGGCAAACTACTGTCGGATCTCCTCGGTGTATATTCGGTAGTTTCCGGAGGCCTGTCGGAAGCTACTCGGGGACTTCCCCGGGGGCGGAGTCAAGCCGTCGCCAGTTTCGGTGTCGGACGTGAACGCAGACAACCGTCTGCTCTTTCTTCCTGCTGGGGGGAGTGGAAGCGTTCCCACTATTACATTCTTGTATTGTAAGGCAATTCCTCACCTAATTGCCTTAAAATTGCGATGAGCAGATACTCTGTTTCGGCAGCTGCCGCGGTCTCTCCCTTCGCCTAAACAAATCGTGTTAGGATTTTTTTTTTGTTTCTTTCAGAAAGGAACACGCCGGTATGTAATACTATTTCATTAACTGCTAATTAGCTGGCGCCATTGTTGAGTCACGTGGGCTGAGTTGAAATCTCCGTGCACCCGCCCTGACTCGCATGTGTATACACGGATGCGGTCTCGTTTATGTGAAGGGAATTTTTTCGCTAGGGGGAAAAAAGTTCTACGGCGAAAATTGTGTTCGTGAAAAGATCAACGGTCTGTACTTGCATGTCTGTCTGCGTATATTGCGAAGGAGCAGCCGATATGTGTTAAGTGCCAACATCTCGTTTCGAAGTAAGCGGGTGCTTACATCGTCCATGAACGGGTTTGACTTTTTATCATCGAATAATTAGTCTAGCCAACATTACGATTTTTTTTTATTTGCAAATATTTGGATTAAAACTTGGGTTTGGGCGAGTTCGTTCATACTGATGTAAAGGGATAAAACGCGCAAACAAAACAAGGACAATAAAGACACAAAGACGACAGGACGTCTTTGTGCCTCTATTGTCCTTGTTTTGTTTTTTTTTACGCTTTTTAACCTTATAAATTGAAAATATTTAGTTTGTTTCGTTTTCTCTGCCACTGTCATGTGTATCGGAACATTATTTTTTTGTTCCTCAATTACGATTAAATATATTTTGTATATTTAGAAATTATTTTTAACGTGATTTACTTTTTTTTTTTTTTTTTCAAGTGATTATTCAATTAGTTTTTGTGTCCTATCTGTTTTGAAGATGCCTGACAGCTACAATTAAGTCTTAAAGTGTTAAAGTGTTTTTTTTTTTTTTTCTCTAGAGCAGTGTTTATGTCTAAGTACTCACGAACGTGCATGAGGTTTTTGTTTGCCCTGTGTGTCTGTATTTTTTTTCGATAATTGTGTGTACTTGCTGGCGGAGGCCTCGGTCAGGCAGGAGTGTCTTCTGTCTCAACCTTCCTACGAGGCTTGGTCCGTGAAAATCCAAGGAATCTTCAATATTTAAGCTTGCTTTCTGTTGCTGGATGCATTTGGTATTGTTCGGGGAATGTTTAGCTTTCCTCGGTCTAATTGAAACAAAGCGAGCCCCGTTTCCCGGAGTACGATTTGCACAACCGCCGTGATTTCTAGTTACCCTTTAGCTGACTAGAAAACAGGTGCCAAGCCGGGGGGGGGGGGGAGGGGGGGGGAGGGGGGAGGGGGAGGGAGGGAGAGGGAGAGGGGGGGGAGGGGAGATGGGGAGGGGTCAGGTGTCAGAACACCGCCCGGAATTTTCGCTTTATTATATATATATCTTTTTTATTATGTGTGTGATTACACCAGCGTCTTGAAACAACCCCCGAAAATATTTTCTGGCTACGCCACTGCTGGGAAATCTGCGAATATCTAGACGCATATCAATAAGATCATGTAAAGATACGCAGCGAAGGCTGCCAACTGTGCCTAATAAATATGGCTCGCAGACGTGCCGAGTGTGCATGGTTGGCCGCCCTTCGTACGTTTGACGTGCTACACTGCCTGGTGGTAGTTACGAAAATTCAGAGGGGGGGGGGGGGGGGGGGTTCATTGGTTTAGAAGGGCGAGGGGAAAAATCGTACGTTTGGTTTCTAGGCTAGGTGGCGCAAGCTACCGCCCGTTTTAAAGGGTACAGCCGTTAGCATGAATCCATCCGGTATGACACGACATCAAATTGACAACTCCCTCGCAAAAAAAAAAAAAAAAAGATTCTGCTTGATTTTTTAATGTTTATTTTTGTGATATCCCGCGCTACCATAGCAGTTATAGTTACCCCTCCCCTCTCCCCCTTCTTCCCCTCCCCCCCCCGTCCCCCCCCCCCCCCCCAAAAAAAAAAAAAAAAAAAAGAGTAGAGGGCTGGAACATTTCCTTAGAAGGGCGTGAGGAGGAATCGAATGTTTGTTTTCTTATGGCGAATTCCACTGGTCGTTTTGGAGCGCGCCGGAATCAGTACACCAAATCCAAGATGGAGCACGCGATCAGAACGGAGTCGCTCCGCCTCCTAATCCCCAGTGGAACATGATCACTCCTCTGAGGTCGGCGGATGCCTTCCCGCCATCCACCTTTCCGGGAGCCCCGTTCCCGTGGTCCCGGATCTCGAGGCGAGATGCCCGGCGGGGAAGGAAGTCCCGTGTGGGCGCCGAGGGCTGGCCAGGCTGGCTTCCGGTCGAATCCGTCGAAATCGGGGGAGCGAGTTTTCTCGGATCCGGAACGAGATCTGGAGTGGGAGCTGATTCAAAACGACGAGTGGAACACGTCCTTCTCGATCCCGATCGCTCAGTGAACTGGTGCGCTCCAGAAAAGTCGATCCCGGCGCGCTCAAAAACGACCGGTGGAATACGCCATTAGTGTTTACGCTAGGTGGCGCAAGCGAGCGCCCGTTATAAAGGGTACAACCGTTAACATCCATCCATCCGACTGATCTCGAGATGCACGGAGGGGAAAGGAAGACGCGCAAAAATAGGAACACAGCGTCTCCGATGACGTCGATGTCAACTATTCACCTGCTTGCCTGCGCTCTTATTCTTTTTGCTCTTGATCGTCACGAACAGCTGCTTTGTGAATCGCCGACATTGGATTTCATTGGATTGGATATTGACTAGTCCTTTTGTATCGCGAGAGGATCTCAGCCAAGGACGTTTAAGTATTCCAGGAACCGGCATGACGTCATGCTTGGGGACGCCCGAAAAATGACTCAATCCCAGACCGCGTGCTCAGAAGTTCGTGTGATACGCTCGCTTTCCAAAGCCGCGTTATGACGACTCGCTCTAGACATCGCTCCCAAGCGCACTGTCTAGAGAGCGTCGGCCACTCGCCGACTTCCTACCGGACAGGCGAGCGCGGAGACCAAATCTCACTGTTCGACACCGATTCAGTGGATGCCGCCACGTAAATATGGGGCATGCAACCGCGTGGCCACGGCAATGCCATAGCAACCCGTTTTTAAACCCCCAACATGGTTGCCCCCATTACCTGAGTTTCCTATTGGCCGAGAGACGTCAGGGGACATTTTGTGGCCCACACCCACTTCCGTTACACTTTGCTCCGTAAATCG
Organism: Ixodes persulcatus; assembly: GCA_013358835.2. Lineage (NCBI taxonomy): Eukaryota > Metazoa > Arthropoda > Arachnida > Ixodida > Ixodidae > Ixodes > Ixodes persulcatus. The sequence continues at coordinate 216,499 of JABSTQ010009478.1, read as the reverse complement.
AGAATATGGACGCCACCTACTGTCACTATATAACCTCCCAGATCTCAGCCAACGTTATTTGATTAGCTCAGTTACGGAACTGCTCATAGACGCTGCTTGCACGAGCAGTACCCCCCCCCCCCCCCCCCCCCCCCCCCCCCCCCTCACTAACCACGACCCTGCTCCCGTTGTTCACCGCGCCGGACTGCTGCTACGGTAACTGCAGTGCATTCTAGGGAATACGTACGTTTCGTACCACAGCTTCTAAATGGCGTTCCACCGTATTCTCTATATGGAACCCACAGTTATGAAACGAAAATCTAGATGGCGCTTCAAACGACGGGAGGCGGTCTGAAGTGAGTGAGGGGGGGTACCCCCTTCCGCGGGGAGTTCCACATCTGAGGTAATCTAGGAACGTTGATCTCAGCACGCTGATTCTCCGGGTTGCCAGCAGGCTGCTTTTGGTACGTCGGCGTGCCGCTTGGAAACGAACACCTCTGCTGTCCTTCACGGAGCAGCGCGTGCCCCGAAGCAGCGTCTATCGGATACTGCTGCCGCGCTTTGTGTTACGAAGGGAGATATTATTCCGAGCGGTTAACCGGCTGCCAGGAGCAGCGCTTCTCCGAAGCGCCGTCCTGCGCATCTAACGTCCGCGTTATTTATGTTGCGGTTAATTAATTGGGAGTGCCGGAGGTGGGATGTCGCGTCCTGATTGATTAATTAATCTCGGCGCCTCGCGCCAGAGCAAACAGACTTAACGAGTGGGGCCGGTCGTCTTGGCTCGCTCCCCGGCTCGGCTCGGCTTGATCTGGCCAGTGGCGGTAGCTCCGGCGGCTCTGCTAATGGGCCTTAAATTGGATCGACGTGACCGCTCCCAAATCGGCGGAGGTTGTTAGCGGAAGCTCGTGGCGGCGCCATTTGGTTTTTTATTTCCCGCTTCGCGCCATCTGGCGAGGCTATTTCGCACCTGGGAGTGGGGGTGCGCGCCCGTTGTGGCGTATGGCCATGGGTGGGTTGTTGTCTCTCCTTTTTGAGATGGTTCGCCGTAATGACTGCTTTAGCCGGCAGTAGCCGCCGTAATAGACGACTCGCCGCTCGAACGCTCAGCTTATTCTGACTCCCGCGATGCAGCGAGTACGCGTTTTTTTTTTTTTTTTTTCTTCTTCGGGTTTGTGGATATTTTTGTGACCCTGTCTGGTTGTGCGTTCTTTAACATTTGTAATATTTTTTTATTATTTAGTTTTACCGTTAAGGAGCACTCGGGTTGATTTTTAGGTCGTCTATTTATGATGATAACTCTATCTACGGGCTCTAAGCATCCTAAAAAAAACAACCGAAATTACACTCATGGGTGGCCGATTTCCCTATTAAAGAATTCTAATCCAAGATCGTGAAACGTCTCTCTTTCTGCGCCCTGGTCAAGACACCAGAGAACGCTGTCGGGCGGCGTTTCCAAACACTAAGTGCTGTATTACATCTCCTACACCCAGAGAGTTGACATTTTTGTCAAAAAGGCGCAATAATGGTAACGTTCGGAATCTCCACGCAGTTAACTATTTTCATTGGTAAAACTTCACCAATTCATCTTAATATTAAAAACAATGCGGATGAAACAATTACTTTCCATTTAAAGCGTACTAAGATTAACAACTTTTTATTGGTGTCCCTCCATACTACAACAAAAGCCGATTGAATTTTTAGTAAATGAAGAAGCCTTAATATACTTTTCTTTTTACAATTTGATTTTCTTGCAATATGACTTCTTGCTTCCATTTTTTTTTTTGTCGTGTCACGATATGCTTGTAATAAAACACCACGTAACTGACGGGCGAAATGGACGGTAGAAAGCTCAACGTTCCAACTTGCCCCTAAAGAGCACTGCTTTTTGTTCGTGTTCAGCCTTGCAATGCTTGGATTCGGACTAGTTGGTTTGACATTCTGAGGTATACTGCGCTGAGAAGTTAGACTTAATACATAAATACGTAACCTATGAGATGATATGAAAACAGTTAACAACATGACGCGGACTAACAACTGTTTATTTTTCGTTTCTTCTTCTTTCTTTATACCCTTGTTTTGAAAGATGAAGATTGCCTGATAATTCACGGAACTGAAAATTAATGTCTTTTCGGGCAATTGTCGACAAGTTGTTTTAGAGGACTGAAGTTTAAATGGCGCGTGTTTACCTGAGAAATCGTGGAAAGGACTGGGACGATTAATGTCTTTTCTGTCATTTGTAGACAGTTGGTGTCTACTGTGTACTGTCTACCAACTGTCCACAAATGACAGAAAAGGCATTAATCGTCCCAGTCCTTTCCACGATTTCTCAGGTACACACGCGCCATTTAAGCTCCAGTCCCCTAAAACACCTTGTCTACAATTGCCCGCAAGGACATTAGTTTTCAATTCCGTGAATTATCAGGCAATCTTCATCCTTCAAAACAAGGGTATAAAGAAGGAAGAAGAAGAAACGAAAAATAAACAGTTGTTAGTCTGCGCTTTCACAAGTACGTCATGTTCTTAACGTCTTTCATATCATCTCATAGTTTGCGTCTTTATGTGTTAAGTGTAACTTCGCAGCGCAGTATACCTCCGAGTGTTCAGCCTGCTACAAGCTTTGATGATCATTTCAAATACAAAACAAACGCTCATGGATAGCATCAAATGAGAGACAAACTGCAAGTAAAAAAAAAGTATTTTGGGAATAGTTTGTGAGGGAAAGGTTTGATTTAAATCATCACACTAAACCTTGCGTGATTTAAATAATGCTATGATGACCTCAATCACGATTTAAATCACCTTGATTTTTATACTCCACAGTGGTTCGTAGTATACACAACAGCTCATGTGCGATATGTACGACGTATTCCTGCTTGAATATTGCTTAACATTCCACATTGCTTTTCTGTTGCAGGGCAAGTCCACGGAATTCAGTCGAGATTTCAAAGTTGTAAGTAGTGTTTCGTTTGTCAGCCTGCTTTGGTTTTCTATATAAAAGTACGCTTTCAGGAAGGAGTTGGGAGTTTTTGTTCATTGGAATTCACTGCTATCGCGTTGCGTCCCTGTCTCGAGATGTTACTGCGCTGGATGTTATGACGTTACTAGGGATGCCGCGAACTTTCCAAAGTTCGAGTTTGAAAGGTTCGTAATTTCGAACCTCGCTAAGATTCGAAATCAACAAGTTCGCAAATTTAGAGCCCCGCTGAGGTTTGAATTCGAAAATGTCAAGGTTTCTGAAAGGTAGAGTTTTTAATTTCTTGACAGATCGTTCAAAATATTTGAACATATCATATTTATTTAAGACTCGAATTAAAAAAAAAAATCGATCATTTCGATTTTTCCGAGGTATAGGTTCGAGAAGTATGAAAGTTTCGATTTGAAGTTCGAGGTTTTTGAGTTTCATGGACGGAGATCAAATTCTGCAGATGCAAACTAAGTTGTTATGAACTCTTCTAAACAAAATCGCGAAACGTGCTACAAATGTTACTGAAAACGTTGCATATTTCTCTTATGCAGTGAATATACTCCGTCCCCTCTGTGGTGCGGTACTGGTGTTACTACCTATATTAGTCGTTATTTGTCTTAACTTATAATACAAGCGTTGAACTGGTTGAACGGTTCATCGAAAAGCCCCGAGGCGCTCTGGTGAACGTTCTTCCTACTTATTTGCGAACTAGTAGCAATCAGATCAAACGTCTCCAAAACGCAATGCTGGTATAAGACAACTAAATACACAGGACAACGCATGCTCATAAAGGCATCCAGGTTTCCCGAAAATTTTTAGTTGCTCGGTGCGTTTATTTTTGGCAGGATTACCCGTGGGATGGAGAAAATACCGAACAGAGCAGAGCACCCGACACAAGTCGAGGATGAGGAGAATGCAACTTGAACTTAGGGGAGCTGTATTTTAGGGGACCACCCGGCCCCCTAAAATGCAGCTGATCAGGTCACGACCGGATGTTATCGGGCTAACCATATTGCCGCTGCCTGGAACTTCGATGAATGCAGATACTGGCCGCTCTAAAATACAGCCGGTTACTAATGATAATGATGTAAGCGCCTATTCAGGTGTCGCTGTAGTACATCGGCGTCTTGCTCCGCGCGCGCCTTTCCTTGACTCGAGGGAATCTGGGGACTTGCGTTCAAAAACAACTAATGCTACGAAGGATGCTTCCCGCGAAGCGCCTCGGTTGAATTTCAAGCCTGCAGATCAGGGATCTGTTGGCCCACAGGTTAGCTCCGGGCTAGCTACGGAGTTGCGCGCGGGAGAGGCTCTGTGCGAAAGTCGAAAGAAAAAGGTACGAGGTCGTGGCCACCCGAAAGTGATCATTCAGCGCTTTACAAGCGAGTCGTTCGTGGCACCATCAGCGAAGTAAGACTGCAATTTCAACTCCACTTGACACGTTCACATCTTGCGTTGTTTATATTTGTTGTCTCGAACCGCTCGAACACCTATAGGGCTAGACTTGGTTCGAACTTCGTCGAACTTTAGTTCAGAAGTTCGAAGTTCGTCGAACTTCTAAACTTAACAGGTTCCAAAGTTTGAAAACCGTCGAAAGTCTCAGCGTGATAAGTTCTAAAATGTCGAATTTTATAGCGGGAAATATCGGAAGTTCGAAAACAATCGAAATTCTCAGCGCCAAAAAGTTTGAACTTCGAAAATCGTCAAATTTCTTACGTAGTAAGTTTGATGTTTCGAAACTGCGCGTACCTTTAGAACCTCTTGGTTCGATCTTCGCACCTCAGGTTCGCAAAAAGTTCGCGGCATCTCTAGACGTCAGGCTTTCCTCGTGCTCTGACGACTCACTTTATATTTGCGGGATGGATACACGCGAGCCTATAGGAGATGTTTCGGTGGCGCCCTCTTATGGTTTCTATGGCTGACGTCACGACCAGGATTATTTGAAACGAGCGACAATTTTGATGGTGCGCAGAAAGCGCGGTGGAAGCCTAGTCATCACGTTCCTAAATCAACACATTGCCCTATTTTCGGCCGATGAGAGCAGAAAGGATACTACTCAAGACGTCAAAGTGAGCGTTTAGCCAATCGTGGATGGCCGATCACAGCGACGCCTTTGGTTTCCGCAGACACGAACCCAGAGTCGGTTTCACGCCGCCAGTGAAGGAGAAAACTGGTCGCGCGGGCATTAAACAGCGGTCGCGCACTGCTCGTACATCATTCAAAAGGCTCGCGGCGCACACGATTACACGAGTGTCTGCGGATGCGCATCTCCGAAGCGTGTTTGCATCCTACATTAATTTATTACTTCTTAAATGCGTATTTTGTCGATCGATGTACATTGGCGAGATTCTTTGAGCATCATGTTTGCTTGTTTACATATGCTTAAGTGCGCCTTTGCATATGTTGTTGCGTGGGTACACTGCATTACGCAGCCACTGAACCAACTGTCATCCCGGTGCTGGGGCCTCGTTAAGCCGCACTCCTTGCAACGTTTTGTTGTTTTTTTTTTGCCCCGACCGCCATCTTTCTGGTAGAAAGAAAAAACAAAACATCGATTGTTCGATGGATTTGTATACGCTTCGGACGTGTCTGCGGAAACTTTTTGTGTGTCTAAGGGGACACCGTCGTCTCCCAAGGAAGAAACATACCAGGAGCATCGCGGGTCGTTATCGGAGTTATCGGAACGATCCGCTAGAACTCCCCGGTGTTTCCGGAACGCTCCGACCGGAGGCTCGAAGGTCCTTGACTCTCCCACGCGCATGCGCACACCGGCGGCATCCCCCCTCCGAATGGCGGTCGTGTGTACGGGCGACGGGGTTCCTGCCGTGCCACAGGCCTGTTTCCCATTCACCGAGCCTCGTCGTGAGCGGGTTCCCCTCCCATAAATGATGCGTAAAACAATCGGCGGCGCTTCTTGGGTGATCGATCAACATCGCCGAGATGTTAGCGGGGGAGATGCCGCCGCTACTCCTCGGCGTCTGCCGACTGGCTGCGCGGTCGCCAAGACGCCGTTCCGACAGAATGACCTTCTGATCGACGTTAATTTCGTGCGCGGCTGCAGCGGCCCGCAACGTTGCCGCAGCCCGACCAATTGACGGGCCTGGCTGAGCTCTCTTCCTGCACGTGTACAGGCATGTCTCGTTAATACGGACTCCGTTAAATAGGGACTACGAGTGGTCCGTACGCTAGAGTCGCGCTTTGCAAACGGGAGCTCGTGCTGTCACTTTTAAGTATGAATTGAGCGCGCGCCCGCTATAGGCCCACCATAGGCCCGCAACCCGCAGCGCACACTACACGGTCTACGAAAACTCTGTTATGGATGCCTCGCTCTATAGCGAACATTTTCGGGGGACGAGCTGAGTAAATACGTGCGTTTTTGACTCGTTATTATGGACAAATCAGATTATACGGTGCAATCCACTTATAACGATGTACCGCTTAAAACGATTTGTTTCTAATCCAGATACAACGATAATCGCTTATAAGGATTGCATTTCGGGGTTTTCTCAGTATCGTTATAAGTAGACGGCACTGTAGACGCTTTCTAGGGGGCGAACGGAGATGTAACGAGGCATCGCTGTAGCCTACCTTCACTCCGCTTCACCTTACAGTGGACGGTAGCCGACGCTACGAGCCATCCCGGTCAAGCCAGCGGCGTGAACGTACCACGTGACTCAGTCTCAGCGGTCACGTGACGCTAACATGGCTATGGATTGGCTCCGATGGCTCGTAGCGCCCTCTGTGCTTCGTCCTAAGGTAAAAACGCTGTAGACCACCGGAACTCTCGGGCTCGCAGTCTCTTTGCGGCTTTATTAAACTTTTAATAAGTCTCAGATCAGGAGGGCATGTTTGCCGCGTGTTTTTTTATTTTTTTATTTTGCTGGAATTTGTTTTTACTGAGTTTTTTTTTGTCTCGAATGGGTAATAAGATTTCTCCCGGATGATTTCTTCGTCCGAATGAGGGTAAGCCTCGAAACGATGCTTCTGGAAAAAAAACATGGTCTGAGGCGAAAAAAAAAAAAAACACAGAAGAAACAACACCGGACACAAGGAAGACGACAGACAACCACGGGCTCTTCAGTCTCTTCGCACCCGTTATTAAATAGACACTGAAGTACTTTTTTAAATTTTAATTTGCTGCGAAGTTTGAGTCCCCCGCGTAATATTCTGAAAGATCGAAATGCAAATATGTATATGTTTTTTTTTCAGCACGCATTAGGCGAAGAAATATACACCGTCCTGCATTTTAATGTGGACTTACTATTCATTCATTGTCGGTAGTGCGTTCTGGCACCTCTGACTTTTTCGGACAACATCCACCGAGAACTGAACGTCCCGCTACAGAACCTGCAACGTAGAAAGCGCGGTACAGTGCGCGCAAAAAAGAAACCGCGTCTTTTTTGTATGTTTGTTTGTTTGTTCAGTTTTGTATGATTTTAATTTAGCGATAAAAACTCGCCTTACTATGTTGCCTCTTGTTGCGGTAGCAATGACGTCACGCCGTTGTGGTGGTGCTGCTGTCAGCTTCCCGCGAATCTTGTTTCTGCTAACGCGCACTGCTCAAGGGCGCCGCCATCTTGAAATATCGTCGCTTTCAGAATGAGCGAAAACGTTGTTTTGCCGTCGTCACGCCAATAGAATATTTAGGATATAAGTGTAACCGTCACCCAGTCTCATTGTGTCTCGCTTTTATTTTTTTTACCATTTGGAAGTTGAAATGTTTTATTATTTTCGCGTCGCCCATACCCGATATGCCTACCCGGTGGTTGGGACGAGAGTAAGCGAAAAAGGTCTATAGTCGTTTATTCGCGAACGGTTGAATGCATTGTTCCAGACTGCCGCGTCGAAGGAAAATGGCGAAACGCGCCGATGTCGGGTTTGCGCTGTGTAGCGTGCGCGCTAAAGGCGACGGACGAGTGGTGGCCGAAACCGATATCACCGCCGCCTAGCGATGAAAGCGGCGGTGCTGCAGTGAATAAAGCGGCTCTTCCCGTAACTGTCTCCATCCACTCCCCGATACAAGTTGCATGACCTCCTCCTTGTTTTCTCTGTCGGCCTCACCTTCAGTTTCTTTTTTTTTTTTTTTGTCACCCTGTTTAGCGTTTGATTACAGCTGTTATCATCCTTGATATGACGGTGCGAACCACAACAAAAGGTGATCTTTAGATTCGGCGTATGCATGCGAGCCTTATCGGAATTTGGCTGTCCTTCTTAAAACATTCACTCTATAATGCTTAGTCGGGCTCTTTAGAATTCTATTTTGCGATACTGTGTAAGTTTGTTGCGCACTGTTAGCGCACTGCTTTATCAGCTACGCATGACCTGTAAGTTAGGCTCGCCCGCGCATTTACCGCGCAAAGCTCTCTTATACCGTTGAATGTAGAAATTTTGTTGAGAAAAGCAAATTCATTGTAAGTACCACACAAAAAATAACTCAAAATAAAACGTTTTTTTATGTTATCGCCTAAACAAGCTTCAGTAATCGAGTTTATAGGGTACCGCAGGGTACCCAACTTCCCTTATGCTCGCAGTGGCTGAGAAACTTGTGAAGAAGTTCAAGAGCAAAAGCCAAAAGGACATGGGGAAAAAAAAAAAAAAAAGAGAGCAAGATTACACGTGATGCCATACTTGCACAGGGTTTCACATAATTAAAAAAAAAAGTGGCGGAAAGGTTCGAGGTACCTCATGGTCTTCCCAGCACCACGTAAACTGGCTCAACTATGTCCGAGGATAAAAGAGAAAGGCAAGGATAAGCGGCAATGCACAGTGAAGCACGTAAACAAATACGGGGAATGTGCGGTGGGCGTGGTATATAAAATTCCATTGGGCTGCGGCAAGGTTTACATAGGCCAGACCGGAAGGTGTTTGAACGAACGGTTGCGTGAACATGATTTATCACTGCGTTCAACAACTGGAGCACATTTACACATGCATTGCAGAGATGGCCGTTGCATTCCCAACTTTCAGGGCACTAGAATCGTTGGGAGAGGTAAAACAAAGGTGGCGAGAGAGGTACTGGAAGCATACATGATAAAGAAGGAACGTCCTGATATTTGTATCAGTCAGCCCTCACTTTTCCTTCACAAAAAAGAAGTGGATTTTATTGACGCGTGTGGTGGCCGAGTCATTGCTGACTAGTCACATTTCCGTAATATTTGTGGCTTTTGCTGTTTCTGTTTTCCAATAAAAAATTCAGTTGATAGTCAGCGCTCGTCCTGTTTGCCTCTCCGTCTTCGTATTCGTCTTTATTGTGCCGCTTTCACTACTTTTCAACATAAAGTGCGTCGCTAACGCTGGCAATAGGCGATGCAGCAGACGCCGCCATCTTGTCCGTGCGTTTCCGGTACTAAATAGCTAGTAAAAAAGAAAGTAATGGACAGAAAATATAGTAACTGCTGCATTTACCAACTTTTTACTAGCTATCGCGCCTCTGAGGTAGTGAATAGTTAGTGAAAGGCAGTAACGGCCAGAAAAGGGAAGTAACTGCTGCAGTTACTAGCTTTTTGTTTTATAAAGACTGTAGCAATACCATTTAGAAGACAAGGTCTGCACGTGACGTCATGATTGGTGGATCCCCGACCCGCCCCAAGCGGCAAACACGCCGAAGCTTCGACGAGAGTTCGCCGCGAAGCGCCTGACGCGTCCGTCGTGGCGTCGCCGCGTGCTAACGTCGCTCTCGTGACACGCTGGCACGCGACGACGCGCTCAATCGAGAAGGATGAAATAAAGAATCCTGTGCGCGTGCCTTGTGTTGCTAAGCACGGAACTCTGGGGAAAATAAAGCTGGACATAGCGCCCCCTATTATTCGATCTCCTCACACAAGCCCGCGTTTGTGCACACCAGGTGTGGCCACTGCGCGTGAGCAGAAACTAGGTTCGCGTCAGGTGAAGTGTCTCCACGTGCGCCGCGACGACACCGCCAGGTTCGCGACATCCGACAGAACGGCGCTCCGGCTTTTGTGACGTCATTCTTGCCACTTTCGGGACCACTTTTGACCTATATGGGCTGGATAGGACGCTAAACACACCTGTCGGAGGCGCGTTCTGGGCACCATCAGTATCCATGGGCGCAAGTTCGTCCGCTTCTTTTGCAGGGGTTGTGGTGACGTCAGAAGGCCGAGCGCTGATTGGCCCTGATGGAGGGAAAATGTGAAGACCGCAATGCTAGCCACCTTGAGGTCTACCCACTATCTTCCCAATCGAAACCAATCAAAGCTCGGCGTCGCAAGAAGCAGACGACTTGCTCTCCACATAAATCCCCGACCCGCCCCAAGCGACAAAGACGCTGAATCTTGACGAGACTAGCCGCAAAGCGTCAGACGCGCGCTTGCTGGCGTTGCCGCGTGCTTGCGTCGTGTTCGTTGAGAAACGCGTCGGGACGCTCCGGCGGCGACGCTGACGCGAGCTTGGCGACGCTTCTTGGATCCACAGGTGCAAAGCCTCTCTGTTGCTCCGCACTATAGCGATGACGTAGGGGAATTAAAACCGCAGGTTTTCTTCTAGTTGGTATTGGACCATGCATTCTCGTATAAGAACACCTGGATAAGGCAACGTGACGAAGACAAAGGAAGGCGATTAATGCTGGGATGGGAAAGCAGTCTCGGGGTCTACACGTGACGCGGGTGCCGGCTGTCCGTACAGGGAGGCGCTATTTCCGGTTTCGATGAACACCACGTCGCTGTACTCCGCGGGGGCGGTCGCTTTGCACCAGGACTGGAGAGGCGAGAGAGGAGGTAATGGTTTGAGGAAATGGATTGACGCCTCCCCCTTTCCACGCTAGCTGTTGTCTTCTTTTTTTCTCCGACCAGTATTTCGATACTTGCTTTTGTCTTCGCGCCGAGTTGCTCTTTTTCTCGGGGCCCACTTGACCGAGTGTATGCTCGCGGAACGACGAGTTCGATTGCGGAAACGGCGGCGGATATGGTGCGCGCGCCGCCAAGCTGCGCTCGCTCCGCCTTGCGATTACGCCGTCCCCTGCCGACAGTGCGGCGGAAGCTACGTGGTCGCTGAGCCAGTCACACGGCCATCTTTTGCCACGTGATTCACGCTCCCCCGGCAATACCCACGCACAGAGAGCGGAGTCAGGTGACGAAAGGGAGGTGACTGATTCGTCCGGCGAGCGCGTAGCTCCCACCGCGCTGTCAGCCTAAGCGTGAACGCGGTGTAGGCGCCGCGCCGGGAGGTGGCGAATGGAGAGCCCGGGCGATCGTGGGGAGAAGGAAGGCCTCATCGACTGTCCCTCGATTAGTTCCGATTCGCGGAGCGTTTCCGTTTCACTGCCTGCTTAGGCCGGTGTCGTTATCCGATAGAACTCCCGGCCTCGTTGTGTGCTTCTCGTTGCGCGTTTGGGGCGCTAACGAGGGAGCGCGAGCGTCACGTCGCCCGCCTCCGCCGAAACGACAGCGCCCGGCTCTAACGTCACGCCGCCGAGGGGGGCGCTGCCGTCGTCCAGACGCATGCGCAGACGGCTCGCATCGCGGGAATCTGGTTTCGGGCAGTGCCCACACCTGGTGCGGTATACTCGTGTGTTAAGTAGCGCGACGGTGCACTAAACTTACTAATTGTGCAACAAACTCAATGCTGGCATGCGAAAAAAAAAAAAAAGACAGCAAAAAAGCAACCGCGAATGATAGAGACGGAAACACCGCGTGGGTGCGTTTTCGCCCCACTAGCCTTGCGCCCGGTGCCCGTGTCGGAACTATGACGGACCACCGCACTTTCTACGCGCCCCGAATCTTTCTCGGTGTACTTAATTACTGGGGTTCGATGACGCTAAGAAAGTTTCTGATTGGAAGCGTATCTTTATCTCCAATAATTAAATATGAGTATTTACGAAATTTCGTTAATTGACCGACTTATCGTGTCGATTATCTACTTATATTTTATTTCCCTGGCCGTATGGATTCACCTGCACATACTGCATTTGTGTAGCTTTCACAACTTTTTAAAAACAAATGTGTAAAACCTTAGAGAGAGAGAAAAAAAAAACACCTATGAACATAGGACATGGTTGAGATAACCCCGAGACTGCGGGTAAACGACACGACACTAAAAAGAGACTTTTTAGTGTCGTGTCGTTTACCCGCAGTCTCGGGGTTATCTCAACCATGTGCAATGTACAGCAGCTCGTTTGCGCCCTTACATTTTGTTCTATGAACATATATTTCCTTTTTTCGATAATGTCAGTTTACTTATGGCGTCTCACGCACAGCGTAAAATGGATAGAGCGAGGCTGCAGCGTCCAATCTAGAGTCACTGAGTAGGTGCGCAATGACACAAGTCCGATCATCCGATGAAAATGATCTCCCAATGAGATTGCAGCACTGCCCGATCAAAAAATAACGGAAAACCGTCGGGAAATGTCAAAAGTAATTGTGACTAGCGCGTTTAAATTTTCAAACCGCGCTGACTCTTTTTATTTAAATGCTGTATTAGCTGCGATAGCCTTTTCTTCCGTCAGAAGACTGACGGAGGAGGTATAAAGAAGCATGGTAGTACACAAAGTTCACGGTGGTAGATGATTTAGCGAGAGGCAGAATTTTTGTAGCACGATTTAAACAAGAGGGAGCGTGAACGTTTTTGCGCCAGGTGTCGGAAGCTACCGCCCAATACAAGGGGAACATTCAATACCATTTATTCATTCACCCTCCCTATGATAGAAGACACGCTCGCTGGAGGTACTCTGGTCGTCTTTACGCAGCCTCGCAAGAAAAAGGAACGGACTAGTGTCCACTCAGTGGGAACACGACTCCTAGCCGAACGCTGACGCCGTAGTCGCGTCCACTCTGTGGCCAAAGGTGGCCTTCTTTAGTGACGCAGGAAAGCACTTAGGTTTTCATCTAGGAGGTTTTGACTGAGGAGGACATCGTTGAGCAGACGCGACGGCCCACCGAGGCTTAGCGTGTCCGTGCCAATCAGACGCCGGAAGAGAGATAACAGTGCTTTGACTAGGGACAGAGAAGCAAGTTGGGCTCGTTCTGCTACGGCCAGGGGCTGATTGAGGGGAACGAGGATCGTCTCAATTTAATCAGCGGAATCACGCTTTTATAAAAAAAAAAACAAAAAAAACAAGCAAAAAAATAATCTGAAAAAAAAACCCCGCAAAACAGTTTTTCTTTTGTTTCTTTTTTTTGCTCAAACGAGAGTGGGAGAGATAGAGTGGCGTGGAGCGAAGAAAATGCGCGAGCTAAGCCTCGTCGCCCGACTTCCTAAGAGAGTTCCAGAGCGTGCGTCTCAAATGATGCATCTCTCGATTCCCAATGCCTGCTATTTCGGTGCATGAGGCAACTGTTCCTTATTGTTCGCAGCAGGCGTCAACAGTCGAACCGCGTTGCTATGCCTGCCTGCCGGCGCTCGAGAGTTCGATACCCGACTAACGAACAACCACTTCTTTAAAGGTGTTCCCCCTCCCCCGAGTCGCACCACTGCCGCCGCCGTTACCGCGTAGCGGCAAACAACAACAACTGGAACAAAGAGGCGAACCGTGAAAAAGAACACACAGAGCTTAGCTACAAAAAAAAAAAAAAAAAAAAAAAAGTGTTTTTTTTTTTTTTCATTTGAATCTGTGTGTTTATTTCCGCGCGGGGTAGGTAGGCGGGCAGGCAAAGCAAAGATAGCTTCAACTTTGTCTGCGAGAGATTCGAGACAAAAGATCTTTGCGTCTCCGACTGACGCTCTCTTCTTCTTCGGAAGCCGTGGATCCTCTTTGTGCGCATGTTTTATTACTTCTTTTTTTTTCTCTTTCCCGCGTTTGAATGGGAAGGGGTTCCAGTCGACTGCGTCGACCAATTATCGATTGTCATCGACATCGCGGCGACGCGACCCCGATGCTGACGAAGATCCTAAAGTACAGCAGCAAAATGAGACTCAACTTCGTTATTGTTCTGCCTTTTTGTGCGGGTGTCGTGTAGAGACAAAAGCCATCTCGCACAAAGGAAGATGGGGCGAAGTGATCTTTAATTTTGTCTCTTATTTTCTTTTCTTTCATCTCTCTTTCTTTTTTCTTCTGAATCACCTGCCCTGGTTAACGGAGCGTTATTCGCAGAACTAGCGGGACATTAGACCATAACTCGGGTTTATGCGGTTAATTCGTCAATTCACAGCAGTAGATCTGTTTAGAAAGTCGTGTCGTCTACTTGAAGCTCCGGAGCTGCCAGACTCTACAACCCCGCAAATGTTGCTTTCCCCCGTGACTTTCGAACGGTATGCACCGGGTGTTTGCGAGAAAAGAGAAGCGTGTTTGGGGGGGGGGGGGGGGGGGGGGGGGCGGGGGCGGGGGGCGGGGCGTAAGTAAGCTGCGCATCGCAGAAAACTGACACTCCGCGAGAAGAAATAAAAGTTAAGTCGTTTGTTGGACTTTGTGGATGCACTCTTAACCTGTAATTGACTGCAGTGCCGATGACCACGTGCAAATGCCTCCTACAAAGAAAAAAAAAAAAAACATTATTTTCTTATTTTTTGGGGAGACAGATATCCCCATTTTTGTTTCAAATGGTTTCTTACGAATTGAGTCTAACTTGTTGAGCCTTCATGCAACCTGTTGCGTGAGCAATCATGACACTGCAAAAGGATGTAAACTATACACAATCTTTTACGCTATTAAAAAAAAATGACGAGCGCTATTGGTGTGGGCAGCTATATCAGATTTTAATGAAACGTGAACCAGAATGCATTGCAAATGAAAATAACGAATTGAGCTTCTGCTCTTGATGCTGTCGGGGGTTTTCTGTTAGCTGTTTACGTTCACATATTCATTAATTTTTCTATCTGGCGTATTTTTCACTGTTTTATTTTGTTATTGATATATCTCTATGCTATCGGGACGATGCCGATCATTATGTTTGAGTTTGCAACTTTCAAGTAGATGCATTCTTTTTTTCTGTCTGTTTGTGTAGGTACTTATATAACCTGTAAGAAACCAGTGCCTTTTCAAACCTCCTAGCCTCTTGCACTGTCAAAAAAAAAAAAAAAAAGGTGTGAAAGAAAACAAAGGTAGGGCGCTAGATGCAATCACGAGCAGCAAGGCGGCCATAACTAAACGGACAATGGCGACCAGTCGACGGGCGTAGTGTGCAAATGTGCCCGCGTCCCTTTCCCTCGCCGCGTCGTGGTCAAATAGATGCCCGCGCTTGCAGGTGTTGTCCGCAAGCATCGCCAAATCCAGATCATGCATGCTCGGAGCGCCTCATTTGCATGCGCTCGTTTCCGATGATTGTCGATGATTTGATTTTTTTTTCCTTCTCCTTTTTCGTTGTCGCTTTTTCCCCCACGAACAAAGACCTAGCCGCGGGGAGTTGTAGACCCCATCTGGACTCCGGTTCGGACCCCGCTCTGGTTTTCGGAAGTGTTGTTGGAGGTTCGCTCACGGAGCGATGATTTAGTCGATTAGAGACGTCACCACGAACCCGGACGGCAGCTTGCAGTTGTTGGCGGTAACTGACACCTAAACACTTCGCGTTGCCAGCTTTTTCGCTGAGCGAACCTTTCTGGAACCTCGAGATTCGATCGATTGCCGAATCTTCGACCTTTTATCCAAATCCGACGAAGTTCGACTTTTGCACGGCGTTTTCGAATTTTGGGAAAGAAATGACTTATAAAGTACGATCATTTCATAATTTTTAAAATGTTTTCCAATGTTTTCACAGTGTAAAAGCAAACGCACGTACGTTTAATGAGTTGCTTTGTTAAGGTGAAATAATGTAACTGTATACCCAACAAATATTACGAGTCCCTTTCGCCAGGTGGCGACAGTTCGTTTTCAATTTTCGCGCATGCGTGTTACTAGGGGTGTCGCCAACTTTCGTCGAAGCTCGAGGTTGAAGTGGTTCGGCGAGCCTCGAAACACTTAGCGAAGTTCGACGAAATTCGACCTATGAGACAGCGCTACCCGACTTATACTCAAAAGGTTCTAATTTTCGGAAACAAATACCTTACAAAGTATTTTATTTCACATAAAAAAAAAATGATTACCAACGTTTACAGAATACAAAATCAATGCTTAGTTCATTAATTCGAAAAAAAAATATTGCACTTTCCCTCCACCAGGTGGCGTCAGCTTGCTGCAAAACTTTTCGCGCATCTGCATAATACTCGAACCTTAGTCGAATTTTGGTCGAAATCCACGTTAGAAGTTCGAAGACGTCAAACCCGGCCAAACTCGAAACTCGGCACGTTCGTGCCCCCAGCTCTTTATTTCCATTCGCCCAGGTTCGTGCTTAAGTCCAGACGCAGCCGACACTACGAGCTAATGGGACTATAATCAAGCAGCGTCAAAAGCGCTTGGATCTTTTCCGTTTATGTTTGGTTCAGCGATGATAGAACATGTGCACAAACACGACGAACACCAGGATGGTGACCTTAGAACGCTGTCTGATCGGTCCCATCAGCTCGCATCGGTTGCGCCTGGACGTAAGGTCAAACCAAGTAGCTCTCGGAGGAACGAGGTGAAGTTGTACAATTTATTTATTATTACTTATGTATTCTGAAATATTACATTCTCGCGTCGGTGGCGTCCAAGACGTGGAGAGAAGTGCTAATTAAACCCAAAAATAATAAAAACCTTTTTCTTTTTTTTTTTTTTTTGAAGGGGGGGGGGGGGGGAGGACGCTATGCTAAATTCTGACGTAACTGAGTGGGGAAAAATAGCAGGTCACCGTACTTACCGATTGCAATGCGCTAGGCTTCGAGGGATCCGTGCCAATAGTTATACTTTTTCTTCGGCTCTACTCTTTTATTGTATGTATGCTTACTTAAAGGGATTATCCGGTCAAATCCGGTCACGACAAATCTGAATTTTGTGTGCTTCCCTGGAGGAGTAATTGTATTTTAACCCAAGCGTGCATAAACGGCGTTTTCCTCTTCCACCTTCAGGGAAGCGGAGTTTCTGAGGTAACATCAGGCAAAGAACGCGCCGAACTGAAGTGCACTTCGAATTTTGTCCTCCGCGTGAGCGGTACGACGTAGTTCACCCTCGCTGCTGCGCTATTTTTTTTTTTTTTTTTTTTTTTTTTAGAATGAAAGGGTAATTTCGTTGTGCGGTTGTCACGCTCCACACTTCTCCGCGACATTTACAGTGGCGAGTAATATGAAATGCTGCGGTGCGTCGGGAGCACTGTGTTCCCACGGAGGAATGAGGCATAGGATATGACAATTGCAAGACTGGTGTGACGTCACGTCAGGCATGGGAGTGCAGCCGTTGATACTTGCGAAATTCGGCATGGAGTTTCGTTCAATTATCCGTCGTTGATTACACTAAATTGGGGTGTCGTTTAATGGAATAAAAATGGCCTATGTTAATCATTAGGCTCCCACCAGGTAACCATCACGAAATCTTAAGAACTTCCGGTTTTCACCGGACAATCCCTTTAAGTTTCGGTCGCCCAATCCAGTACGTTATATTTCAAAGTAGCAACCGTCACACGAAAACGGTCTATAAGTAATACGTTTATTATGGTTGTAACCGCCGTGCATCTGTTCGCTACGTATTGCCGAAATAGATGTTAAGAGCGGTAAAAGTTCTTGGATCCGCCCGGTGGGGCTTTCCGATGTTTGGCGGACGAGCCCACATTGCTCAAGATTATCGCGTAGGCACGTTTTGCCTTGGAGCACACCGGTGCTCATACCAAAGCTTCGTTAAATTGTACATTTCAGGGGATTCGCCGTCTTTCGTTATTTATTTCCCTGACATAGAATCGGCCTTGGTCGGGACCCCCCCCCCCCCCCCCCCCTCCCCCCCCCCTCCCTTCTCACGTTTGATTGCTTCATCTTATTGCCTGTCTTCGGGATGATTAATAATAATATTGATAATAGACGCTGGCAGTTAATTTAGTGTGCGTGTCCCCCTGCTCCCTATCTCCTCCCCCCCCCCCCCCCCCCCCCCGGGCCGTTTTTTTTTTTTTTTTTAATATTTTTATGCGAACGTGTCAAGGTTAGCACTGCGCTCGCTGGTGCAACGAAGCTGCATTATAGCTGGTTCACAGGTTGGTTCACAATTGAATCCAAAAACTAAAAAAAAAAAGAAAAAAAAAGAGCGAGAGCACCACACAAATGAAGGAAGCCACACGTATCCACGTCTATTTTCTAAAAACGAGCGTATTTATTTCACGCCAATCGCAAACATGGTTTCGTTGAAAGGATAATTGCGACAGCAAACACCCGCCCTTTCTATATTCGTTAAAAAAAATGTAAAAAAATACGTGGGAGTATACTATTTTTGCATGGTGCCGAATTTCGTGCACAAATTCCGGTCAGTTTTTCTCACTTTTTTTTCTTTTGTTTTCGCTGCTTTTTGTTTACTTTGGATTAGGCGAAGCCTCGCAAGACCGAGGCTTTGGCAAAGCCTCGGTCTCTCGTTCGGCGTTCGAACGCCCTGTGCGGGTAGCAGGACGGCGCTCTTGATCGCCTTGATTGGAGGGAGAAAGCGGGGCAAAGGCATCTATATAGTCGGGGACATATTTTCTTGGCATTGCAGTCAAAGGCACGGGCACGCGTGCCCTCTCCCATTTTGATCAAAGCTGAGCGCGCGCTCTCCTCCTCTCCTCAAAAATGCCGAGAAAAGCGTTTACCCACTATCCTCCCTCCAATCAGAGCTTGGCGCTCGACGTCGTCGGGCGTTCTCATGTCGTCGTCTCCTTCAGTGTCTCTCCACGTACGCATGGGGCGAAGGTTGCGCTGTCCAATCGTTTAGTGCGAGCATCTGCGACCTCGCTGTCCGGTCTCTTCATTCGTTTGGAATTGTCGTCGCATTGGCTTCGGTCGCCTCGCTCCTTGCCCTCGCCCTTTGTTTACGCACCCGAGCTGGCCAAGCCCTTGGCATGCATGTGCGCCGTCCCGCATGGTCGCCCCCGTTGCGGGCCCATCGATCAAGCGCTATTAATAGGCGGCAGATTCGAGTGTGTCTCCGCCATTGTGTTGCATTTCCATCTAAATGACCGCCTGTCGCAACCCGTATTCTTCGAGGACGGAATGCGCGCCGGACACCTTTTCTTTCGCGTCGAGCGTCGTCGGCTTCTTGGCTCCGCGTTTCCTGGCCAAGTTCTCGCAATCCATTTCCCGAGTCCCCCGCTGCATTTCTAGACGCCCGGAATGGACGACTGTATCCTCGGCTAGCCTCGCGAGTCCGCGCTTGTGCGGAAACCTAATAATGCTCTATGTATTGCGCTGCGCGACGATCGCGTAGCACGATATCGGCACTTTTTTTTTTTTTTTTTTTAAACATATTTGGTAATGTCGAACACTAAATGGTCTCACCTATCGTGTCCCGTGTAAGAATATATACCACATGTACATTTGATCACGGCCCTCCAGAGATGATAAAACAAAAGACATAACGGTCGTTTGTGTGTGCTATGTGAGTTGCAGTGTATTACTGCGTTTACGACGGTGCCTTTAATTTTTTTTTTTATACATCCTTTCGCAAACAGTAACAAAGCACCTTGAGTGAAGCGAGGCAGCGTGAATATTTGACTATATAAAATTGACAGACCACACCACGTGAGTAGTTTCGAATATTCTGGGTACACGAGTGTAGGCGAACACGAACAGGATTGCTTTGCACTCAATTCCACGTGTGTGACACTGGAAACGCGCGGCGTAAAATCGCACAAAGTAAGCAGCACGACAGTTCTAACTCGTCCTTTAGGCACTCACTCGTTCGTGAGTTTCGCTCCCTTCACGTTTTGCTTGTTATGATTCTTCTACATGTAATGGCGTAACTTGAGCATTGTCTATAGCGAGGTTTCCCATATTTGCTGCTTCCATGTTTTTGTTGTGTTGCGGCCACCAGTTTTGGGTGCTTGTTCGGCGTGTGAGACTTATCCATAAGCGCCCGCACGCCAGGCTGGAGGGATGAGTCAATGAATGTCACATGCAGTGGACAGTGCGCGTCCTGTTTTTTTTTTGTTTTTTTTTTAAGGCGCAGTTTTTAGGCTCCCTTTCCTGCTTCAGCGGTGTCGGCGTAACCGCGCGAAACGTCGTGGTCGGGACGTTTTGCATAATGTGACGTTTCCCATAATGAGAAACGTCGCGGTCGGGACGAATCATGTAATGTGACGTTTCCCATAATGCAAAATGTCGCGGTCGGGACGTTTCGCATAATGTGACGTTTCCCATAATGCGAAACGTCGCGGTCGGGACGTTTCGCATAATGTGACGTTTCCCATAATGCGAAACGTCGCGGTCGGGACGCCTCATGTAATGTGACGTTTCCCATAATGCGAAACGTCGCGGTCGGGACGTTTCGCATAATGTGACGTTTCCCATAATGCGAAACGTCGCGGTCGGGGCGTATCGCATAATGTGACGTTTCCCATAATGCGAAACGTCGCGGTCGGGACGTTTCGCATAATGTGACGTTTCCCATAATGCGAAACGTCGCGGTCGGGACGTTTCGCATAATGTACGTTTCCCATAATGCGAAACGTCGCGGTCGGGACGTTTCGCATAATGTGACGTTTCCCATAATGCGAAACGTCGCGGTCGGGACGTTTCGCATAATGTGACGTTTTCCATTATGCGAAACGTCGCTGTCGGGACGTTTCTCATAATGTGACGTTTCCCATAATGCGAAACGTCGCGGTCGGGACGTTTCGCATAATGTGACGTTTCCCATAATGCGAAACGTCGCGGTCGGGGCGTTTCGCATAATGTAACGTTTCCCATAAAGGCCGACCCACATAGGGCGTATTCTCGTCGAATTTACGCGCGTTTCAGCGGGCGTAATCAGGGTATTTGGCAGGCACTTTTTTTCACAAAATGGAAGAGGGGAAGGTCGCCAAACCGCACACGGCGCTTTTCGTCGACGTCTCCTCGGCGTTTGGTCCAGTGTAGCCCGACTCGCGCCTTTCATGAAAGGAGGCAAAATGAAGATCGGCTGCTATATTATTGCGTTCCGCAAGGGGACATAAAAGCTAAATCCTGGTTTTTGTTATTGTGAATTATCGGCTTTTTAAGCAATTCCTGCTCAAACAACAATCACGAGAATGATAATATTGTAAGAGATTTCTGCAGCTCATCCAGGTTGAAAGGTGGATCGCATGCTCAGTATCGAAAATGCTGACATTGACGAGCAATTTTAAAAGTGATATAACAGGTCCTTGGGGTATTCAGGCTTGTTCAGGGTGACTCCAAATTACGCTCAAGAACTGTGTAACCATGGAGTTGGTCGAAAATTAGCGGTCACTAGGGAGCTGAAGGAACACCGTTCCCATGATTCCTCGAGTGCGGGCCGGGGCGCTTGGGAATATAGCAAATGGTCTATTGGTGTTGAGGTACACGTCACGTCAATTTTCCCACTAAATTCAGCGCGGTTACGCCGACGCCGCTCAACTCGCGAACGGGCGCCTAAGGGCTGCGCTTTAAAGTATTAGATTACGAGTAATTTAATCGCATGTAATGAGCACCGTACAAGTCTGGGCTCCACGTGATCAAATCCTGCTGCGCTTGAACATGTTACGACGGTCTTTCGTCTCTATGAAAAAGTATAGGAAGTATCGGGGATCGTGCTACCTTCGCCGTGTTCTGTACAGTTCCAGTGAACAGCTCCCAGCATCTGCCTTCGGCAGTGCTCATGTTTGCGGCGAATGCTTGTCGAAGTGTCGAGCCTTTCAAGGGCTATCCACCGAGTGCGAGGGTTGCTATGGCAACAGCTGCGTCCAACCAGTTTTTACCCCGTTGGAGCCGACGCAGTTGTTGTCATAGTAACCCTCGCATTCGTTCGGATTCGACGCGAGTGTATGAATCGCCCGCCAGTCCGTGACTGCGTTAAGACGTATACTACAGTCCGTTGCAGGTTAAGAAGAGCGGGACAAGTTCCCTGCTCGCCATGATTGGCGGTTTCCTCTTCTTCCACTCGCCTCCTCGCCAGCGTTCGCTCTGGTAAAGTGTGACGAGTGGAGGGCATCTTGAGAGGAACTTGTCCTTCTATTCGTAACCTGCAGCCGACAATACATGGCTTGCACTTGACGTCATGACACGTTCTGGTGGTCATTCCTGTTCTTGGCGAGAAAAACATGCTCGGTTGCCGAAAGCTTCCATGTAGTTGTCCTTACCGCTCAGCGGTAAGGCAACCACATGGCAGAAAACGTGACATCTCCTCGAATCACGTATTTGGGGACTTAAAGGCTGACGAATATTCAGAAAGAAGAGGAACTTTCCCTCAATTCGTCCTTTTCATTTGAGAAAGAGGGACCCTCCTCCTTTCTGCTAGAAGTAGCTCAGAGACCCGCTTCTGTGGGGAGAAAAGGAGAAAAGAGAGCGAGAAGGAGAGTTGAAACCGGTTTTCTTTACGGCAGAAGAGGATTCTGTGGGTCGGCCTTTAAGGCCTGTTCACACTTGCGACTTCTTAGGACCGTGCGGAGAACAGACTGGCGCCACCTATCGGATAGCGTGGAACACTTGACAAATCCGTTTTACTTTTCGCGGATCTTTTTTTTTTTTTTAAATTACAAAAAATACTTTTGTTAATGTTATAAACGACCATTTCTTATACGTAGATACGTACATTTGATCTCCCAAATGCCATAAAACAAACTTCGCTCTAGTAAAATGCAGTTCCAGGGTCACCGCGTAGATGGCGCCAGCGGAGCCAGTGTATTCTTTCCTGGTAGAGTCTCTTACCAGGAAAGAATACACTGGCTCCGAGACTTGAAAAGGGTTTAAGGCCCTGGGTCGTAAGAGGTCGCAAATATGTGAACGGGCCTCTCAGAGCCTCGTGATTCGGTCGCCTGGTGCTGTGACTATTTGGTGCTGCCACGTATGAACGGCCGCACCTCTCTCCAGATCTTCGCGCTTCGGCACGTAGAGGCACCAAGCGATCAAAGCACGAAGCCGTCTCCACGTGGATGCACCGCTTTGTTTGTTGCAGCATCTTAACTTCACATCACCTGACGCTCGAAACACGGAACTGTGATACAGGTCAAAAAGAAATTGCTTTCGCTGGCGTCGCGATTGTAATCAAACTGTGACACACACGCACACGCGCACGCACGCACGCACGCACGCACGCACGCACGAGCATACAAAACAAAACTGCTGCCAAGTTAATCTATTTTGTGTTCCATCTGTCTCGTTGTCTCGCTCAGCCTCGAGTGTTTATTTGTGGGGTGGCGCGGGACATTAAAACGGTAATGCGGGCTTGCGACACACTCCGAGCTGCCGCTGACACGGCGTCGTGCGATGTGTGGACGAAAACACGCAAATCTCGAAACCGGCGCTCAAGGTTAGCATCGGCGAGCCAAACGTGTGACGTGCCGGCGATTGGGCGTTGCGGCACGACTCGGTTGGCGGCTGGGTTCGCTTAGTGCCTTCAGGTCCTAAGAGGACAGTGCGCTGGAAGCTACTTCCTCGCCGAACCAATCAGCCGCCTCTCTGTCGTCGCCTGACACCAGTGTTGGACTGTACTCAAAATTACTCGTAATCGATTACTTTTTGTCGTAATAATTTGAGTACTTTTATTGCGAAGGAATCTGAATAGTAATCGTATTACACTCGGAAGAAGTTACTAGTTTTCCCTCGCCTCCCTAATGACGCCCTTTCGTTTCTACAAGTTTCCTAGCAAGGAATCCTCGAACCGAGCCCTCCAGCAGGAGGATGGTATTTCGTGGATTGAGAAGACGAGTAGCTTGTCATTCTATGATCCTTATTCAGTAATCGGCAGTAGAAAAGGCCCGTTTTCAAAGGGGCAGAACATTCTAGCGTTTAGAAATTCTAAAGTAACGGTTACCTTTCCAAGTAACAGTCATTTGCTTCTCCTCTCAAGAAATGAAATTGAATACTTTTTAATCGAGAGTAATTTAATTGTAATCGATAACGTCTTTTGGGGGGTAACGTGTACAAGACTGTCCGATCCCACTCTGTGAGCGGGGTATATGGGCGTGATCACGTGATCACGCGATGAAAGATGGACGTGTGACTGGTCCAACCCGCACGAAGCTTTCACCGCACTGTCAGCGTAAGGGGGAGCGCGGAGTACAAGTTCGGGACATCGTCGAACTCCGGACTCACTTTTATGGTCGGCCGGGCGTCCTTGAAGAGATCGAGCGGAGTGTCGCTATTAATGGCCGACCGGATTAGGTACCGGTGGATTAATGCGCGCCACTTATCTCCCTTGCGATGGCGTCACGAGTGCGTGTCTCGGGGATTCGTGGGCGGGGGCGCTACTTCTCTGCGCGGAAGTTAGTTTTATAAATTGCTCTTTTTGTTTCATTTCGGATCATTTTTTTTCCCCTTTCAATTGCCCGGTAGCTGTCGTTGTGTTTGGGCGTTGGCTCCGTTACCAAGTGCTTTACGAGCCAATGGAGGCTACTGGTCTTATTGTTCTGCTTAAATTACTCGCGTCACTAGAGATGCTCTAGAAACGAAGTGGAACCTCGAAGAAACGATGTTTGTGTGCCGCTCATGCGTGGGCCTTTTCTGTATAAGCGAAAAATTATTGCGAGAATAGGAAGGCACTTTCCCGCTACCTTCTGTTAATCAATTCACGGCACCAACTAGCGAAGTCCGCAATCACATGTTGCTAAATTGTGTCATTTTCTCGTTTAACAATTTTTGTAAATCGCTTTAACTTTTGAATGAAAAAAAAAAGTTATAAAAATTTTGGAATCTGAATCGAGCCGCTAGTTCCACGTACGGCCGGAGATTTGCTTTTAACAAAACGCAATTCGTTTTTTTTTTTTTTTTTTTTTTTTGCGGTGAGTAAAACGCTGTTGTTCTTTTTCCACATACCTATTGCTTTCTTTGTTTTAAACGATCATAAGATCACGTGACACTATGCGTAGTTTCGTTTTGGTTTCAACTAGGATAAAAGTAGCCCAGCATAGGTGTAGTGCCATCTAAGTCCATTCTAGCCTAATCACCGTTAAAGACCGGAACAAGACTGTCTGTTGAATGTTCTTGCCGTATGAATTTGCTGACATTATCGCTTTGTGACGCTGTGTGTTGTTTGTGCGGTGTCGTTTGCGTGTGTCTGTTTTTCAACGTATGCTTCTCCGTGGTGTCTGTCCAGAGTCCCAGTTCAAAATCGTCGCGGTCCAGTCGAGGTGATACCAATGGCCGCGTCAGCATGGACGACATTAGCAAGGTGAGTGATCGTTTCCTGTCCGTTTTCGCTGTGGGGACATCTGTCCGTGTCGCTTTATCTGCAGCGCTCTTTGGTTCATGTTTCTGCGCTGAGCATAGCATATCAAGCTACAAACGTCATCAAGCAGGATATGCTCACTGAAAAACTGTTGTATGACGTTTCCCAGGCGGGACACCTCTTTCCCTCTTTCAATCAGACTGTGCAAGCGCATACTATGAGTGACCGAATTGCAAAGGTTTTACTGTGCCTTGTCAAGAGAGGGTCGTCACATGGTGTCTCAAGCATCTTACTTCTGATCGCGTTGTCGCCTAGGAACCGCGACTTTTATCTCGCGAGAATAATTCACCGTTTCAACATATTGACTGTCCGAATGTCTTAAACACGCAGTCCTGGCAACGTCCCCTCACGAGCACACTCTGCAGAACCTTGTCCTTTCATGCGCACTCTCCTGGTACTTTTTGCTGTGGACCTCTTGTTCTTCTGAGCAGATCTCATTTGCTCATGCTATCTAGATGATAGCTTTAGAACACATTTTCGGCGTCTCATTGTCCCATATACGCACATTTGGCAGTTCATGAAGGCTTCGGCAAAGCATCCAGCTTGTGTCCCCGCCACATGGCGTTGTTACATCATAGTCTGTCAGTAGTATTTGCATTGTCCACGGCACATCAGCTTACACAAGATAGTACTGACCCGTTGTTCTGTGTACGTAATAACGAACAGAGCAGTACTGGGTCATCCGTTCGTACCCGAGTCCTAGCTTTCGGATCTCCTGCGTGCATGTTGAACCTCTTACCTTTTGACAAATGGTCACTCTCGTGCCAGTTGGTTCTTTGACATGAGGAGTTGAGTTCGTCTCTACGACACAAGACTCTGTCGCATCTGAAGTGTATTGAAATCACACGTATCATATAGGCCATATAAAAGTGCTTAGTCATTGCTACGTTGTTCTTGTCTTGCTGTGTGCCTGTAGTGTTTCTTTTTTAATTCTATGAGTTTTGAGTTTGTGAATACAGGCATAGATGTTTGTCCACATTATTTTGAACCTTCTGTTACACAACTGTTCCTGTTACTGAAATGTACCTGTTCCTGGCGCGGTCTACGGATCGGGTACACACCCGCAATCAAACCCGCGTAGGTCTATCGCGAATTCTTTTGTTCGGAGAATCAATCGCCCGCAGAAAGAAGATGAAAAATTACATAAAAAGAAGCAACGTGCGAATACAGACGCACGTGCCTCGAAAAGACGTGACACTGCGCAGAGTCCCACAATATGTGACAAATCTAAATAAAGTTATTTTTTCTTTTTTAGAAGAACGGAGCAAACATTTTTTGGAAATGTCGAGCAGTGCCAATTTCCTCACAGCATTAATTTCTTCCAAGGTAAAGTCTGCACTTTACTATGCAGCTGAATTAATACTATTTAATAGCTTAATAGAATTACTATTTAATAGCGCACGCGAAAGATTTGCGTACGCAAATGAAATTGCGTCGTCACCACTGCACATACGGCGAGCCCAAACCGTGTTTTGGATGGGTGTATGGCGACGACAATATTTCTTTGCTCACGCACAGCTTTGGCGTACGCTATTCTATAAGACTATAACTCACGACTGAATAGAGACGCCAGGCAATACAAAGCGCTATACCCTATAACGGCGAGCGGCTCTTTTCGTAATCACCCCGTATTTCTCAAGCTCTTCTATAAGGAAACCACGAGGCCCATAGGCTAATCAAATCGTTAAAGACCCTTCAATTTCAGACGCATTAGCGAAAGCCACAACGCCGCCGCCGATAACACTATACGCCGCTTCAGCTTACGATGAACTGCAGCGAACACCACGAGCCGTCCCAGCCGAATAGGGGCCACCGTGAACGTGTCACGTGATCACTAGACCCGCGCGTCACTACGCTCCTCTCCGAAGGTCACGTGGCTACGGTTACTCGTGGCGTCCGCTGCGTGCCATCGTAGCCATCGTTAGGTAAAACGGAGTGTAGGACGCACGCCAGTTGGTGGAAGCCATGCCACGTAGAAGACAAGGCCTGTGCGTTAGCTCCCCCCGTTACGTCATTACTAGTGGTCCCACACATCGCTGTCTAGCTTGCGTTAGCGTCGGCGCCAGCGCGTTTCGGGGCGGGTCGGGGATCCACAAACTATGAGGTCATTCGCAGGCCTTGACTTTGAGGGGGTATTGGTGGAAGGCGGAGGTCGAGGGAAAAAAAAAACGCAAAATCGTTTATCCCAGTGTGTGGCCCGCAGCGCCGCGATTCGCTCTGCGGGGGATCGCGTATACGTTCGGCGCGCACACTCGCCGCGATCGGCCGAGCGCGATGGAAGGCGGAATCGCGCGGCCATGTTAATCCGAACCGATCGGAGGCCTCGAACAATGCCATGAATCAAATCCCGGTTGTGATACATCGCCAAGACCAAATGCTTTTCTTTTCTTTTTTTTTTCTGGCTTTTTTTTGTTGTGGGGGGCTCGAAATATCTGCACTTGTTTTTCATCGACGTTATTAATCTAGCCGTTCTCTCGGTTCGCGCTGGAAGCAGCCGCTGCGAGGGAGTCGGGTGGTACTCGCCATGATGGTGGCTAGGGGATGGAGCATGCGCGTATGCTACGCGGTTCACAAAAGAAAAGAGGGGAGGGATGCCGATCACGTGCGGTGCCAACATCGGTAACATTTTTGACGTCACCTAAAGAAGGCCAACGCGGGGCACCGATCAACGTTACTAGATTAGCTCAGTTGTGGAACTCCCGTAGAGGGCCCCCCTCGCTCCCTCCAGTCCGCCTCCCGTCGTTCGAAGCGCCATCTAGAGTTTCGTTTCAAAACTGCGTGTTCCATTGAGTACGGTGAAGCGCCATCCAGACGCTGTGCTTGAAAACATATGTAATCAATCGAATACACGGCAGTTCCCATAGCAGCCGTCCCCAAAAGGGTGGCGCAAACGACAGGAGGCAGGTCGTGGGGGATGGGGTACTGCTCATGGAAGCTGCGTCTATTGGCGACTCCAGCGAAATCGACGCCGCATAGCGACAACGCCGAGAAGCTCAGCAGAGGAGGTCGTTTCGACTCTGTCGTCTGCTATCGCTGCTTGGTTCTTGTAGGCGGCATAGAAGCAAACATAGTTTCCAGTAATTATTTTTATGCTTCCGCCGTGTCATTCCTACGCACTGACTAGAAAAAGGTTTCTACCGTCGAAAAATCGCTTTGCTTTCATATGTAACACCGATCTTACGCTGCAGTGCAAACCATTTATGGTGGTCCGCGTGCTGAACGACGAAAACGACCTCCTTTCGTCCGCCATTTCGCTTGACCAGCGCGCCCCCTGTAGTTCACTGGAGTCGCGAATAGGCAGTTCCGTGACTGAGTTGATCTAATAGCGTTGGAAGAGACTACAGGTGGCTTCAGCGTTCGGGTGGTGCTTCGGTTCTCGCTGATTGAACGAGAGCTTGAGCCCGACGTTTGCGCAGCACAGGTGTCTAAAGCGTTGGCCTTCTTTAGATGGTGCCGACAAATCAGCACTTCGGCTTTGTTATCTTGGAGGGTTACGCAGTGCCCGCGGTCGAGAAGGAGCTTATACATACATAGAAATATGTCTAAGCTCCTTGGTTGTTGCTAAATATGTGCATCTCATGAACACCGAAAGACTCTAGTTGGGCAGGCGCTGGTTGACCCTCGTCCCCAGCCACATAGCTCACACGTGAGCGGGGCAAAATAAGTACTGGAAAAGCGAGACATTACAACTTAAAACAACTAAAAAAAAATCATAAATAACCGAAAAAAAAAAAGAATGGTGGAGAATTGCGGTTAAAACTTCAACACCTTCCAGTGGCGTGGCGAGAGCAAAACGACGTTCTACCGCATGCCTGAAGTTACGCCATTCAAGATGGAGACGGCCGAGTAGGAAATGCCTGTTGGCTTCCAAAACATTAGCTTTTTTTTTTTTAACTTGGTGTAGTCATCATACGAACCGTTTTGTTACAACAGAGGAACCCTAGAAGTAATCATGAGTTGTGTTTATTCTTGCTAGAGCTCATTCATTAACAGGGCACTTAAACGGATGCTGAGATCTTCTGTTTGTGGTAAAAACTCAACTACAAGCTCTAAGCATAAAAAAAGAAATTACATTGATGGGTGGCCGATTTCCTTATTAAGATTGTAGTCAAGGATCGTCACACGCCCCTCTTTCTGCGCCTTGGAGCAGGGGTCGCCGTCGGAAGGCGTTATCAAACAATTGCTGTATTCCATCTCCTACACCCAAAGATTTCACGTTTAATGCACACACGCGCCCAAAAAGAGCGATACTATACCTGTTTTCACCTCAAGAACCGAAGTAAAACAAGTCCGGCTCCTCGCGGAACATTACTAATTTCCCCCTTCATGTGGATAATGAAGACATATGTAGGTGAATTTTAGATTAGATATATGTTATCTTATCAAGACGCACACGTTCCAAACGCCAAAAGCATCGCTTTTTCCTCCGACAACCGAATCTCGTAAGAACTATTTCGCGCCACGTAGGAACAATGCGCAAACGTTACTTTCTTCTTAAGGTGAAAACAGGTATAGTAACGTTTGAAATCTCCACTCAATTATTTTCATTTACAAAAAATTTAGGGAGGTGGTGACATCTCGACGATAGCCTCCGCAAGAGAAGTTAGTGCCCGAGTATTTCTATTGCTGTGAGTTCACTGGACGTCTTGCCATCTAGAACTGGACATTTTTATTGACTAAAGCTCGACAAACAATAGGCCATCAAAAACAAGTTTCTACGAAAATCACTTGAGCGCCCCTCGAAGTGTAAAAGAACGCAACGTCGCATAAATTGTCATTTCTCCTGTTTACAAGAAACAGATGGGGAGGAAAACGACCGCACTGATGACGTAGGCACGAGTGGGCGTCGCCATTACGAAGTAAACGAATATCTTGCTTTCCGACGGGACGCTAATCCTGAAACTACTTAGTGGGTTTGTTTCATCCGAGCCGAACATTTTGTCTGGTCCCAATTTCTACGAAGAGTAATTTCGTTACCGCCCTTCAAAGTCCGAAGGAACCCCAGAAAGAAAAGCGACTTTCGATTTCACATTAAGTGGCGAAAATGGTGATGGAGAGCCCCGCGCGATGCGGACACTGAAGATAGAGCGCCCCTATTAAGCAGACGAACAAGCTTGATGGATGAACAGTACGCGCACGTTGGCCGTACTTGCATGCGTCGCCGCTCTAAGGAGGGTGCCGAGTTTCAGGTTCTGCTCCTCTCGGGAAACATAATTTGATTAGTATTTGTTTCTCTTAGCGTTGGCACTCTCTCTCTATCGATCAGGCATCGACTCCAGTTGTTGTTAGTCCCAATCGAGGACCAGTAATTATTCGCCATTTTGAAACTGACTCCATTACCGGGAGATCTGGGTTCTATTATCATCGCTTCGGGGGCCGTTCTTTCGAATCGTGTTACAAATACATTTTTAGTTTCGTCATGAACGGCCGGCGCTTGTAAGCGACATGCAATGAGAAGTGTGCCCCTTGTAATGTTTAGATTCACATTTTTTTTAAAATATATATTCACACTACACTATTTTAACACAGAGCAGACATTAAGTTCCATGGTTCATGGAACCAAGGCCATCGTGTGACGAAAATCGAACGTCCCCTTATAATTTAGAAGAGCACTCTTCCCACGCCACTAACCGTAGCCTTCGCCGTTTGCCAAGTTACGGTGACACGGAGTATATCGCCAACAAGATGATTTCGTAGCTAAGAAATCGAGCCTACAGTTAGGAACGAGGCACCGCGGTACAGTCGTCGTCTTGCGCGATTATACATTTGTACAAAGTGGTGATCGATGTGACGATGCTTGCCGTCGCCTTGTAAGACGACTTGGCTATACTAACACGAGTATATGTATAAATAAATGCACTAACGATAAGAAACAAGGGTTCTGTGTAGCAGAAGCTTAGCGGAAATGCGGCGTGGCTTCCAGGCTTCCCTCGGCAAGAAGTGCGTCTCGCGAGAAGGGGATCTTTCAGCGGGGTCTTCCAAAATAACGCCCCGATTTATACGTCGACGCTGCGAGCGCTGAGGCCGCCGACGACAGCCTCGCTTTCGATGTAGACGCCTCCCGGTTGTGCTTCCCAGTGTCCGACGACGGAATGATGGATCCTCGCTCGGGAGCTCGCACCGGCGGTTGGATACAAAATGTGTCCAATATACCATTTTTAAGGCTACCAATCTCTCCACAGCTTGCATTTACTCTCTTTTTTACTCTCGATAGACCATTCCAAAAATTTGTTGCGCCCTCGTCGTCGTCTTCTCGGTACATTACGACGATCCAATGTGCGGCGCGTGGAATAGTACCGGTTTCTAAAAAAAAAAAATAAGTTGACGTTGGTTTGGCATTGTATGGCGTTCGACCGCAAAGAAGGCGGAAGTATAAGAAAACAGAGTACGTATTGAATTTGTTTTGCATTCGTCCTCTTTGTGCTCTGAACTCACACGGATAAGAGGCATAGATGGTACCACTTCTAAGGTGTACGAAACGCTCTCAGTCAGCCTCAGCGTGCGTCGAAACAGCCCCACAATTCCCCGTGTCACGCGTTGCTATCTGGGATAGCCGCGAGGACTTCTGAGATTTCCCGGAGAAGTCAGTTCTGCACGATACATTCTGCACGCAGTGAAGCAGTTGGTGACGAGCTGTGGAGCGACGTGCACGCTTCGAGTGCACTCCCCTTTACCCACCATAAAAGTTGCAAACCTCATTATTGACTGGTTGGCCCGTTAGAGACGGCGCCGAGCAAAAAAGAAAAAAAAAAGAGAAAAATCAATTATTTTATTTATATATAAAAAAAAGCGAAAACATTATGCAAAGACAATAGACAAATTTCAAAACCGCGCTCTCTGGTATTTTACTCTACGTATTTTTGCGACGCACTTTGATCATGACTTGATACGAGTATTGCATCAGCGCTCGGTCCGAACTTGAATCCAATCACACACTTCGCGCAGGAAGATATCATTGTAAACTTTATGTAGTGGTTAGGAGTTGCCTCTGTGGTTTCCTGAGTATCCTGGATTTCAGGCCATGGAGTGGTAACAGACTTATTACTTTCTGATCGAAGACGGCACTTGAACCATTGTGCCACA
Organism: Ixodes persulcatus; assembly: GCA_013358835.2. Taxonomy (NCBI): domain Eukaryota; kingdom Metazoa; phylum Arthropoda; class Arachnida; order Ixodida; family Ixodidae; genus Ixodes; species Ixodes persulcatus. The sequence goes on along the minus strand of JABSTQ010009478.1, from coordinate 184,343 downwards.
CCGCTGAAAGTTTTTTGACAGCGGATGCAACGCACGCATGTTTGCTGACGCGACAGCCACCTGTCGCCCACCGCTTGAACTTCATGAAGACCATCAGCTTCTGTCAACTTCGCAGGATGTCGTGGTACGCATCAGACTTTTTGAGGTTTTGATGGTTCATCAAGATTTAAGATACCCTTACGGTCTCACGCGGGCACCGTCAAAAGTGATCGATTGTCAGTTTGCCACCGTCAAAGATGTTTCATCTTCCATTAGACACCATCAGAAATGTTTGATGGTCCGTCAGTCAACATCGAAATTTTGCAAGAGCCACCATCAGGTATTTTTGATAATCCATCAGACAGCAGTGAGCACCAGGAAGTGACAAACCATCAAGGAAGTCTGGTGTACCATCAAACATTTTCCATCGATTTTTTTTTGGATCGGTCATGCATTCTGCTCTGGTTCGTACAAAATCTGGATTTGCATCAACGGTGAACTCTTTCGCACCCTTCCAGGAAAGGGGGGGGGGGGGGGGAGGGGGAGGGGGGGGGGGACAGGAAAACACAAATCCGGAAGATAGGTTCGGCATTAGACGTTCGTCCGGGAATAGCCTCTGCTCCAAACCGTAACCCTTTAATCATCCGGTTGGGTCTATTCTCGTAAGCCATCACGGGCGTTTCTTAAAACTAGACGCGAAGAACGAAATATATCTAGAACGCTCATTAGGGGGGTCTATGCCCGTTTATTTTCGATGGAGTTCGCTTTTTTTTTGCCGTTTTTGTGAAGTCTTTTTCTCTAGTTTTCGTGGCACGCTTCGACAGTTTTTAGCGGGTTCTAAGGCGGAGTTGAGGCCCGGGGTCTTGTGACACCTATACGGAGGCTCATCGGTTTGTGTTCTTGTTTTGTTCTCTCGTGTGGCTCACCGATATAGCGGAGGCCCCATCCCCGGCTATCATCGGGCTGTTACCGCTTTTTGCGAAGCGGACTACTTAAGTCAAACACACGAAAATACGAAGATAAATTAGCCGGAGAAGAGAAGCATCAGAATGCTCTAAATAAAAAGGCGAAGTGGGGGGAAAATATCTTCAAAACGCGCTCGCGGGGTTGCCCCTGCCAAGAAGTTGTTTTTAGGCTGCCGAATAATGTTGCTTTACGCTCTAACTGGCGCAGATTTTTTTTTTTTTTCTCTCCATGTTTTATGACCCGCTGTAGGTGGGAAAGTGAGAAATGGTTTTGGAGGGCTGAGTTGAGAGAGGGGGATGGGGATTTCGATATCGGATTTCAGCTGGAGCCCACATAGGGGTTGGTTCCCTCCCCCCTTTGTAAGGGAATGCTGTACCACGGCCGCTCGATCGTACAGAAATCGTTTTGGATACTCGTTCCACTTTGCCGTCTTCATGTGTACTCAGTTCAGTAACCTGCATGCCGAGCGAAAACTGGCGGCGTGACATATACTATGGACTCTTACAAACACCATACTGTCCGCGGCCTACACATCTTAAATGTTGACATTTTACGCGGTGTGGACTATCTCCGAGGGCAGGCCATACAAGTGTTTTGGTTTTAAGGCGAAAGCCTTACTTGTCTTGTTGAGCGACAAATCGGAGTAAATGGTCATAAAAATGCGATTGAGCGGCACGCGCCGCTCAATCGTGTGCTCATGGACGACTCTCGTCGTTGCGGTCGTCCTACAAGTCGCCCTAGATAACAGAAAGTATAAAACATAGAGAGTACGAAACACAGACGAGTACATTCTTTCACGTCCTCTCTATGTTTTATACTTTCTGTTATCTAGTACATTTTACCAACAGGCTCGTTAGGAATAGAAGTCGCCCTAGACACCGAAGACGACTTCACTTGTCACAGTACGTGACAAACAAGTGGCGTCCGTCGGCGTTGTGACCGAATGATGGCCATAAAATACGTCATCATGGTGATGTCATCAAGCGTCATCATACGTCATCAGCGTGATGTCACTGCCGGAGCGCCGTGTACAAAAGGTGCTCTTCGGACTTCATCTGTGCTCATTGTGTGCTTCGTACGATGGACTGTGAGGCTCGTCAAGCAGAGGGTTGGGGTACAAAAGCACGACAATGACGACGCCGCGCTCATGTCGCCGAAGTCCAATCAGTGCGCACCGCGAACATTCGGCTACAGCTGAAAGACCTCCTTGTCGTTCTTTTCCCGTCAGCGATTGCGCAGTTTCACAAACCTCTCGCAGCGTTGTGAGAGGCACGGGCGCGATGGCGCAGCTGCGGCGAGCATTCGTGCAGGTCAAGCACGTCTCCTATCCGGCGCGCGCGTTTCTGCTTCACAGAGCGTCGCGCACAACCCTCGAGATGGGGGTACAAGCCGTAGTCACGTCGCTAATCACGTGACCTCCGTGCTTTAAGGTTAACGCTAGAGCCAATAAACAAACTATGGTTAGAGTGCCGGCAGCGTACTCCCCAACAGCGTTGTGAGCGCCGCCATCTTGTTGCCAAAGCGGGCTGAATCAAGTTTGCGCGCATCCAACGCCCGATGCAGCCGCCGTGTGATCACCCCTTGCCCCGACTGCCGACCCAAACTATGAAGGAACTTGAATGAATGCGCACTTTTTGGAAAGGGTCTATCGTCGATAGCCACGATTCGAATAGGCGATGGTATCAGGTTCGGACGCTACGTTAGGAAGTTCACGCGAGATCCTCTTTCTCGTTCGCGGACTTTTCTGGCAACAATGCTTTTAAACACCGAGATGTCTAGTGCTTCGTCTGAAATCGCAGGAAACGCTCTTCCGTTCTCCAGGATTGTTCAGAAAAATCCGCGGATGAGAAAGAGTTCGCGGATGAGAAAAGTCCGCGGATGATTTTAAACACCCAGATTTTTAGACTTAGGCTAGATGGCGCAGCCTACCGCCCGTTACAAAGCCATTAACGTCCTTCCATTCACGTCTGAAGTGTCGTTCCTCGGAAGCTTGGCTTGTTCAAACCGCGGTGACACTGCTACTGTATCATGCAAAAGACAGTCTGCAGACAGTGTCTGAGGCGTGTTTCTTCCTCGTATGACAGTCACATTGGTCACTCAAACAACTATCTGCAGACGTGTCGAAGCATGTATGAAGCATACGTGCCTCGAACACACTTGACGCGTGTCCGCAGATGTCATCGTGTCTTTTGTACGATGTCTGAGCGGTGTGTCTCCGTCTTCAGTGGTTCTCGTTAACGCAATAATTCGGGTGTCTGAAGGCGTGACGTCATGATTTCTGCGGCGCTGCAGCGGAGACAAGGAGCGTGACAGAGAAGGCTCTCTGCCGCTCCCGGCCGCGGCGTCGCAATCCCAAATTAACCCGCTATAAATCACGGCCGGTCCTCGGGACGCATCCCCCCCGGCTGCCAGTGTACCCAGCGCCGCGAGGTGTGATTCCCGCTTTATTTTTAAAGGCGCCCGGCTGACAGATCCCGAACTTCGCGAATGTCGCGACTCGGTCCCTGGCCCTCCTGCTTTCTTTCTTCTTCTTTTTTTTTTTACATTCTTCTTTTTTTTACGCTACTCTTCGTGCCCTTTCACGTTGCTGTATGACTTTGTTTTTACTGCCTTTTGGGACATGTGCTAATTAGGGATATGGCGAACTTTTTCCGAACCTAGGGTTGGACTGGTTCGCCGAACCTTGGCGAAAAATCGAGGAAGTTCGACTTTATAGAACAGTGTTGCCCGGCGTCTACACGAAATATTCAGGTTTTCTAATAATAATAATCCTTGTAAACCGACACGCAGCCCTGACGTCACGCCGAAGCGGGGGCGCTGTTCTCGGCGCATGCGCAGAGGCTTCCTCTCGCGCGGATCTCGGTTCCTGCGCACTCGCCGTGCCCACACCTGGGGCCCTAATCTGGACTTGGCGAAAAAGTCTGCGAGGAATCTCGCGGCTATGATTGGCCGGCGCCAAGGTCAAGTGCGGCGTTGGCCAATCACGGCCGCCGGATTTCTCGCCAACCTTTTCGCCAAGTGTCCACATTGGGGCCCCAGGTGTGTAGTGTTCAAACGCTGACTTGTTCGTAAAGAACGTTTCGGCTTCCGCGGAGCCAGGCACGTAGCCAGGATTTTGTTTCGGGGGGGGGGGGGGGGGGGGGGGGGGGGGGGGTTCCGCCCATGACAAATTGCTGTATGAGGGGGAGGGGGGAAAGGAGGTCCCAGCAAAATGGAAGATTTCGGGGGCTGGCTACGTGTCTCCGCGGAGCCCAAGCTCGTCTGCTTCTTGCACAGCGGTTGCATAGATGTCAAAATGTCAAACCTTTATTGGATGAGCAAAAAAAAAAAGAAGAAAAAAAAAATAGCGGGAAGATTATAAGACATCTGGCATTGAGATCTCCCCACTATCTTTCCAATGAAAGCCAATCAGAACTCGACGTCGTCCTGACGTCACTGCGACCCCTGCGCAAGAAGCAGCCGACTTTCTCTCCGCAAAGAACAATTGCAGATATGGCGAAAGAACAATTGCAAATATGGCGCTCCGACTGGTGTCCCATCTATGTAAGCACGTGCAACTTGCGCGTGAACGTAGTTTTGCATGGACTAACCGCGAAGGCTGTGCTAGCGCGAGCGACCAGCCTTGACTGCCTTGACTAGAGCACTTGCTGCACGAGCGCTCGTGCAGCCGCCGCGGCTTCATTGAAAGCGACTAGCTCGCGCTTTTAGCACGCGCGGCTAACAATAGTCCATACAATCGCAACCGCTAAGCGTACCAGCTCATTTTCAGTATCGAACGAGCGTGAAATTGTGTTGGATCTTTAAGCAACCGCGTTTGCCGGCGACCCTGTCACATCGCGCCAACAACAACAGTCTGGCAACATGTGGCTACCGCCCGCCAACCGTGTTGGCCGATTTGTTTTCCGACAACCCTGTCACACCGCGCTGACGGCGGGTGCAACACGGGGAACACTCCGCCATCTTGATTGTTTACCTTCTTTCGTGTGCGGTGCGGAGTCGCTGGAAATGTGACTCTACAAAGTGCTACTGCGTTCGAAGGGCCGGAAATTACCACGGGATGACATCAGCCAGTGACTGTGATTAGAAAGCTTGACACGGGGAGTATATTCCACTCTTTATTTTATAAAAATGTTCTTCATTCGTTGACGAAGAAGATAGCCCAAACCAAGGAGAGTGAGACCGCTGATATATGTTCAACATTTACGCAACGTATGAAGTGTTTCTGTCCGGTTCTTTCTTTCGTGCAATTCCTATCTCTACCGTAAAATTTAGTTAGCACCGGCAGTACCCCTAAGCGTCTTTTGTAGCGTGGTGTTGAGCTGAACTGACGGTGCTTAAAAACTGCGACGCCGATACGATCGGCCTTGGTAACAATCGGTGGAATAAATATTTTTCAACGTTGTGTATTTGCCTACCGCCTGCTATGTGATCGCTCCTTTCACCAAAACGTCCTTGGTATTTTCGAAACAAATCAGGTGTCTGATAGCGGCTGTTTCCAGGTTCCAATCATCAACAATCATGATCAGAGTGGTCATTTTAATGCTTCAATTTTTTAATCTTTGCTTTCCTGGATTATTTTTGTTATACTTTTTCAGCGGCTGAGTAAGCGTGCCATTTTATTTCACTAGCAGTAATGTGAGCTGGTCTCTCGGCAGGGCTAATTTCAACACCGGTCTGAACGTTCACGACCGTAGCTGTGATCATTTCGACAATCGCTTTCCGTAATTACGCAGTACAAACATCCGTTAAATTATTTTAGCTGCACGCCGGCCTTAATTATCGTTAAATAACGTTTTCTAAGCCTTTATTTGAGTAAGACGTTATTGATAGGGAACTAGCTCTGCCATCCAAGCTATATGTGTTGTCGTGTTGCAGACCCGAAATTCGCTCAGCCAGCGATCAGGGCAACACACGTTGTCCAACACGAGTTGCTGCTGTTTTTGTGGCCGAAAGCTGTCATACCGAGGCGACATTTTAGTGGTCGTCCATGTTGCGCTGCTGTTGCCGCGACGTGACAGGTTTGTCGGACAACACGGGAAGCGAGCAACAAGTTGTCCGACTGTTGGACAACGTGTTGTGTTGCTGTTGCCTTCGTGTTACCTCAGTGTGACAGGGCCTTAAGCGTTCCACGCATGCATGACGCCGCGTAGGACGCAGGCGCCAGTTCACGAGACAACTCGTGCTGCCTCGTTCTCTGTTCGCGCAGAGCCTCGCGCGTGCGGAAAGACCACAGTTCCCACGATGCGTGGCGGCAGCGGTGGCACAATGAAACTGGCTGTGAGATCGGTGCGCTTGCTGGCACGGGAATAGACATTTCGGTGACTACCGACTAAGTCGCGCCTCGCGCCATCAATATTGCTCTAATTTTTTTTTTTTTTTTGTAGAATTAATTTTTTAACGCGCGTGTCCCAACCAAAGTGTTAAAAAACAAACAAACATTATTTTCTTTTTAGGGGCTTTTTAAGGCTGGACTACGGTGGGCTGGACTCTATGGGGCGAATATGCCGCGAAAAATCGACGAATTTGGCCCTGTGGCTTTGTTTTCCGCGTGGCACTAGCACAGTGGCTGCTAAGTCGCGCGCAAAGCTAGCGTGCCGTCGGGCGAAGTTCGTCAGTAAATCGTCGCATAATTCGTTCCATGGAGTTGAGCCTTTACAAAGCTCTTGTGTTCGATTCCTGCATCGCATCGTATTTACCTCTCGAATGTTTAGGCAGCGCATCATCCGCTTAGGAGTATCTTCGACATATTTCTTAATCAGCCACTAGAAGGCCGCCATTAGTACAGCACAGATGGCATTCCTCAGATGATAATAGTGACCAAAGTGGCCAAACCGAATTTTCAAAAGGTCCATAATGAGGATTGCGGATTGGATACGCTACCACGTGTCTCTGCAGGTCGTTTTGTCAATATTTACGATGTCACTGAAATACCCGCTAAAAGTAAAAAGAATAAAAATCAAGAAGAACCAAGAATACTTCCTTGTCGAACACAATACATTGTTGGCTTTATACTAGAAAAAAAGTATTGCAGCTTACGTATTGTTTTTTCCTTTTCTAGATAGGCTTCAGTATAAAATAAAAAGCTTGCCCACGAGCATATTAGAACTCGAGTTTCTGGAGTAACACTTTGTGGTTTAAATAATCAAAAGCTTTTGTGAAATGAATATAAACTTCTCACACCAGTTTCTTATCTTCAAGATTACAGTCAAATAGCTTTCTTTTTCTCTTCAACAAAGCAAGTTCTCTCGAACGATGCTTTTAAAGACCAAACTGAAAACTTGTAATTAATTTACACTTTAAAAAATATCGACAGTCGCGTGTAGATAATCAATCCTCTCATGGCCTTTAAAAAACAGGAAGTATTGAAACTGGCATATAAATATTATCATTCTTATCACCATTCTTATACAAGACCAAAACGTTTTCTATCCGCGTGCGTTTAAGGAATATGCGGTCAATATACACGGATTAAATATACGAGTTACATAAGGCACGATTAGGTCTAGGACATAATTTCACTGATCTAATCTGGATATCATCTCAATCTTAACTACAAGCATTGTTTAAGTTCATAAACACCGTGTATACCTCAAAATGTTCAACTGGATCTAAGCAAAAAGTGTTTTGGTTCCTATGTTTTATGTGCCCCTGAGCCTCACTATCATAAGCTGGACTAACCAGAGTAATTGGCTTAGGTAACTGTGCAGAGTAAAATTGTTGAAGCAGAAAAATCTTAGAGGTGTAAATACCACAGCGAAAAAATTGATGTTTTAAAAATTATAACAAATTATTTCCACGAATTGACATGATACGGAGTGATGGGACATGTTAGAACAGATCAAAGTAACAAGGAGCGTGCTTGCAGGACCGAAGTCTCGTGGAATGTATTGCCTACATCACCAGTAATGTGTGTGTGTGTGTGTGTGTGTCTCTATATATATATATATATATATATATATATATATTAGATTTTGTCTTATGTTCCGGTTAAAATGCACAGGAAAGTTACGTAATTTCAAAGAATAAATATACAAAAAATTGCATATAGCCACAAATTTTTTTAGAGAGAGAGAGAGAGAGAGAGAGAGAGACTGTGAAAGAGAGAGCGAGACCGTCTGTCTTCGAGCTTCGTGTTTATTCCCTCGAATTAACTAATGCAAGTGCAAACGTTCTTGTACATCAAATTGTTTATTATTTCATTTCCAACAAGTGTTTTTGAGCAAAATGCCTATCTTCCACCGCAATACGAACTTCAACAGGAGGAAAGCAAACCCTTCATAGGCCAGTACGTGATAACGACAGAGACGCGGACGCAGCGAATTCCGTCGCGAAATCTACGATATCAATTGTACCAACCTGCTTGAGTACCACGCGAGAGATGGGAGTTATAAATATGTTCTCACATTCGAATGGTATTCGAGCGTGGAAACCTTTGTCAGAAGAAAGATTTAACACACGCATATCTGTCATGGGCTTGACGAAGTCACCGACACCGCGGTGAACGAAGAGAGAGGTGCCTGAAAAGGCCAGGAAGGGGGCCAAAGACAGTGCCCCTGTCTGCCGACAGGGGCACTGTCGGTTTAGGGCTCCCGCGCAGGCGCGATCGTGCGGCCTTTGAAGCGTGTGCTCAAATGAGGACAGTTAATCGCGGCCCTAGTCATGTTGCACATCTCACGGCACTTGCCAGAATCTCGAGCTAATCTTCGACATGCTTGTTCGTTCCATGGTGAGGCGGTGCCGTTCAGACACCTCTATCTCTTCTTACACTGTGCTCGACACCGCTGGAGAGACTTCGAGAAGTCACTAGAGCGTGGTCCAGATACTTCTCTCTCGTGTCGCGAGAGACGTCGTGTGTCACGAGGTTTCTGGCATCTCGCAGCTCGTGTTGCAAACGCGGGCTATAAACCACGTGACCCCGATCGAACAGTCGTACACTACCTGTAATACAGCTGCTCTCTATTCAATTCCCACCCCTGCCCGTTTCGATCTGGATGAGCATCGTACCGGCGTGCGGTCGTGTATCACTACTGCGTGATGCACGTTAAAGACCCCAGGCTAGTGGTTGTTCTGTACTGGCTAAATTGCTCATCTACAGCTGGGAGACTCGTCGCCCGTTGAGGCAGACCAAGTTCTAGGCTGTATAAACATACACACAACCCAATTTTTTTTTTTTTTTTTTTTTGCTCTCTATCTTTAATGTTTTGTTTTTGCGCCACCTTTTGGCCCGAGCAAGAAACAGTGGGTGGGCCACGAAGTCGCGAGTGTATTTTCCAGTCATTGGAATCTACTGGTGGAACTCGGCGAATACCGAGGCCCATTTCGTCCAATGAAAGCTTTCGCGCGATAATATGCGGCGTGATACGACGTTTCACATCCTCTCGCCAAATGGTTTGCTAGGGAATAACATCTTACTCCGCGATAATCTAAGGGAGTGGTTCTCAAACGGGGGTCCGCGGACCCTTTGGGGTCCGCGAAGGCATTCTAAGGATCCGCAAAGCCCTGCCTCATCAGTAAAGCCCGGCAATAAAAGTAGCATTTTTTCAGATTGAGAGGAAATGCTTAAGTTTTCGGACGAGTTTTCTTGTGTGTATGTCAATAAGAGAAGTCTACTTAACACCAGCCCTTAAGTATGCTCACTTATTAAACCATTATCATAATTAACCTATACCTTTGCCTTCCCCTCACCACGAACGGGGTCCTCCATCATCTCCGCCGATAAACAAGGGGTCCGCGAAACATGGATGGTTGAGAACCACTGATCTAAGGGCTTGGGCGGTGACAGTTTTTGCGCAGTTGGAACGGCTGGACGCTCCTTAGAATGGGGAGTAAGGTAGGGGTACCGCGAAGCCTCCTTTCCCTCGCGAAATCCTCACCCTTCCCCCCTCTCCACGACTCTCCCGAACTTCCGTTTCGACGCTAGCGCCGCCTAGGGCACCCTCTCTGTGGGACGGCTCGGCTGGTTGCCGCTAGAAATGCTGCAAGAATGCGTGTTTCTCGATTCTTTTTAGTTTGCGCGGTTGTTTTCTCCAGGATTTGAGTGTGCGATCTGGACGCTATATTTACCTCTGGGTATATCTTTTTGTTGCCTCGCGTCTAACGCAAACACGTCAGTTTTTTGTTTTTTTTTATGTTTAATGTGCGCGTCAGATTACGCTGCTAGTTTTGCGTATTCTCGGTTGGTTTAGTTGTTCGGAATCGTATGCTATGTTTCGGTGTATGATCATTTGTTAAACAAATTTCAACTGCTTAACACATACCCATGACATCATTCCTCCGTGGCCTGACATTTGAGGGATAGGGTGAAGGTGTTAAAGAGGCAACTAGTGCGCGCTCCTCTAGTTGGAATGCGAGGCGCATTCCAACTAGCGCGAGGTTTCAAAGCCGCGTTTTCGCGCCGTGAACAGGGAATGGCCCTGTTGCTGATTGCTTATACGTTTCACGTTAGGGACGAGCGAAGTGAATAATAAAAATCGGGATTGTGGGGATATTTAGACAGCATGTCGTCGGTCAGCCATTTCAAAGGTGCGACGAGTCACTCGATGTAGATGAGCAGTGTAGCCAGTGCAGTACAACCGCTAGCCTGGGGTCCCTTAGGTGCACCACGCAGTAGTGGTACACGACCGCACGCCGGTACGATGCTCATCCAGATCGAAACGGGCAGGGGTGGGGATTGAACCCAGGGCGAAGTAAAAGCTTGCCACGCTCCGTACCTTCCTGGCTCACATGCGAGCTGGTGCAGTGCGGGCACCGTTTTTTCAGGATGCGATCCCGCGCTCGTAGCTTTTGCCTCGTGCGCAGGAACGGCGAAACCAAGTATAGTTGTCCAAAAATAGCCTGAAGTAGTTATCAGGGCGCTGAAACGTCTGCAGCAACCACTATTGCGCACCTTAAAGGAGTGGTGGAACGATATTCAATTGGAATGTTTTTCCACTTTACACGAGCTTACTGGCACTAGTGGGGCTCAAGGATACTCGCACGCAGCCCCACTGTCCAAGAAACTCCTTTGTTGCGGTGTAATTTCAAGGACAAAAGCGATCATTGTCATTCAATCTCTCATTTGCAAAATTTGATGACGTAAAATGGGGATCGCAGTACACCCCAATGACGATATTTGAATGCGGTTCATAGATTGGACCCGAGCATTGCGTGGGCACTCGATTGGGGCTCGTGATAATTACTAGCTCGAGAAGCATTCGGGTAGTGGGCCGTGTCCAATAGCCGAGCCATAACAATGTCTGGAACTCAGCCCGTGTCCTGTGCTTTGCCAACCCCAGCGCGTGGCTATGATCAACATTGGAGGCATACAATCGGCTCCAGATCACGTGGCCGCTTGTTCTGGCTGCGAGTTGAGGGGGTGAACGCTGCTCGCTTTTCTTAAATTTTTTTCTGGGACTTCTATTGCGTGGGGTGAAAAACGAACGCGTGTTTCATAAGTCATTAACGTCAGGGATCCGTTCTCAGCGGTATTTGCGCAAAGTACAAAAATTATTGCATCGCCCCTTTAACCCCCATTTATTATTATTATTCCAACATTCAGGGAACGTACGCGCCACAGGAATTGTTATTTCTGTAAATCGTACGCCCTCGTACAAATAACGGAAGAAAATGAAATGATTTTTGCGTGGTTCCGAAGAAGCAGCCTCGCGGACCAAAAACCCCCGAATTCGTTGTTTCTTTTCCCGGCTTTTCCCGATTTTGATAAATGCCATCCGGGGGCTAATTTTCGCGGTTCGTCAGTATTTGCCGATAAAATATTTGCTGTGATAAAACGAAGTTCAGGCCGAAATTTATTCGGCTAGTGAAGTGACGCAGAACCCACTGGATCGCGATTGGATTACTTCCATTCGTTGATCGCCGTGGTTAGCTGCCCGAGTGTCGTGCGGGAATATAATAATAATAAATTTATTGAACACAGAAAAATACATCTTCACACAGTCTGCGAAGTGCACGTTTTCGATAGCCTTTGAGACTTTTTATTTTCTACAACTGCTGAGTAACCGTTGGCTCGTTCCCTTGTTCGTTGCAGCTGTACGAGTTAAGCGACGACCCCAAGCGGAAGGAATTCCTGGACGACCTCTTCACCTTCATGCAGAAACGAGGTCAGATTTTCGGGCAGTGCTCGGCTAGACCCAGAACCGATATGAATTCCGGCAGAACCTCCGGTCACGTTCTGCTCGTTTCGTGTTCGGCTGTGGACGAATCGGACGCACCGAGATTTAACTAGTCCCGTGAATCGGTGGTGTTGACCTGAAGGGCACAACCTACCATCTCGTATCCTTAACGTAGCACACGCTTTAAACACGCTCCAAATTGAGCCGCCATAGCCGACCTTCTCTTGTTTTGCCGAGATGCCCAGCGACTGAAGCGGGCGTTGACGAGCCTCCACATAGGCCTGTGCTGGAGAGAAGGACGCAGTAGCACCTAAAATGGCGATAACCTGTCCTGCTGTGGTAATGATGAAGTGAAGCTAACGGAGTAAGAGGAAACAAAAACTGAAGGTCGGTTATGGTGGTGTTCCATACACAGCTGCCTGAAAGCGTGGGCAGACGCTCTGCTCTTCAAAGAACAGGTCTGTGCGCCTGAGCAGCGGTCTCTGCTCATGTTTGTTGAATACCTTTAGTGGAATCGGCGGTTGAGGAAAGTGGCATCGAAAAGAGACAACGCGACGATTCCATACAAAAATTGCTAAAAAGGAAAAAAGAAGAGACGCGTCTCAAAATGTTAGTATCCAAAACGAGTGGTGTGTACGTTCCTCTAAAAGAGAGATGAAAACTTATTCCTCGTTCCTTCTTAGTCTTGGAACGAGTACCCGTTACAAGTTACTGTGGTCCGAAAGGAACAGGTTCCTGTTACTTTTGTAAGTTAGGAGCGTGTCGTTACATTAACGTTACCTTTGTCTATGCAGTGTAATATTTTGCCAGAATAATCCGTAGATAAAATGAAGCTAGCAAGTCAAAATGTCCACATCGAAACCTATCGAATCGCCACAATCACCTTTGTTCCGTCTTTCTTTTTTTTTTTTCTTTTTTTTTTTTGGGGGGGGGGGGGGGCGGCATTTTTTATTTTTTTAGCTCGGAGGTTGGAATAGTCGATAAAAAATTCCTGAGTTGCTTACTAAATTACAATAAATTCCAGGTATATACAAAAAAAGAAAAGAGTAACGCCGTTTTCTCCAATACATAATGAGTTCCAGTTCCACCGATGCAAGATAGAACGCGGCGTTCCTCCGTTCCTCCCAAATGAAACGCGTTCCAGGAAAGTCGTACGTTGGTACGCCGTTCCGTACAACACCGTCTGGAATCTTTTGCTTTGGCCTGTATTTTTCCATTCTTACGTCTCGTGACGTTGTGCAAAAAAATGATTTTGCGGTTTGAAAACTAAGCACTCGATCACCCCAAACCACCACATACACGCAAACACACAGAGACACACATAAAAAAAAAAAAGATTTTCTTTAGAAGTGTTGAAAACTGGTTCAGTTGGTACTGATACATAACAAAAAAAAAAGCGCTAAAAACAGGAGCAAAAAAGACACGTACGACAGACGACCGTTTCAGCACGTGCCTTTTTATTTTTTCCCCCTTTTTTTCGCGCTTTGTTTTATAATGAGATTTCCCTCGATCCAGTCTCTCTCGAATTAACCGCGCCTCCGGGGATTTCGGGATCATCCCAGTCCGGCTAGGGTGGCCATTTGGCTGGTTGGCTGAAATAACCAATTCGGCTGGACGCTTCAATTCGACCCTACGCGAGGAGCAGGCGACGTTCTTGTTCGCTCTGCCTGAAGAAAGACGGTGGGTGCTTACCATCCCTCCAATTAGAGCTCGGCTCTCTGACGTCGCCGCACTCTCCCATCAACTCCTCTCCCTCAGTTTCTTTCCGCATAGTGACCCTACCCGACACCATTGAACGAGCGCTACCTCGATGTTCCCCCGCACAATGGGGGGCCTGGGCATGGAGGCGATGAGACAAAGCAACACCACCTAGAAGACAAGGCCGGCGCATTACGTCATCGCTAGTGAATCCCCGAACGGCGCTGCTTGGGTCCGCCAGTGATGACGTGTCTGTGGGGAAAGGCGTCGGCCCTGCCGTCTAGGTGGTATTGGACAAAGCCGAATGCGCCAAGTGCAGCCGCCCCTGGTACACTCGTGGAACGAATCCTAATGAAATGTCGCCTCTTCTCCTCGCCGCAGAAGGACAATGAGCAGGCGCCGCGCTGGAACAATTAGGGGGATCTGATGCGGAAACGACGCTGCGGAAAGCGCTCCGGGAGCTCGCACGCTCGTTAAGCCAGCGCCGATAATATGCAATCGTGTCGTCCGAGGGCTCCCCCATGTCGCCGCCGCTATCGGCACTCTAATTCGAGAGAATAACAAAGTGCGCGCAATGGGCGACGAGATTGCGCACTCGACGAGACGCGGCGACGAGTTTAGCATGCGAAACGGCAGCCAGGTTAGGCCTACGGTTCCTGAAACGCGCCTTAGACTGGAGTGTTTAGCGTCTTATCCCTACCGTACATCAAACGTGGTCCCGAAGGGGCAACAAATGACGTCACGGAAGTCAGCCTGTCAAGTTGTCGGACGTCGCGATCCTGGCAGTTGTGCGTAGAAGTCCCGGCAAAAAGTGACCGCAAGTGTCGCTGTGGTCGCGGAGTCACCAACTCCTGGATGCCGGATCGTCCACACCACCGCTGCTATGACACCAGCGGAGTAACCATAAGAGGGGCTTATGAAGCTTTAGCCCCCCCCCCCCCCCTCCCCTTCAAACGGAAATCTAGGGACCACTTTTAGGGACGGGGTAAACACACCAGTCGGAGCCGGGTTCAAGCATGGAGGTAGGAAGCTTCTGGAGGCGACATGACGCCACCAGAGGTGAATCCGAGGGAGGCTTCCGGTTTGAAGAAACACGCCCCTAACGATGACCAAACCAAAAGACGCTATCGAGCGGACTTGGGCACCCTCGGGTGCGTTCCCACCGATTGCGACCTTTATTTCCGGCTTTACTGGGGATTTTTCTCGTTTGGCTGGCTTGAGCCGGAGTGTTGGCTCCTCGAATTCCTACCTCCATGGGTTCCAGGCGCCATAGTTCGGCGAGAAAGACTATCGAGGATTGCGCAAGACGTGTCAGGCTCGTTTCCCATCGTACTAATATCAATATTCCATTTATATTCCTTGAAAAACTGTAGATTACGAGGCAAGAAGAAAGCTGTGTGACCTTACACTGTCGGAGTGTTAGGCCTACCAAATTGAATATTTGGTTTATGGCGAATTCCACTGGTCGTTTGGGAACGCGCCGGGATCAGTAGACCACATCCGAGATTGAGCACGCGATCCGAACCGAGTCGCTGCGCCTCCGGATCCGCAGTGGAACGTGCACTCCTACGGGATCGGCGGATGCCTTTCCGTCATACACGGTCCCGGGAAAAGGGGATCCCCTTCTCGCGGTCCCGGATCTCTAAGGACATATTTTCGCAATAGCGGTGCTAACAACACGTGTTTAAAGCACGAGCGAAGTTAATCATGATGTGAAAGATGCGTGTCGATAAGCGATGCCCATCAGCGTAGCCCACTTGCCTCTTCATCGGAATACTCGTGAACGGTGTCCAAGTACGTCTCGATTTTCGGCTTATTCTGTGGAGGTCCGTAAAGGCAGTCGAATTCATGCGGGACATACAAGCAATCCTCGTTATCGCTACTACTCGAGCGGCTTCTGCTGGGGGAGCTGCTCGAGTAACTTGACGACAAACTGTCATCCGAAGCAGCAGCAGCAGTAAAGCGGGCGGAACTTCGTGAGCGGCCATTACGAATTCTGAGGCAAGGTGCCCGGCGAGAAAGAAAGTCACGTGTGCGCGCCGAGGGCTGGCCAGGCTGGCTTCCGGTCGAATTTGCCGAAATCGGCGGATGGACTTTCCTCGGATCCGGATCGAGATCTGTAGTGGGAGCTGATCCAAAACGACGAGTGGAACATGTCCGTCTCGATCCCAATCGCCGGGTGAAATAGGCGCGCTCCCAGAAAATTCGATCCCGGCGCGCTCCCAAACGACCAGCGGAATTCGTCATTAGGTACCGGAATCTGGGTGTGAACTTTGAAGACTGCGATCTCCAGGTTGTAACTTAATTTTTCTGGTTCTACATGCGGGACTAAAGCAGCCAAGCCATTTTCGCATCCTAAATATGCCGCGTCGCCGCGTTCTTGGGCAAGCCGAACAAATCAAACATCGACAACGGGTCGTGGCCATCGTCTGGCTGCTGGACCAATCAAAGAGCAAGAAGCAACGTCGTACTTGTTCCGTACACCCTTGCCTCGAGCCATGTTTTGATCTAGCAGACCTGTGGAACGTTAGGCCTAGCTGCTGGTGCCTTAGGCCGAACATAAGGCGTTCTTCTCCGCACAATGGAGTTATAATAGCGGCTTCTGAAGGCGTGGCTTCGAACCTCGCCGATGGCGACGGTGGTCAACAATTGTCGCCGCTCTCTTCCGTTTTCTTTGTTGCTATCCTTATTATCCGCGCAATTAAAAGGATAAGAGTGTATGGAAATACTTATAGGCTGGAAGAAAAGGCCGATAACGCTCGAGACCCGATAGCGCGACTGCGGGTGTTTTTTTTTCCTTGTTGCGACGCTTTTCTTTTTATGCGTTTATCAGTTGGCTGATGCTCGAGCGTTTACGGTTCATCGACTTCTCTTTGAAGAGCGCTGCCAGGTTTCCTTTTGTATGCCTTCGATAACGAACGCGTTTTTTTGTATGTACGTGCTTTTCCGATCGTTAGCGGTCCGAGTTATTTTTAATCGGTGCCGTGCCGCGTCGCCGGGGGGCTCGACTCTGAAAAGAACTCGATGAGTTTTGTTTTGAGCGACGGCCTCCGTACGGCGACCGGAATTTTAATGGGAGCCCCCTTTATTTCTCGCTTTAAATAACAACGAGCTTTGGACAACTGCGCTCCAGGTCGTTGTACCGAGGGACCCGCTGGAATCTATTGCAGCACGACAAACCACTTGCAACCCGGTCTTATGAGAGCAACCAGCGCGACGACAGAGAACACTGAAATACAACTGCGCTGACTTGCAGCTAAACTGCAGTCTTCTTTTGCCCTGTCCATGTCGCTGTGCCGTTTGTACTCTTAAAGGGGCGATGCAACATTTTTTTTTGTACTTTCGGTACATACCGCTTAGAATTATTCCTTGTCATCCATAACCTATAAAACACGCGCTAGTTGTAGTTCTTTTTTTTTTTTTACGTAATGTCAGTTGCGTAGAACATTCGAGAAAAAGGAGCAGCGTTCACCCTCTCAACTCGCTGCCAGAACAAGCGGCCACGATATCTGGAGCCAATTATATGTCGTCAAGGTTGTTAAAGGGGTGTTCACACGGGGGATGCTTTTCGGGGTGGGATGTGTGTGGCGTCAGTGATCGGCGGAACCAGCGGGGCTTCCTCCCCGACTCCAGTATTCACATGAACGGCGGAGAGCCCAGAGGGATGTCGGTGTTATCAGACGCTTTTTGTGGTCGCATTCTCGACAACGGGGCTCGGTGCGCGCTAACGAGAGTAGGAAAATGGAGGCGTACTTGAAACGGCGATGCGCGATCATGGCTGCAGTGCTGTTAAATGTGGAAAACAACACACTGCACCCAGCTAATTTTTTTTTTTTTTTAATGAGTGAATGGAACACAGCGTTGAATCCAAAAACCAGTTGCATGAGGATCGGCTTGAGCACGGCATTGATGAATATCGAAGACTCCTCCGGTTGCCTCGGACGAGATGCACAACAGCGCGAGCCACAACAAGTCAGGCCCGATGCCACCGTTGGTAACCTGCTGAACAAAATCTGTTAAGTTGCCAGACACGCGAACAGAGTAGCACCAATTGCGAAGATATCCCGAGCAAACGCTTCCTCATTCCCCTGGGATGTCTACGTTAGCGCCGCTCTGCGTAAAGCCGTGACGTTGTTACCACGTGATCCGCATCCCTGGGAGTAAAGGGGAGGTTTTCTGCCCCCTGTGAGAATACCGCTGAAGGTACCGCTATTCCCGTCATCACTACGTTTCGGCACGAGCCAATACCCGAAAGCATGTCGAGGCATTGAGCCCAAA
Organism: Ixodes persulcatus; assembly: GCA_013358835.2. Lineage (NCBI taxonomy): Eukaryota > Metazoa > Arthropoda > Arachnida > Ixodida > Ixodidae > Ixodes > Ixodes persulcatus. The sequence continues at coordinate 166,311 of JABSTQ010009478.1, read as the reverse complement.
TCGAATGCTCACGCCAGGCACGTAGCCAGGATTTTGTTTCGGGGGGGGGGGGGGGGGGGGAGAGGAGGTCCCAGCAAATGCTGTATCAGAGGGAGGGGGGAGAGGAGGTCCCAGCAAAACGGAAGATTTCAGGGGGGGGGGGGGGGAGGGGAAAGGCCGCCCCCCCCCCCCCCCCCTGGCTACGTGCCTGAATCACGCAGTGCTCGCGTCCAAAGTATGAGCCGCACTTAAATATCCTCACCGCGGGGATCTCAAAGCTTGAAAATATTATGGTGATCGCATTATTGACAGCGCCAACAATACGATCCTCACAACTTCGTCATCAAGTTTTGCTAAGGAGACACTGAAAGTAAAAACCCGCTTGTATCCGTGAAATTACGCGGCGACAACGAAGCTTCTTGGTCAGTGGAGTTACGTGCGAGCTCACGTGGGTTCCGCTAGTACCTGCAAGCATGTGGAAAGTGAGAAACATGTCTACCCAATATCGATGTCCCGTTGGACTAACAACTAGCCCAATTGGAACCGTTATGAATCCCTGTTCCTAGTAGTTTCCCCGTTCTCAAACGAGATTCCGCTACCACATTCGTCGGATCGTATGACGCCTCCGGTGGAACTCCGTTACGATTAATATTTAACTAGAATTGTACTAACAGTTGCTGATGAAATAAGGCCGAACGAAGCCGAAATAATTAGTTTGCCTCGCGTATCGGTAAGAGATTGATAAATCCCAGAAAAGCTTAAATGAAACGTGTCGGCGGGTGAAAAAATTAAAATAGTAATAATAAGTGTATTGGTAGACGAAAACAAAAACGCTACAGCTGCATTATGGTACGTTTACACCTGAGAAGAAATCCGCTGCCGCGGGAGCGGATCCGCTCCCGGCGGCGGCGGCGACGAGCGGGTTGCGTTTACATCTATTTCCTTCGAGCAGTGGCGGCGGAGCCAGCTGCGGCAGCGGTTCCCGTAACATCTCGTCAAATATGACGAGAAGGCGCGAGAGTTCCCGCCTCGGCTCTCTCTCCCGGGCGTTGCTGCTCCCGGAACTACGCGTGCTCATGACGTAGGCAGCGTCGCGCTGGGCAAGAATGTCACTTCCGGTCAGCGAAACGCCTCGTTCGGCGGCAGAAATAGGTCCCGGACCTAAACGGCTCGCCGCCGCGTTTTCCGCCCAGCGTTTCGCCCCAGCGGCAAAAGCTGGGCGGATTCGCTAGCGGATCCGCAAGTGTAAACGTACCATTAGACTGGTGTTTAATGCAACTCTGGCGTTTCCTCGTTTCTCTCGGAGGAAGCGGCAGCAGAACGCTGCAAATCGTGGGCGCTGGCATCGACGGCCCCGAGAGAAGGAACGAGAAATAGAGTAACAGAAGAGTGAAGAAAGAAAGCAGACTAATCGGTAGGCGTGTTCGTTATGCCACCACGAGTTGCAGGTGCTCGAGTTCTTGCCAACTTCGTTTAGTCGGATACAATGCGCGATTCAGGCGTTTTCCTGCAAAGTAAGCTAGAAAAGTACGAGGTACAGAGCTTACGGGTGATGTCTTTGTTGCTTTTTGTGCATATCGCCGGCGATATGGATTCATCTGGACCACCATCAGTGACCGCCGATGTCCGTGTCTATGCCCCGCCGTTACCAAGTGGCCCCAATGCATGGGACCTTTCCTTCTAGATTAATATATCAACTCTTACGTCCAATGGGGTGGTGCCTCGACGGTTCTTCCCATGGCCACGAGATGGCGCCACGGAGCGAGGTGGACCCACGGAAGCCTTCTGGTGCGTCCTTTATGGATGTACACCATTCGCAAAAAGTAACACAGCCCATAAGAAACGAGACCGGATTGAGTATCTCGTTAGCGGAGCCCGCTTAACGAATTCGAGACTAAGGCGACCATCTCTGTACAGGACGCACCCTGGTGCCGTATTGTGGCAACTTCTCCTGGTGGTTTCATAAGTCCTCAGAAATGCGTGCTGCTGCGCCAGTCCCGGAGGAGAGCAACCTCAACCACGTTTCGGTCGTGTTCTAAATAACCGTATACTCGATTGACTCGTTCTGTTTATCCGGCAGGTCGGTTCATTAGGTTGTTGAAAATGTTGCGGATGTTTTCGGACAACTATGTCCCAACTTGCTGGTTTAAAACTAGTTGTGTCTTTACGTGTTGCGTTATAAATCAGTGGAAACGAAGGAGGAGCCTGACGCTATTATTTTAGAAAAACAGTAAGGCAATGTTTTATTTCCTAAAACGTTTTTTTTTTTGTTTCCTTATAGATTATGTAACGATATACCCTTTGTGAGTATTAACCTAACCCATTGCATACTAATTGTTGTTTTTCACGCCACATATACTACGAAACTTTATTTAAAATGAGTAATTTGTACGAAAACGAAACATTCACTTGTCCTCCAGATGTTGTTTGTTGCTCACACTATTAATTCCTAACCATATGATATGTCCACTCAGCCTCTAGACTGCGGTGCTGTTTTTCTTTCAAAAGGTCACTTCAAACGCGGCGGCTGAAAGTACCGGCAGGCATTACAAGCTCTTTCTTTTATTATTGTTTTGCCAGAAAAAAAAAATAATTTGACTTGCACACATACTGTTTGCTTCTCTATTTTTTTTCTTCAGGAAACTGAGTTGATATGTATAAAAATTAAGTACCCAAGGGCTGTTTTTTTTTTTTTTTGCTTTTTTTTGTGTGTGTGTGCATGTACAATTTCGACTTTTTTTTGTGTTTAGTGCATATGAAATGTGATGTGTTTTCATTCCTCCCTCCCTCCGGAACATGCTCCGAAATAATGACGCTGCAAACAGTTGGAAATAAAAAAAAAATAAAAAAATAATAAACGGATAAAATTTTAGAATGAGCGAGGAATTCGACCAAGAACTCGTCCGTGTGGTATTTGCCATCGTCCCGATGCTTTTGTCCCGGTCGCGAAAACTATGCGGACTTGGCAAGAAACGGTGAAGTTTAACCAAGGAGAAGGCCTTTTTTCGCTGGATCCGTAGAAGCGTCTGATGCAGTCGAGAAACATTCGTCTTTATCGCGTCGGCGAAAACTTTGATTGTTCCGAAGAAGTTGTCTTCCGAGACTATTTCTCGAGATTCTGTAACCGTCAAATGTTCATTCTGTTTCTATAGCATTTCGGACTCGGGAAGTTTCGGAATGCAGACAGCGAAGGGCTTTTATTCGGGATACCGATGTATTCTCGCGCGTTCTTGATCGATTCTTTTTGCCTCTCCTGTTGTCTTCTAGGGTGGGGGTGCGAATTGTTGAGGTTTACTTTGTAGAGGGGGGCAATGTTTTTTTTTTCTTTTTGTATGTTTACAATGTTAATTTTGGTGAAAGATGCTATAACTAGAGGGGTGCTCCGGCGATTTCTTCATAGTCAACGGTTTGCCTGAAAATTCGCTAAACTTACCAACAAACATCGCTGTAATAGTACTGCAAATATAGGTTAAAATTGTCTTCTTTTTTTTTTTGCGAAGTTATTAAATTTAAAATTGTTGTCCTCACCGTGTTTCTCAGACTGAAAGTCTCTACTGCCAACTGTGAAAATGTGACGCCAGCGGAATGCAGGCGTCACATTTTTATGGGCTGTAGAATTTGTTTCGCAACTGATTCCAAGCAGTTTCATGATGTAAAATGAATGCTTTGAAAGCTCGCTCCAGTACCCGCGCACCAGCGCCAGCACAAATGCTCAGCACATTCTATTTTATAGACTGCTTTCTCGACTGGCAAGCCTGCCTCCCACTGACGTCACGGCACTGAAAATTGAGGGCATATTTGAACGTTGGTTTTTGGATCACTTGAATTTGCCGATTTCACAAACAAAAAAAACTATTCTGAATTTCGCGATACTAAATTGCATATCGGAAAGGGTAAAGGCCGGTGATTTAGAAAATATAGTTGGTGTAGCTAAAGAAATCGCCGGAATAACCCTTTAAGTGTCATAATTTACGCAGCAGTGTTTGCGTCGTCGCGAAACGTTGCTTAATTTAATTAAATTGAAGTGTATTCTCTGTAGATAGCGACGCCGTATAGTAGTGCCTGGGGAAGAAAAGCTCGTCTTACCAAAAAGATACTGTCATTGGTGCTTTTTTTTAAATTTTACTAAGGGCGTTGAGAAGATGCAATTTATTGCTTATGTTGGTTCCCAGAACGAGTACTTTACGTCACTAGGTAGTATGTTGATGACAGTGCCGCAGCCTGTGCAGCAGTATTTTTTTGGACATGTCGGGTGGTTGCCATCAGCCGATCAGACTGGCGAATTGCAAATCACGCAGCAAAAACACGTAAAAAAAACGAAAAAAAAAGTCCTGAGTTTCCGAAATTGTAAGTGCAAAAAACACACTCCTGTTTTGTTTTTTGTTGTTTTTTTTTTTTTTTTGCGAGACGCAGCGGACATTTTAGTGCCCAGCCGACAGCGATCAGGAAGAAGCATCCTTTCCCCGGAAAAATGTGTCCGGAGCGGAAGCGGCGAGAAGGGGAGACCTCTATCCCTTCTTTTATTTCTAATCGTCGGCTGTTATTCCCCGTCCATATTCCGGCGAGGTTCTTCGATACGAACCGTCCAGACGCACGCACAAACACGACGCTCGATCCTCTCTTTCCCCGGAATAACCCTTTCCAGAGACAGGAGAAACATCTCGTGGGGAGCTCGGCCGCTGCAATGCTTATTTTGGCAGCCGGGCCTCCGTCCGCTGTTTGCAAAATAAAGCCGGATTCATCCGCACTACTCCGCTTTTCCGCATCTCCCCCGACCCCCGGCATATTTGTGCTACTGCTACGAAACGATCAGTTTCTTGTCGGGACGCGCTGGCTTTGCTCATGGACGGAATTAATCGAAGCTCCACGTGGGTACACGTGAAGAGCATTGCTGTCAGTCCGAACCTGTCGGTGACGGGTTCTAAAGTGGAAAGAGGGGGGACGAGCTAGACATTTTCTACGCGGACACCGTCATCTTGAATCGGGGAACTTCCAATATGCGGGAAAACATCGTTTTGCTCTCGCCACACCACTGAGAGAAGCTTGCGTTTTAATCGCGACTGTCTATCGTTCCTGTTTTTTTTTTTTAAATATTATTTGCCTGTTCCAAATTCGCAACTTTCAGCGATGGTGGTACCGCGGTGTGAGAATCGCGTTCCCTAGCTCCTGGATGATTGGCCTCATAATAAAAGGGCTTGCCTACACCTTCCTGGCGTGAAAAAATAACGTAAGGCTCTAGTACTGCTCGTATATAGCAAGACTAAAATTACTTACTCGCCGTCGACCCAGCCTCGTACCGCTGTTCTACGACGATCATCCAGATGACAGCCATTTTGATAGGCACCAGTGCGCCCCCTATAGGTCGTGAAAGTTGCGAATTGTAATGCCTTTATTCTTTTTTTTTATCCCGCATACCGGGTTCGTTAACTACGTGGCTGCAGACGAGGGTAGACGAGAAAAAGCTCTGTAGACTCATCGTTGCCGTCTTTCTGATGTGAAGGTCGTTTCAAAAAGTAACGTAGTTTTTTATGTTTATTATTTTTTTTATACGCTCGGTTGAGAGATTGAGGTGGAAACGTTAATAATCTTGGACCACATTTGGTTTACGAAAATACAGTTGTGATACAGTTTTCGCAAATCACCCGGGATTTTCAATCGTTGAGCTCTAAAAAATACGGCCTGCGTTTTGATCATAGTGAAACGTCAGTGTCACTGTCGTCGCTCAATGTTACAGACCAGACTTTTTTTTATGCCATATGAGGCTATGCTTAAACATGTGTTCAATCTCGCCAGTTGCCGAGCCTCCTAGCTTCGTAGACTGCAGCGATTGGCTCTCAAATGTTTACGGGGAAGTAGGCACTCTAGATTTTTTAGAATCTAGTGCGGTGGCGAGCTGGTGAAAGTTGACAATGATGACATTAACCCGAGGCTTGATAAACACAAAAGTTGGTACCGAAAAAAAGAAAGAATAGGAAAACAGGAAGTTTCGAGGTGTCTTAAAACGTCTGTCCCTCTGTCTTCTTTCTGAACCACTGTAGATGTTTATATGTTCCGCCTGTCTCGGTTTAACGTTGTGATGGCACGTTTTAGAGTCACTGAATGTTATAGTTGTGATAATGGCATGTTGGTGATAGTGGCGCGAGGATGGCACGATGGTGATGGCACGTGATGGCACTATGGTGATGATGGCACGTTAGTTGTGGCACGTTCTAGTGCCACTGAATACCTATTCATGGACTGTAGCATGTTCAATTGATAAACCACTGAAAAAAAAAATCTGTTTTTTTTAAACATAACAAGCACGAAGAAACCGAAAAGCGCGAAAGAAACGAAAAACATGCCCGAGAAACCGCGAGGGTATAGTAAAATGAACGAAGACAACAAGCGCGGTTATTTTTGCGTGGATGCGTTGTTTTATCGGCAATGTCAGCGGTTTCTAACTTCTCCCGGCGAATTTACGGTCTGGTTCCTCATAAACACGACTGCTCGGAGATTCCGAGTTTTTGGCTCGAGCTTGCACAAGAACGAAAGAAAGAAGAACCGCATCTCCGATCGCTTTTTCTTCGCGTAAATACTGCCGGCTGCCCACTCGGACTGCCTCTCGCTCTGTTCTCTTTTATCCGCGAACATTCCCAGTCGACCCAAAGGAGCTCTATCTATAGATCGCTGGCAGGGCTTGCTGCGGTGAGAGGTGGATTCTGCTACAACAATCTCGGGGACTATATAGACCCCTTCAAATATTACGCCCCTTACGGTCTATCTGAAAATACTGCAGTGGCGTGCGCAAATAACACCAACAAGCTGGCAAGTCATTGAGTGATATAATACTCACTTCCAAGAGACTGTATGCAATTGATGGACTTGGCATTTTAATGGTGTCTTTTGCGGTATTTTCAAATAGACCAGAAGAGGGCGTAATTTTCGAAGGGGTCCATTCTCGGCTCTCGATTTTTCTTTTTAAGGCCCGTTCACACAGCAGCGTTTGGTTACGTTATAAGTTACGAGGCTACTCCTTGCACTGGTTACCACGCTTCACACGACGCACAGATGTCCCGGTGACTCTCGACGTAAACAGACGTAAGGTTCCGTAACATACCTCAACGTAAGCAAACGGTGCTGTGTGAACCTACCTTTAAATTCACACACTTAACCCCGACTTCGACAAAACCTGTTTTTAAGCCTCTTTTCGAGTGAGTGCTCATATACCCATCATGAAGATAGGTATATCTTCATGATGGACAACCAACTATCCCGCCAGATCATCTTATCGCCGCTTCAGCCTCGCCTGTCGGCAAGGTCTAATTCCCACGAAGGAACCAAACCACCAACGATCTTCACCGACATTACGAGACCACGTTTCGTCATGAGATTGAGCTTCTTCTGGGGGCCGAGTTTCTGGCTGGCTCACCGAGATCTCCATGTGCTTCCTTTCAAAGTTCCGACCAGCGCCATATTCCGTTCGTATACCCAAGAAATGTACAGTTTCAAGTATGGTGCCTGGAACGCGTCTCCGACCGGTGGGTTCACCGCGTCCAACTGGTCCCTCGATTTCCGCTTGATGACGTCACAAACGTGTCACGCCGTTGCCTGCCGCGATCCTGGCGGCGGCACAGCAGCAGAGGTGGATCCGGCAAGCGGATGTTCCGCTGCAGGTCCCTCTCCAACTTGACAGGCCACGCAAGCTTCGGCAGCCAGGAGTTGGGACGCCGCGGCGACAGCCACACTCGCACCAACCGCCAGGATCGCGACAGCATGACAGGCCGGCTCCTGTGACGTCCATTTGTTGCTACTTCGGGACTACTTTTGGGTGCTTGGTCGGGATAGGAAGCTAAACGCACCGATCCAAGACGCGCCCCCAGGCAGCGTAGTTCAAACTGTTGGTCTCTCGAGTACTTTCGAAGTTTGCGTTAGCTCAAGCAGCTCGAACCTAGTTAGGACCGGTCTACGGCTTTCGTTATTATGCGGACGATGATTGGGCTCGCGTAAAGCCACTCGAGGCTCGCTCGGCGGACCCAACTTGCTCGGGCGTGGGTATCCCCGACCTCTAGCCCCCAGCGCACCCGCCTGGTTGCTTTCCGAAAACTGATTCTCATAATAGACTACGTAATCGCGCTCGCTTCGAGTGTCCTCCGTGCCGTCTTCTGACATCCGCGACATGACACGCGCCGGCCCCGATGAATTGGGACTGGAAGGGAAGCGCCTGATGGGAGTTCTTCTAATCGAATCAGCTGCTCACACAACGACGGACGTCGGAAGATGCATCACTGCCCCGAGTGGACAACAAACGAACCACTTTCCGAGCGATGCCAGCCGCCGAACCCCTAAATAAACGAGAGTAAGGTTGGCGTACATGCAAACGCTAAGCCTCTGTCTCTTCCTCTGCCCCCTTCCCCTCTTACGTACCCTTAAGCTTTTGCGTCAGTCGACGCACTCTCTCCTTCCGCTCTTGGAAAGGGAGGCGACACCGCGACATTCGAGCCCGACTGACAAAACTTCAGCGAGCTGATGTCGTCATTCTGAAGGATTAATTTTTCTGCCTCCACTCCATCTGGCATCTGGTAAAACAGCAGAAGCCTCACGCTTTCCACCTCGCTTTCCGAGCGTACCGCCTCTACTCTTGTTTATTTAAATCGGGACGATGTATCCTCTCCCCCTTGTCGTTTTCCTCCTCTCGATCTGTCCGTCCACGGACGCTCCGCGCGCTTTCTCTGAAATGGATTAGCCACGATACATTCCGACTGGTCTCGATTGTAATTTCGACGAGACGCCGAAGGAACCCACACACGCACGGGCGACTGACTTCTTTCTCTTATTTTTGCCCGCAGCGAATCAAAAGGCGGTTAGAATTTTTGTTCGTGTCGACTAGAACAACAGCGACAAAGGAAGCCGAGTGGACGAGGTAGGTAGGTTTCGGTTTGGCCGTCTCGTCTTGGCTATTGTCTTCTCGGGGGTCGCGCGGTTATGGAAATTAGGAGTATCTGATATGATGGAGCGGGTCGCAGATAGTGCGCCTACCTGCCTGCTTATTCATTCCGCGGGGGTTCTTTTTCGCCGCGCGCGCTTCGGTTCTGCATCGCTGTTCCTTTGTTTGGTTAGCGACGCGGAGCAGCCCGCCTCCGCCATCTTTGACTCTTCACTCGTTGGCAGACGACAGCCGAATTATGGTCGTCTGCGTTCGGCGTTCCGCTTCTTTCTTTCTTTCTTTTTTCGGAAGAATTTTTGCGGTTTGATTCCTGGAGCTGGGCAAGTATTTGCATTCGTGGTTTTGGTTCCACCTTAGATTTTGTGGCGCTTCGTATTTTTTTTTTATTGTTATTATCGATTGCGCAGTAGTTTTATGCGTTCCGCGAGCGCGCTCGTATCTTGTTCGAGTGGGATTATATCCCGAACACCTGTTCGGAATGGGCGGTCCGCTTCCAAAATGTGTCTCAGAGTCACGGAGCACGGCAAGAACGCGCGGGGTGCGGCGCAGCTTTCTTTTTATGCTTTACTCGCAGCTTTATTGTAGCTTGTTTTATACCGGGTGTGTCTGCGAATACTTTCGAAAACCTCTACAAATGGGGTGGTTGTGAAAAAAATATACTTTTTTTGGGAACAAACTGCCAGCCACAACAAATATCATAGACTGAAAAAAAAATAATTAGTTATCATTTATTTAATATTTACTTACTAATTTTGTTGAATGAGTGAAAGCAAACATATGGTTCCAATTAGAAACTTACTGAGCGACATGGAAAGCCCCTAAATCAGTCAGTTTTAGGATTACTTGAAGCCCGTGAGAAGCGAGTGGCTGCGCTAAAAGTTCCAATCGTGCGGCAGGTGGAAGGCTGGCCATACGAAAAGGACGATGATCAGGAAATCATCCTCGTTTTCGTATCGTGGCAGCCTTCCGCCCGCTGCGCGAGTGCAAACGAAAGCGCCATTAACTCGATCTGTCATTCGCAAAATTTGTCATGTCCCGGCATACTGAACGATCTTGAAGCCACAAATCATTGTGTAATCCGAACCTGTAGGTTGTCCGCGTAAAATTTCTCTTAAGCATATACAGTCCGGAATATAATCTAGTAGCTGCTCCGTGGCCGCCATGTTTTGTCAATGTACTTTGAGCATGCACTCTACATGAGAGCTGCGTCAGTGCATGCTCGGCGTGAACCCAGATCCAATCACAAGCTTCTCGAAGGAAGCGATGCCCACGGATGGATGGTTGCTAGCGGCGATGCACTATATAGCGAGTGTTAGCTTGCGCCACCTAGCGAAAGCGAAAGTATAATTTTCCCCCTAGTTATGGCGGCCACCAGCGTTGCTTGATGTATGCTTTTGAAAAGGGTGTGTTAGGCACCAATTCGATTTCCCTGCCAAATTTAGCGGTAAAACCTGAACTGATATATAACTATACTCCATTTGTTTTTGACATATTATTTCATTCACGATGCAACGAACGTTACGGTCAACGCAGGAGAGAATAAAAGTTTGCGGAAGAAACGAAAGAAAAATGCATTCACGCTCTCGTACGATCTGCGGAGGCGTGTGATCGTCCAGTGCACAATATGTAACATATCCTACACGCAGTGATCTGAACTCGTATGACTTCATATCGATGTAACCGATATGAAGTCCATCTGTCTGCGCCGATGTCGTTCGATGTTGCCAATACATATTTCGCTAAATTACCCAAGCATCAAAGAGAATGTTGGGAACGTAGGTACACGCGCTGCACGTGCTTGCCTTCCCGGTAGAATAGTCTCGAAGTAAATGACGAAAATAAAGCGTCCGTGGAACGCGCGTGCGAAGGGCCATTATGTTTTAGATCTTTGCTTTCGAACGTTTAGAGCTAAAGACGCCAACATGAGCTGCGCCTGTACCTACGTTCCCGGCATTCTTTGTAATGCTCGGGTAATTCGTCAAAAGGTCTATTGATATCGGCGCATGAAATCATTCTGCAATCGAGGAACAGTGAACCTTTTTCCGGTGAGCTTATGGGCATGCGCGTACCCTCTTCCCGCGCCTTGCTTCCTGCTGCCGCCATCTTTAGCTACCCTACTCTAGAAATCCTAGATTTGAGGGAGAGAGCGACTCAACCCTTTCGTCGTTTACCCTGAGACTGGGGGGTGTTTTAGAAGAGCAAAAGTAACAGAAAAACAGACAGGTCTCAAACCTGTCTGTTTTTCTGTTACTTTTGCTCTTCTAAAAAAAAAACCCAGTCTCAGGGTAAACGACGAAATGGTTGACTTCCACCAGCTAGCCTGTACTATGACTCTTTTTTCGACTCAACCCGTTTGCAATTTAATGGGCAACGCCTCCTGGGCGGATTGGTCGCGCAAGTGCGCATGCGCTGGGTTGTCTCGTGGCGAGGAGGAAAGCGGGCGGTAAGGTGGAAACGTTCGCAGACGACCAACGCTTTCGTCCCCTCCTCGCAGCTCGTATTGCAAACGCGGCCCATAAACCACGTGACCACCCTTACAAAAATGATCAGTTTCAATTGCGGTTTAATTTACTCTATCAGGATACATTAAGAACTCAATTGAAACTCTTCGATAATTTTTTTAAGGACGCGATCGAGCAGTTGGAAACTCTCTGTAACCGAGGCACACTACCCCAGAGCAGGCGACGCCGCCTGGCGGAAAAGACGTACAAGAGCGAAGCAGGGAGCTGGCGCCCCGTCCAAGCCTGCAGCTAAATCTGGCGCGACCTGGCGGCGAAAATGCGAAATGGACGCATCGAAATCAAATGCACGCCTTCGAGTCGCGATCTACCGCGGCCATGCGACACTCCATTCGTACCGCGGTCGGCACGGCTTTTTATGCGCATGCTCATGAAAATGCATCGTGGGGACGCGATGCGGCGGGCAGTCGAACTAGGACTAGTTTACGGCGTCGGCTGTCGTGTCCGGAGCCTGTTGCCGAGAGGAACGGGAGGAGAAGCAAGGCGGCACGCGAGGCACGGGAGCGCTCTCACGAAAGTGGGGGAAACGATAAAAGCGGCAGTAATGTAAACGAATACGAAAACTAGAAGGTAATACATTCTCTCTCTCTCTCTCTTTCGTGACTCGGAACCCCGAGGAGAAGGCACATTCGTTCAGTCGTACTACAACGCGTACTCGGACCGCGTTCGGTGTGCGGCCGTATTCATCAGTTTCTCGCTCCGCTGGAAGAATGACGCTCAATCCGAAGCTATATATAACCCTGGACGCGAGCATAAATATGAATCGGCGCTCACGGCGGACGTCCACCTTTCGGCTTTTATTGCTAGCTCGTTTCCGGAGCTTTTTCGTTCGAGCACGCGTGTCGCTTAGTTGGCGCGCGTGGCGCCTAGCTTGGCGAGTGCTTTGGAAGGAGGTTGCGGTGGAGGGTGTGGTATGCTCATTGCAGTGTTGGTCATTATAGACCATTTCATTTAGCGCTCTCTGGGCGGCACCATTTTGTTAGACTGCAGCGCCCTGTCCATACATCCGGGAAATTCAGCGGGTTCGGCGGCGTAAAACGAGAGAGAGGGCACGCGCCCGACTCTGCTAGCAGACGACAAACCGGGAGGTTGCCATTCTCCATCTTTGGGCTGTATCGGCGGGCTGTACGGAACATCGAACTCTCGCTCGTGGCTGCCGTTGCGAAGTGGTTCGCGTTCTTAAAATAGTTATGGCTACTCCAAAATTAGCCTTTAGCTCTCTGTTGTTCTATTTCGGTAAATGATCAACTAGCGTATCTTTTTTCTGTTACTTAAATAGCAGTTGAGTCAGCCGGCAGTACTACCCTCAACTACTGCGTGTATTGCGGCAGGAGAACACGTTTTTATTTATTATTTCAGACTTCCACTCATGGTCGCTAAAGGCCTACACCAGTACGAACTTTGTATAGTAAAAAAGGTACAGCAACCGGGTTTACTTTTCGCCGGAGAGACCGGCCAATCTGACACAGCTTTCCCTATTTTTTTTTTTTTATTTGCACGCAGGTAACGGCGCATTTGGACCCGATTAGTCTTTTTATCGAGCATAGCATTACACGATAACTTGCATATCAAAATCTGCGCATCTGCGCTTGAAATTTCCAAAATGACGCGATTTTAAACAGAGTTTGCACGCCAGCCGGATGCTAGCTACAGCCCACTCGGCGGAGCAGACGACATGCGGGTGAGAGGGGGAGGGCATTTTTTTCTCTCTAGCAGAGAGGGTATCTCTGCTATGACCCTAATGGAACGGTCTATACACGAACTCATCTGTTACGTCACGGCGCAGTGGTGGCGCTTCAGGCGCACTTCCGGTCTGGGGCTGTGGGCAGAAGTCCCCATGCCAGACGTGTATTCCTGCGTTGTTTTGAAAGGAACCAGACAAAAACCTGCCTTCTCGTCAAAACGCCGCGACTGGGGCCGTTCCAAAAGTGTCGAGAAAGGTTTGAAGGTCAGTTTTCACGTGCTCGGTTCGTCCGAGAGTCTAGATATACGTGCCGTAAAAAGGGAAAAGCAGACGCCGTCGGACAACGATTGCTTGGGCGGAAAGCACTTTGGGTTGAATTCACGGATACTTGTGGTCATCAGATTTATTTGTTTTGCTCCAACATGAACGCCAGTAAACCGTCAAGTTGTGCGGACCACCTGCGGACTACGTTCAGTGCGTCTACAAGTTCAAACGGCCGCCTGATCGTTCGAACTGTCGTCTGCTCTTTCGAACGTTTCTGCTTGTCGTCTGCTCTCTTAGACGACGCCGGCCCGTAGATCAAATGTTGGCCCGGTACTTGCGATAAGAAGTAAGTGCAGGTATCAAAAGACTAAAGTTTGAAGGTTGGTAAGCAGGCTCGATGTAAACAGTAGATACAAGGAGATGTTGATCATTGTTACCAGTGACCATCACCGACTTGTTATGCCTAATTCACTTGGTCCGATTCTGCTTGCGATTTTCAGTATCGACATCGACCATCTCAGCTACGGTTCACGCTTTTGCAGCCCGAGCGGCGTCGCGACTGAAAATTGCGAGCGAAATCTCATCATGCGAATCAGGCTTTAGCGTACATACTGCGGCGTCCACGCGGAATGAATCGCCACATGTCACATTATTCACGCGAAGTTTTGCGGTGTAACGAGCCTCGGTGATTTCGCTGACGCCGCTCAGGTAGTCAAACATCGCCAGGAAGACGTAGAATCAGCCATTTGAACGCGAAAAGGGGCAAAGGGACTCACACTGACGTCGACAACGTCGCATTTCAATGGTTTGTTTATGGGCGACGGCGGGCTTCTTGCCCACACCCCCATCGCGCATGCGCAGCGCCGGTGGCGTCCGCTAGGGGCGCTCCGGTTTGTTTGTTTTTGAAAAATAGAGCACTTTGGAATTACAACAGGTATGAGGTGGTGAGAGATTTGGAAAGGGGTCATGGTGCCTGGCTTGACTTTTGGAAACGCAGGCTAGCTACAGCCGAAGTGCATGCAAGACTAGAAATAAAACAGCGTGGAGTAGGTAGGCTGGCTTTGGGGGCACATTGCAAAACACCAAACCAGGGAGTACAAGGAGACATGGGATGGGCGTCATTTGAGGGCAGGGAAGCTGTGAGCAAGATAGAATTTGAGGATCGGTTGAGGCAAATGGGTGGGGAGGCAATGGGCACGAAAGGTTTTCAGCTATTTATACATGAGGAGTATAGACACAAAATGGAGACAGCGCACTAGGAAATTAAGAGGAAAGTTTTTAGGGTATAGTGGGGTTACGGAAGCACAGGTCTCAGTTAAGAAGAAAGTTAAGGCCACAGAAAGAGATCGGTGGCTAGAGGGAATGCAGACAAAGAAGGCTCTGAAAGGCTATAGATTAAACAAAACAGTTATTGCCAAAGAAAGCATTTATGACAATTCTAGGGGAAGCTCATTGTTGTTTGAGGCAAGGACAGGTGTTTTGCGAACCAGAACATACAGAGCGAAGTACCAGGAAATGGACACAGTGTGCGCTGCTTGTGAAGAGGAGGACGAGACGGCTGAGCACTTGATACTCTACTGTAAAGGGCTTCACCCTATGCATACCGAAGACAACATAGATTTAATAAGGTCATTGGGTTTTAGAGACAGCGAAGGAAAAGTGGATTTCAAGACAGTAGAGATTACCAAGCAAAGATTAAGTGAATGGTGGCAGAAAGCGAGAGAAAACTAGGTATTTTCTTATAAACTGATAACAAGGGGGATTTATAGCCTCACTTTCTTTTCAGTACGGAGTGAATATAGTTTTCACATTTAAATATTCTAAGCTTAAAGGGTAAGACAAAATGGCTAGGTTGCGTAAGCTACCGCCCGATCCAAAGGACTCAGCCGTATTCATCCATCCATCCATCCAAACATGAGTTGGTGTATAGTCGGTGACAGGTTGAGTTCAGGCATAGCGTCCTCTATACTGACGAAGCCTGGCAGATCGTCACGTGACGCGGCCGCCGAAAGTGAAAAAGGTAGAGCGGCACACAAGAGTCATGTAACGGGCGCCCCGCTGCGGCGAGACACCGAACACACTTCTCCCTAGCGATGGAATGTCCGCTCGTGCTCCTCGCGTTCCTCGGGCTACCGCTTCTTTTCTCGTCGGGTTTGAAAACCATGCTTCGGGTCCTTGCCGCTGCAAAAGCTGTGCGCTGAATACCGGACTCTCCGAGAAATGCTCTGCGCTACCAGATCCTCGCGCTCCAAATCTGCGGCCCGGCACTCTATGGCTCCGTCATCGAACTGCCAGGGTTTGTGAGTATAGAAACGGCTATGGTTCAGGCGAAGCTAATCCCACCTCTTTCCACTTTACCAGAGTGATTGCTAGAGATGAGGTCGCCTCAACTCCGGCGTTCGCTCTGCTAAAGTGGACAGAGACGAGAGGAGCACCCTCCGAACTCTTAACCTGTCACCTACCATAGTTATTCTCTCGAATTCGTGGTCACCCGCTGTGCCTGTCTGTCGCGGTATTTCTATTGCGTTGGGTGATGAGAATAGCCGCGTTGCCTTTTCGTTGGCCCATTGAAGCTGCATCTCACACTCGCCGCTAATCTTCGGTGAAAGCTACGTGATCGTTGAACCCGTCGTACGTCAATCTTTCACCCCGTGACCACACTCCCACCCGCACCCGCGCGCAGAGAGCGGGGTCAGGCCTTCGCCTTTCCCCTTCAGACGTCATCACTAGTGGACCTGGGCAGCGCAGCCTAGCCCGCACCAGCATCGCTGCCAGCGCGTATCGTAGCTTCACACGACGAGCGGCGACGCAAGCACGCGGCGACGTCAAAACGAGCAAGCGACGTCTCCTGCTGTCCCTCAGTTTCACGGCGGCCCATATAGCTTCCACCGCATTGTAAGCTCAGCGGTGAAGTCACAGAAGCCGGCATTGGCAAGCTGTTCGATGTCGCGATCCCGGCGGTTGGCGCTAGAAATCCTGGCAGAAAGTACGAGCGAACGCCAGTTTCGCTGTTGTCACGGCCTCCCAGCGACTTGCCGCCCAAGCTTCAGTGGACTGTCCAGTTCTTGAGCCACCTGCTGGATAACTGGCGTCTTATACGTCCACCACCGTCGCTCTTACACCGCCAGGATCGCGGCGAGCAGGAAAACTCCGGTTATGTCATCGGGTCGAAATCGGGGGACCACTTTTTATGGCGCTGTAAACGCACCAGACGCAGAGGCCTTCCGTGGCACCGTGACTTTCCGCGAAGAAAGCAACGGCAGGGACGCACCGTTGCACGTTGCAGCAGGTAAACAGTTCGAAGGTGAATCCTTTCGCCCTTCCGTAAACACCGGCTGTTTTGGTGCGCAAGCTGGAAGAAGCCAGTGCGGCCATTTAATTAGGAGGCAGAACACAGTGGCTTAAATAAGAACTGTCTTTTTTTTTTTTTCGGCCATTTCAAAGAGCTGAGTTTGTGCATACTGGACGTCATTGTTTTCTATTACTCTCTCGAGGATTGCGTAGCTTTCACAGCGCTGTAGCCTCGCGCTGTTGCGAGAACACGCGACTTGCTCTTCCGTCCCGTTCACACGCTCTTGCACAGTTAGCTTTGGAAAAGCTGGACCCCCGCTCCCCCCACCCAAAAAAAAGAAAAAAAAAGGAAAAAGTTAATATCAAAAGGCTTGAATGTAACATATTCGACAGAGGTCTGTCTGGTTAGGAAATAAATAGACTGACTGAAAAAAAAGATAGAAAAAAAAACGTCAACATGAAAAAAATCCCTTCTCCAGGGATTATTTTCGTCATTCTTGTCCAGCTCGCTTGCAACTTTGCATTGAATTGCATTATAAACAGATCATCGGGCACTTTTCCAAGCGTATATGTCTCAGGGCTTCGTCACTTCACGGAGAAACACGGGCGCAACCTTCCGAACCGGATTCCACCGTTGAATATTCTTGATGAAGGTGACGTTTAAGATCATTAAAGGGGCCCTGCAATCATATTTAAGCGTCTACCATTTTTGCGGTTTCCACGTCTCTTGGGGTTCGGGCAAGCCAGCGGGCACGGAGAGAGTAACTAAATATCAGTGCGTCATATTTTGACCTGGACGACGCGGAAACCTCCTCCACCGACGAGGGCGACCCGCGGTACTGAAAGCGCGCGAAATGTGACGTTTTTGGTCCTGGACTTACTACTGGTCAGAGCCGCTAAAAGCTTTTTTTTTTTAGTCGAGATACAAAATATAAGTGTCGCGAACCGTTTCAATTATGTATGAAAGTAGTTTTTGTTCAGTATTTTAGATCAGAAAAGAAACAAATGCAGTTTGTAAGTACGGAAACAAGAAATGACCCGTCGACATACCTGCCACCAAGCGGCGGAAAAAGCGGCGCATATTAGAAAGGGCTAGTGGGATGAGGCGCCGACGAACGGCGAGCGTAGAAAGGTCCCGGAGCGTAGAAAGGCCATTTGGCGGTATGGCAGCGCGAAGTGGCTCCCGTTCTGTAGTGATCTTTACCCCGTGTTTGCTGTCGTGTGTGGCCAATGAAGTGTTATGCCGAAATAGTCTTTAATCGCGCAGCAATTGCAATGCGAGCCGCCCTGGCCGCCCGCTTCATACAGTCTATCCAACACACGCTTTAGTGGCGCCCTCTCGAGCCGTCGACACGGAGTGCGGCAGCCGTGAGCGCTCGATTAGCTCACTATCCCTCCTCTAGTTCACGGCCACTCAAGCCAGGACCTACGACGTCATGAAGGAGGTTATTTTTTGCTTGTTTTTGTAATTCTAATTTGCCTATAACTTTTAAAATAAAGCGAATTTTGCGAAAAGAAAAGTTTCATTAAGTTACTACGTTCAGTGCGCTTAGTTTCGGTGCAAATTAAAAACCAGTAAAATAGTCATTGCAGGGCCCCTTTAAGATGATGTAGATGAAGACGACGAAGAAGATTCGCCCAACCCATAGTCTCCCGTGACCAAGAGACCGAGCTGGTCCCGAAACGTAGGGTGTTTTGTTTTTATTCAAACTTTGTTGGAGTTTAAATTTTTTCAGACAGCCTAAAAACAGAAGGCGTTTTTATTTTATATATATATATATATATATATATACAGGGTGTTTTTTTTTTAAGCTTAACAGAATTTTTTTTAAAAAGCCATGAGAGCTAGATTAATGCGGTCTCTGCAGGTGAGTTATACGGCCAGGGGGACATATTATAGGAGGCTAATGGTAACGATCAGTCGGCTAATTAGTTAAGAATCGTTAATGAACTTTTTAATTAATGAAAATAGACATATAGTTCCAATTAGAAACTTGCTCAGCGTCATCGAAAACCACCAAATCAGTAATTTTCAGAAAGACTTTGAGCGCGTGAGAAGCGTAGTAGTGCACTAAAGTTAGCACTCGTGGAGCACGTACAAAGCTAGCGGTTGCGATAAGGCGCCCGCGCAATTTTTCCGTCGCTTATCTAGCCCCAGCCTCTTACCTGCTCCACGAGCGGTAACTTTCGTGCATTACTACGCTTCTCACACGTTCAAAGTCTTTCTGAAAATTACTGATTTAGTGGTTTTCGATGACGCTGAGCAAGTTTCTAATTGGAACTATATGTCTATTTTTATTAATTAAAAAGTTAATTAACGAATTTTAACTAATTATCCGACTGATCGTTACGATTAGTCCCCTATACTATGTTCCCCTGGCCTTATAACTCACCTGCGCAGACCGCATTAACCTAGCTTTCGTGGTTTGTTTTTAAAAATTCTGTTAAGCTTAAAAAAAAAACACCCTATATATATATATATATATATATATATATATATATATATATATATATATATATACACTTTTTTTTTTTAGGCTGAATCTTACACTAAGCTCACGGACACCTTCCAAAAGTTTATCAATACTTTTTTCCCCCCTTTTGCAAGCGCCCATTTTTGTCTGCTGAACTCTGGGACGCGTCGTGGCAACTTCTGAGCATTCGCAGTAGCTCTCTTCAACGAAATATAAGGGACGCCTCGCATGCTTTGACAGCCAAATGACTGGGGATATTTTTCACCTGTGTGATAAGCGCTATACTCCATCTCACTAGTTGCGTGCAGTACAGGCAAAGGCAACGCCAGGCGAGGGGAGAACGGGCAAGCACTAGGAATGCTGGGGTGCAGGAAAGAAACCTCCTCTGCTCTCTAAGGTTCCTAGTGCTTTCCCATTCCTCCCCTCCTCTCCCGTCCTGCCTTCCTAGCCAACACCTTCTATAGTCGGTGGGATCCGGACATTTTGGTGCACGTACTTTTCGGTGCACGGGCGTTTCGGTGCAAGGACATTTCGGTGCACGGTAAAAAATCTCAAGGTTTTTTTTTTCTCTAAAAGTAATTAGCACTACTTTAGGTAGAAGTGATTTTTTTCGCACTTTGTAAATTTGTAGACTTGGTCATTCATTTACGGGCACTTACTCATATACGACCTAAGGAACTTTGTTAGGCGCAGCACCATCCTGCGGGAGGACTGGATACGTTGGACGTTATGTTTAATTTGCCGGTGTCTCTTTTCTAACGTTACGCACTAGACGCATCACATCGTGTTTACGCGTTGGGCCGATACAGGCGTTCTCGGTGCTTTCTGTAAAGGTGGGGGCTTTATAATTGGTAATCTGTGTAGGAAAAGCCCCAACAGCAAGAAGCTTGGGATTTTTTAAATTACCTGAGACATGTGATGCGACTAGAGCGTACGTTGGAAAAGAGACACCGACAAACGAATTATAACGTCCAACGTCTCCAATCCTCACGCAGGATAGTACTGCGCCTAACAAAGTCACTTAGGTGGTATATCAGTAAGTGGTCTAAATGGATGTCCAAGTCTAAAATATTACAAAGTGCGAAACAATAATTTTCTAGCTAAAATAGTGCGTCTTACGTTTAGAGAAAACTAAAAAAAAGACTCGTGATTTTGATTGGCCATGCACCGAAATGTCCGTGCACCGAAAAGTCCGTGCACCGAAACGTCCTACACCGAAACGCCCTACACCGAAAAGTCCTAGACCCATAGCCGGTGACAGGTCAAGAACGAAGGGGAAGCTCCTCCCACCTCTTTCCACTTTAGTAGAGCGAATGCTGGAGAGGAGGCGACCTCCTCTCCACCGTTCGCTGCGCTGAAGTGGACAGGGGTGGGAGGAGCTTCCCCTTCGTTCTTGACAAACAGCAGTGCCGATAGAGATGTCGTCATCAGCGAAGGCCAGCGCTTGGCAGTGGGCACAGATTGGACACGACGATTGCGTCAACGTTCGGCTCAAACTTGACTCGAAGCCGACCGTTGACGCAGCACTCCGGTCTGTGTCCAGCGTTGGCCTTCGCTGCTGACGCAGAAATGTCAGCACTACGTACGGCCTTGTCTTCTAGGTGGTGTTGTCCTAATGCTCGTCCTTTGTCTCTTCGCCTGGCGTTGCCTTCGCCCGCACTGCACGCAACTAGTGACTCGAAGCATGGCCAGGCGTATATTAGGGAGTTTTCGTAGACCGCGTTTTCCCCTCCGCTAAGCCCTCCGCAACGAAAAAGCCGCTACTGCGCCTGCGCGCCGATAGCCTTGGCTCTAGAGTTCCGGGTTTCCTAGCGGGTTGCGCAGAGCGTTACGGGACGGCGAAAACGATCTACGACAACTCCCTATTAACTGTTTTTCACTGTAGGTCCGAGCGTAGCCAACGCTTAAATCCGACGGAGCCAACCAGACAGCGCCAATTGTGTATCCACCTGCTAAGCCAATCACGCGCAGTGAATTTTTTTTTTTTTTTTTTGTGCGCGATTGGTTTAACCGTTGAAGGCACGAAGGCGTCCAGCACCGTGACGATGCAGTTTTTGGCGCTGTTAGATTGGCTTCACCGTTTCCCAGCGTCGATCGCGGTCTGACTTGATGGAGAGTTTTAGTATATCGTTCGAATGACTCCGGTAACGATACCCGATATTTTCGCCGCTGCCTTCGCGCATGCATCGTATCGTTATCGGAGGTAGCGAAACGTCGTACTAAAACTTTAAATCGAAACATTGTATGGTATATTCTGCCCCAACGACGTTAAAAATATTTGCGAGGTTAAAAAAAAAAAAAAAAAGTATCACGTGAGAATACCTGGAGAAAAGGTAACATAGAAGTTGAAATGACTCCAGGTCACTTCTTTCATCTCGGTAACTAACGATGCTCACGTGTAAAAAAAATAAAAAAGAAAGAAATAGTGAGGCGGAGTGGCAAATGAAACTTGTCTTCTTGCGATTGTACCGCCGCTGTATTCCGGGAAATCATTCCGCGATTCTACCGCGCCGACGCCGCCGTTCTCGCCGACAGCGCGCGAGTGGAGACTGGTTCCGAAGGTTTATTATGCGCTTGTTGCTTCTCATTTTCTCGCGCAAGCGTCGCTCTGCTCCGCATTCATTTTATTCCTTTTTTTAGGTTGGATCCCCTTTTGAGGTTTGATGATGCCGTGGCAATTTAAGACCTCCTCTCCCCCTTCATAAATGCGGCGACGAACCTGGCTTCTGGGAAAAACTGTCGGCTCTTGCCGTTTTATTTCTTTCTCTCTTTCTTTTCTTTGTTCTTTTTTGGACGGTGATTCACGCATGATATGCTTGCTACCAGGTGACGAAGGCGTTGTTGTATCGAGCGTGCTGTGCATGTGGGCCTTTTTTTTTCGCGTTTTTTTTTTTTTATTGTATGCGTGATGGCGCTTTTTAATCGTCGTTCTCGAGGTCGTGGGTGGTCAGGTAGGGATGCTTTGCGTTCCTCTATTTCCTTCCGTTCAAAGAATATATTTTATGACTTTATATATATATATATAATGGGCTTATTCTAAGCGTTCCAGTTTTGCGTGGGAGGGGCCTGGGTTCTTGGCATGTCGTACAGTCACCGACATCAGAAGAAACACAAGGCGTGGCTTATTATGTTAATAAGCTGTCATCTATTGTAAAGAGTGGACATACCCTTTCTGTGTGTATCGATTCGCGGATCAGGTGTCTATCCGGCCGATGGCTCAATTTGAATGAAAGGACCAATTCGTCTAGACGCTTCAATTCGGCTAGAATTTACAATTCGGCCGGGTGCTTCAGTTTGCGCAAGCATTTCGATTTGGCTGGAAGGTTTGACTCTAGACATGATTGACTGAGGTGTCTTTCGGCCGAATTGAGATGCCCGAGTCCAGTTAAAGCAACCGGGCCAATGTGAGATTTTAGCCAAACTGAGCATTTAGCCAAATTGGAGCTTTCACGCCGAATTAAAGATTCTAGCCCGATTGGGCGCCTCATTAAGTGTCCAGCCGACTTGTTCTTTCAGTCAAGTTGAGCCATGAGCCGAATGGACACCTCAGCCGGATTGGGAGGAGATCCTTTCCTCAACTTTGAGATTCAGCCAACGTTCATTGTCACACTAAGATTTTTGCTTCTGTTTGCGGGCAAATATAAACATACATATAACATAGACATACAGGCAGGGACATACATACACTCCCGACAAAAACCGGTCAAGTTTCCGTGTGTAAAACATTCAAAGATGCACCTAGTTTCCGTCCTGTACTGCACTCGATAAGATATGTCAGCCAAGATGAAGTTGGGGGGGTGCAAACTACTATGCGGAACCCACCTCAACATTTTGTAGCTTTCGGCGAACGCGCCTGTTCCCGCGAAAGAGACAATACAGCCGTGATAGAGAGGAAATGGGAGGTTATTTGAAAGAACAGGCGGTGCCCGCTGTTTTCTTTTTTTTTTTTTTTTTTGCCCGCCTATTCGCCAATTTCGCGGCATATAACGACGACCGGAAACTGCTCCGGACATCCAACAAACACAGGCAGCGCAGGGGGGACATGGAGCAAAGAATGAGGTGCTCCCTTCTCCAAACCTCCTCAAAAAGAAAAGGGGGAAAAAAAATGTGGATATCTACGCCCACGCGACTACCAGAAACCGAGTACATTACGCGGCTGCCATCTTGTTTTTTTTTTTTTTTTTTGTCTTAAAGTTTTTAGGCTTGGTAAGACACGTTTCATTTGCACGAGAACGCCTCGCGCTCGTGTGTGCTGAGGGCGCGCCGATCTGCGACGGTTGACCTCCAGACTTTTTTTTTTTTTTTTTTTTTTTTCATGTGCGTGTGTTTCCTTGCGATTTTAGTTGGTGCCGTTTCCACTCCGTGCTCGTCTCCAGGTCCGGCTTTGCTCTGAAAACGTGCTGTCTTTGGTAGAACTTCGAGACGCGTAGAAGTGGGGAATTTCCCCGTCGAAAATCGCCAAATACGTCAAGGTGGCAGTGGCGGTATTGTCACGAATGAAAACGAGGAGGCTAATTTAGAACTGAAACTAAATGTTTATCGAGGCGAACTTGAGTCCGACTAAATAAATGGGATACAACAGCGTTTCTCAAACTGCGGGTCGTAACTTCAGCGGGAAGGGGGGGGGGGGGGGGGGGGGGGGGGGGTGCGGCGGCGGCGGTTACGTAGCAGTCCGGCTGAAGTGTCCATTCGGCCGACGGGTCAATGGACCTTTTTCACATACCGACGTCACCAGGCGGTGGCTGCACGAACTAAAAATCGAGGAAGTGATCTACCTGCGCTACCAATCGATAATGGGAGCTACGCTACCAGTTTCTTCGCTCTCCGAGCAGCGGCGCGTGCCCAAGGCGACTCTAAAGAGGGGGATCTGTGGCGTCCACTCAAACGTCATGTTTTTCTTTCCGTCCACTTTCTTTTTTTTGTGTAACACAATTATATATATGTTGCAATTACGTGTTCTACTTGCTGATCCACAGCCTCCTTCCGAATTTCCTCGATTTCTAGTGCCGACTTCCGCCGCTTGGCATCGAGTGCTCGCGCGTGCGCAGAACGCTTCTCGGAAAAGGTCCATTCGGCATTACGTTTCGATTCGGCTGGACGCTCCAATTCGGCTGTATACCCAGTTCGGCTTAAAGTTTCAATTCGACAGGACGCTTCATTTCGGCTCAATACCCGGTTCGGCTTAAAGTTTCAATTTGGCTGGACGCTCCTATTCGGCTGGGTTACGTACCAATCCGGCTGAAGTGTCCATTCGGCCGACGGGTCAATTTGGATTAAAGTTTCGATTCGGCTGGACGCTCCAATTCGGCTGGATACCCAGTTCGGCTTAAAGTTTCAATTCGGCTGGACGCTTCAATTCGGCTGCATACCCAGTTAGGCTGGATGTTTCAATTCGGCTGGACGCTCCGATTCGGCTGGGTACCCAGTTTGGCTGGATGTTTCAATTCGGCTCAACGTCCTCAATTTGGCTTAATTCTCGGTTCAGCTGAAGCACCTCAATCTGGCTATGGCTGGCTTGTGTAGTCCTCACTTGCCTTGGCAGACTAAAGTTTCAAATCATTGCTTTTCTGCTAGCTATCCGAGTTTCCCGTGTTCATTTACTATTTGTGTTTGTGTTGTTCCTTCTTGGGCTGCTGTGCACACACCAAGTGCATGTTTCAAAGTAAAATGGTTTATTACCTTGCTTACAGATTGAATCACGAACGTCCGAGATTCGTTTCTTTCAGTGTTGACCACCGTCCGCACCAAAGAGAGGAAGTCTTAGCAGTTCCACCTGTCCAACAACTGAGGTGGAGAAAACAGATGCAACCATCGGTCGCATGACAAAGCAGTATAGTAAGGTTTCCTTTTTATTTGTTATTTTTAATGGGGCCAAGAGGCACATCATTGCACAGAAGTAACAATAAAAGAGGGATCATACCCAAAGAGAGTATGCCATTTCTCACTTAATATTATTTCTAACTGCAAAATTAATTGTCCTTCTTCATCCCAACTTCGTTTTTTAAGCCATCGGTACATTGCTGGGTGAACAGAGGAGTTCCTTCTTTCACAAGCACAAGTCTCGGCTGAAGGCGAAGCGTTTTGTCACGCTTGGTGAGTTACAGCTACGGCTGGTTTCCGTGGTGAACCCCATACTTTATTCAACAGCGTACTGGGTAAATCAGACTTGCTTCGGATGCTATTCCAAAAAGAAGAAAAAAATTAGTTCCGTGCTTCACAGAAAGATCATCAAGGTTGGGTAAACGATGTTGATGACTCTTAGGTGCTCATGCCATAGTCAACGTCTGTGAGAAGATACATTCACTGTTTGAACGATCTGTGTTTTATTGGGCTCCAAACAGCTGATGAGGCCTTAAGAGGGTTACACTTGCACAAAGTGAAAGACAAAAAACTTAAAATATTTACATGCTACGAAGTGAGCACCAGTATTACATTTTTGTTAAACTGTGCAAAAGTAGTAAAAAGGTCAACGTCGGGGTTAAAAAACTTGTCACATATGAGCTGCATCCGTGTCAACGAACGACAAGAATCCAGATTAGAAGGGTAAAAACATCCGGAGATCTATTTTGTTGCTGGGGACCATTAACTGAGGTTCTACTCGATAACAGGGAGGAATCAATAACATCATAAAGCAGTTCATATTAAATCACTACGTCGCAAACTAGTTATTCTTTCGGAAGAGGCGAAAGATCAAGAGTGTCCAAAACACGCATATACTCATGACTTTGCATACTTTCTTTGGTTATGATCGCTCTTTTATTGTGACTTCTGTGCAATGCTGGGCCTCTTGTTCCCATAAAAAATACACAATCAAAAGGAAACCTTACTATACTGCTTTGTCATGCGACTGATGGTTGTATCTGTCTTCTCCACCTCAGTTGTTGTACAAGTGGAACTGCTGGAACTTCCTATCTTTGATGCGGATGGTGGTCAACACTGAAAGAAGCGAAGCTCGGACGTTCGTGAATTAGTCTGTAGGCGAGGTAATAAATCATTTATTTCACTTTGAAACATGCACTTGGTGTGTGCACAGCAGCTCAAGAAGTAACAACACAAACACAAATGGTAAATGAACACGGGCAGTTCGGATAGCCTGCAGAAATGTAATGATTTGAAACTTTAGTCTGCCAATACGAATGAGGGCTACACAAGCCAGCCATAGCCAGATTGAGGTGCTTCAGCCGAACCGAGAATTAAGCCAAATTGAGAAGGTCGAGCCGAATTGAAACATCCAGCCGAACTGGGTATCCAGCCAAATTGGAGCGTCCAGCCGAATCGAAACTTTAAGCCGAATTGACCCGTCAGCCGAATGGACACCTCAGCCGAATCGAGATGACACCGCTGGGTACCCACTTCGGCTGGAATTTTCAATTCGGCTCGACTTTCCCAATTCGGCCTAATACTCGGTTCAGCTGAAGCACCTCAGTCTGGCTATGGCTGGCTTGAGTAGTTCATTTGCCCTGGGAGACTAAGTTTCAAATCAATACATTTCTGCAAGCTAGTCTAACTGCCCGTGTTCATTTATCATGTGTTTGTATTGTTTCTTTTTGAGCTGTTGTGCACACACCAAGTCCATGTTTCAAAGTGAAATTGTTTATTACCTTGCGTACAGAGTACAGACTGATTCAGGAACGTCCGAGCTTCGCTTCTTTCAGTGTTGACCCCCATCCGCATCAAAGAGAGGAAGTCCCATCAGTTCCACTTGTCCAACAAATGGGGTGGAGAAGACAGATACAACCATCGGTCGCATGACGAAGCAGTATGGATAGGTTTCCTTTTGATTGGTTATTTTTAATGAAGTCTGATTTAACCAGTACGCTGTTGAATAAAGTCTGGGGTTCACTATGAGAACCAGCTGTTCCTGTAAGTTACCAAAAGGGACAAAAAGCTTCGCCTTCAGCCGAGACTTGTGCTTGTAAAAGAAGGCCATTAATTCCGCTGTTCACCTAACAATGTACCCATGGCTGGATAAACGCAGTTGAGAGGAAGGACAACTAATTTTGTAATTAGTTGTCCTTTTGTAATTGCAAGAAACACGCCTCAGACTGCAGCTGCCTTCTGTATGGTGTATGAACCCTGAGGCCGCGGCGTGTAGAAACTAAAACGCATTTCGAAGCGAACTCCTGTACTGACGC
The DNA here is from genome assembly GCA_013358835.2 of Ixodes persulcatus. NCBI lineage: Eukaryota > Metazoa > Arthropoda > Arachnida > Ixodida > Ixodidae > Ixodes > Ixodes persulcatus. Next base: position 139,042 of record JABSTQ010009478.1, on the reverse strand, counting down.
ATTAATATTCTCGTTTAAAAATAACTATTTGAATTACTATTTTGACTAAGAAAATAATGTCGTGAATTACCTCGTAGGAACGGAAACTTGATGCCGCAATTTATTAACCTGGTGCGGTACTTTCAATACCGACAGGATGTTTCCTTCGATGTGAGTCAAAGCCCAAGTGTTGCCGATCAAACAATCAAAGTAAGCATTGAATGGCTCGAAACGAACTTTCGTGCGCTAAAACAAGGCTCCCCCTCAAACCAGAATGGGTTCGAGCTTATGTGTTGGATTGTGCCGGTCACTTGGCCGTCGTGGGCCAGATGGGAGTCGGTCCTGCGTGGAGCTGCCCCTCCTCGCCCCCTTCCCAGTCTATTTCGGAGAAGGACACGTGCCCGGAAACATACTTTATCGACTGCGAGCCTTCCGGTGGGCCACGGGGACCGCCGCGATCGGACCCCCTTCCCCTTCGCCGCCATCTCGCTGTTTTGTTTTTATTTTATTTATTTATTTTAACAAAGAGAAAGCCGCTGGTATTTGACACAGAAAATTATGCCCTTTTCTTCAAAAGTTGTCGAGCCACGAAAGATCCATCGGTTCTAGGTAGAGGTGTGTGAATAGGGGCTCGAATCGGGTGGACCTTTTTCGAGTAATGAGCGCCGTCTGGGGGGTTGTCTGCTGACTAGGAATGGAGGGCAGCCCATCGTTCCTCCACTTGTCAAAACACACTGGCATCGCTCCGCTGTATGGGATTTTTTATTGCTTTTTATGCCCATACTATATTTGCTCAAAAAAGAATCGTTAAACAAGACGAAACACACTCAAAGAAAAGTACTGACAATAGAGAATTTTAGTAGATCGTTCCGATACCTCCGATGCCCCCGATAACGATACGATGACGCGCAGAGGCGGCGGCGGTTATCCGAAGTATCGAAACGATCTACTAAAACTCTCTATTAGCGAGACACCACTCGCGTTCTTTTGTATGTTAAGAATAGCAGGACAAGCTCCTCCCCAAAAGCTCTTCAATATTTCCAGTTTAACAGAGCGAGTGCTCTGGAGGAGGCCAGTGGGGAAGCGGGAGGTCAATTCCCCAATCATGGCGAGTAGAGAGCTTTCCGGATGGGGGCTCGTCCTGTTAACTAGCAAAAGACTTCGTGTGCAAAGTTTGGTATTATTATGTAATATCAACGTACCGCAACGTACTTTCAGTGCACGTCTATATACTTTGTTTCAGCGGTGTGCTGCACGCGTCGACTCAGTCTGACAAGGAAGGTGTACAATGAAAATGTTTTTTTTTTTTTTTTTATTATGAGGCTAATTAACTGAGAATATACCGTAAAAATACGTTCGGAGTTTTACTCACCGGCATGTTGAAGGTATTGCCATGCTTTTCTGTCTTTTTTTTTTTTCGCGGACGCATTGCTTTTTTGTTAAAACGTTGTTTCCGCCAGTCATTCTCCAAACTCTCTTCCGTGTGCATTGGACAGTCTGCCGGCACTGCCTGAAGCGTCTTTCTTCCTCATATGACTGCCCTGTCATACGTATGACTGCCCTGCCCTGTCGCATTCGCCGCGCGAAGTCGTTCTTTCGAGATTCGGTTGTTGGAGGAAAAAGCGATGCTTTGGGGCTTTTGAAACCTGCGTGTCGCGATAAGATAAATGCACTCACGTACATGTCTTAATTCTCCATATGAAGGGGGAAATTAGTAATGCTCCGCGAGGAGCCGGACTACTTTTACTACAGTTCTGGAGGTGAAAACGAGTAGAGTCGCTGACGGATTAAGAAAACTGAGGCGCGCATTAAAAACTGCAGATTGTTTCAGAAAACCTGTTTCTCGTATGTCGAAACGACGATAACGTGTTTTCGAAACGTTCTCAGATGTATATCGTGAGCCCCCCAGCTAACTGGCACAAACTTTATAGATTCGGAGGCAACAAATCTTGGAAACCCTGAGATGGGGAACGATAAAAAAGATTTTGTTGTGTTCGTCCGTTTGTTTATCGTTCCCCATCTCAGGGTTTCCAAGATGTCGATTAATTACCAGCTCGCCTGCACTCTATCACTGCTTACAGTTTTTTTGTTTTGTTTTTTGTTCGCCCTCGAATGCCAGCCGTGACATAATTGGGGCCTTTAACATCACGTTTGGAATGCGTACATTATTTTCTGGAATGCAAGGTTTGATAGGCATAGTGCAGACAAGAATGCCCAACGCCCCCCCCCCCCTAAAAACAAAAGCAAAAAAAAAAGGTAATAATAAATGCAGTCACCGAAATCTACCGGGCGCCAAAGAACAGATTGAGAGCCCTCAACAAGAGTAAAGAAGCAAATACAAGCGGACGGCCAAAACTCGTTTTTGCGCATTTCGAGTGACAGCAGCCCGGTGGGACCAGACGGGAATCCCTACCAAAAATAGCCGAGGCGAACACAACATCTTTCCCCCCTCTCTCTCTCTCCAAAAGACATTCCCATATCTAGCCGATGTTCCCCAAATGGGAGGAAGTAATGAGCTGCCCCGAGAGACCTCGCCATCTTTATTGCAACAGTAAAACACTAAAAAAACACAAAAAACCGGGCTAAAAAAAAGCGGAACAAAAAAGTTGTCAGTAAGGATGTGAGGGGGAAACAAGATACCACCCTCGCCGAGCTGCAGAAATGGCGGCCGCTCCTTCGATGACCTTGAAATAACCGCATCTTTCCTCCCTCCACCCCGTCGAGAGAGCTGGGACCATACCCATGCAACAAACAAAAGTCGGCGCAGCCGGCTTTCGCCAAGCCGGGCCGAAGCCAAGTCGGACCGAAGCCATCAATAAACGAGTCTCGACTTGTGTCGGCGGCTCCCATCTGTGTGTTCGCGTGTATCAACGTTCCCCTTTTCGGGGAGGGAAACGAGGGGATGGGGGCGCGAAATCTTTTCCGCTATCCCTTTTCAGAACGGACTCGTCTCTGTGCGTTTTATAATTTGGCAGGCTCGTGGCGAGTTTCTCCCCCTTCATCTCCTTTCCCTTCCAGTTTTGAGAAAACGAAAAACCTCTTATCCCGACTGCAACCAGTTCTGGCCGCCGCATTCTTTCCCTTTCTCAGTCTCTCCCTTTCCCTCGTTTCCTGCAATTCGAGATAGCCCTCCCCGACATTTCCTAGAAGAGACCGATTTGAGGCGAGCATGTCGGTGCCACTCCAAAACTATTAACAAAATAAAAAAAAGGAAAAAGAAACTCGAGGGAAGCGTTTTTTGTGAGCGTTAGAAGGAATCGGGAATGGATGGTAAGTTGGCAGACGATGCGGCGTCAGGCCTCTTGCACCCCCCCCCCCCCCTCTCGTCCCTACGAGATGGCGTCTTCCATGGGATTGGTTTACGTCGGTAAGTTTAAGATTATGACCCCCCCCCCCCCCCTTGCCCCCTTCCCTCCGAAAGACTGAGACTACTCGAGGGACGATATATTCATCGTGGCTGCTTTCTTTCCCATCTCTCATTCCTCTTTTGTGAGGGCTTGTTTCAGGGAGGGGAAAAAAAAAATTTTTTTTTTTTTGCTGTCCCCCGAGTTTCCTTCTTTCCACTTGTTTTCGGCATCGAATCTCGTTGACCTTGAAATGTCTCCTTTTTTGTGTGTGTGTGATAAAGATAGATGCTGTATTTTCCCTTCCCGCAACGCCGGTAGTGAGATGGGAGGGCGAATGCCCAAACCTAAATGAGAAGGGAAACCTTTTTATGCCTGAAGTTTTGTACTTTGTTTTCGGCGGGAGAAGTAGAAAACAAAAAACCGGCTCCGCGGTTCAACCACTCGCCGGGGGAGAAGTTGGTTTGAGTTTGAGGCGGAATGGGGAATGAGGAAAAAAAGCAAAAGCAACGGGGAGAGAATGAATAAAGACCGGCTTGTCTTATCCCGATGGTCGCCAGTTGGTCTTTGGGTTAGCGGGAGATTTCTGTGCGTCCATATTTTTGCTTCGTCTTTTTTTTTTTTTTTTGCAAAGTTCTGAAAGGGTCTTTTTTTTTTTTGTAAGAGAGAGAGAGTGGTTGGTTGGCAGGTCCCTCTGGTGAAAGTAAAATGGACGCGACAGGAAGCTCGGCTGACCTTTTCCCTTGACCGAATAAGTTTCGCATCTGGATTTCGTTGTTGATGATGGGAATGTCTGGCGCCTCTGGAGAATGCTGTTGGCTTCTTTCTGTCTTCGTTTTCCCTCGTTTCTGGAAGGTTGCTTCGTAGTCGTCTGAGGGAGATTATTTCACGCTTGTCTGTGCACAAGCATGCAAGTGGTGTTGTGCTTTTTTTTATTTTTTCTTCAGAGAGCTGCGTTATAGACAAACAGCCTGTTTCCAAAAAAGATCGCTCATGGCCTACATTCAGTGCCCACACCAGGTATGGGCACTGAGTGCGCGCGAAAAGCACATTTGGGGGGTGAAGCGTATGCGCATGCGAAGTACCGACAGCAGCACCACCGCATTGGACGGGCATCGGGGACGCGTGTCGGTGTATACGGCATACCCCGCTCCAGCACAACTTGGCAGAGGCTGAAAGCTATGGTCATCGTGAACCAGTTAGAGTGACGGAGCGAGACACGTCACGTGACACGTAAACTACTGGAGTGTTTGTGTGCCCCGCCGCCGCTGCTCCCCGATCGGCCCACTGATGGGCTCTTGACCGGCTTGCTCGAAACAGCGTCTCAGCTGAGACTGGGTGAAAGAAAGCACCGCCGAAGCCAGTGCACGAGCTTTGGCAGTGCTTTCTTTCATCCAGTCTCAGCTGAGGCGCTGTTTCTACCAAGACAGTTCTGGTGCCTCCGCTGTAGATGAGGAATTTAGCCAGCGCGGTACGACTATATATGGTGCCTGGAACGCGTCTCCGACTGGTGTGTTTACCGCGTCCTAAGAAGTGGTTTCTTGATCTTCGCCTAGTGACGCCACAAAAGTGTCGTGCTGTCGCCGGTCGCGATCCTTTCGGTGTTCCAGCATCGGTGGTGTAAGTAGCAGACGCCTGTTCTGCTGCAGGTCGCTCTCTGGTGTGACAGTCCACGGAAGCTCCGGCAGCCAGAAGTTGGGACGCCATGACGACGGCGACACTGACGTTCGGTCGTGCTCTTCGCCAGCATTTCTACGACCAACCGCCAGGATCGCCACATCCGACAGCGTGACACTCCGGTTTCTGTGACGTCATTTGTTGCCACTTGGGGACCACTTTTGATGTATGGGCGCCATAGGACGCTAAACACACCAGTCGGAGACGCGTTCCAGGCACCATGGCACGGCTCGCTGTGCCTGCAAGGCGTCTTCGACTTTTGTGTTTAACCGTCCCACCTCGCCCGTGCATCAAAGATGGTTCCAAAGTGGTAACAGATAGCATCACAGGAGATGGCGTGTCACGTTGTCCGATGTCGCCATCCGCCTATGGCCGTAGAAATGCTGGCGAATAAGGCGAGCGAATGTCAGGGTCGATGCAGTCGCTGCGTCCGATCTCGCGTCTGCTTTAGTTTGCGTCAGTGTCTGGGTGAAGAAGCGACCTACAGCAGAACAGGCGTCCGCCGCGCCCACAACCGCGTGTGACTGCCTGGATCGCGGCATGACACTTTTGTGGAGGCGGTGAGCACACCAGTCAGACACACACCCCGTGGTAGAGCACTGCACGGGCCTACTTTTTGAGGTCGAGCCCTGCCCGGGCCCGCTGACTTTTAGTCTTACAAGACCTTAACCCGGCCCAATGGGATGCCTACCTAATCAGGCCCGGCCCGTGCTCGGCCCGATGAGATGCCTACCTGATCATGCCCGGCCCGGGCCCGGCCCGGTAAGAGGCCAAAGCGGGCCTCATCTCTTACATTCAAAGATGCCATTGGGAGGTGTTGGTGCACTTGATTCGTTTACCCTAATTGGTATGAAAGACGCTGTTAAGACGTTATGTGTCGACATAAAACTGCGAATGTCAACATGGAGATATCTTAATGGCACTCGTTCAAAAGGCAAAGAAAAGTTTCGAAACATTATAGAACATATACAAAGCATTCCAGTATGAACTAATGTCAAAACGGATTAAGAAGTTTCAGTATCTGCGCGTGTCTTTTTTTTTTTTTTTGTGTGTGTGTGTGTGTGTGTGTGCTTTTTGAAAGCGGTATTCTTTTGACACCAAATGGGGTCCGAAATTTTCGGTGTAGACGTTTCTGTGTTGAACGTTGTGGTGAAGGACGTTTCGCCGCACGACGTTTCGATGCAGACGTTTCTGTGCGTGGACATTCTGGTACGATGAGATTTCGGTTTATAGAAGAATGGATATAGCGCTGACGTAAAAACCTTTAACAGAAACGTCTAAAATTAACGCCAGTTAAAAAAAGATAATGAATTGGCCTGTCATTATACTGATTTTGGAGCTCGTAAATAGTCGTAAAAAATGAAAATCTAAAATTACACCAACCCTTTTATTCGCTTACAAATGGAAAGCACTAATGCCGCTGTATGGGAATCTGAACAGTAAGAGTGCTCATGTATGAAAGAGCGAAAAATGTTTGCGTAATAATGTTGAATCTCCGTCACGCGTTTTTTTTTTTTCTTTACTGACGATATGTTGTTACCACTTCCATTGTTTCATATTTTCCCCCTGTTACTAAGTCCACAATATACGAAAGACATACACCCACACTGATGGAACTGAAATATAATATCCCAATATATAATATCAAAATAATATTTAAATATTTTGAACCTGGACGTCGAAATAGTCATTAGCAAAATAATACGCCGGTTGGGTATAAGTTTCGGTTACGGGCGTAGACGTCGGTGCATTTTATTTTGGTAGATATTATATTAAATTAGGTTGGATTTCCGAACTTCGCGACATCTCATAAGTGAGCCATGATTCAAGAAAAAAAAAAGTGTAAAAGAATATCTGGTCTTTTTTTCTTTTTCTAACATTTTATTTCCGGTTTTATTCCGTATTTATTTCTGCCCCCTCCCGCGATCTTTTCACTTGATTATGTTCCCGCCGTTTGCTTTTCCATTTTGTAATCTAGCGCGAGCAACGCGCAGACGCAACGAAGGGAGAAAAAAAAAAAAGAAAGAAGGTGGGGCTTGTTCTAAGCACCGCCCCTCAAGGCGCCGTTCTGGTTTCACTTTCTTTCGTTTGGTGGCATTTCCTTTTTATCCGCATCGCATTTCTGTCTTCGGGAGACGTCTCTCGTGCCAGGTTTTCCTCCCCCCTCCTCTTTATTTTTTGTTGTGTCGTCTGCTGCCATCGTTGGTCGCCTGCTTCGATCGAGGGGAGGCGCCATCCGCGGTCGATAGTCATCGAAGGAGGGAGCAAACGCTCCGTTATTTTTGCTAACTGCTCCACGACACTTTTTTGCTTGCCACTGTTCTCGCGCGAACGACGACGCGATGTCTTCGTGTTCTCCCTACGGACGTTGCTTTTGATTATTTTTTAGCTTCCGAGGCGCGCGTTGGTGTACAAAGGCCACAAGCGCAGCGTTTTTCGCTACACTACACTTTAGATGGGGTGTTGGGAAGCTCGGGCAATATTGGTTGGTCTGCTACTTCTGATAAAGCTTTAAACGACTGGCAACGATCAGTCTAAGCAACAAGATGGCTGAAGAGTGTCGCTACTCTGAAGCGCAACTTATTTCAGTGACCCTATGCGGAGCGCAAGTTCGTCTGTTTCTTGTGCAGGGCTTGCAGTGAGGTCAGAGCGCTAATCTCCGATTGACTCCGATTGGAAGGATAGCGGATAGACCTCGAGGCAGCTAGCATCGAGGTCTGCCCTCTATCCTTCCAACCAGAGCCAATCAGAGCTTGGCGTTCTAACATCCCTGCAACCCCTGCGCGAGAAGCAGACGAACTCGCGCTCCGCATCGCTTGCACGGATAGGCGTCCTGAAACGCGAACCGAAAATTCTCGTCTGTCTGAGGGGAGCTCCGGGCGCGACGAGTGCCGAAGTCATGCCCGATGACGCGCATTTCGTCCACCGATTAATTACAACCTAATGGAGCCCACCTTTTTCCGCTCGTTCCGCGTGGGGAGCAACCGGTAATCTATTTTAATTAAAGCCAAGGGACCGGACGCCACCCCCCGAAAAAAAAAAAAAAAACACTAAACACACACACACTCACACACGCACACACAAGATGGCGCATACGCGAAGACGAGTCGAAAGTTATTTCCGTGGCTTCTGATTAATGTGCAGGCGCTCGTGCGTACGCGCACTCATTTTTGTCTCGGAATGAGACGCCGGGACTACTTTGTTTTCGGCGCTGCAGACGCGAGCGTCTCGTTTGTTTGTGGATCCGATTGTAGGGCTCTTGTCTGCGACTCGTGATAAATAGGCGACACGGGGGCCGGCGATTAATTTCTGCGGCGTTGGCTTAATTGAAAAGAATAAAAATGAGGAAGAAACTGGACTGGGAAATGAACGTTGCCGTTTGTTTGTTCCAAGGTCTTCTTATTACCGCCATCATTATCGTTCTGTTTTCGTACTAGTGTCCATGGGTTGTTTGGAGTGTATAAAGAAGCGCGTTTTTTTTTTTTTTTTTATTCCACGCGATTTTCTAAAAGGGTGTCATTTTTGTCCGACTTTTCGCTCCGTCACAGCGTCGTCCCGGGAACGTAGCTCGTTTACATTCCGATGGGGCAACCCTGTCTTATGTCACTTCTTTAAATATCATTAATTATCGAGCGGGAGATGTTTTGTTACGTTAGGGCTATGTGTTGACCGGCTCTCGCTGGTTCAACGCCTCTGACTGAGATTTATTCGTATATTAGTTTTATTATTACCCGTCCGCTGCACCGTGTTGTTGTTCCTGGGCTTTCCGAAGACCGACATGAGAAGCAGACAGATGGAATTTCGACCTTAGCTAAACATTATCTTTAATAAAACGGTCAAAAGATGCGTTCCCAACTACGAATACATTTTTAAATACCGGGCACTCATCCTGACATCATGTGTTAGACAGGTATGACGTCATAGTTCTCAAACCAAGGACGCATACTGTTTCCGAAGCGTGTAAATGACTCCTACGTTGTCGTTCATGCTTGAAGAAGCGTGCTTCTTGGCAGAGTCGATTGTTCGCGTTTAGTCGTTATGGTCCTCAACTACCGTAACCGACAAGTTCCAAGTTAATTAATGCGAAAGCATTAACCGTCCCATGGAGCGAACCGGCGTTATCAGCTTTTGAAGCCGCGCCAAACGGCACCTAAATTCCCCTGTCCGATGGAGCGAAGCCTGTAGTCTGTAGCAGCGAATCGATGGATAGACTCCCATTGGCTGGTGCGCTGCATAGTTCTAAGGAACGCCACCCCACTGCGATGGCGCAGCGGCCCGGCCGCCGGTAAGAGGGAAAGGGTGGCCGGGCTCTGCAGAGCGGCCAGCCACAGAGCCCGCCGGGGCAGCATTAGCACAGGTCGCCCGGCCGGGCTCAGCGCGGCGCGCAGCTTGGAGGAATACGCTACGTATACGAATGCTTTCGCATTCTGACACGTTAGCATTCTTAAGTGTCTTTGTAGTTTTGATTTCTCTTCGTACAAGAAGAGAATGGGGAAAAGCAATGCACATACGTTCTTTCGTTTAAGTTTATTGTCTCCCGACGTCACGTGACCATTCACTCGCGTCACTCTGTGAATAAAGATCCCCTATATTACCCAGCTTTCAAGTGGAGGAGCTGCTTGAGCAGCAAAGACCGCAAAAGGCTTTAAACGCGTAGCCTGTGCTGCGCTGTGAGCCAAGTCATAACGAAGCCGCGTGGTGTTCTTCACCACAACGCATGCGACAAGTCACTCTCCGGGCCAATAGACACGGATGGCTGTCCGGGATTTTGTGTTAAAATATGGCGTCAGACCAGTCACAAGTGACGTGTGGACGAGCTCTTGAAACTCGAACACCCGTTTTTACCTGGTAACAAGTTTTGCGGTGCTATCATACCCGACAAAACCTTTAAATGGTTATTTGGAGTATTCTTTGCAAGTCTAGAATGTCACGGAAAGTTGTTGCGAAAACATTATGACACTGGTTCCCACAGCGAGTTGCTTAATTTAGAGGCTGGTCGTGTCACGTGAGGTTACTATTAGGTCGTGGTGTCACGTGAAGTACGTCACTGTTTTGTCGTGGTGTCACGTGGCACGGTAAGGGGTTGCTGTCAAGGTGACCACATCACGCTGATGACTTCACGTGACCACTGTCAAGACTTCGCGTGTCCTCTGTCAAGACATCACGTGACCATTGTTAATACATCGCGTGACCACTGTCAAGACATCCCGTGTTCATTGTCCGCTAAATTTACGGGGCAAATATATATCACCCTATCCCAGCGTCACCGACCGCCTTTAATATCAAAATGCCAATTTTTTTTTTTAATGGTTTTTGGAGCGATCTTTGTGGTCTCGTGAAAGAAGACCGACCGTAGCGCCGCGTTTGGCCGTCGCTGGAAGCTGGGCACCGCGCTGCTCAGAAAGCTAAGCAAACCGGGAGCAGCTTCCCGGTACAATGTGTGCTCCGCTGTTCGTTCGCTAGCGCGCGCGACATGCAGCGGCGGCGACCCGTCCGAGAACTGTCGAATTACAAATGCTTCTCCGGCGCAGATTCCTCTCGAATCACGGGCTGCCGGCGTTTGATTTCTTGAAGCCTCCGAGCGAGAACGCCTAATCGGATTATCGTCTGGCTTCGCGATTCGGAAGCATATTTTGGCCCGCGCCTCGCTCCTGCATTACTTTTTTTTTTTTTTTTGGCAGGTTATTATTGCGAAGTGTTCTGTCAGACTCGGCTGTCTCTCGGATTTGATGGCTGTCGCGTCTGCTGCTCGATCTGCTTCGTTCCGAGTTTGTGGAGAAACTAGTCGTTCTGCGTGGTTTTGATGCCCGGTTTTTGTGTCGTTTCTTTTTTTTCTTGTTTTCGAGTTTCGACGGACGTCTGCTACTGTCGGGCGTTCGTTATGCGACGCCTGGACCGGTGGCGACCCCATGCGGTGACTTCTTGAACTCGTTGCTGAGCGACCGTCGCCTCCGCGATGAATAGAGGAAAATCGGAAGCACATGCGTTGGATTGGAAATGTATTTATGTATTCCGAGCCGTTGCTCAAAACGTTCGCTGCATGCGTGGCACTCCTTTCCAGCTTTCGACTTTTGGGAATGGTTATGGGTCCCATAACTCCATATCGGCACGTCCGCGTGCGGAAAATAAAAAATAAAAATCAAGTAAGCAGTGGAATAACGCTTAAATGTGCACCAACTCCCCCCCCCCCCCTCCCCTCCCCCCCCCCGCAAAAAAACAAACAAAAAAAAAAAAACAGAAGAAGAAAACATTTCGGTAAAGTGTAAAACAAAAACGTATGTGAAAAAAAAATATTTCCTTCCCCCCCCCCCCCCCTCCTCAAAGAAAAATACGAAATTAGCACTATATTTACGTCGCGAGGCAGACCTCTAGTTAGAGGCGATTGCGAAATTATATTGCCATATAGACCAACTCGACCGTCTGACGTCAGGCCACTCTGGTGACGTTACTGTCGGTACTGCGCATGCGCAAACGCTTCACATCCTCCCGAATTTGGTTTCTGCGCATGCGCAGTGCCCACACCTGGTGTGGGCAAAGCGGGCTTGTTTGCAAACACAGTGTTTCGTGTATAAAGAAATAAACTAGGAAGGCGTTATCACTTCAGTAGCGATTCGAACCGCTATACGTTTCCAAATAATCGTTTACAGCTCTCTTAAAGTATTGATATTGTTAGAAGTCTGTGGTCGGGGCCCTCGGGCAAAGCGTTTCTTTCTAGGGTTCGCATAAGGCGCGAGGATAGGGCTGTATTTTGCAGCTGCTGGTTAACCTTGGGAAGAAACCAAAGAGGAGGCGGTAACAATGCGGTATTAAGTGTTGGATTATGATGGTTCTGGGAGACACGCTTGCTGATGTAATCCAGGGATGCTCCAGTAGTAGGAGTTGTCCGAATAAATGAATTGCCTAATTACTTTATTTGGCCTTTGGCATTTCGCATTTCCTCCAAGATGAACTTGGCGAGACACTGTTCCTCGTCTTGTACCCGCAATCTTCTCGAGACAATCGCCGATGCATCTTGAAGATGCAGCCAAGCCCCGTTCATTACTATATAGTATCCACCTACGCAACGAGCCGTTTTGAGCGGTGAACGAAGTAGTGAAATGCTGAAACACGACAGCTCTTAATGGGGAATCGTATTTCGCCACATTGTGTGAGTTTTGTTTGATTCTTTTACTTTTTTTTTTTTTAGTCTCTCGAAGATGCTTTCATATTTTCGGCCAGCCTTTCAGCCTCACGACGGGAAGGTGGGCGACCTCGGCAAGGTCGTATTCTCTGGGATCCGCCTAGCGGGGGCTCAAGTTACACAAACCGATCTCTCTCCAAATGCGCGCCTCCCACCCCCACGCTTTGCGCGTCCACACAAGCACATCAAGATGGATATCCGTTCTCGGGTATTATATCTCCTCCCTTTTTATTTGTGGTGTATTATGCTATTATCAAGTTCTTCTTGTTATTCTTACGACGCTAAGTCTGAACGTATGCGAAGCGATTTACAGATGTTCGCTGACCGTCTTGAGTAACTTTTGTAGTTTGATTCTCCGCTTTGCTGTGTAATCATAAGTGCAGTTCGGTTACTTCTTGGATCTCAGTCAGTTGCCGCCAGCCGTTGCGTTTCGAAAAAGTCGTGGTCACTTTTCTTACATTTCTGATTTTCAGTACGAAAGGAATATAGCAGCAGCTTTGCATTGGCACCGCCATAACCGACCTCTCGTTTGTTTTGTTTTGTTTGATTTTTTTTCTTTTATTGCGCTTACTTTACTTCATTATTACCACAGCTGGGCAGGTTATTGCTGGGGAGAAGGACACAGTAGAATCTAAAAGATTCTCCCCAGCATTGGCCCTTGTGGAGGCCCGTCAACGCCCTCTTCGGTTGCTCGGCATCTGGGTAAGACGAAAGAAGGTCAACAATGGCGGCTGTAATTTGGCGCGTGTGCGAAGCGTCCATACAAGAAAGTTTTGCGCGGGCAAAACAAACAAAACATGTCGCTCACTAAGCCTCTAAGCCAGAATTTCTCATTTATTCCCGCGCTCGTAATCAAACAAGTCGACGGGTCAAGATGAGCCGCGCACCCCAACCCGCGAGGTAACCGGGAAAGCAACAATTCTAGTAATTCAGTAGTTCACCGAGAACATCATTCTCTGTCGATCCCTCTCCCTTACGTTTGAGACAGGCGCAGTAATTACTTTCGACCTCGAGGAGTAATATTAACTCGAATGTTTTATCATCGATGTACACATCAGAATTTCCACAGAGCACTTGGACAGCTATCCAACGACTATGCCGAAATAAACATTAAAATTGGCTCTTTAAAACGAAACAACAAATGACGTGGACACGTGAAATGAGTTGAAAAATTTTAGACCTAAATTTACAACTCCCACGTGAAAGTATCCTCAACGTGTGAACGTCATCGTACAGTGTCACAACACAAACTCTATTTTAAGAAGAAAAAAAAATATATTTTTTCAATGTTTTACTTTTGTAGATTAATTTGGTCGCCTCTTTGAATGCTTCGCGAGGAGGTTGTTCGTGACCATGGCCTAAATTCTTGTAGTAAATCCGACAGATTAATTTATCGAAGCGAGGACGATTCTCAACCAATACCACGTCGAGACTCTATAGAATGAGGCCTGCCCATGACGTCATTATCAGTAGATACCCCATCGGCCCCCAGCGGCAAAGACGCTGAACCTCGACGAGAGACGCCGGTCTTGGCGTCACCGCGTGCTATGCGTCGCACTCGTATAGACCTTTTTCGCATAACCTCAAACCAGCCAGTAACTGACGTACCCTCGACCTTGTGCATTTTTGGATTGCCCGCTGACACAGGGTACGCAACCGCCAAGGGTATGGGCGAAAAGGCTTAAAAACGGACGTCGTGCATGAGTTAGTTCCAAGTGCTCCTTTTTACCTTGCTGCAATTTCCGAAAATCTACGGTTGTCTGGCTACCACTGCGTGGTCGTCGGATGGATAAATAATATTAAAAAAGCATAAGAAGAATAGCAGAAAGTGTGCCATGAGCACAAGAAGGTGCAGCGCGAGTGTGGCTGCAATGTCATCGAGCTTCGCATTTTCCCCAAGAGTCTTTATTTATGAAGTCAGTCGATTGCGAGCTTGAATCGCGAGAGATTCGTATCAGACTCAACGTCACGTTTAAGCTCACGACCACTTCGTCTACGACAAGAGGACCGATTTTAATTCCCGGTGCAGGTGGTCGAATTAGGTTATCACTGCAAGCCCCATGATATGTGAAGGGTATGAAAACGTCTACATGCCACCACTCAAGATGGAGCTATCAAATGCGGAGAGCTTACCTGCATAGACTACATTAAACTGCTCATATATACTTCGCTGTGGAAACTCAATCAAAACACCCCACCGTCTTCGTCGTCGTTCTCTCGAGGAGGCAAGGTGATGGCCTGGGAGTAGCCAGCTGGATTCAACCGGACAAGCTCCAACCAAGTTATTGCAGCTCACCATAGCCAAGTCTAGCCAAGTTCCCCCCATACCCACACCGTTGCCTACCCAAATAGCTGTGCTGCCAGAACTAGCCGGTATTTCTTTTTCTAAGCCGCTAGACGGCGTCGTCGGCGCCGCAATTTTCAAGATGGCGGCGCCGTTAAAGAAAAGGTCTATAGCGAGACGCTAAAACGAGTGGGACACCTGCCCCTCTTAAAGTAAGCGAGACGATCGTCCCACTTAGTAACGGGGACCTTTTCGCGATTTTTTTCCCACTTAGTAACGGTAGTCTCACTTAAATTGGAAGTCTTTCCCCCTTGAGTAAAAAGGATTACAAAGTGCGTTCACGTGGTCACGTGAGCTGGCCGAAACCTACTGTTTAGTATACCGCTGCTTTCCACGCATCATATTTGCCGCACCAATCGGTCCAGGTCGAGTCAAACTAACCGGAGTCAGAGTAACCGGCCACGACGTGTGTGCAGGATACCGACAGCGAGTCTCGGCCACACATGAAAGCGCAAGACCGAGAGGTTGAAGCACTGGTCGGGACCGAGACGCATTCGCCGCTCGGTTTTAACGAGCAGCCCCCTGCCGGCAGCGTCCGGGTGCAAGAAGCGAGATGACATTAATAACGACCGGCCGATTCAGCCACACGCACTGCAATGAACCCCGCGGCGCTCTTGGGGGAGGTCGCGTGGCCCCGAGAGCGAGCAGGACGCAATGCCAGAGAAGGCCTGCGCCTTTCGCCCCATCACTGGTGGATCTACGCCGCCTAGGGTGCGTTAGCATCGCCGCCCTCGCGTCTATAACGGTGACGTCAAGCGCCGGCCTTGTCTTCGAGGTGGTATTCGCGGACGCGTCGTGTTCGGTTGTGTTTGCTCGTTTACTGACAGCCCGGTGGTAAACGCGCGCGTGGGCTCCCGGTATCGTGCTGTGTTCTGGTGGCAGTGTTAAGAGGGCCGCGATCACAGACATGTCGTTCGCAGGTAAGGTAACCAATTATCGCAAACCTTCTGGTATGGGCCATTGACCTTCTGTGACTGCGCGGTTCTCATAAAGAGCTAAAATAGAGGATATTGGATTGATATGGGCTAGAAAGGAAGGTGTTGTCGTTCGCGCGGGCTGGAGCGGTCCCGCGATCCGTGTCTACACAAACGAAGCATATTCGGTTTGCTGGAAGCAGAGCTCAAGATGATGCAGGCGTGTTGGTGAACTTTTCCAACACAGTGGAGCTAACAGACTGCGGAACTGAGTCGAATACCATACTAGAATAATCAAAAGCCCCGGCACTAGCATTTCATCGCCGTCAAAATGAGATCGAGTGGATACGCAGAATGGAGACGAGTGTTGTGTTTGCTTTGCGCGAGGCCTCGTTGCGCAGGCCTATTGCGTCGAAAGACTCTTGGCGTCGGGCTCGGGCTGAGTTGCTCAGTTGGCGCCAAGTGTGATGTTTTGTGGAGGGCGAGGAGGCTGTTCGTAGTTGTTTTAATGCATTAGTTCCCTGGTACATGCGCTGAGCTTAGACGTGGTTCGTGCGTTTATAGAGTTCGCAATGTCGCCACCGGATGGCGCCATATCCCTTGCAAGGGAAGGTCGAGGGCGGATTGGGGGGGGGGGGGGGGATGGGATGGCGGGTGTATCACTGGAGCAAGTGTCAACCCCCCCCCCCCCCCCCTCCCGTTTACGCCGCTTCGCGGCGACAGTCTGCGGATGGCTCATTACAAAATCAACGAACTTGAGTATCACCTTAGAGCGGTAAACCGCAACCCAAGGCCTGCAGCCAGAAATGGGCCACATCAGATTGGCCAGATTGCGGTCAGCACAGGGGCCCTCTGGGGCTGTGTTCCAATCTTACTGGAATGAATCCGAGTTACTCCGGCGGATCATTTCACGTGACAAGACAGGTGGAGCAACTGGACGCGGGTAGGTTTTCGAACGCAAAGTTACAGAAGATTTAACCCTGCTGACCGTGATCGGGTCAATCTGATCTGGCTTAGCTCTGGGCGCAGCCGTCTTAATGTCACGTGATCACTAATGTGGTAAACGTGCAAGATAGCGGCAACCGCGGGTGGGGGCATTTTTGGCCGCTGGTTTACCGCTCTCCGTTTACTCTAGCTCGTTGTACAAAATATTAACCCACCTTGGGCCATCCGTATACACGCCGCATCACAGCGTTCCGCCGGCGGCCCAAGTACGCCGTAGCCCCGCTGTCCCCTGCTGCACCTCGGTTGGTGCCATGTCACGCGCCCGCGTGCGGTTGCGCACTTTCGACACCCTCGGACGCTCCTGCTGCCGGATTCGGAGACCTGTGAAGGCACACGGGCTGCGGTTCCGTTCGTCGGCCTGCCACGCCGTTCTTGACGCACAGTCGCCTTACCATGTCGCCAGGCGATAGACACACGGTGTGGTCACCTTAGTATGCCCTACATGTATGCACAACAACTAAATGGCTCTGTCTTTTTCCGCGCATTGCGTGCAGGTTCTCCACACGCTAAGTGACCTGTTCTGCTTGCACCAGGGAGAAGAGGGATTTCGGAAATGTTCATCCGCGGAAAAGTGTTGAGAGGTTGCATTAACCATGCGTTCTTATATAACCGCTACGCGAAATGCTTACGCATTTCTTCGAGAATCAGCGTAGCGGCAACAGAAATTTCAGATTTTTATCTTCTTTTTTTAAAAAATTTAAGCGGTGTTGACTGAGTTCGGGACTACGGTGTCACACACTGCTACCGACACCTAACATTACGGCGCTTCTTTCAAGTTTCGAGATTCCATCTTCAAAAGGACGCTCCAAACCACTCTGTTCTCAAACGTGGAGCCACACTCCAAAACGGACGCCAGAACGTAGAACGCAAACCTACGTGAGCGAGGCCCGCCAGGTCAACTCTGCATCCTCTTCATTAGGAGGTAGCCATCGATGAGGTACCTGGTGCAGCAGTCAGCGGTTCGGCTCGGGTCTTCTGCGAGCAGCGAGGAAGACGCCCCAAGATTTAGTTGCAGGCCGCGAACGTGCCGATGATCGCTGCACACGAATGGACTCCGCAGTGCGGCCAGTTCCGTGTCGGCCTTAATGAAGCCGTGACCGGCCGTTCAGACCCGCCCGGCTTATTAATAACGGCTCCGAGCAATCGGCCAGGCGCCAGAGATCACGCTCGTGCCGCGCCGGCAGACCACGACGTAGGGACTGTCTGTGGCGCCCATGACCACCACCTGAAGACGAGGCCGGCGCATCACGTCGTGATAGTGAATCCTCGACCCGCCCCAAAGCGGCAAACATTCGGAAGGTCGACGAGAGTCGCCGGAAAGCGGCACACGCGTCCGTTTTTGGCGTAGCCGTGTGTGCTAGCGTCGCGCTCCTTGTGAGTCGCTGCAAGACGCGCTGTGATGCTCACGCAAGCTAGGCTACGCTGCGTGAGTCCACCATTGATGACGTCCGGAGGGCCTTGTCTTCTACGCGATTGCCATGACTCACGATGGATCGGGCTTTTCCTGGCTGGCCCTGCGGTCCTCGCTCTTGCTAGGCTGCGCCGCCCACCACGGAGTAGATGTGTGCGGACGATTTAAGGATGTCCCCTTCTCTGTCGGCGACTCCGGGGCCGACTAATACAATACCACCTCTGAGACGAGGCCTTGTCTTCTAGACTGTGCTGGCCCATACCACCTACAGGATAGGATCTGCGCCTTTCCTTCTCTAACATCGTCACTATACAGCGAGTCCGTGCAACGGCGCCTATCGTGTATCCGCGTCACCGGGCGCGCGACTTGCAGCGATGCTACCGCACGACGACGCCAAGACGCTCGCGTCTGCCGCTTTGCTGCGTATCTCGTCGGGCTTCGGCGTCTTTGCCGCTTGGCTCGGGTCTGGGATCGACTAACGATGACCTAATGCTCAGACTTTGTCTCTTAGGTGGGGGTGGGCCCACCTGCTTTTACGGATTCGTGTTTTGCCCGCCAGGTTGCCTGATGTTATGGTGCTAGCTCGCACACACTGTTCCACTTTCAGTATATCTTAGTGATTGGGCACAGTGACGGCAGCGAGTGACCAAAGAACGATGATATAAAACAAAAAGGTAAGGACGTTAATTTGATGTTGCGACCGCGAAGAAGTGAAGAGCGGCGGAAAAAGCACAAAATTGTAAAATCTGGTGGAAAAAAAAAAAAGAAAACAAAAATTGGTAACACCGCAGTAAACAACAACAAAAAAGTAACAGGAAGTCTGTGGCATTAAGTTGCTGTTCGAGGCTATTTGTACAAACAAATACAAACTTTCTGCGGTGAACTGCAGCAGTGAGATTTGAGAGATCTTGCGTTCACGCGCGCGCAAGGTTTTTGGTAGCACTGTTTGAGAAGTCCATTTAGTGATGGGCACAGTGATCAGCGTAAGCTCTTGAGTGGATCATTCATTTAAATTTGCTGTCAAGTAATGAGTAACATAAACGCTCATAGAATCAATCTCGGTCTAACGTAATTGTAATTGTAATTCATAGCTCGGTTCCTGATAACGGCGGACTAGATTGAATCTCTATATGAGTCTCCCCAGAATAGAAGCGGAGCGACATAAAAAGGTCCCCGTAAACTCGCGGAAAACAAATCGGTCTCGTCAAGAATAGCCAGAGGGGAAAATGCGAGCAAAAAAGAAAGAGTGGCGAGAAGACAAAAGATGGAGAATGGAGGCCATTTTTTTCGTCGTTTTTTACGGCGTTAATAAAACCTTATTGCCTCGTCACGATATTCTCCGTCCTCACTCCCGTCGTCTTGTCCGACTGGTTTGCTCAAGTTGGACTGAATGGTGCTTTGACGCTTTCGGCTGGAAAAACTGGGGAAAGTGGGAGGGTGGCTCGGGGGCCGGAGGCGGTCGAAGTTCACGGGGTTGAGTGCGTCGCCCAGTTCTCGATCCGCCGAATGCTGTAGTGTACGGTGGACGGTATGAAACTTCGTAATCTGTGTGTCTGGTTATCTTGTCTTTTTAGTGGGGGGCTTTCTAGCGCGTGTCATATCCAGCCGAAAAATGCGGAGTCACTGCGCTGTGCACGATGGTGCACAGCGCAGTGAACAGCATGATGGTGCGGTTTGATGGGTCCCTCCCATCAGCTCGCAGCGTCGGCTGCGTTTGGACTTGGGTGAAACGAAGTATATAAGACAAGGATGGAATCGGGTAGATTGGGGAACACGGCCAATGACCGACTGTCCGAGTGGTCACCCGGAAAAAGGACGCGCGAGAACTAATGAGAGCGGTAGACAGCGCTGGACAACCCTGGATGTGGTTCGTGACGTCACGTGCGGGATGTTCGCCCGCTCACCGGCCACGGCCGTGTAGTTGGGAGGAAGCATTTCCGCTGAATTAAGACTTGAGCTAGTTGGTTCATGATTATTTAAAAGGTTAAAAGCGCAGAGGATATTCAGCTGCTGTGCTCCTAGCTGCCAAATTCAGAAAAAAAACCCATGGGGACAACAACAACATAAATTAATCGTTTGTTTCTGACGCAGCGCTCGCTTATTTAGCCGATCGCTGCTTCAACATTCGGCTAGTGTTCAGTCAGCGAAGCACCAATGAAGCACGAATCGAAGCACCAATGAAGCAGCAGCACTCGTCTCCAATGTGTGCCCCACGATCGCTCGCTCGCTCGAGACAGATGACGTAGTAATCATATGCACGGACCTTATGTTGGGTAAACACCGAGCTCTGTGGAAAGCAAGCTAGGCAAAGCGCCCCCTATACACCAACTCATCTCTCTGACGTCACGCGGTGGTGCTGCTGTCGGCACTGCGCATGCGCAGACTCTCGTGCGTTGGTGTAGGTTTCGATCACCTTGCCGGTTCCAGTCATCCGGGGGAAGATTCCCTAAAGCCATTAGGTGTCTTCCAAAGAAGCCAGACAGCCGCCCGCGGCGCTCAAAGTCCGCGCGACGAACATGGCTGCGGTCTCTATCTGCGCTTGTGAAGTGGATGCGGCTCCCTCCCCGTCCCACCTCGCCCGAAATTCTGGAGGGGGGCATTCCGCGGCGGTAAACATGCTGCCGCGATAAGCAGATAAAAAGTGGCCATAGCCTTTATCGGGAGAGGAGCGACGTTGCTCCTGCGGCGCGCCCTTAGGACCACTGACCCCGAAATTTCCCCGGCCACCCAACTATCTGCCCAGACTCGCTTGTCGTGTCGTCAGTGGACGCCCACGCTGAGAGATGCGTCCATGTCTCGCGTATGCAAGGTGTCCCCCCAACACACTTACCGTGTTTATTAAATTGCACAAATGAACTACGCATCGTCGCGAACGCTCATTCTCCACCCAACTGTATTGCTAGCGGTCCTAGCCAGATGCCAAAGTTTCAGAACGAACTGTTATCTCATCGAAACGTTATGAACGTTCTTCGGAAACTTTGAATAGCCGATAACGCGTAAGGAATCCATGGGGTCAAACTACGAAAAACGGCCCCCATTTGCCCATCGAAATTTTCAGAATATCACTTATAACTTTTGAATAAGAGAACTTATAAAAGTAAAATAACAATGTTCTTCCCTTTTTTTTTTTTTTGACGGGACACGACGTAAGCGGCCATACTCCGTTCACCCCTAAAGGGGTGTCCAAACAGGACACTACAAAACGCACGACTCCGACTAAAATTGAAGCGGACGCCTCACGCTTCAATTTTCACGATTTGTCGGAGTCGTGCGTTTTGTAGTGTCCTGTTTGGACACCCCTTTAGACAAGACTAGAAGCTCCGCCTTCAGCGAGCTGGCTGGCTTCCGCAGTGCTTTGGTTGTGCGTGCCGGCGCGCTCATACTTGTGGGGGGGGGGGGGGGGGGGGATGGCGAAAGAGGCTGTTGCGTCGCCCCCCCCCCCCCCCCCCCCCTTCCCTTCAAACATCTTCGCTCGTTTTTAATAGATCTGCTTGAAGATTGCGGGAGCACTCTTGTTCACTGGAAGTGGTCAGTTGACTTCAAAGTTCTGCTATCTCTCTTTAGAGGAGAATCTTAGCCGCCGCACTGGGGTCTTTTTGATTTAGGCGGCCCCACGTGACACGGCGGCGATGTGCGGCATAATTTCCTAAGAACCGTCCGCCGCGACTTCGTCTCTCATGGTCTCTGCCGCCGCCTGGATTATGCCCTCCCCCCCTCGGAGCAATATCTAAAATCCCCCCCCCGCCCCCTATAACCAATATCGGGGACCGCCACTGACTGCTGCCGCTAAGAGAACAAATGATCATTTCTAGGACATTAAGGCACCCTAATCATTTCTTTCCTCACTCCAATCAGTGTTTGCCTGGCCAAGGCAAGTTCTGCGCATCCGCCAAAAATGGCCTCGTCGAATCAACGATCGAATCAACAATAGGGAAACTACTTTCGTATGTTCTATTTTTTTTCTGTTTTTTTTTTTTTTTTACTATATGTATGAGCGAAGCCGAGGCTACAAGCACAAGCATGTTGCCCTGAACGATGCTTGCACTGCACGAGCGCGTTTGCTTGGCAGACGCGAAAAGCCAGGAGCTCGCTCTTGTACATTGCAAACCGTGTACTCAGCTTCCAGATGACCTCGTCTCACTGTGCCAGTGATTATTCCTACTTGTTCTTGAGGAGAAAAGGAAATTAGGTGGTGTGAATTGTGTGCTGCTGCGGAAGGTACGCGCTCACCTGCAGGCACACCACATTGGCCGCTGATGGCAGTGCAATCCGAGCCATGCCTTCGGTTACGGTGCCTGCAACGCGGCTCCGACTTGTGTGTTTTTCGCCCGTACATCTAAGGTGATCCCCAAGTGGCATGGAGGTAGGTAGCTTCAGGAGCGACACGAGGCCACCAGATGTGAAACCAGAAGTGAGGAGAGACACGCCCCCAACGATGTCCAAAACCGAGAGACGCTATTGGACGAAAAAGCGAGAGCTCCTTTTTCGTCCAATAGCGTCTCTTGGTTTTGGTCATCGTTGGGGGCGTGTTCCGCCTCACTTCTGGCTTCACCTTTGGTGGCCTCATGTCGCCTCCTGAAGCTTCTTACCTCCGTGGCAAGTGGCAACAAATGACGCCACAGAAGCCGGGGAAAAACGAACGCGTGTTTCATAGGTCATTAACGTCAGGGATCCGCTCTAAGCGGTATTTGCGCAAAGTGCAAAAATTGTTGCATCGCCCCTTTAATGCATTCCCCGAGGAAGACATAGGTAAAATAACAAACTGAACATGAGAAGGTAGAAAGAGGAGGAAAATTAATGTTATAGATTATAGATGCATTAACGAAAATTAAATCTGACTTCACCCCTTTACACTAGCAAAGAAAAAAGAGAAAAAGGGAGCGCGATAAAAACAAAATTTAGAGGTAAAACAAAAGCAACCCAGGTCAGAGATGAAGTAAGCGAACATTAAAGCGACCCGGGTTAAGGAAAAAGGTTGAGGTAACCCATCTCTTCCTCAGACAACGCTATTTATGGTGTGCTTATGCAAGCTTCCCCTTGAGACAAGATGGTTTTTGCCTCATAGAGTTCTCTGGATCTCTTTTTATGGTAAAGGCCCGTTCACACTCTTGCGACCGAGTACGACTGAGAGAGACGAGATCTCTTAAAACTCCTTAAATTTTTTTAGAACGAGGGAACACACTGGCATTGTGGCGCCATGTATGCGGTGACCTTGGAACTGCATTTCACAAGAGCGAAGGTTTTGCGGGATTTCCGAGGTCAAATGTGCGTAATACCCATAGAAAGGCTCGTTTATAACATTGACAAAAGTTTTTCGAGCCCAGAAAGAAAGGATAATGCGCGAGAGAAATAAAAAAGATATGCCGGACCGCCGAGTTTACACTGCTACCCAATAGATGGCGCCAGTGTGTCCTCTGGTTTAAGAAGTTTTAAGGAACCCAGGTTTAAGAGGTCGCAAGAGTGTGAACGGGCCTTAACGCTTGATGATTGTAGTCTGTTGGAATATAGGTGTGCAGTGGCAGTGCCGGACGTGTATGGCGAGATGCCCCGATGGTGATGATTTAAGAGAAAAGTGATGCTCTCGAAGTCTCCCATTCACACAGCGGCCAGATTGTACAATGTACTCTTTCCCACATGTGAACGGAATTTCATACACTACGTTGTTGCAGATGACGTACTTATGTGTATGATTGACGGTGCATTGTTTATTATTTTCATTTAGCGAATTAATCTTGGGACACAATCTCTTGAGTTTGTTCGGTGCTGATTTAATACCACCGGTACTTCGTACTTTGAGGCTATTCGTTTCAAGTTGTGAGATATGTTGTGGATGTAGGGTACCACAGCCGGCCGCGTTTTCTTCTTACAATCTCGTTTTCCTCTTCCATTGGAAGTTGTCAGGCATTCTACTACATCAAACAATAATGAATTAGTGTATCCGGAATCCGGCAGCCTTTGCACTTCTGCTTCGAAACTACACTTCGCCTTGTGTTCACAAGACTTCTGCACGGCCACTTTGAAGCAACTTTGCACTATTCCTCTTTTGATTATCTTTGAGTGGGCAGAATCACAGCTACGTGACTGGTTTCGTCATTCTCGTTCAGCTCGCTTGCACCTTTGCATTTAATTGCATTATAATATATATGTTATCTTATCAAAACATACACGTTTCAAATGCCAAAAAGCATGGCTTCTTTGTCCGACAACGAAATCTTGCAAGTACTTAGCGCGCGGTGTGAACAATGCGCAAAATTGAAATGATCGTGAGGTGAAAACGAAAATAAATGCACCTACACTTCATTCATCACACGAAAAAGGGAAATAATAATGCTCCGTAAAAAATTAACTTTTTTTTTACAGCGGTTTTTGAGGCGAATCACGAGTTATAGTAACACTGAATATTACGAAGGTTTGTTACAATGACCGGGTCTACAATACGCGGCGTCTAATGCGTCGCGTGCACGTTCCAGAATCGCGGCAGATGGTTGCGATGTTGTCTCAGAGATGTGGAAACGATGCATCTTCCGGGAGGCCAAAAACGATCGCGCTCACGGCCGTCGACGAGTCGTGCCAGATAGCTAACGATATCTCCGATGATGGGCCAGCATTTTCCTTCGGATACGACTAACACCAACACGCCGGACCTGCGGATGTGCGGAGAGGTGCGAAGAACCGATCGTTTGTTCTCGGAGCAAATACGATCGGTGTGGTCGTGTGTGCGGGTCTAAGTGTTGAAAAGAAAAAAAAAAAAAGGGAGGGGGGACGGGTCGACGGCGTCTTGTTTGTGATCGCTGATACAACCGCGCCGGAGTGTATACCGAAGTTATTTTCATCCGCTCAAGACACCTAAATATGGCGCCTGGAGCGCGTCTACAACTGGTTAGGAAAAAAATAATAATAAAAAAGCAGCGCTATATAAGACAAGGACAAGGGGAAGAAACATACACGACAGGAGAGGCGCTTACTCACAACTATATGATTTACCAGATGTACAACATGTGAAATCATGTAGAACTACCAACTGGCTGAACTCTCAGACTGGTGTGTCTACCACGTCCAAAAAAGTGGTACCCCGATTTCCACCTGATGACGTCATAAAAGTGTCATGCTGCCGCCGGTCGCGATCCTGGCGGTGCCCCAGCAGCGGTAGCGGATGTGGCAGACGGCTGTTCTGTTGCAGGTCGCCCTCCAGCTTGATTGTCCACGGAAGCTTTGGCAGGCAGGAGTTGGGACGCCGCGACGGCGGCGAAACCCGCGTTTGCTCGTGCATTTTGCCGGAACTTCCACGACCAACCGCCAGGATCGCGACATCTGACAGCATGCCAACCGCAATAGAAGACCCAGTAAAAAATTAACGAAACACGAGCAGCGTTCACCCCCTCAACTCGCAGCCAGAACAAGCGGCCACGTGATCTGGAGCCGAATACATGCCGCCAATGTTGATCATAGCCACGCGCTGGGGTTGGCACAGCACAGGACACGCGCTGAGTTCCAGACATTGTTATGGCTCGGCTATTGTCGTCGTTGCAGCGATTGGACACGGGCCACTACCCGAATGCTTCTCGAGCTAGTAATTAGCACGAGCCCAAATCAAGTGCCCACGCAATGCTCGGATCCAATCTATGAGCCGCATTGAAATATCGTCCCTGGAGGATGCTGCTACCACCAGGGAACGTCATAAAAATTTGCGAAGGGGAGATTGAAAGAAAACGCTCGCTTTTCTCCTTGAAATTACACCGCAACAAAAGAGTTTCTTGGTCAGTGGCGTTGCGTGCGAGTGTACTTGGGTCCCACTAGTGCCAGTAAGCTCATACAAAGTGAAAAACGCTCAAAACGAATATCGTTGCACCGCCCCTTTAAACACTCAGTTGCAGTAGGCGCTCGGTCCTGTCCCCTCTTCTTTTCCTTGATGTTTGCGCTTTTGAATTTTAACGTTAGCTGTGTTTGGAGATTTGTGTTTGTCCTTTGTCCCTCTTGTTCCCCTTCTCTAGGCATTATTTTCAACGTATATCTAATCTAGAATGCACCTACACATATCTCAGTCCTCTACATTAGAGGGAAATTTAGTAATGGTCCGTCAGTAACCGGATTTCTTTTATTACTGTGAGGTAAAAACGAGCAGATATTAGCTCTGTACACGTTTCAAACGCCTAACACATTGTTTCTTTCCTGACAACCAAATGTTGTAAAAACTACATCACTCAACGTATAAATAATGCCCAAAACTTTTTTTTTTTATGTGACGAAGAGTAGGTTTTTTTGTTTTTGTTTTTAAGCGGGCGTCATCTGGTGGCTGCTGCACCAATTATCCAAGTCCGCCATTGTTCTCTGAGCGTGTATTAGACTCGATGTCTGTTTTGGCGTATTGGACACGAGGTCTGTTTCGGCGTCCGGCGAGGACTCGGATCCAATCACACGCTTCGAGCCCCATAGATGGATGAATGGATGGATGCATGCCGACGGCTTAACCCTTTACAACGGGCGGTAGGTTGCGTCACCTAGACTCGAAACTAAAAACCAAAATCATGATAGCCAATTTGCTTCCTTTATGGTTGAATGGATGGATGAATGCTAACGGCTGTGCCCTTTATATCGGACGGCAGCTTGCGCCACCTAGCCTAGATATGGGGACCGCCAATGTTGCTGGATGGGGTTTCGAAAAAAGGGTCCACTCGTGTGCGAGAAACGAATCTTCCGCGTGGAATTCGTCGCGATTACAGTGGCGCGGCGCTGTCTCTAAATTCGCAGACCACTACCGCCATCTAACGGTGAACATGTAAAGTGGAGTGATGAGGAAAAGTGCCCCGCTAAATACGCCACGAACTCGAGAGCTGCGTAGCGGAGAATGCGCGAAACAGGGGCTCAGGATAGAAAATGTGATTCCGCCTCCATTCGCAACTTTACAGGCGGCCACACCACTCAGCGGAAAAGCCGCGAAGAAGAAAAGCGGGGTGCTGCCACCCATCCAAATGCGCAGCGCAAACTGGCGCGGCCGGGTGGTCGAGATGTCAAACGGGAAATGGGAATAAATGTACGAGCGCGCAGCCCACGCCACGATCCGATGGAGCCAGTCACGCAGCGCCTAAAATGTATCGTCCCGATGGCAGGATGGATAGATGGATAATGGCTGTACCCTTTATAACGGGCGGTAGCTTGCGCCACCTCTCGTCTTTGGGTTTGCTATCGCCGGCTAAACCGAGGTCATGAGCGCCGTGACGATTCACTTTTGGCGCTGCTTGATTGGCTCGTAGCATGGGCTGTGCTGAAACGACGCACAACAGACGCCATCTTCTCGCCAGGTGTTGTGGCGCCGCTTGTGGCAACTTCTAAAATGCGGTACACAGTATTGAGCGACAGCACAGACCGACGAACACGCGCCGCGCTTTTTAAGCGTCGTGCTCCGACGCACGTCCGGGGGAGGCGTGCGCGCTGCACGACGATCCCACGATGCGCGTGTACCATCTCGTGTGTGTATGTGTGTGTGTGTGTGCTCACACCAGCCATCGTTTGGCCGCCGAGCCGCGTCCCAAATCGCGTTTATTAGCCCACGGAGAATCCATTCCCGGTATACCGTATACCAAGAACGTTCGCGAACATCCTTGATGTTGGTTCGTTGTTTGCTTTATTTTTATGTGTTTATCCGCTCGGTAGGTAACGCCTCTGTCCCCCGAGAAAGCGCTACGTCTTGTTCGACCGCATCAAAGACAAGGAGGATAGATCCGCAGAGATCTGTATCGTCCCCTTGTCCGGCCCGAAGGCATCACATTAAGGAGCAAAACGCGATCTCCTGTTGGCGCTACGCTGGACTGTATCGCCGTCGTTGTTGTTGTTTTATTTTATTTCGGATACTTCCACATTTATTCTAGGTTTGCGACGAACACATCACTTTTTGTTTCCCTTTCTTCAGGGGCTTGTAATGATGAAGGCTCAGCGGCCAGAATGAAGAGCATTGTGGCGGTTCGTACTACGATGTCTCGCCCTTTCTCTTTGCGCCTTCGACGAACAACAAAGGATCTAAGCTGTACTCTTGTTGCGCATAGTTGGCGCTACGAGCGTGTCCGCCGCGATGATATCTTTTTTTTTTTTTTTTTTTTCTGCGGATGGAGGATCTTTTGTTTCGCTCCGGCTGACCGTTCAGACGCCATTATAGGATGCGCGCGGGGACTCGTGTGTGTGTATTTTATTTCCTTCTTTCGTTTTAATGTTTGTGTTCCGTTCGCGGCCTCTTTGTTTGTTTGTTAGCGTGACCTAGCCAATGTAGACAGAGGAAAAAAAGAAAACGAACGACACAGAGGCGTAGAGAGAGGCGGTCGTGTGTGTTTAGGTGTGGGAAGCGTGGTCGTGCGTGTCGTGCGAGAGGCTCCATTCAAGCTCGCCTCTTTTTCGCCCTCTCCCCCTCTCTAGCGGGAGAATCACGTGGGCTCGTCTTCAGAGAGGTGCGAACGACTCGTCCTTCTCTCTTCACTCACGACGCCAGAAATTATTAAGAAGTCTAGGATCTGCGCGCTGGAACGCGTCTGTTGACGTTTTTGTTTTCTTGTTTTTTTTTCACATCCACTATTAAAAGCGCCTGTGCGTCAACTTTCCCGCAGAGTACTTGGCAGAATACGAAAAAGAATCGATATAAAAATGAGTTTTCTCGGATACGTCCGCAGTAAACCACGGGTACTCAAAACTTACTTGAATTCTAATCTCGTTGCATGTGCATAGCGCGACACAGCACGAACAAACGATCTCCGGTTTGTCCCGTTTTTTTTTTTTTTTTTTTTTTTTTATAGCATTAAAATTATTCATATCAAAACTACAAGTGTTGTGGAAAACGCTAACTCTGGGCACTAACGCAAACGCCAAATTCCGTTCCGATTTTTTTTAGTGAATCACGCCTATGACGGTGTCTGTAGGCTCTCTTTTTTTTTTTCTGGCATGCACTCCCAGTGTGACTTCGGCGCACACTTCAAGAATACTAAACTCCCTTGAAATGCCTGGATAAGAGGCGTATGTAACGAAATAATATTTCCTTAAAAAAAATAAAAGTTATTATAATGTAAAGACTTTTTTTTCCCCTTATTTAAGTCGGTTTGGTCCCCTCCTCATACTACATCTATATTTGACACCGTTTTCGATGCGAGGCGAATTCACGTGTTCGACCACCTATAGGATACCCATCGGGACGTATGAACGCTCTTCCTTTTTTTTTTTTCTTCTTTTCTTTCGATTCCATCGCGGACCGCTGGCAGAGGGACATTCTAATGGACGCTATAAATTGAAGGGGACTTTGATCTTCCCGCGCTGCTCCCTTTTTATTGTGGACGTGGCCTTCGCCCGAGAGTAAAAACTGAGACGACCGAGCGGGGGAATCTGAAAATAAAATAAATTTTGCTCATAATGGCACACACGCGGTGCGGCGGCATAAATATGCGCGAATTGTTGGGGCGGCTCGAGATCACTTTTGTTCTTTGGTACGTTCGGCTCTTTTAATATTTTTGCGTATGGGGAGAGGGAGGCAGGCTCTTTGTACGTTGATTTTTGTCAGCCATGTAGTTCTTTTAGATTGTTGTTTATGGGGTTATATATATATATATTTTTTTTAGCTGACATTTGTGGCGCAACGAGCGCTCAAAGATTTAAAATCGAGTCGAATAGCTACGAGACGAGTGGAACACTCGAAATAGCTGCGGGTCTACACGTGAGTTTGTGTGAACGGCACTTAGGGGCTGCAACATTCCACTTACACTGACGTAGATCCGTGTTCACAGGTGCTGGTACAAAACTTTTCCGGTTATTGTCAAAATTTGCGGTTGTATAATCACATCCTTACCGTGAACTATCGCGGAGGAGGAGTGCCTCGCTCGGCAGGATAAGGGTCGAGACAGATGAAACATCCGATTATTTATTCCTGGCATCGCCATATTTTCCGGGATTTGGACAATATCTTGCTCTTCCCTCCAACCATACTTCCTAAAACAAATGTACAAAGAAAGGCAAATATCGCAGTCGCCGAACAAAAAGGCAGTTCGGAAGCGCAGCAAACGATCGAAGCAACCAAACCACAACAGTCTTTCTGACGTTAGTTCGTTTTTTTTTTCTTCTCTTCCTTGTTGTATTTCGTATCAATTTTGCGTCTGTTCATAGAGTCTGGTTCAAAAACTTAAGATTTTCACGCGGTTGATCTGCTCTTCGCTTACCAATTGTGTGTGTGTGTGTGTGTGTGTGTGTGCGGGGGGGGGGGGGGGTTGCTTCTCTGTTTGAATATAATTTTTATGCCTGTTTGTCGGGAAAGAATTCCAGGTCCACACTAACAAACAAAAGATGTTTTCGTCTTCCTGTGAACTTTTTGGCGGTAGCAGTTGTCGGAAAAGGGAGAAGGGGGCGCCGCGGAGTGCGATAACTTATTAGCATCTGAATGGCCGCCCGCTTCCTTTGCGTACGCGCCGCGGCGTCAATACGGTGTCCTTCTTTACGAGGTCCGATCGCAGACGTCCGATTATGTCCGTCTCCGTGACTGCCGCGGCGTCGGCGTCCGTCCACGTCCCTCTGCTGGGTCGGCTTTGACTTGTATCGGCTCGGGCATCGACTTCGGTAGCGGCTCCGGTATCGACATTCGTATCGGTTTCGGCTTACCCATTAGTGCTTACCGTTTCTCTCGGGGCCGACCGATTAATTGAGGTCGGCGCGTTTTTTTTTTTGTTTTTTTTTTTCTTTAATACTTTTTCTTGCCCGTCGTGGAATCCTTTAGGTTCTCAGGACTTATACAGTTTCGATTTGGTGGAAGCATTAGGTTGCCTTCTTTTGCGGGCTACGAGGCATAAAGTGGCCGAAGCTTCTTCTTTTCTTCTACTAAGTTTTGCTTTTTTGGGTATGCCTGTTTGTCTACCGAATGAATGCTACAAAAGGATTATGCCAATCCACGGCGAGAGCGAATCGGTTTAAGCGCGTCGGTCCATGGGACGAATTAGAGCGGTTCGGTCGCAGAAGAAAAGAATGCGTGGTCACACGGGAATTCGACTTCCAGTGCGCGAACAGTTGGACGAACGACAACACACATCTAATTTTTGTTTGCTTTTTTTTTTAAAGGCTCTATTACGTCCTTTGTTTCCGCGCGGCCACAGAAATTTGTTGTTGTGACATTTCTTTCGGCGACAAATCGTTCTTAATATCTTGAGACGGACACGTAGCATTTGGCTGAATTGCTTATCTTGTTCTGGAGCAATGGAAGACGACATTCCGTCGAGCTGCGAGATTCCGTGTCGCTTTGTTGCCGATGCACGTGTTTTCAACTGTTTGACTTTCGTCGTTGACTGCGTCTACATCCAGTTGCAAAAGTATATGACCTTCCGAAGCTTGCAATTTCTTCGTTTTGTTTTTATTTTTAATTTTTGCGCAACGCGTTCTAGTTCATTTTGCTTCGAAGTATCTTTTCAAAATAACGTATGTACCACTTTTCAAGTGTTACAGTGTTACTTCGAAAAGTTGCCTCAACTCGCGTAGTTGCGGGTTTCTAACGTGAAACGCTTTTGGCTTAGTTGCTTCGGAATTTGTGAGGCCGCATATCGAGAACCCGCATTTCATGAAGCTTTGGTCTGTGCACCAATTCACGTGATTCATATACCAATTCACTTTCCCCGTTAAATTCAGCGGGAAAATTAACGTCACTTGATCTACACATCAATTCAGTTTCCCCGCAAACTTTAGTGGGAAAATTGACGTCATGTGACCTGATGTCACGTGATGCTAGAACGTTTTACCTATGCAACAAAATTGCCGAGCAATTTGCCACGAAATGTTTTTACTGCGGTTACTTCGGTGGATACGGGTGAGCAGCCTAAAGCATGGATAGCGTTTGAAATTTAACAACGGACACCTCCTGTTCAAATTGGTGGTACGTGCGTGTGCGCGCGTCGTTGAGGAGCGAGGAGGAAAGCGGGCAGCCAGGTTGAGACGCTCCCAAGTAATACTTTACCCGAGAATGCAACTGACTCGGCGAAAACTCGACGACGCGAAAGCTTGGACCGCGCGATGCGCGTGCGTTCTCTAGTAAGCGGGCAGTCCTTCTAGCGTAGGATTTCGTGTTGTAGGCGCGCCATCTAATAATGCGAATGAGCGGAGTAGAATATCATCTTATATTCGCGGTGAGAAGTTTGGGAATCGCCGCCTGGTGGACGTTTTTCACTACTCAGAGTGAGGATACTTCCTCTGCACGTGCAATGCCGAGCTTCTATGCACTATGTCCTACTCGGTTGCAAGTCTGTGAGCGGGCCTTTATGGTTTCCGTTCGTGACGTCATAAGTTGTATTCTCCGACTACTCAGTGGCGAGCTGCAAGGGCGATGGTATGTGTAAAAATACTGGTGGAAGTTTGGAGTCATCGCATTTTTAAACAGACATCATCACTGTCAAAGCTCTGTCATTGGGCTGATTTCCGTCCACGAAAGAGAGAACAATCTTTGAAAAGACATCACAGTGGGCGTCTGGTCTGTCGCGAATTGCGACCACGGCGCACTTTTGGTCGCTCACGTGGTATACTACTAAAGTATTTGCTTGCAGGTTGCGGACGATCGGC
This sequence comes from Ixodes persulcatus, assembly GCA_013358835.2. Taxonomy (NCBI): domain Eukaryota; kingdom Metazoa; phylum Arthropoda; class Arachnida; order Ixodida; family Ixodidae; genus Ixodes; species Ixodes persulcatus. The sequence goes on along the minus strand of JABSTQ010009478.1, from coordinate 106,629 downwards.
ACTTTCGCCACGCAGATCTTGTTGCAAACGCGGCCCACGTGACTCCGGTTGGAAGTACTCTCAAATCTAGAAACACTACGCAGAAGCGCTACCCGTGGCGCCCCCTGGCGAAATGCATCCTCCCTAAAGCTTGACACCACGCTCCCGTTTGTCACACTCCCTCCTCGTGAATGCTCAAAACTAAACACTCGAAACTGAACTTAAATAACACAAGAAAATCTAACCGGACAAACACTACTCCGGAGTGAGTGCCACGTGCTTGGGCGTGTCGAAGGGGAGACGTTACAATGGCCGTCGCGGGCCGAGAATCACATAAAAGAAATATATATATATATATATATATAATAAAAAAAATAAGCCTTTTTTCCTTTGGTGCTGCCGCCAAGCGCGATGAATAATCAACGCGCGTGTTGGCTCTCAAAGCTTCCCCCGTTGGCCCTCAGGGGGAGAAGGGGTGAAAGGGGACACGCTTTCCGCTGACGTCATTTCTTTTGTGTCGTCGGTCACACTCAGGAGTCGAACGCTTTGTCCGTGTGTTGGCTTTGTTGGTGCCTCTGTGGCTCCTATGAATGAATAGCCTTATTATTTATTTATTACTTATTAATAATATCAATCTCCAAATGAGATTTCAGCAGGTGGATACGCGACATCCAAATACCATAAATTCACAAAGCACGACACCAGACAAGCTAGCACTCTGTGTTCAAAACTGTGGTAAAAGATATGCATAAGCAGATTAAACAGGACGCGCAACTAACATGTCTAGAGACTCCCGTTTAACCGTGTCATGAGGAAGTCCGTCCCACCTCACCACTGCCCGTAAGAAATAAAATAAAAAAATGTTGAAAACAATTATTGTTTTACTCAAATGGGGAAAGCTATAGGCTAGGTGGCGCATTGTACCGCCCGTTATAAGGTGCACGGCCATTAATATCCATCCATCCATCGGGACTCTGGGGAGTCTATGCCTCTTTCTTGTGGAATAGCCCTCAGAAAACGTTATATAATTATAACGGTTAGTTTCTTAATGGCCATGAATTATTTGGTGTAAAAATCTTGCGTGTCATTCTTGTTTTTGCGTTCTCTTCCATTAGTTTCTGTAGCAGCCCTTGGGATGTTACACAAATCGCCATGCATTTTTGGGGAGGGCGGAACTGAGATGTAACAACCAGAGCCACTGATTAAGCTACGCTTCACAGTATACGTCACTTAAAGGGGCCCTGCAATGACTTTTTTACTGGTTTTTAATTTGCACCGAACCTGAGCGCACTGACCGTAGTGAAACTTTTATTTTCTCAAATTTCGCTTTATTTTAAAAGTTATAGGCAAATTAGAATTACAAAAACAAGCAAAAAATAACCTTCTTCATGACGTCGTAGGTCCTGGCTTGAGTGGCCGTGAACTAGAGGAGGGGTAGTGGGTTCATCGAGCGTTCACGGCTGCCGCACTCCGTGTCGACGGCTCGAGAGGGCGCCACTAAAGCATGTGTTGGATAGGCTGTATGAAGCGGGCGGCCAGGGCGGCTCGCATTGCCTTTGCTGCGCGATTAAAGACTAATTCGGCATAACACTTCATTGGCCACAAACGACAGCAAACATGGGGTAAAGATCAGTTCAGAACGGGAGCCACTTCGGGCTGCCATACCGCCAAATGGCCAAATCGCCAACCAAGCCCGCGCCGAAGGCCTTCGGAACGCTCGGAACCGGTCGGATCCTCGAGCCGGTATACGATCGCAGCGCCGCCGCGTACATCCGGGATTTTTCTACGCTCGCCGTTCGTCGGGGCTTCATCCCACTAGCCCTTTCTAGTATGCGTAAGTATGCGCCGTTTTTTCCGCCGCTTGGTGGTGGGTAGGTCGACGGGTCATTTCTTTTTTCCGTACTTTATAAACTGCATTTGTTTCTTTTCTGACCTAAAATACTGAACAAAAACTAGTTTCATACATAATTGAAACGGTTCGCGACACTTATATTTTGTATCTCGACTAAAAAAAAAGCTTTTAGCGACTCTGACCAGTAGTAAGCCCAGGACCAAAGACGTCACATTTCGCGCGCTTTCGGCAACGCGGGTCGCCCTCGTAGGCGGAGGAGGTTTCCCCGCCGTCCGGTTAAAATATGACGCACTGATATTTAGTTACTCTCTCCGTGCCCGCTGGCTTTCCCGAACCCCAAGAGACGTGGAAACCGCAAAAAAGGCAGGCGCTTAAATATGATTGCAGGGCCCCTTTAAGTCACCTGGATGGATGGATGCCAACTGCATTACCTTTTATAACGGGCAGTAGCTTGCGCCACCTAGCCTAGAAATCATTGTTGCCAGTAATGTGAAGCTTTCTTCGAAATCGCAGGAAACGCTTTTCCATTCTTTATAAACGTTAAAGCAGCTCGCGGCGGAGCAAAACGATATCGCCTGAACTTTTTGTCACCGTATCTGAGGCACAGGAGAAGTCGCATTTTCGAAAGGCACGCGTGCTATCCTTAAGTCCTCGTGCCTTAAAGGGTCACTAACAAATCAAAATCATATCTTCTTTTTTTATATATATATATCCGGGACGATTGAAAACGATGTCTGGACATTACCCTTAAAATTCGAAACATGGGAATTCACTATTTGTAAAGAAAAAAAAAAAAAAACACTTTTTCTAAAGCTGAATTTGAAGTTCCCGCGTGGTCCGCGCCTGTGCAGTGACGTCAAAGATTGAGTCGTCCTGCAACTCGAGTTTCTCTCACGCCTCCGAACCGTCCCGACACGAAGTGTCGTGTTCGGCCGCGTCTCGCGATCAACTGCTTTCCTCCGTGCGTGCCGCCTATCGCTGTGAGTAGACGACGCTTCACTTTCGAGTTTGAAGTTCTTTTAGGGCCCTAATTTAGCGATCTCATTCTTTTAAACGGTGTGAGGTCGAAGAGAACGCGCAGTGGACCTTTGTAAGCGACGTGAGGGGCCACGTCGTGCCGATTCTACGTGAAAGGCTGCCCCGGTTGAGTCACAACCGAAACTACGATACAGACACCAAACCCAGTTGTTTTGACCGTTTGTCGATTTCCTTTTCCAAGTCTGAGAGGTCGTCGGGCACCTAAAAAAGAGAACTTTGTCCGATTTCCCGATTCGCCGATCATCCTCAGTGCTATATGTGCCGTGCGCCGCCAGCGCGACCATGTTTTCCGAGGGAGGATAAAAAGCCAGGAGGCGACATCACTCCGGACTACGAGTTCCGGAGTGATGTCGCCTCCTTAGACGTTCCATGTAAGAAGAGGAGGGTGTTCGCGGGCCTCCATTATTCGACGTGGTGCCGGTAGGAACCTCGGAACTCCGAACAACCCACTGTGTCGAGAGCCCCGCACTAGATATCGCTGCTTGTTCCAGCAGACTAAAGCGAGCCTTTTCTTTTTCGGAGTTATTTTAGTCGAGAAACATGGGGTACCGTAGTTATTTATGAGTGAGATGTAAGCAAATGATCACGAAACAATGAGGAATGGCGTAATAGACCCTTTTCAAAAAGTGAGCGCCATGTAGTGGCTGCTGCGCAAATTATCCTGAATTCGTCATTGTTTGGGCAGGAACTCTAACCATCTATTGGACACGAGGGCTGAATCGGCGTTCGGTGTGAACTCTGCTGTGCTGGTAACGACATTGAGCTCCGCGTCAGCGCTCGGCGAGGACTCGGAATCCATTTGGCGCGATTTGTGTCCAAGAAGTGGCGACTGCCAGCGTTGCTCGATGGAGTTTTGAAAAGGGTCTATGGAATACCGCAAAATGCATTACAATAACGACAAGGTCTAGCTAGGGTCTCTTTCTTTCTGAATGGCCCCGTAAAAAAAGTATTTTGTGCGCAGATAGGCTGCTGGCCAAGCCTCGTTTCGAACGGCTAATTTACTATCGGTATTACCACTCAAACGCTTAGTCTGCCGCGCGCCACGGACCGCCAACCACTGAAATTCGTCTGCGACCGAGCAGCTCGAGCGTCATGCTCGTCTAAAGCTTGGCCCCTGGCACGGCTACCGAAAAGGTGTCACCTGGCCGGCGGAATATATATCGTTCGGTGACACCCTCATTTATCCGCCGTTATTTATACACCGTAGCGCGACGGGTGCCAGCATCGGTAGCAGCCAATAAAGGAGTGCCGCCAAGGAGTGTTCCACCGTTCGTAGCTTGGCGTCGGCCGGTGTCGCAAACACCGCCAAGTTAATGCTGCGGGGCAAGTTTGAAAGTGTCGCCATCTGGCTAAAATCGTACTCGGCGTCTTTTTTTGTTTTTTTCTTTGTTTCTTTGATGCGTTTAATGATGTTCTCGTTAAGTTGGCTACTTGACGCATTTGGCAACTGCGAAGAAGTTACGTTATTGACGTCTAAGCTGTTCCTTTTTTGGTTCAGTTAAACGGGGGGGCTCTAAGCTCTTAGGGCCCGTTCTTTGCGCTTACTGGATACAGACATAATTACGTTCAAGTGCCGTTTTCTGGGATGGGATTCGTTTGTTTTTTTCCCAAGAGGGCACATTAACGTGACGCTTTCACTTTTGAATGTACCGACTGGCTCGTAAACAGTCCTGCACTTGTTGCCACAGAAGAAAGAAAGAAAGAAAGCGACCACATTCAGAGTTACTCTCGATCGGGACGTATTTAATTTTATTACTTGGTTTCTGACACCAAAAGTTAAATAATGATAATTTTGTAGCCATATTTTATTAATGCGCATGTTTCTTGCGGCTCGTAGTTGCAGTTCGGACGTCATAATCACCCCGAAAATGATTCACTATTACAACGGGCGATTTCGAAGTTCCCGCTTAGCTACTACATTTAGAAACTAAATTAATTAAAAACACTTGGGAATATCATACGCGACTTTACTCGTAATGTCACTACTTACTCCTACCGCGTGTCGCACAATCCACCACACACGCGTTAATGCGTATGCGTACGAAGTTTCAGACATAGTACAGTCTCTCATATTATGAAAGACCCATCCTCCGAGGCAGTTTAAGCGTCTGTGCAAAGCACAGTGTGGCCAGGGGAACTTCGTTTTTACAAAGAAAAGTTCATCTACGAAGAAAAGTTAATTTACAAAAAAAAGTTAATTTAAAAAGAAAAGTTCATTCACTAGTACATAGTACGGAGTACATACAAAGAAAAGTTTATTTATTTCTTCACCTTAAAAAAAAGCAACTTGGAGCCTGGCCCATAGCGAACCCAGCGCAGCCTTCTGAAACTGCTTCGTCGAATGGGTCATTCGTATTGTTGGTATGACGACTCCGTGGCAACGTGTACTCTGCATACAGTTGCAGAAGCCATTTCATCTTCAGCTCGCAATATCGCGGGTCAGTGTTAGAGTTTATTTAACAGAGTTGCAGCGTGCAGAAATGGCTCTCTTTCCCAACACAAGTTACGCTCGGCGGTCGCGAGATTTTGAAAGCGGCGGTGGGTTTTTTGGCGGCCGCTCGCAAACCGGGGTTCGCTGCTGGGGTTTCGGTCTGGGATTACACTTAATGAAAGGGACGCGGGCTGTTGTCGTGGGGCTTCGTCGATCGGTGAGGTTTCTTTGATGATCGGCACGACATCGAGCCCCGGCGGGAACTTATACGCGGAGGGGACGGAAGAAGGGGTGGCGCGGCCAGGCAGACTCATCCGTCGAAAGCGTCGCCCTTTCGTACAAAGCGGTACACTAATAGTATACTAATTTCGTAATTTATGTAAGAAACGAAGTGTACTCGTACAGTATATTTTTAGCAGCGTTCTTTTGAATTGAATGCCATTGTATCATAGCTTCAGTACAATACAGACGTTTAAAGCCACGTCAAAATAATATATCATCTTTAGCAGAAAATATTAAAGTTGGAACTGTTATTGTGTCTAGTATTTCATTTTGTTAAATTTTAAATAGCATCTTTTTGCGTTAGTATTTATATGCAGTAACGTTTGGATATTCTTGATTTTATATGCTACTGTCCGCTGAACTCGGGAATGGGGGCATATCTAGGTAGGTTACATTAGACGCCGTTTGCCCCATCCTCCTAGACATTGGTCTGAACAACGAACAAATTTAATTTGAATTTTCGAGTGTTTAACATACTTTTAGTGTACTTCGTACTTTAGCGGTGCGGTCCACGCAGCGTCCGAATGTACTAAGGTGTGCACACTGAAACTATATTTGTTTATTATACCTCCAACGCCCCATAAATGGAGTATTACATGAGGGTTAATACAAGAGGCAATGGCTTGTTCGACGGCTGCCTAATATACCGCGTGGTTAATGTCTGATATATTATGAGTATTGAATATCATACTAGCAAACTAAGAATCTACCGTAAACTACCCCGTTATTTTCCTAGTCCCAATTTTTCGCCAATTCGACACATAATTTTCCGGAGTCTAAAGATTAGAAATTACCTCTCTAGAGTCTAGACCAGGGGTCTCAAACACGGCCCGCGACTCTCTGGGACCTGGCCCGCAAGTGTCCCGTGGCTGCGTGCTCTCGTTCCTACGCCTCGAGCGCTCTATGAGCCTTAGAGGTCCTTTTGTCGTCCATTCATTTCCACTTGAAACTTATGACGTTTTAACATATTTAAAACTATTCTGTTTTTTTTTTTGTTTTTTTTTTTTAAGCTCGAGGATTGTTTTGTTTTGCGTATTTTAAATCTTGTAATCACAGTAGGTACAAACCCGACGTAATTTTACGAATAAATCGAAGCTAAAGATGGCTCTGGAAACACGGCTGTTTTACATAAAGCAAATAGCACGAGATCCCTTCTTTAGGAAGTCAATGGGTGTCGCGGAAAGACTCGGCTGCTTTGCTACCTTTTTTCGCCGCAAAAATAAACTAGGCGTCGCCGAACGCTCATTCACCGCTAAAAAGGTAGCGCTAGAGGTTCGAACCAGATGCCAAATTTTCAGCACGAATCAATGTCTTATTCAAAAGGGACGTGATTTTCTGGAAATGTCAGTGGGAAAATGGCGGCAGACGAAGCCCTCGAATACACGGCATCAGAAAACGAAAACAGACAAAAATGTTGCCCATTTTCCTATTGAAATTTTCAGAAAATCACTTATAAGCTTGGAATAAAACATCGGTCGTGCCGAAACTTTTGCATCTGGTTCGGACCTCTAGCACTACCTGTGGGCGGAGAGTGAGCGTTCGGCGATGTCTATAGTTTATTTTTGCGGTTTGGGGCGAAGGTATATTAAAGGGATTGTCCGGTCAAATTTTGTGTTCGAGAAAACATTTGAATATGATAGTTATTGCCTCGAGAGGCATCGTACGTGCAATATCTGAATTTTCTATGCCCCTCTGCATGAGCAATCAGGGGGGTAAAGGTGGGTGAGGAGGAGTGGCAAATCCCGTGCGCCGACACCCGGGGTCCCGAGTGAAAGATCGCGAAAGAGAGCGACAGAACACGAGAAAAAGAAAGCAATGTTGCCAGCTGAAGGACGACAGTCGCAATGGTAATCGCGAAGACTGAAAACTCTCAGCAATATAAACAGTGATAATTTAACGTTGTAAACTAAATTCTGAGCTATTCTAATGCTTATAAAAACCAATATACTCATTACGTTGCATTAACTTCCCTTCTGTCGAAATCTCGGAAATATGGTGCTTGCGCGGTTTCGTATTCCTCGGCCGCGCCCTCTCGCGCCCCACCCGCGAAGTCGGTTATCTGGTTTAGTTTAGCGTTGACGCGAGGCCGTACATCTGCGCGCTATGCAAAAAGAAAGCTTCGAAAGGAACGTGAATACCTTTCCACCGGTAAGTTCGTGGATTGTTGAAGTTCGTGAAATCTAATGCTGTCGACGAAACTTCGCAGAATAAATGGTATGAGACTCCCTTTCCGGAGGTGCGATCGGGGATAGCGAGGCTTCGGTTGCCATGGTAACCATGTTTGGGACCCCGAGGGTCTGCCTGCATGCTCCGCCGCTTGCGGCAGCCAGAATGCATGGGAAAATGGCGGACCTTTTCCTCTAGAGTTAGTATATGATCTCTATGTGAGCAATAGACCCTTTCCGAAATTCAGTGCCATCTGGTGGCTGAAATGGCGGTTTATCTGTTGCCGTGCTAATGGCGGCAATGAACCTGTAGCCTGCATGTATCTTATTGGGCACCGTCACTTTCGCAAGTCAACGGCAAACGAGAATGCGCTCTTCACTGTACAATTCTTTCTCGATCATCTCTTTCAGTGTTGATGGCCACAAAGATGCAACCAGTCAGAACGAAGCGCCAGCCCAGACAGACGCCATGATAAAGTTCTACACATAAAGGGGCTTTGAAGTCCATTCTGTGCTACTAACTGATTGACTGGGCCTGAGTTATAGAAATGAACGCTTACGCAGTTCTTGCATTCAATTCCTGCTTCGCAACGTGCCAACGTCTCGAATGTATAGACCTTTTTCGCAAGGGCGCTGCCATCTTGAATTGTCGTCACTTCCAGTATGGGCGAAAACATTGTTTTGCCGATAGGCCTCGAATCCTCAGCTTAGGAATATCTTCAACTTTTTCCTTCATCAGTAAACAGGAGGCCGCCATTAGTACGGCACATATATCATTTTTCAGATGATGATGATAGTGATCAAAGTGGCCAGACTGAATTTCGGAAAGGGTTTTTGAATTTATACTGCTCCAATCGCACTCTAGCGTAAACGCTGCTTTCGGTGGCAACATTGGAGCTCTGACGTCACAGAACACAAAGCGAGCATTCCTGTCTCGTTTACCTGCGAGTGAACGCCTCAACGTGCTTCGTTTTTGTTGTTGTGCTCAACTTGTTTCGTGGTTGGGTGAGATTTTTGTTGCGCGGTTGGGTGCCACAACCACCGGGCAGCACATGCGAGCCAAGACATGGCGTTCTACACTTTTCCGCGAGACGTGCAGTGACGAGCAAAATGGATCGTCGCCGTGCGTAGGGACTGGGTTCCCGTCAAGATCGAGATCCCGCTTATGCACCAATCATCTCACAGAAGAGAGCTACGAGCTGAGCTCTAAGCGGAGAGAAGGCTCGTAAGCTGAGGTGTGATGCTGTTCCAACGATATTAAACTGCGTCCATCCACTCCTCGCCCAAATCGGATCAATCAATTTGATTATGCAGCGAAACCGAAACCAACAGCTAGACCACCTGGAAACGATACCAGAAGGTGTATTTAGCACGCGTGGAGCCAAATTCTGTTTGACCCGCATGTGAAAACAGAGCGTGGCTACGATTCACCAAGCTCGTCCAAGTCAAGTGACGACATGCATTTGAACGATTCGCCGTTTGCCTTCGACCCGCGGACATCGCCTCTGACGGAACGACCCGCAGCCTCATCACCGATCCAGTGGATCCGCCGAAATGTGTACCCAGATGCCGCTTCGTGTACCTAGTTGCCGCTTCAGAGGCGAAATCTGCATCCTTTGCTTTGCAAGCGCTCCTAGTGCTCCTAGTTCGATCGGTGGCCGTCGCAGTTGTGTTTGCGCGAAACGGCGTACGTTTGCTCGAAGCTTATGGCTGTTTTCGAGTAATATCCTGCTAAAAGGCGTGACTTTTTTTGCACACGCTTGGGAACTGCATTAAAAGAACCGTATTTCAGTAGGGTACAGCCTAGGAGACTATATAATTTGAAACAAAATACAAGACATCCGTCGACCAACGCTTGTTATCCCGACCATCCGACAAACCTTTGCGTTTTGTGACGTCACGCAGCAGCTACGGATGTCAGCCATTGACACTGGCGAAATTCGGGGTGCAGTTTCGTACATAAGCTCATGAAAGGTTTAATTAATAACGGGAGATCATATATAAAAAAAAAATGACGTTTGTTTACATGAAGGCTCTTTCGACGTAACGAGCGCAAAAACTTAAGTACTTCCGGTTTCAACCGGACAATCCCTTTAACCTCCCCATGTTGGCCCTCGACATTTTGTGGGTGGGCCTATCTGGACCCCACACTCGAATGAGTTTGAGACACCTACTGTAGACGACAGAAATAGTCTCGTTCCTTAATAAAGATGACAAACTTTCCAATTCGGGAAAATTAGGGGCCCACGAAGTTCTACTGTACTTAAAGTATATATCGCGAAGCTTTTAGCCAACTTGTAACGTTTTTTTTTTTTTTGTTATTAGTTTTGCACCGTGCACAGGGTCTGTACTTGTGCCGCTTTCAATCGCGGAGCGCGCGCGGGCGGCAAAATTATGCAAGTGGTACACCGCATAGACGGAGGAGGCAGCTCAAAAGTGCGGCCAAGCCGGTCGCAGCCTCGTCCATCCTGGAAAACTCCGAGACGCATCATTTCACCTCTCTGTTTTATTTCGGACGCGGATCGGAGCAAACGTCGGCTGGGAAGGGCGTTACTCAAAGTGCGCGTTTCGAAGCACCAACGCAAACTAATAAAAGCTTTTTTTTTCTTTTCTTTTTCTCGACGTTTTTGTGGCCGTACTCTCTACGTTTCTCATTTTCCTCCACCCGAGAGGCGTCTCGGTCGGCAAACACTTTTTTCGGAGCGGCTCGAAGGCGTTCGACGATCAAAATTAACATCGCTCTCTCTCGAGAGAGTGCAATAAAACGAGCCAAACGCGTCTCTACCAATATTTTTGAGTCGTCGCTACGTCTCGAGCCAACTTTCCCTCTCACTCTCTTTCTCTTCCTTTGTTCCCGGTACCCCGGCTTAATCCCGTCGTAGCGGTGGTGGGCGTTGTCTAAGGGTACCTGAAATCCGTCGGCCTCGCTAGGGTTTCTAGGTGTGATAGAGAGAGGTGAACGTCGTAAAAGCGTGCATTGGACAACGTTATCTTTTCTTCCTTCCTTTTGTTTTTCTTTTTTTCTTACCTCGTGATTGGCGTTGAGTTACGTTGGCTCGGGTTAAAGCGGTAATGCCACGTGAAATAAAAAAAAAAATCTGACGCAGCCGAAGCTACGCTCCTATGGGGCCAATCGAAGGAGCGCCAAATGTGCTTCGTCACGGCGATTGTCGTCACCGGCTAAACCATTCACGCGTTATGAATGCACCGTGATCCTGCTCCTTTTTCTTTTGTGGCTGATTGGTTTAGCTGGTGATTACGAACGCACAAAAGCCACGAGCGCTGTGACGGTGCATTTTTCACGCGGCTTGATTGGATTCATTGGACTGTATCGGCTGCGCCCCAACTTATGGTGAAACGGAGTACATAATCCATCTCCGTTGCTAGATCTCAAAACTGTTATACTTCGTTTCAGCTTCGGTCCGAGCGCGGTCGATGTTATGAGCCGAACGGCCAATCAAACAGCGAAGAAGCACAACGTCATGGCGTGCTCTCTGCAGTTGATAGGACCAGCCGATTTTCACCGTCTCTCTGTGCGTGCTCCTCCGCCGGCTAGTCCTATCAAGCGCATAGAGCACGCCATGACGCTGCACTTTTTGCGCTGTTTGATTGGCCCTTAGGCTCATAACATCGGCCGCGCTCGTATTGAAGCTGAAACGAAGTATAGTTGGAACGAAGCGTCGTGATTCACGAAGAAGCTCGGTTTCATCGTTCCAGCCACTCGGCGAGGCGATCACCTTTTGCGTCTCCACTGCACTCGTCGAACGCGTTCGAATGCGAGAGCAAAACGCCGACGCCTGCGTCCCGCGTTTTAGCGCGTTCGACGAGTGCAATGAAGACAAAAAGCAGCTGGCTGTAGGTCTACCCACTATTCCGTCCAATCAGAGCTCGGCGACCTGACCTCCTCGCTCATTTCCTCCTCTCCCTCATTTTCTCGGCGCGTACCCTCCCGAAGTAAACTGCGGAGATGCGCTGATGTCGTGTTCGCGCTAACAGTGTCGCGCAATGCACATTTCTTTCCTTTTTCCCCCTTCGAGCCGCATTTCATAGTCAGCTGGACAAGCGATACGGCGCCTTTTGTTCCTGAGGTTAAAAGCCATAAATTCACGCAGTGATGGGTTCGAACCGAAGCACTATATAGGTCTTCAGTCTCACAAAACATAAACAAAAACAGATGGAGGGATGTTTTTGCGCCACCGACAACTGCACACGCGCGGCATCGTCTTTAATGCAAATTTTTGCGGTTTTTCTTTTTTTTTTTTTTGCGTGTGTTTATTCGATGCGGGTTGTTCCGACGGCTCTCCGCGGGGCCAAGCCGTGCGGTGCTGCCGAAATAAAAGCGACGGACCAAAAGTGCCATAAAGAACGCCATTATGCGAGCAGTCGCTCTCTCCTCCTCCCTCGCGTAACCCCCTTTGTGGAATCCACTCGTCACGTGATGCCGCGGGCTTCTTGTGCGGGCCATCGGAGGTCTCAACAGCAATCAGAAGCCGAATCGTTTTCCTGCTTCGTTTTACTCCTATTTTTGCTTTGTTTCGTGGTGCTAAGGCACAAACTGAAACTTGAGACTGACTGTCTTTTCTTTTTTGTGTCTTTTTTTCAGCGATGTGACAATTTATTCTTTTTATTTCAAGTTTTTGCTTTTTTTTTTATTATGATGGCCACTGTCGGATTGAAGAGTGGCGCATCTCAAAACGGTCGCAAAATTCACTCCTTCGCACGATTTGTGTAAGTCGACCCTACTTGTAATCACGTTGCTTATTAGAATGGCAGTCTTGACCCCTGTCGGTGGGAATAGGGTAAGGTCTTCAATTAAGGCCTCTTCTAATTTATCATTACTATTAAATTTTATATGAGCATTTTTGAAGGGTGGTTACAAGCACACATGCACAACCGCACCGAGATGGAAAATGACAAACAATTCTGCTGTTACATTAAAAGCACTTCAACATCGCTGACAAAAACGGAGAGCGAGCTATCGTGGACAACGTGTTCGTGTAAATTGTTCCCCTCCTCAACGGAAATTGAAGATAACGAAGATTTAAATCACTTATTTTTAGGCCGGAATTCTTTGAATTTCCCTGTTTCAACGGGTTGTTCTCCCTTCATTTGAAATAAGGTATTCAACTTTTTTTTCTATCTTGGTCATGTTGTTTACTATTTGGTGCAGTAGCTTTAACCTTGATAGCTTAGCTATGTTCTCTAGTGGCTGGATACGCAGCCTGCGACTGAGTTCTGTGGGTGAGTCACGCGTGCTCCATGTATTGGTTGTGAACCTGTAGCAAGTTTTTTCGTATTTTTTCTTTAAGTTTTGGGTGTTGGTTTTGGTGAATAGAAACCAGACAGGGCTAGCGTATTCAAGCACGAGCCGGATTAGGGCTGTATGTGCCGAAACTAGTACCGCGCGATGCCTATTTTAGTCGCCTTCTTATACACCACAGTTGTGTTAGTGCTTTCCTTGCTAGTGCATCAATATACATGGTCTAGTTGAGATCGCTCGTGAACAGTAGTCCCAAGTACTTGCATTCGTGAACGTTATCCACAATTCTTTCGTTGATCTCGCACGAGTACAACATGATGAAAAACAGCCTCAGATAAACAGGGACGAAGAACGGGTAAAGAATCTCGCACGAGTAGTTGAGTTTATCTCTGTACTTATTATCATGGCGACGGTTTTATCCGTATTAATAATCATTCGCCAGTCGGTGCACAATTATGAGAGCTTATTTAATGCACTTTGGAGCTTCCTCTGTTCTGACGGATTTGTTGTTTCAGAATAGATTATACAGTCGTCACCAAACAGTTCGGTGTTAGCGATGAGCTAACCCCTACCTGGATGTGCAGCTAAGGGAAATATTAACGAGGTTATCTTTTAAATGCACATACATTTCACTTTTGCAGGTTTTATGGGGAACATGCCTAGCGCATTTCAGGGGCTACAGGAAAGTTTATAATTCGTCTGCAGATGACATTTAGAAAAACATGACGCTTCCCGAACCAAAAGTTAACGAAAACGGTTTCTCAACAATTTTGAGTAGAGGTGGCGTCCATTCCTTGTTGCAGAAGCTGGACGTCACCGTCCCCACATGAGTTTGTGCTCTTCCGCTTTTAAGCCCACGCTCAGCGCTCGAAAGCTCTCATATAATAGTCCCTACCTGAAGGGTGACGTCTCAGTTTAGTTTCAATCTTAAAGGCCTGGCCGCTTATTAACGCGAAGGGAAAAAGTGCCGCGACGTTTCATTGCACTCACTACGTATCGCAGTCCCTCCACCTGCAGCTGAGTTACTTTCTCTGAGGGTCACTAACGTGTTTTTGTTTTCGATGGTTCATGGCGCAAAATTGATCGACGCGCCCTAATCAACCTGGAAAACTCAAAATTGCTATCGCGCGCGGCGGCCTCTCCCTACTAAAAACGCGAGCAACCATTTTTCTTGAGATAATATAACTAAAAAAAGGGAGGTGGGGGGGGGGGGGGAGGCCGCCCCCCCCCCTTTTTTTTATGGGCAAAGGCCGCGCAGCATGCAGCGTGATCGAAATAGGTCATGCCCCGTGTTTCTTAAGGTGCACGTGTCAGTGGCATGAAAGGTAATCGTAGAGCTGCTTTTGTTATCTCGGAAGGGCGGCGTCGGTTATCGATTCGCCGATCCTGAACAGGAGCTAGCGACGCTCCTGTACCTGCGGGAGCTGTCCTGCCATTCATTGCATCGCCATCCTTTTGGATGTTTCATTTTCAAGTGTTCATCTGCGTTTTGTTGGCATTCGGAGGACCTGCTTGCGTCTGTTACGCATTCTATTTTAATCTTCGTTTTTGTTACGTTAAACCCGTTTTGTTGTTTTTTCCCCTTTTTATAAAATCGGCGTCCGTTTGTGCTCCTGTTTTATTTTTTTCTTGCTCTCGGTTGTTTTATTTTTTGAGGTCGCCGAATTCGATTCGAACCAAGATCCACGAAAAATATAATGCATAGAAAAAGATTTTCCGCCTTTGACAGCTTTTGGACGTACCGTGTAATCCGTTTATGGCGTTCTTATTTTTCTAGACCTCTAAGGTTGGACTCATCTTATGCAGCGTATTTCTCTCTCTCTCTCTCTCTCTCTCTCTCTCTCTCTCGTATAAAGAATTTGTGCTCGTTCTTATTTAGGAGGCGGTAGCCAGGCTGATTTCGGGCTCTTCTGTGCAAATTTTCACGGAAGTTTGCACAACTGTTTTTCATTGTATTTATTTCTTATTTTATTTCCCAAACTTTAATATGCAACAAGGGGTGAACCGAAGTCCTCCACTCGCTTGACGTCTGTGCACCGACACGCGGCTATGACGTCAGGCAGCTGAAGTGGCGCTGCTGTCGTCGCAGGGCGTGCGCAGACGTTTGGCTTCCCGTTAATCTGGTTTCTGCACACGCGTAGTACCCACAGCGGGTATGAGGGAACGCCAACTTGTTCGTGCGTGATGGTCTACACAATGGATTCTCAAACCGGGTTCTTAGGCAATTTCCTCGATCAACCTGCCCCTAAATAAAGCATTTCTCACCCACCATAACTTTCTGCCAAACACACCCTGTTCTGTGTATTGTTTACAAGTTCTGTAGATTTCTGAGCTGCTTTACTGTCTCGATACTAAGACCAGAAGGAATTCCTCTGTCAGAAAAGATAATAATAATAATAATAATAATAATAATAATAATAATGGTTTATTTTCTGATGCGACGAAGTATGATTCGGGTCTGCCGAAGCCAGAATTGGCTTGTGTGGCTAAACCACCCGTAGTAAAGTTGTAAATCAATTAATTTCAACATTGTGAAGAGTGCATCAGCACATAAAACACCCACACACACACGTTTTAAGAAAAAATAACATTGAAGCATTAGTAAAGTTAGTGTCCAGAGTTGTTGGTATGTGGATAGTCACATTACATGAAGAACACACACACACACATCAAAATATAAAAAAAATGAAGCACAGGTCATGTCAAGTTGCCATAGTACTTGAGTTGTAATAAAGATCACATCACTGGTCTAAAAAAAAAAAAAAAAATCTTTAGAGCGCAATTTAAGACGCCCAGAAGATGAATCTGGTTCGTGCAGGCACACTTGATTTAAAATAGGTCTCGTAGGGCTTGTTTCAACTTTTTTTTTTCGAGTCCAGGTCCAACACTCTTTCAGGGAGACCTATTTAATAATAATAATAATAACAATAATAATAAAGCTTATTTTCCATCGCGTTAATGACACAAGGAGATTAAGGACAAAGCTGCACCATGAAGCTTGAAGGGTCTTTGACCCGTCGGCACCATGCAGCTTGAAGGGTCTTTGACCCTTCAGCACAGACGGCCTGATTTTCCGAACTGAGTAGTCTGTCTCTGAGAATACAGGAGCGATGCGTACGCGGTTGGGGTTTATGCGTATGTGCTCTTTCTCGCGTGAGTTGAAACGTGGTGGCGTCGGTGTGCAAATGGCCCTTAAAACACTTCCGGTTCTGAACTAGACGCCTGGTTTTGCAGTGTTTACGAGATTAGATCTACGCGCCACCTTCGGGAAATGATCGCTCGTAGCGCGCTGAGACGTAACTCCCTCTTACTATGTAAGAATGATGCGTAAACAAAATGAGGAGATATACGCGGACCGGAAGTGTGGCGGTACTACCCGACAGATGGCGCCACTGAGTTTGTGGCCAAACAGTAAAGGGTATTTACGTACTTCGTTTTATTATACCGGGTGTTTCGTGGAAGGCTTTAAAAAAAATCACTAAAATAGGGTGGTTAAGAAAAAGAAACTCTTTCCGGGAACAAAACTGCCAGCCACGGCGGGCGTCGAGGATTGTAGAGGACTTATTTTTTACTAATTTACATTTTCTTTTTTAATTTGTCAAAATGTTTATGGTTTTAAGGAGCAGCTTGCTATTCATAATTTAAAACTACTGAATTAATTCATTTTAGAAAGTCATTAAGTAAAAGCATCATATTATGGCCTTAAAAAAAGGGGGGGGGGAAACCTCAATTTAGTCGATTCGGACGCGTTTCTAGGTTTCGGTTTCTTACCGGGGCGCATCCTTGCGCCAGCGTTACAGGTGGGTGATGGCTTCGGGTCATACGTCATACTTTTGTATGATGCACGAGTATTGTGACCGCCAATTTCGAGTTCTAATGTCTAGGCTCCGATTATTCCAGGTGGTGTTGCCCGAAGTCGAACCCCGATACGTTCGCGACATCGGCTATCCGCGGTGGCTTTTTGCAACTGGTCCAATCGGTATACGATGAGGTTTAGCGTTGATGGCGATGCTTGGGGGCTAAAATTGGAAGGCCGAACCCGGGCTGCGGTTCTCTCTCCCGCTCTCGCCCACTTCTTGGGGACTCTGCCGCCATAAATTGAGGCCGACGACTGAGCATCGCCGCGGAGGCAGAAGCGCCGGGGGAGTGGGTTGGCTTCGTACTTCGATTTCGTATTTTGGGAAGGATTCCTGGAGGCCCTTGGAGAAAGAGAGACCCGAGCTTTTGCGTTGCTCCTGGCGAATTGCCGCGCTAGCTTGTCTGCTGCGCCAATTGCTGGGAGAGACGCTGTTTCATGAATTCTACTCGTGTCCTCCTTGTCTTTCTCTCTCTCTCTTTCTCTCCTCCTCTCTCCTCTCTCTGCTTCTCTCTCGGGGCGTTTGTTCATGTTATGTTCTTGCGCGGGAAAACCAAAACGGTGGTGTGCAGGGTGTTCTAAACTTTTCTTACCTGATTGCCTCGAACAAATTGTTCCTAAATGCGCTTTTCCTGTTCACTTCGTGTACAAGGTATCCCCCCTCCCTCTCCCTCCTCCCCCCCCCCCCTCCCACACACACAAAATGATTACAAGTTTTTTTGGTTCTTGTTTTTTACCGCAAAAATAAATTACACATCGCCGAACGCACATTGTCCGCCCAAGTGTTGCGCTAGCGGTCCGAACCAGATTCCAGTTTTAGAAGTAATCGTTATCTTATAAGAGTTATCTTATAAAGTTATAAGAGTTCTGAAATTGTTAACGATAAAATGGCGGCCGACGTAGCGCTCGAGTACATAGAACTGGATGGCGCCAGTTATCGAAAACGGGCCACATTTTCCCATCGAAATTTTGAGAAAATCACTTATAACTATTTGATTGAGATGAGGGTTAGTTCAGAAGCTTTGCCATCTTGTTAATACGACTAGCGCTGCAATGGAGCGGAGAATGACCGTTCGACAATGCGTAGTTTATCGTGGGGTAGAAAAAAAAAAAAAAAAAAACTACACTTTTGGGGGGCTTATGTTGTACCTGTATCTTTGCCCGTAGCACTGTTTGTGTTCCATGGAGGCTGGTTCACACGCTTGCCTTCGAGCGTGACCGAGTGCTTTGCACTCCCGTGTGATCTCTTACGACGAGAAGACACGGTAAGAACACACTTGGCATGCTATGGGTAGGGGTCTAAACAATATCGGACGTGCGCTCGAACTGTGGCGCCATCTTTTGACGTGGCTTGTACCTTGTCGAAGCCCTGTCTGGGACCGATAATATGCCTGCTCTGGGGCTCTCCCCCGTCCCACTCCGAACCACTGTCCTGGGTACAATATACCAGGGGCCTCCAAACCCCTGCCCGCGGAGGTGCTTCGTTCGGGTGTTTCCAGTGACACGCGGCCCGCTGCTACAAACGCAAAAATAAGCGCGTAAAAATAAGGAAAATAGAAGCGGCGCGCGACGCGCTTTAAAAGCGCAAGCAGAGATATACACAAGAATGAAAGAAAATGTGCACCAAAGCGCGGGCTCTCTCCCCATATTATTTCTTGTACATTCTGTCATCACCAGCATTACTTACTGTTCGTAGTTCCCTGTTCCGTGTCTGTGGAACTATGATCTGTGTCATAACTCTTGCATATTATCGTCATCAGATATGTTATTCTCGTTAAACTTCTGTCCTGTATTCATATCCGCTTTGATCTATGCCTGGTGAGTTGTCTGGGCCACCATTATTTTTGTTATGCCATAATTAGCAACATAATGCATTTAATAATAAAGTATATGGTATGTAATCATCCACCTTACTTTTTCTTTCTCTCTTTAATTTTTGCTTTAGTTTAAAATTTGGTATTTAAGTGCTTATTTAGGGCTATTCGTTTAGAATTTCCTCATTTATGTTCTCTTATCTATTTTCCGGCCCTGGAGACTGCTACAGGTCCTGAATCCGGCCCTTTAGCCAAAAGTTTGGAGAACGCTGCAATATAGGTATCTGTGGTTAGTTCTGGATTGTAAAATTTGTTGGTAATCGACTGTGTCATGTTGAGCCAGGTTCATGCAACCACTAAAATCGAGGCCGAAAAGGATTTCGAATTTCTGGGCACGAGCCGCCTGCTTTTTTGCTTAGTTTTGTATATTTTTATTCATGTTTCAGTGCCTCAAAGCTACTGTTGTATTTATATGCGCCACGTAGAGACGAACATATATTGTGCACATTTATTTACGCACATTCATACAGGCAGAACGTATTTCTAAACAATGTACGAGGGTGATGTAAACAATTATCCGCACTGTGGATGAACTACAGAAAACAGATTTTGCCTGGATACCCTAGTTTTTATTTAAAAAAAATGAAAAAGATCCAGGTTTTTGCCGCCTCTCAACTCGTACATCGTCTTCCGGGTCACGTGCGCAGTGACGTCACTCGAGTAGGCGCGGGGTTCCGGTAAATTCCTCTCTCTAACGCCATCAGTGAGCGGCGAGAACTCATCCGCTCACGACCACGTGACCGCGTCACCACATGCTTGCGACACGCGATCAACATGGCCACCGGCTGCTGGAGAGGCGAGCTCAACGAGGTCGAGCTCCAGATGCTGGAGTACAGCGAGTCACTGGGGCTCGTTCCGTACGCGGGGGCGCCGGACCCCTGAGAGGTTCTTCGCGCGGTAAACGATGGAACAGGAGCTTTTTAGCACAAACAAGAGGGCTTTGTGGAGTCCGGTTACGACACAGGAGAACAGAGCACCCGGTCGGCATTGCCGAGCGGCGGCGTTCGAAGTCGAGATCGGCGGAAAACCAAACCAACGCGCTCGTTCGGCTCCTCGCCGCTGACGCTGCTCGAGCTGACGGTTTTGTTCACCTCGGGTAGATGGCGCCACTAAAACACTCTATGTATAATAAACATTTTTGTCAATGATACTACGTTTTTGAAGCATTTATGTTGTTGGGACGACAATATTTATGGAAAAAATACCCTTTATCGAGCAGGTATTTGCAGAGCTTGCTATCTTTTTTACAACTACCCGAGTGACGTCACGCCGCGTGTTTCCCATGACGGCCGCTCGCGGCTGCAGGTCGGGGGATATTCTAATTTTTACCTCACAATTACGCGGCGAAATCGCAACATTTCGATGAAAGGAGGTGTGTTTTCTGTCATTTGTGACAAGGTGAACAATATCAAAAGCAGAAGATGCCGATTCTTTCAACGTTAAAATCGTTGCACAGCTCCTTTAACACGTTCAAACCTTCAAAGCAGCGACTGGAAAAACAGACACCTCGTACGAAAAGTGCTGTTAAGACAGTGCTGCAAACAGAACTTTAAGATGACCGAAGTGCGGATCGATTTTTAATCTCCTTCCTGGTTATGAAGTGCAAAAAAAAAAAAAAAAAGAACTCCCTCACGCTTAAAAAAACAAAAAGAAAAACACATTTGGCATGTTTGTCCTCTGCCCCCATCTCTCGGCTGTCCTAAGCAAAACGTAATAAAAATATATTATTCTAGCCGAAAAACAGCATAACTCGTTATACTTCCCGGGAAGTATTATAGACTCCTTTCAAAATACGGTACTCTGTTCGCAGCTGTGAAATCCCTGTACAGTGGCGGACTAAAACCTCAACGTCACGGCAGACTAAAAAAGAAACACCCATTAAAAAAGGTGATGATCGCAGTGACGTTGCACTTTCGACGCTGTTTGATTGGATGGTCGACTCGTAGTGTTGACCGCACCCCGACGTTCGCTATCTTATGGAATGACTTGCACGTTCCTCGATGCAGTCGCTCCGCCATTGTGAAGTGGTTCCGACCCTCTAATATTCGGCACGTGATTTTTGAAAGGGGTCTATAGACGACAGTAATGCAGTATTCATTATTACTAATAATAAGTTTACGAACGCATGCTTTTTATAATACTAGTCCTGAGATACTTTCTGGATTCGGTTCGATGAACGAGCACTGCAGTAGACCCCTTTCGAAAGTCACGTGCGGATTATTAGAAGGTCGGGACAACCGCACAATGGCGGAACAACGGACATCGTGGAACCTGCAAGTCATTCCATAAGATAGCGAACGTCCGAGCGCGGCCAACGCTGTGAGTCGACGTGCCAATCAAACGGCGTCAAAAGTGCAACGTCATTGCGCTCGTCACCTTTTTCTGTGATTGTGTTTTTTTGCCTTGTAAATCAACCAAACGCATCCAGCGTGCCGTGGCGTTGCGGTTTTAGTCCGCCATTGTGCAGGAATTCCATAGCGGCCAACAGAGGGCAGGCAGTCTTTCGAAAGGGGTCTATATCTTGAATTTCCGCTCTGCTTAATGAAGAAATTAATATTTATGAGGGTGATAATAATTACGAACCTGAGTTCACCTTTTTTTTTTGTTTACATAAATTATTATTATTCTCAAGGAAATAGAAAAAGGGAATAGGCCGCAGTGTTGCACGTGGTAAAAAATAGATTGATTCGCGACGTCAACAAGGTTCGACACAGGCACCCCAAAACACGCACAATTGTAACAATCGAGGATGGAGCCGAGCGAAGAAGAAAGGCGAGTTACACCGGACGTTTCCAAACGCGGTCATCAATCACCTGCCTCCTGGAAATCGGACTGCCTGGGCACTGTACCAAGCCTCGACGCCCACCCGAACGCAAGCAGCCAGGACGAGGGATCTGCTCATGACGTCATTTCGATGTCTCTGACGTCGTCGGGGCGTCGGGCTAGTTCGCTCTCGGAATGCTGCTCTCGATAGTTCCTGAGGCTTCGGATCGCAAATCGGATTTACTTCAGCTGGTGGAAACTGGTGTTTTCCCGATGCGACGATGGGTGTTGGATCGCTTACACGAGCTTGCGAATGACTGGAATCTGGCAAATATGACTCCAATGTTGCTGGGAGTAGCGACAAGAACTACAAATAAAAAAATGCACTATTTTTTCGCCGAAATTTTTGAAGCTCGTCGATTTTAATAATAATAACCTTGATTCCCTTTTGCACCAAGTACAAAAGCACAAAGGCGAGGGAAACCAATTATTTACTTGCAGCCTTACAATACCCCTCCTCCCTCGTGCCCTATGGCAGAAAGTAGCAGAATACAATTCAAGCAAATATTAAACGAACACAAATTGAGTAGCTGATCACGGAGTCTATTTAGTAAGAACAATACGGCTGATAACGAAATAATCTATATTTGTATCATTTAGTTTTGAATATATATTGCGCAAAACGCACCATCTATTAAATACACTTCTTGAGCACGTCTGTAAAATATCTCGCTGAAATTAATGTTAATTTTCTGGCGAAAAAAATAATCTTCAGGATGACGCGCTCACGCCCCCAGTACTAGTAGCCTTTCTAGCGGCGAGCAGTTAGCAGGAGCAGTGCGTGTCGTAATATAGACCTTTTCCGCTTACTCTCGCCCCCGACCGCCAAGTAGGCATATCCGGTATGGGCGACGAAAAAATATCAAAACGTCTCAACCCGCAAATAGTAAAAAATAGAGGGGAGGCAAAACGAGAATGTGTGACGGTTACGTTTATGTCCTAAATGTCTTCTATTGGCGTGGCGACGGCAAAACAATGTTTTCGCCCATACTGGAAGTGACGACAATTCAAGATGGCGGCGCCCTTGCGAAAAAAGTCTATAACTATACCCGAGATGCGCCATGGTTCTTCGTTTCTGTGCTTGCTATCGCCTGTGCTTTTGTGCATTCTGTCGGCTGACCGCTAGGTGATATGGTGGGAGGAATTCGCGCTGCGCATATTCATCAGTGACCCCGATATTTTTTATGATGTGCTATCATCACACACTCTTTTATCTTCAGTATTGTTCTTATACATGGTCGCCACTTGTGTATGTGAATATTTGGCATAATGTTTTCTGAACTTTTATATGTTTTGTTTTGTTTCGTTTAACCAATGTTCCACGCGTAATTTTTTGTTTGTTCTGGATATTACATTTTTATATAATACCCCCTTAAGAAATATTGAATGAATGAATGAATGAATGAAGTCCTGAAACTCGGCGAGTAATGGCAGATTGGCGACATTTCACAGTTTTCCGAACGAAGCACCTTTCGGAAAGGTTCAACTTTCTGTTGTGAACACTGGCTCCGGAGCGAAGCTAACCGACCCTGCTCCGGTTAGGAATTGGCACAAACTGCGCCAATTCCTTTTATCACAATGGATATTTCATTATGTGTTCTTCATCGTTGCAGATAAACCCTCGACGCCGTCTGACATTTTACGAGTCATTCCTGGTGACTTTTTTCGAGTGACTCTAACTGTAAAGACTGGTCCAGATACTAGCGTTTGGATCTGCCCGAATTCTTTACGACTCCTTGCATTGCACGAAACGTGTGGCGCGGACCTCGGTTACCATTACAGCCATCTCTTCGTAAGCAGTCACAAGCGGCAGCACACGTAAATGACTTAACCAGCCTTGACTTTACGTATTCGTCAGCTCGCTAGTGCATTTGTAGCTTAATTATATTTCAGTTCAGGCAACTCTATATTTCGTTTTACCGCAACTTGGCAAGGAGCGAACGCTATGGCCCCCTCGAGCCAATCAGAGTGACGGAGGCGAAGCACATGGGCTGAACTTACCAAAGGTGGAGGGGCGAAAGCATAGCCCAAGCAGTTGGAGAAGAAGGGAAGGAGGAACTCCCCTTTTACCTGGACCCTCTGATGTGTGTGCCCCAGACGTCGCTTTTGTTCCCTTCGGAGATTGGCCCGTCACTCAAAGTTCGTACGAAAGCGACTTTCCTCTCTTCCCGCCAGTGGCTTTGATTTGACAGTACTGCGCGCAACTAGCGAGATAGAGTATAGTCACGTGCCTCCCTCCGACCCGCTGATTGGCTCACTGGGACCGTAACCTTCGCCGTTTGCCCCTACTCCGAGTCTCGAGCGTGAGGCCTCCGGTCCCTCTGACGCCGTGCACCCCCTTTGCGTTCCTGCAGGGACCCCAGTGAACAGGATCCCGATCATGGCTAAGCAGGTGCTCGACCTGTACGAGCTGTACCGCCTTGTGGTGTCCAGGGGAGGCCTGGTCGAGGTCATCAACAAGAAGATCTGGCGGGAGATCACCAAGGGACTCAACCTACCCTCGTCCATCACCTCGGCGGCCTTCACGCTGCGGACACAGTGAGTCGCCTGCCCACGCCCGTTTGCTTCTCTTGAAAGTCGGAGCGCGGCAAACACTAGAGTCATTGGGTCCAACCAAGAGGCGACCTACCCGCAACCTCACGGCGTCCGTCGTCCTTCTGCGATTGGATTATCGTCGGCTGACCTAATCAGACCCGGTGAACGCGCCGTTACGTTGCGCTTTTAAGCTGCGTTCACACTGCCAAGACATGATACAAAAGACGGTCTGCAGACAGTAGAGCGTTTTAGGGAACCGTTTTTGCACATCCCATACGGTATGATGGGCCTTCCAATACGAACTGCGCATATGCGAGTGTCTTCTGTGGTAGCGCATGCGCAGAGCGTACCGGTGGGCCAATCGTACCGTATCGGATGTACGGAAATGGTGCCCTAAAGCTCCCTAATAGAGAGTTTTAGGGAACTGTTTTTGCACATCCCATACGGTACGATGGGCCCTCCGGTACGAACTGCGCATATGCGGGTGTCGTCTGTGGTAGCGCATGCGCAGAGCGTACCGGTGGGCCAATCGTACCGTATCGGATGTACGGAAATGGTGCCCTAAAGCTCCCTAATAGAGAGTTTTAGGGAACTGTTTTTGCACATCCCATACGGTACGATGGGCCCTCCGGTACGAACTGCGCATATGCGGGTGTCTTCTGTGGTAGCGCATGCGCAGAGCGTACCGGTGGGCCAATCGTACCGTATCGGATGTACGGAAATGGTGCCCTAAAGCTCCCTAATAGAGAGTTTTAGGGAACTGTTTTTGCACATCCCATACGGTATGATGGGCCCTCCGGTACGAACTGCGCATTTGCGGGTGTCTTCTGTGGTAGCGCATGCGCAGAGCGTACCGGTGGGCCAATCGTACCGTATCGGATGTACGGAAATGGTGCCCTAAAGCTCCCTAATAGAGAGTTTTAGGGAACTGTTTTTGCACATCCCATACGGTATGATGGGCCTTCCAATACGAACTGCGCATATGCGAGTGTCTTCTGTGGTAGCGCATGCGCAGAGCGTACCGGTGGGCCAATCGTACCGTATCGGATGTACGGAAATGGTGCCCTAAAGCTCCCTAATAGAGAGTTTTAGGGAACTGTTTTTGCACATCCCATACGGTACGATGGGCCCTCCGGTACGAACTGCGCATATGCGGGTGTCTTCTGTGGTAGCGCATGCGCAGAGCGTACCGGTGGGCCAATCGTACCCTATCGGATGTACGGAAATGGTGCCCTAAAGCTCCCTAATAGAGAGTTTTAGGGAACTGTTTTTGCACATCCCATACGGTACGATGGGCCCTCCGGTACGAACTGCGCATATGCGGGTGTCTTCGTGGTAGCGCATGCGCAGAGCGTACCGGTGGGCCAATCGTACCGTATCGGATGTACGGAAATGGTGCCCTAAAGCTCCCTAATAGAGAGTTTTAGGGAACTGTTTTTGCACATCCCATACGGTACTGATGGGCCCTCCAATACGAACTGCGCATATGCGGGTGTCTTCTGTGGTAGCGCATGCGCAGAGCGTACCGGTGGGCCAATCGTACCGTATCGGATGTACGGAAATGGTGCCCTAAAGCTCCCTAATAGAGAGTTTTAGGGAACTGTTTTGCACATCCCATACGGTACGATGGGCCCTCCGGTACGAACTGCGCATATGCGGGTGTCTTCTGTGGTAGCGCATGCGCAGAGCGTACCGGTGGGCCAATCGTACCGTATCGGATGTACGGAATGGTGCCCTAAAGCTCCTAATAGAGAGGTTTTAGGGAACTGTTTTTGCACATCCCATACGGTACGATGGGCCCTCCTGTACGAACTGCGCATATGCGGGTGTCTTCTGTGGTAGCGCATGCGCAGAGCGTACCGTGGGCCAATCGTACCGTATCGGATGTACGGAAATGGTGCCCTAAAGCTCCCTAATAGAGAGTTTTAGGGAACTGTTTTTGCACATCCCATACGGTACGATGGGCCCTCCGGTACGAACTGCGCATATGCGGGTGTCTTCTGTGGTAGCGCATGCGCAGAGCGTACCGGTGGGCCAATCGTACCGTATCGGATGTACGGAAATGGTGCCCTAATGCTCCCTAATAAAGAGTTTTAGGGAACTGGTTTTGCACATCCCAAACGGTACGATGATGGGCCCTCCGGTACGAACTGCGCATATGCGGGTGTCTTCTGTGGTAGCGCATGCGCAGAGCGTACCGGTGGGCCAATCATACCGTATCGGATGTACGGAAATGGTGCCCTAAAGCTCCCTAATAGACAGTTTTAGGGAACCGTTTTTGCACATCCCATACGGTATCCCATGGGCCCTCCGGTACGAGCGAGAGAGACAGCGCAGTTGCTCGCCTGCGCTGGCCCGCTCGCCGTCGCCTACAAGGTCGCCTCTATCGTCTGCTACAACCGGTCTTACCTAGCGTTCCCGGCTTTTCCTTTCGGCGCCTCGGACGGCGCTGCACGCTTTGCAAAATATCTATTCGACTCTGACCGACACCTGCCGACGCAGCGTGCAGGCAACAGAGTGCATATCGTCTGCTCGGTGCGCCTTTCGAAAGATGGCGTCACAAGCTACATTCATAGCTAACTGCGTCGTCTGCGAACACGGTTGTCGTTCACTTTGGCGAGTTTAGAGGTCTTATTTTTTCTTACACGAATAGAACTACGCATTGAAATTTCACAAGTAAACTCGACAGCCTCACTGCACATTTGGTGAAAGTTCGAGCTATGTCGAGGTGCCAATTTTTTTGGCTCCTTTTACAACGTAATATGCACTGTAGCTACCCTGTGTGTAGGATCTAAAAACAACTAACCCGACATTGTAATCTAAAAAAAAAAGTTGAATGTTTTTGTTTTTATTTGTGCATTTTTTGACAATAGAAGCACTTTATGCATCAGGCCGCGTCTGTCTGCAATTAGGCGACGCTCGAACTGCTCGGTCTGAGCCCTCCAGCCACGACAACGGCGCGGCTTCGACGACGGTCGCGAGTTAACGATAATTGCCGAAATAAATGTCGACTCTTCTTTCTTCCCTCACCGACGCGTCAGTCCCCGAAGACGAACCCGTCAGATATGAAGAGCGCGAGACGCGTACGGCAACACACAGCGGCAGAAAAGAAGAATGTCGAAATGACATACGTCGCGCAAACGAACACAAGAAGAAAACAAAAAAGGCCTAAAGCGAGATGTTACGGATGGCGTGATATCGCCCGGGCTGTTTTGGCCGCTGCCGCCTGCTGCAATGATTTCCGAGAGCGTCTGCTGTCTCTTTGTGTACTTTTCTGGCCTGTGGCTTTGTCTTTGTCTTCTGTTGGCTGTCGCGCGCCTACAGCTTTGTTCGCTGGATCGAGTTCAGTGGCTCGCGACGGTATAAATTACTCGCGTAAAATGGTTCTGCTACGACGGCTCTCATTCGCGCAGCGACTCCGGTTTATTGGAGTTTTTGCTCGTTTCTGTGTCTCTTTTTTTCCCCTCTCTCTCTAGTGGGACAGACTCTAAAGAGACTAGGTGGCGTTCGTACACCATCGGCGTTGATTTGGCTTTGCGTTGACGGGCCGGATGGCCCTGGCGTTTATAATGGTAGTCCAGCGGCTTTATAGAAACGGCTAGGTGGCGTAATAGCCGCTGTTCTCTTCGTGTGGAATGCCGCTTGTTTGAGATGGCGTCTGTGTAGGCGCCCTCGTGGTCGAGATGTATTATATTACTTTATCTCGCTTATAAACGACTGGTATGCGCAGAGAGTAAGACTCCTAAGACTGGCTCGCACACGTGCGACTGCTTACGGCCGTGTGCCTTAAAACATGTTAAAGTCTTAACGACGAGATAAGAGACTGGCGCCGCCTATCAGGTGACCGTGGAACATGAGTATATTTCTTATTTTCTTCGCGCATAACTCTTTGGTTTAAAAAACCGTTAACAATGTTGTAAACCACGGTTTGAGTTTGGAGCGTTAAAAAAAGCCAGTGCTCCCTTAAAAAAAAAAAAAAAAGATAAAAGAGCCTGGTTGTTTTTTGGTTTTCCTCCGTGTTTTATTTTTTCAAGTTTAAGTTCTCATGCCTTCGTTCTAGTAAAATGCCGTTCTAGGGTGTGATGACGCACACTTCAGCAAGTGTACGTCATCACAGTACACTTGCTGAAGTGTACTGTGATGACGTGTACTGACGTCTGAATGATTGTATTATCTCACTCCCCTGCTCTAATGCTTAGGCGCTGCAGGGTTTCTTGTAAATAAATAAACCTCATGGGTGGCGCCAACATGCCAGTGTGTTTTCTGGAGAGCCTAGATTGTCTCTAACCATTTTTTTTTCCTTGAAAAACTTTTGTCAATGTTATAAACGAATATTTCTTATAAGTAATGCGTACATTTGACCTCGCAAATACCGCAAAACCTTAGCTCTAGTGAAATGCAGTTTCAGAGTCACCGCATAGATGGCGCCAGCGTGTTCTCTCGTCCTAAGAGGTTTCAAGACACTCGGTTCCGACTTCCGAAAAGCCGCAAGTGTGTGAACGGGCCTTTATAGACACCGGCAGTTTGGGGGCTTCACCCTCCCTCTCCACTGGCCAAACGGATTACTGCCAACAACTTCTGCTTGCAAGACCGAAACGCTGAAAGTTCTACGTCACCTACCTACAAGGAGCAACGCGGGGCACATTATGAACACTACTGTTGCGTCTGCGTTCGCAGGGATTTGCATTCAATCAGTGAAATCATGTCTCGGACAAACGCTGACGCAGTACAGAATGGCACTAGCGGACCGTCCTCTGTCTGACAAGCCGGAAAAATAGGCGCCTCCACATAGGAAATTCAAACTTCCACCGCATGTGCCCTGAGCTGATCAGTTTTACCGTGTAAAATTTCAAGGCGTAGTTCTCTTCCTGCAAGAAATTATAACAAAAATTGCCCAAGTCAAGTCAAGGTTTTTTCGCGTTTGCAAACGACCGAGTTAGCGACGCTATTCAATTGTGGCGCCATCTCCCGATAAGCGCATCGAGCAAACAACAGAGTGCGTCGTCTCCTCACTGCGCCCATCGGAAGATGGCGCCACAACTAATTAGCGCCATTTTGGTCGTATGCGAACGCGAAAAACCTTGACGTTGGAAAGCACACGATAAAATTGACCTGCTCAGTGCACACTTGGTCAAAGTTCGAGCTTTCTTATGTACAGGCGCTGATTCCTCCGGCTCGTTTTACAGCGGAAGGTCTACTTGTAAGGGATCACAAGAAGTCGTAAAACACTCGGCCGTAAGCAGTCACATGTGCGTGAACAAGCCTTTATGGTAAAATGTAGTTTATTTTTAGTTAGTGCTTTTTTTTTCTTCAACATGATGCAGCAACAGAGAAGGTCCCTCGTGGGCTATATTTACCCGACTTAATGCCGCAACTAAGACGCTGCCCAACCCCGTGTAGGTACACACTGATTTCACTCCCCAACATGATGCTGCAATTTAGACGCCCCCCTCCTCCCCTTCTTATATGTACACAAGTGATTTCTCTCCCCAAAATGATGCCGCAACTTAGACGGTCCCTTCTGTGTAGGGACATACGTGAGTGTTTTCTTTCCCCAACATGATGCAACAATTGAAACGGCTCCCCCTGTGCGAATACATGAGTGATTTCTTTCTCCAACATGATGCCGCAACTGAAACGGTTCCCTGCTGTGCAGGTACATGAAGTACCTGTACCCGTACGAGTGCGAGAAGGAGAAACTGAGCCAGCCGGACGAGCTGCAGGCAGCCATCGACGGGAACCGGCGCGAAGGCCGCCGCTCTAGCTATAGCCACTACGCCGAGATGATGTCGACGGCCCGCAGCCAGCACTCGTCGCCCATCAGCCTGGTGTGCCGGCAGGCCAACGGACACTCGTCCACGCCGCACCAGGGGGCGCCGTCTTCCGGTAAGGGACTGACCCTTATTATTCAGAACACTGGCAGCAGCTAGGTGGCGCAAGCCACCGCCCGATCGAAGGGGACACTGAGTCGAAACTTAAAATGTACCTCTCACGTACAGAAATAAGTCAAACATGATCAACTCTATCTGCTAATAAAAATCTCACGCTTGTATTTTGAACGGATGGCTATGTTTTTCGTTCCTAAGGACCGATTCAAGCGAGCGCTCGAATATCAGCCATCGGCGAGCGCGATGCATCACGGGAGGCGTGCCGTCAAATGGCCCAGAGTGGGCAAACCTGCTTGGGGCCTGGCGCGGTTATGAGCTCCGCCACTTGGTGTCGTCAGCGCGTTACAACCTGGCCGTTGTAGTTGCCCTCTCCCCGCTCCCCGCAGGAGTTGAATGTGCCGAGAGAGAAGGGAAGTTCGTTTCGACAGGCGTCGCGCACACGCAGCTTGCCGCAGTACTTCCGCGGAGCGGCGCTGCTTCTAAGTTCAGAGTGACGTAACGACATTCGGGTTATTCCCCTTAAATAGTGTGTTAATGCATTAAAAAAATGGCGTCTTTGTAGTGTGGTTAAAACGTGGCTGACATTTAAACAATAAAATAGGCGATAGAGTTTTGTTGCTATTCAGTAAGTGAGAGAGGCCTTCCCCACCAAGACTAGGCTAGGACTGGGTTGAGTAAAAAGGTGTGTACTATCGCGTTCAATATGAGCTGAAATAGTCCTTCATGCTCCTTTAGATTACTTGCCAGTTATTGAGAGAGCCGTGGTCTGAGCTAGAAATGGAATGCAAAGTTGAGGTCTCATACTTGGGAGGAATTGAGGGATAATAGAACTTGTAAGCACTGCAGACATGGGAAAGTATCGAATCGGTTGTTTCAGGGTTATTGTATATTACTTGGGCTTGTTGGTAATTCGTTGTGGAGGGTGAAAACGCTATAAACTCGTCGAATAATAAGAGAATGACGTACATCTCAGAGCGCAACTTTCATCAGTAAACTTCAGTTGAAATTTCCGCACCGTTGTGTTTGTCATTCTCCTACCTGTCTGTTGTGTTTAGCGCGCGTCATCCTCTACACTTTAGGGGTTCAGCCGTGCTGTGCACACAGAGTGGCGCCGGCGGTGTATGGGGTATCGTTAACAGAGTTATCGGAACGATCTACGAAAACTCCCATTTCAGGATGGCCGCCTCGGCGGCTCCGAGGTGAAACCGCTGTAGGCTATTCGCAACTCCATCCAACATGGCGGCTATAGTGAGGGTCGTAGATGCGTCCTGATGTACCAGTTGCTGAGCCTGTGTAGTGAGCTGGCTTCACTGAGCGACAGAAATTATTTCCGCTTATACGAGGAAGTTACGGTGTTATGCACGCAGGTCACCTGTTTATCCTGAAAACGGAAGCGGCGTTTAGCGTAATATTTACGCCAGGAGTTACGTTTTAAATCAGGAATAAAACCGAAACTAACATCTGCTTTGGATTTAATTTCTGCATGTATGTGTTAATTTCGGTTTCTCTCCTAACGATACATGTGTTTTCACAGCGTAATTATTTGGGCCGAAGAAATCGTTCGCGGAGACGTTATTTGGTGACAGACGTGTCCGATCCAGGCACTTCAAAACATTTGGAAGAGTTCAGTGTCCCTTTAAAGACAGGGTCTTTCATGCACCTTAGATGTAACACACAATATTGTATCTATTGAAAACATCAGTGGTGGTATTTATTTGTATGTTCTCGCTGCTGTTACTCACTCAGATATGTTTTCGTGTTAAGTACTGAACCGCGGGCCGTTTAATGGATTTTGGGGGCTTTAGCAATGATTACCAGCAGAAGAATAACAGAATAAATCGAAATTTTGCAAAATATCGCCACGGGTGATGAGTTTAAAATGTGTTCACAAAACGTATAAATAAAAAGAACGCAGTTCTCACTTCAAAAACCCAAAAACGAAACCCGAGTCAGACAACGGAAGTATCTGTGTGTATTGAAGGCAATGCGGGACGCGTGGGACTCTATATTACATCCAGTGTTTTTGACTATCTTGATAACGATGTCAGACGTATCCATATGCTAAAAAGAAAACAAAAATGAAACCTTTGTGTAAAGACTATTCTGGTTAAAATAACGTATTTTGGGGATTGTGACGTTCATTGAGGGCCTACATTACCTCGATTTATATTAGTAATTACTGTAAACGACTAAATTTTCGCGGACCTAATTTTCGTGAATTTCGCGAATCGCCTACAAACGCGAAAAATACGTCCCGCGAACAATTCGGGCAATGTATAAAAGCTACGGAAGCTACACTCGATTCGCGAAAATTTGAGCCCGCGAAAATTAAGTCGTTTACAGTATACAATTAAGGTATGTTAGTAGGTAGTTCTTCAAGCTCTAAAATAATTTGATGCTCGTGTTCTAAATTCAAACGAACAACTATGACAATCCAAAGCTGGCAAATTATCATGACTGGTGCCAGTAGCAGTATTTTTAATTACCAAGTTATAAAATAAAAATAGTCTAAAATCAATTAAAACAGTCTATGTACAGGGTGTCACAAAAAAAATTTACACGGTCTTTTTTACCGCAAAAATAAACTAGGCATCGCCGAACGCTCATTCTCCGCCCAAAGGTAGCGCTATAGAGGTCACAACCAGATGCCAAAGTTTCAGCCCGATCCGATAACTTAATAAAAAGTTATAAGTGATTTTCTGAAAATTTCATTGGGAAAATGGCGGCCGACGGAGTTTTCGAACACATGGGGCTCTATGGCACCAGAAACCGAAAACGAACAAAAATGGGCTCCATCTTCCCATTGAAATTTTCAGAAAATCACCTATAACTTTTGGTTAAGTTATCGGATCGGGCTGAAACTTTGGCATCTGGTTGTGACCTCTAGCTCTACCTTTGCGCGGAGAATGAGCGTTCGGCGATGCCTAGTTTATTTTTGTGGTAAAAAAGACCGTGTAAATTTTCTTTTGTGACAGCCTGTAGAAATTCACGTAAAATGACATTAATTGTGGGTAAAGCATGGTGCTCTAAGTTTCGCGACTTCGGACAATCGACAAAACTTCCAAATTTGCCGCCAATCCTTCCGAACCAAATGTGCCAATATACAAAAAATTGTTTTATTACAAAACTTTTCCTAACATTTATTTTCTTTAATTTTTACGTACCGTCGTTTTGCCAGTCTCAGTCTTTCCAGATGGACGGAGCGCCTACCCGCTTGAACGTCTGCTCACTGCAGCACGCTTCGTTGGCGTCGGAAAACCGATGAAACAGTAGTGAGTTTTAGTATTGCGTATCGAGCGAACGCAAGCACTGTGTGTTTGCCTTAGCGTTGCGTGTTCCACACTGCGTGTGCGTGGAGCCCAAAATTTCGCCCTTGGATTGGCGCAAGGCGACGACGTGCATGCGCAACTTGAAGCACGCAATGATAACGCACAGCGCTTGCTCCTAAACGCAATACTAAATATCTCTAGTATGATACAATCCCATATCGGCTGCAGCACTAAGTTGGGACATCGAAGAGTGTTATGTCCATTCAGAAATGACTGTTCGCGAGCCATGTTAGTGAACAGTTCCACCATGTCCGCTGAGCAGGAGAACGGGGGGACCCTCACTAGAGCGCTTCCCGTTTCCGCCGCGAGAAGGCGAGCAACGAGCTGGAGACGCGAATAGGATTGGAATCCCGACCAAGGTGCCCGCGATCTGACAGAGGCTTATTGTGGCGAAAGCGCCTTGTAATCGAGGTTTAATTTGCCCGTCAAAAGATCCCCAGGTGGTCTAAATAAATCCTCAGATTTCCACAGGAACGTGCCAGGTGCACTTCGTTTGTTTGGCACATAAACTTGCAATTATGCTCTTCAAAAAAATGAAAATCTGGCTTTACTCCGTCTCACCCTACGATGAACTAGGGCCCGAAGGCTGGCAGGCCCTAGCTCAGAAAGGCTTGCACCCGGATTGCCAAAGAGTGCGCAAAAAAAATTCCGTAATTTCGTAAAAAAAAAAAAAAATTGCATGTACCTTTATTTTACCAATATAAAATAGCGCGCCATCATAACAGAGAATCATATACGTTACTCATATGGTTCTCTGTTATGATAGCGCGCTGTTTTATATTGGTGAAGTAAAGCTCCATGCAATTTTTTTACGAAAGAGTTACACATAGAAGTTCAGTTTTTTTATGTGTAACTCTTCCGTAAAGAATTGTATGCAACACGAACGCGCTCCTTAAAAAACAAGGTACATGGTATTTATTTTCATAAGCATACTTGCCATATTTCGTAAACATGTCAACTGTTTGGAGAAGTTGGACGGCGCGCAGGCAACACTGACATGAGGTCGTTTCGCCTTAGCCATAACAATCCAATCCAACTTTTGTGTTCGTAAAACATACCCTGATTCTCATCTCCCTTCCGCACGCGGTCCGTACATACGCTCCCGTGTCGAACACTCTATGCGACTCATTTTCATTTCTTAATGGCCACTGGTTCGGATCCCGGGTTCTCTTCGCCCCATCGCTTGCAGGCGGTATTTAATCCCTTCAGTAGTCTCCAGTAGTAGCAAGCAGACGGAGCCGCCGCGAGGGCTCGATAAGCAGTCGAAAAACTCGCCTCCGCATGACGCGTCTTGGCGCACTGATACGTACGACGGAGCAAATATACCACGTGGTTTCTAACAGGCTCGTGATTGGACCCGGCGGCCTCTAGCATTAGGCTTTAGACCATCGTAAGATGAGACAGAGTATAGGAAAGCAAAATCTAGTTACAAAATAATAATAATAAGGCTGGCCGAACGATCCCGAATTTTCAAGAAACTTTGTGGAACTTCGGATCTTCCCTGTCCCTAATGTTCGCCGTCGAAACTTTTATTCGGGCGAAGTTGGCCCCATCCCGACTATATTTTGTAATTTTTACACGAGGATTTTTCGTCTGTACTAAACCTATTTGAGGACCTCTTAGAACAATTACCCTCGGTTACAAAAATTAATAACTTTATATATATATATATATATATATATATATATATATATATATATATATATTGATCTATCTATTATCTAATCTATCTATCTGTATATATATTACTCTACAAAATTCGGAACCGTCATTATAAACTGTCTAGTAACAGCGAACAGCGAGGCTAACAGCATCAGTAGCGAGCTTTGATGAATCGTTCCGGAAACTCGGATAACTATACCCGTTACTCCGCCGGCGCCTTTGCGCATGCATCGTATCGTTGTTGGGCATCATTAGAGAGTTTTACGGAACCGTTTTTGCCCGTCCGATACGATACGATGGGCCCTCCGATACGAACTGCGCATGAGCTAGCGCAGAAGACTCGCACATGCGAACTTCGTACCGGAGGGCCCATCGTACCGTGTCGGATGTGCACAAACGTTTCCCTAAAACCTCCTAAAACCCCCGAATGTATCGGACGTGTCGGAACGATCTACCAAAACTCCCTAAATAACAAGTTCCAGAAGATACAACTACACCAAGATAGTGGCCGCGTGTCAAATCGCTGCGTGACGTTTAGTCGGAGAGTGGAAGGTAATTTGTCAACATTTGGCGCAACTATCGCCCTAATTGCGTCTCGCATTCGGGGTAACCGTTTGCGGGAAGAACGCTTCTTTTTTTAAGCTAAAAAGTGCTTCCGGAGTGTCAAAAAAATAAGAAGAAAGCGACACAAAAGCAATAAAGGGCACAGAAGAGAGACAGCAGCGCTTGTTGAGCAAGAAGAGCACTAAATAGCGCGTTTCTCGTTTGATTTTTTTTTTTTTTTTTTCGCGGCAGGTTTTTTGGTTGAGGTAAGGTAACCGGAGATTTGCGCGCGGTAGCCAGGCGACTGCGAATTTATCATGGACGCCCCGAACGGAAGAGCAGCGGGCTAATGGGGGGGAACCGCGAAGGGACGGTGGCGAGAGCTGGCCAAACATTTGTCTTAGCGCAAACGCACGCGCTAGGAAAGGGCAGCGGCAGCACCGCTCGCACGCACACGCCGAAATAATCCCGACAAAAGCGAGGCACCTCCAACTCGTGACTTCGACGATCGCGAAAAGCGTAAGCACACCGCGCGCGCTCGATCCGCCCGTAATTACAACCGAGAGAGGATAGATGAACGGAGGACACAAAACAAGATGCCGTAGAGAGCCAACAACATGACTCCATTTAAATGGAAATGAACTCTGTCATCATTGCTGCGAGTGGTTTCGGTTTGCGCGCCCGGTTATTTTTGGTTTTCCTTGCGCGGTAGCAGACGACCGGAGGTGGGTGAGGTCTGGTTCCGAGAGTGTGCGTCCCTCTCGCTGATTGATGATTGGCCCCCGCGCGAGCGCGCGCGGGTACTCGAGCTAGGATTGTGGCGCCGTCTGTCCTGATACGGCCGTAACTTGTCTGATGGAACGCGGCGAAGCGGGCCATCTTGGACTGTGGTCTCCGTCCTCTTCTCCGACTCCCGATTATTTATACCGATCTTTTTTTTCTTCTACTTTTTGCCTCCCGATTGGATCGGAATGTTAATCGAATCGACCCGCTGTTATTACAAGTTGCGGGTTCGTCCGGAGAAATGGCAAAAATAAAACGCGAGGCAGGACTAAAAGCAGCAGCGAGAAGGGGCTGGGCCGCCTGCGCTCCAGGCAAGGGTGGATGAGAGAAAGAAATGAATACGCGGGGTTCGCGAGTTAATCGGGTTGTGGCTTGTTTATTGAATTAGGCTATTTGCACATACCTGTCCCGGGGCCCCGCAAAGAAGCTGGTCACGATATATTAGATTACTGCGGTGGCACGGATGGGGTCAGCCGTGTCGTCGTTTTGAGCGGACCGGAGGACGGTTAATTGGGAACGCAGCTTATCTCTGGTTATTTCTACGATTGACTGATCGATTGAATAATCCTGCTCTCGCAAACTTAGCGTCTAATCAAGCTGCAAAACGCTCTCCTGACCCGTTTTTTTAATGTTTTTTTGGGCTTGCGTGTTTGTCGGATGATATTGAAAGCATTAATCGGAAAGTGGCGATTAATTTCGCGATTTTTATTTTACGTTGGTAGACCCTTGATTTATTTTTATTTTTTAATATTTTTTATTGAAAGGGGAAAAGATAAACGAGAAGAGTTTATAAACTATTAAATCGGAAATTTTAAATTGAAAGGTGCTCTGGCAGAATTTGTTTTATATATTTTAACTAAGCACATTTTACAGTCGCTATTTCTAAATTCAATATAGTATTTGAGAAAATGGCAAAAATAAAATTCCGATTTTCCGCGATATCTAGTAGTGTAACAACATGTATAACTTGCAAATGAAGCAGGCCTAATTCAAAAAGAACAGAAATATATATATATATATATATATATATATATATATATATATATATATATATATATATATATATATATTTCTTTTCTTTTTGTGTATGTTCGCTTTTTCAGCATTCATTTCACATTATCAAACTTGTATCCTGTTGGGAACAAGTTGTGCTGCCAGAGCCCTCATATTACATTTGACTTCATGTTTTCAATGTTGCCAGTAGGGCATCTCAGGTCAAACTTAAAAATGCAATAACTTTTTGATGACAATTACTGTAACTTGTAATTTTGGTTACTAGTTCAGTTATGTTTATTAATGTGTTTAATTAATTTTAAGGCAAATCAGTGACTATAAAACTTTCGCCGTTTATTGCGCCTTTAAATAAAAAAATACCTAATGTTTTAATGACCTCACAAAATGTGTCAGCATTGTTTTCTTGTTCTCGGACAGGACTGTCTCACTCGTGGTTAATACAGTACTGCTTTCGGCACAAAAGCGAAACCGAGCCCGCAGCATCTGCATCTGTCGCATAAGATCACCCAATCTGTCAAGGACATGACTTTTGTTTACTCGACTTTGTTAGGCACACCATTCAAAAATCGTTTCTTGAAATTAATAGACAAATACGTTCCCGTTAAACTGATAGGTGCAAAAGCCATGAATGATAAGCCTTGGATGACAGCTGCTGTAAGAAAGGTGATAAAAAAACGCAGACGTGGTTATCAAAATTATAAACTACACCCATGCATATCGGCAGCCACATAGCTTGATAAACTCAATGTAACCTATAAGGAAGCTATTACCACTGCAAAACACTAGTATTTTGATAAACTGTCTCATGGCATGCAACTCAGTAGCAAAGTATTGTGGAAATACCTTAAAAAGACACGAAAGGAGAATATGGGAATTTCACATATATCTTGGGGAAGTAAATGAAGAAAGTTACAAAAAGTCAAGCTGTTTTAATACATACTTCTACTCTATTTTGCCTCTAATGTCAGAACTCATTCTTACCCCCATCTCAATGAAAAAATTCTGAATCAAATGGCTCCTGTTGTCATCAGTGTAGATGAGCTAGATATTAAAAAGGCTGCAGCTCCTGATGGTTTGTCGCCCAGAGTTTTAAAATTGTGCTCATTTGTTGTGTCTCGCTATTTAGAGATTATTTTTTGTAAATCCCTACAACAAAGTGTGCTCCCGGGTCAGTGGAAGGTGACGTGCATTACGCCAGTCCATAAGCAGGGATCAAAACACGAAGTGGAGAATTATCGCCCCATTTCACTGAGCTGCATATGTTGCAAGATTTTAGAGCATATGATTTATAGCAATGTTGTATGCATTTCAACTCAAATAGTTATTTCTCTTCTACCCAACATGGTTTTAGAAAGGGCCTCTCATGCGCCACACAGTTCGTAGAACTTTATCATGACTTGGTTTCAATGGCTGAGGGGGGAGGAGAAACGCGCACCATCTTTCTTGATTTGAGCAAGGCTTTCGATAGAGTGTCTCACCCTTTGCTGCTACAGAAACTGAGCTCCCTTAGTCTTGATGGAAACGTTTACCGTTGGATAGAAAATTACCTCTCTGAGAGAAAACAGTGTGTCGTCGTAAATGGTGCAAGCTCAGACTTTGTTGATGTGACTTCTGGCGTGCCGCAGAAGTCAGTGTTGGGACCTCTTTTATTTCTTGTGTTTATTATTGATATATCATCGACCATCAACTCGTCCATAAAGCTGTTTTCGGACGATTGTGTTTTGTATAGCAGGGTTGAGAGTGTTAGCGATTCGGATTTTTTACAGTTGGATCAAGATTGAAATTGTATTGGTGCAGGATTGGGGAGTCAGGCTTGAATGTGGATAAGTGTGTGCAAGTCATTTTTGGGAGGAAGCGTAAACCTGTCCCATCATATTATTTTATTGATCATCATAAATTAAGTAATAGTACTGATGTTAAATATTTGGGGATTACCTTGCCAAGCCCACTTTTTTTTTAATGTTCATGTCACTGAAACAACTAAAAAGGCCAGCCGAATTTTAAATTTTCCTATTCAAAATTTACGCGGTGCTCCACAGAAACTAAGGGAGACAGCCTACTGCTGTTTGGTTAGACCAAACAGCAGTAGGCTGTCTCATTCTGAAAATCATTCTGAAAATGATTTAAACCAGGGCAGAAACCAACAAGGCCATTTGGCTGTTAGCATGCCATCTATAGTTTGTTTCAGGTTTAGAATAGCTGGACAAACTCCTCTCATAAAGCCCTCCACTCTTTCCAGTTTGACAGAAGCAAACACCAGAGAGGAGGTAAGTGGAAAGGAGGGAACCACCAATCATGGCATGTGGAGAGCTTTATGGGAAGTTCTTGTCTTGCTATTTTAAACTTGTGGCAGATTAGGCAGATTCAAACTGGCAAGCAAGGCGTGACATTTTTGGAAGTGCACATTGCATGTCATGCACGTTCAGAAACCAGCACATGGGAAGCAAGCACAAAAATACAGTTATTGTTCTATGTCAGCTAAAGTTGAGAGTTCTAGTGTTACTGTCCTGCACACCACTAGGACATCTGGCTTACACCCTCATGCAACACTGACTCCATACTCTGTCATTCTAAGGCATCATGTGGCATCAGAGTTGTTTCTGCAAGAGCCAAAAGGAGTCGAGTGGGAATGCGAGCATTAATATCTCTTTGCCATGCAGCTAGAAGCCTTGATGCAGAAAGCAATGGGGCCCACTAGTTCTGGACATCAGTATAGGGCAGTGAATGAAGGATGTCCCAAGGTCACCGCTTGTCGTTTTTCAGATAACTTTTTTGGGATGTAGACCTCCAACACTTCATCTCTTGTCATTTCCCTCGCAGGCGAGGAGGACAACAGTCTATCGCTGTCCTTGTACGTGCCCCAGCAGCAAGAGGCCCTCAATTTGGAAGTTCCTCGAGGGGATCACAAGCCCCTGGATCCAAGGAGGCTCTTGGACGAGCCCCTCTTGAACGGACCCCCCTCAAAGCGCTTCCTCTCCTCCGAAGAGGAGCGAATCCTCTCCCACACGGCACAGATGCCCACCACACACATTAAGCTCACTAGCAGAGGTGAGTCGTGTCACTGAGCATTCCAGTCCCACTGTTCCTTGCAGTCGGGAAAATAGTTGTCACTTACTTCATTCATAAACAAATGTCAGTCCCGAATCCAGTTCAGTGGCCCTTACACTCAAAAAGAGAGCGGTCCCCTTCTTCATCTAGAAACATACATCAGTCCCAAATCCAGTCCCAGGAACCCTTGCAGTCAAGAAGACAATAGTCACTTTCTTTACATGCACAGATGTCGGCCCTAAATTCAGTCGAGAGGCCCTTGCAGTCCAGAAGAGGATAGCCACTTTCTTTATCCACAAACAAATATCAGTCCCAAATCTAGTTCCAGTAGCCCTTGCTGTCTAAGAAACAATAGTCACTTTCTCTATCCACAAACAAATCCAGTCCGTGGCCCTTGCAGTCCAAGATATCGTCACTTTCTAGATCCACAAACAAATGTCAGTCCCGAATCTAGTTAAGTGGCCCTTGCAGTCCAGAAGACAGTAGTCACTTTGTCCATCAACAAACAAATGTTAGTCCCAAATCCAGTCCAGTTGCCCTTGCAATCCAGAAAACAGTAGCCACTTTCTTTCTCCATCCACAAACAAATGTTAGTCACAAATCTAGTCCCAGTAGCCCCTGCCATCCAGGAAACAGTGGTCACTTTTTCCATCCACAAACGAATGTCAGTCCCAAATCCAATTCAGTTTAGAAAACAGTATACTCTGTTTCACGATAGCTTGGCGAACTGTGGAAGCTAGAGCCCTGCGACCCAATAAGAGCGTCGGAGTGAGGCACGTGACCTGACATCACGGGAGCGTTTGTGTCACCAAACCAAATGTGAGGTGCGAGGCTCGGAGGAACCGGCTGTCGTCTGCTCGCCAAGAGCCGTCTGCTCCGAAACCAACCAACTTCAGATGAATGTCCACCCCAGCAACATATCTGTCCGCTAGAATAGCGAGCACTTCGGGAGCAGTTCATGAGAAAACCATAAGCTCAATCTAGCTGCGAATCTGTGATGGGTGCTAATGCCAGGGCACAGTGGGATGTTTTGAGTGGAAACGGCCGATTACATGGCTGCGATCTCCATTGGCCACGGTGCTACAAGGCGAAAAAGATCGAGCGAATACGAATGTGGCGTCACCTTTTTTGTTTAAATATAATTGAAACTCATGAATTTGTGATTATTTATTCTTTATATCTTCTCGTTATAGATAAAGTCCCATAAGTTCAATTGCTGTTAAAAGAAAAAGAAGCCTAGAACTACTTTTTGTCAAGGAGGGCTCTGTTGCTGTGGCAGTAACGAGGCCCCGGTGGCCTCGACCATGGAGTGTTATCACGTGCCTTGCTCCGCTGCGCCAAGTTATTGTGAAAGGGAGTATAGTCAGTTTCTCTATCCATGAACAAATGTCAGTCCCAAATCTAGTTCAGTGGCCCTTGCAGTCCAGAAGACAGTACCGTAAAAT
Organism: Ixodes persulcatus; assembly: GCA_013358835.2. Lineage (NCBI taxonomy): Eukaryota > Metazoa > Arthropoda > Arachnida > Ixodida > Ixodidae > Ixodes > Ixodes persulcatus. Next base: position 64,822 of record JABSTQ010009478.1, on the reverse strand, counting down.
CCCGAGAGATAGCCCACCTAACATCAAGAGCAAATCGGCTGAAAATATGGAGTGGGCTAACTTTCAGTGTACAATCCAGAAAAGTTTTAAAAAATTGCTATTTTTAGGTCATGTCCCTTCCAAGCTTGTTATGGTGGCGAGGGGCAATGAAGCAAAGATGACTGTACTTCCCAGTCAGCAACGTTTGCTTATATTCCACCATAGCGAACTAGCCGTATTACGCCGAGGCCATCATTCATCCGAGCACTGCTATTACTAATAGTGGGCTGTCCTTCGGTGTTTAAAATAATATAGCAAGTTTAGCCAAAAATAGAGGCGGGCTATCTTTCAGGGGTAGGGCATCTCTCGGGGTTTTACGGTAGTCACTTTCTCCATCCACAAACAAATGTCAGTCCCAAGTGTTGTTCAGTGGCCCTTGCAGGCCAGAAACAGTAGGCACTTTCTCCATCCACAAACAAATGTCAGTCCCAAATGTTGTTCAGTGGCCCTTGCAGGCCAGAAACAGTAGGCACTTTCTCCATCCACAAACAAATGTCAGTCCCAAGTGTTGTTCAGTGGCCCTTGCAGGCCAGAAACAGTAGGCACTTTCTCCATCCACAAACAAATGTCAGTCCCAAATGTTGTTCAGTGGCCCTTGCAGGCCAGAAACAGTAGGCACTTTCTCCATCCACAAACAAATGTCAGTCCCAAATGTTGTTCAGTGGCCCTTGCAGGCCAGAAACAGTAGGCACTTTCTCCATCCACAAGCAAATGTTTGTTCCAAATCCAATCCTGTGGCCCTTGCAGTTCAGAAAACAGTCACATTGTTGATCCACAAACAAATGTCAATCCAAAATCTAGTTCAGTAGCCCTTGGAGACCAGAAGACAGTAGTCATTTTATCCATGCACAAAAAAAAATGTCAGTCCCAAATCCAGTTCAAGGCATTTGCAGCTCAGGATATAATAGTAACTTTTCGATTCCCAAACAAATGTCAGTCCCAAATCTAGGTCAGTGGCCCTTGCAGTCCAGAAGACAGCAGTCACTTTCTGCATCCACAAGTAAATGTTAGCCCCAAACCCAGTTCAGTGGCCCTTGCAGTCAAGACGACAGTAGTCCTTTTCTAGATCCACAAATAAATATCAACCCAAAATCTAGTTCATAGCCCTTGAAGTCCGAAAGAGTGTATTTACTTTCTCCATCCAAAAAACAAATGTCAGTCCCAAATCCAGTCCAGTGGCCCTTATAGTCCAGAAAACAGTAGTTTGTTTCTCTGTCCATAAACAAATGTTAGTCCCAAATCTAATCCCAGTAGCCCCTGCGATCCAGGAAACAGTGGCCACTTTCTCCATCCACAAACAAATGTCAGTCCCAAATCCAGTCGAGTAGCCCTTGCAATCCAGAAAACAGTAGTCACATTCCCCATCCACAAACAAATATCAATCTCAATCCAGTCCAGTGGCCCTTGCAGTCCAGAAGACAGTCGTCACATTCTTTATCCATAAAGAAATGTCAGTCCCAAATCTAGTTCAGTGGCCCTTGCACTCCAGAAAACAGTAGTCACTTTCTTCATCCACAAACACATGGCAGTCCCAAATCCAGTCTAGTGGCCCTTGCAGTCCAGAAAACAGTCGTCACTTTCCTCATCCATGAAGAAATGTCATTCCTAAATCTAGTCCCAGTAACCATTGAAGTCCAGAAGGCAGAAATCACTTTCTTTACCAAAAGACAAATGCCGCTTTCATCTCTAGGGCTTGTCTTCTTGTCACCTGTTTTTTCCAAACTCTTTTGTATGCAAGGCTAGCAGTGTTTATAACAATGGATAGCTACTAAGTGAATGGACTTAGGTATGTGTGAAGCTCTTCTCTCTAAACATACAGTTCGACATGTATAAGATAACTTGCATTCTTAAGCCTTATATTTCCCTCGACTAGCCTCATGCTTACTGATACTGAGCTGCTTGCATTTACGGGCCAAAAGTATATTTGGTTCAAAGACACAAAATGCACCTTTCGCAAGTTTTACTTGACATGCCTCTTCACGATGCCAACCGCACACATTTTGATCCCCATTTGACTGTTCCTGTTCAGCCACCCTTTAACCCCCAGGCAGCACCCATTTTAAACTGCTCGGGCTTCCATTGCATATGTTGATCATTAGTTGTTGTCGTCTGATCTTAACTTGATTTGAAATCATCTGATTCAAATATTATCATCGTTGTGAATATGAGTTATGAACAATGTTATCATCATTGCAAATCTTAATTATGAAAAATATTATCATTATTGTGAATATTCATTATGAACAATATTATCATCATTATGAATATTCATTATGAACAATATTATCATCATTGTGAATATTCATTATGAACAATATTATCATTGTTGTGAATATGAATTATGAACAATATTATCATCATTGTGAACAGTAGCACCCCTATTAATTTTTGGAAGGAATACACTTACCCGATTTTTGGAGCTATCGCTTCTGGGGAAATCTGTCAGGGTTACGCTATCGCACACTCCTCACACCCTAGGTGAGCCTGACCACAATTTTTTTTTTGTATCCTACATATTCTATCGATAATGGAGCCCCTCACACACAAATTCAAATTTAACCCAACAAACCAATATTCTTGTTGTTGATCCTTCAGCTAGTTTAGAAATATAAAGATGTGTTTATGGCAAACACTCCTGGTTTTTGCAGGCGTTGATTTTTGTAAGCCAATTTCTGCAAACCAAATGGGAAAATAACATTGAGAAACATACTTCCATTATGGCAGCCCGCAAGCAGTTGAATAAATATTGCACGTCAGACGAATGGGAAGGGAGGGCAGCCATTTGCAGGCTGCATTCCCTTCCCATTCATCTGTTCGTGATGTATGCAATGGTGGTCTCATTTTCTGAGCGGCGGCCTTTCCCTATACCAGGTGCAGCAACACCTTTATCGGCACAGCCTTTGTTAAGCTCAATTTGCATCCTCACGCCTTGGCCCCTTGAGAATGATGACATACCAAGCACGTTTTAATGTGTGTAGACCAAAACATGAGAGTCATTCACAACTGTGACCTTGCACACCAGGAGGATCAGTTCCACTGGGTTCTCTTTTTAAATGCCCTCTGTGTATGCACTTGGCCTTCTTATCTGATGGGAAAGCTGAGGAAATGACCGTCTGCATAACTAAAAAAATGATTAATCAATTTTTACAATTTTTCTCTTCTTTTTTGAAGACAAAGAGCTTAGGAGCTGCTTCTGCTCCGCGTACTTCCAGTCACCCTTGAAGAAGAAACCGAGCTGATTTCGAAACGTAGGGTTTCTTTTCGAGATTTGGTTGGAGCTACATTTTTTAAACTTTAATGCCATCTATGTAATGGCTCAGGATCCACTACACACCCGGATCGTTTTGGCAGGCTGGTGCGAATTTTCAGAACTGTGGATTATTGCCTCAAATAAAGTTCTATTTGATTAGATGTCTGTGTCAAACACTGACAGTACAGACGAATCTCAAACTCTAGGGTGGCCGAAAATTTGTTTGAATAAAGCAAAGTTTGATTTATCAGGAGTTCCTTCTCATAGAGACGCACAGGATGGGACCTGCACGTTAGTTTGAATTATCTGCAAGTTTGAATTAAGGGATTTTGAATTAATGAGAGTCGACTGTACTGGGAAGTTTAACAATATTTCTCATGTTCGTGAACTGTTCTAACAGACTATACTTCGTTTCACCTTATGTGCGAGCAAAGGCAAAACTGGAAGCGCGAGCACGAAAGCTCCGTGCGTTCAGACTTTGCTCGAGCGCGCGAGCTATGGAGAAATGCAAAAAGCGCTGGTCTCGCGCTTCTAGCTTTGGCTTCGCTCGCAGATAAAGTGAAACGAAGTATAGTTAGCTCTGTTAAGTGCGCTTCTCACCACGCAGTCGTGCACTGCAGTGAAGCAACAACTGCGAGGAGGGCATAGTGGTGCTGCTCATCTTGCTTCGCCGTAGCGTGTCTTTGTGCTCCTTTCCAGGGCGGAATGTTATACACAAAAGACTATATTAAAAAAAAATTATATAAAAAGTATTGTGGATGGATTTAATAGGAATGTGGTAAGTGCTGATGGAGCAACTGTACCTTACAATATTTCTTTTTAAGATAAAACCGTGGCTAGTATTAGTGAAACTGCAGTATACCTATGACATTTTGTTTTTCAAATACGAAATTTAGCAAGTGTACTTGGGTATAACAAGATATCTATGGACTGCTCTATAAATTTTTTTTTGCCGACTCTTTTTTTTAGTTATTACCTCTATATAGGTTACATCTGTGCAATAGCACAGTCAGTAGAGTATATTAAAACAACCTTAACAAATTTGGCTGAATTTTTTTTATTTTATTAAGAAGCATGGTTATATCTGCTATTATGAAGTTCTATATATGAAATGTCACTTATGTTTATAATCAAATGACAAATGCTTTGTTTTTATCTGAATTACAAGTGGCAGATTTATTAGAACCTTTACAAACTTAAATGAAACATCAGTTTGAGTGTTCAAAACTATCCTATTGTAACATTGTTTTTGTGAAATATACTATTTAGTTTACTTTCGAATCTATACCTAAAATAACCGTTCACAGTTCATCATATTGTCCTTCATCAATCATAATATTTTTGCTGTGTCTATGCGGAACTAAACTGCTAGTTCTGTGTTTGAGGGAATTAGGCCTGCCATGCAATTGATGCAAACGAGAGGTTGTACATCAGTAGGAAGGCAAAGACGCATTGTCTTGTAGTTGGACGGGCCAACACACAAATCTTAACGTAATGTTTGCAGTTGTATGAATTAAAATAAAGTCTGTGCTTATGCTCCAAAAGTTATTTGTGCTGCTCCAAAATGGACTTTTGGCTGCTCCAAAGTGTGCTCCAAAATGACTCGGACCAATCAAATCACCTTTCTTTATTCTTCAGCATACCTGCCAGTTTTTTAAAGAGTTGTGGTCCCATGTAGGATAATATTGCAAAGTCAGGGTCCACTTGTTAGTGAGCACGTTGGTAAAGATCTAAGTTTAGAAAGAGTTATATACGTGAAGACAGCTTTAGACTTTTTAGACATTGAGATATGGTAAAGGTTGTGGAGACCACAGACATAGGAGAAAAGCCAAATCGGCTGTTTCAGCTCATATTTTCCACCGGGGTACATTGTGAAAGTTGTTCCTCTGCTTAGATGCAGTCTAAGCATGATGGAGTTTCATAATTTTCCGTTTTGCATGGCAGTTCTCTACCCCAAGTATGTCAGGTATAGAAGGATTTGGGATGCAAACATCTAGGCCATTTCATTGCTCAGCTGCATATTCCTTAAAGCCTCTGAGAATCTCTGTTCTGGGGTCATCCCGATTCGTAGCAGAATCGTGCACAGAAGATTCAGGCCACCATTTAGAGGGAAAACACACGGTTCTGTTTTGTGACCCTCTAGTAAACGAATCTTCGTTCTGTGCAACTTCTGAAATAGTTTCTCAGAGTCTGTTGGTGTTGATGCCCACGTCTCTTGTTTTGTGCAGGGGACGGACGAAGTCAAGTCGACAGTTCGATGGTGGTGACGATGGAGATCAACGGCATCATGTATCAAGGAGTCCTATTCGCCCAAGCACACCGAAGCCGCCTCTCCTAGGGAAAAGAAAAGACGATGAAAATTACTGCGCGAGCCCGGGCAGCACGCTCGCCCCCTGTGGGACTGAATAGACGAGAAAACAGTGACAAAACATCCAACCAAAAATGAAAGTGTGTGTTTGTGAGAAAATAAGGTAAGGAGAGAGCCTTTTCTTCTTTTTTTTTTTTGCCTCCTCTCCTTGCTTGTTACAATGGCAATACTGATCTCGAAACTACTAGAAATTTCGCCGCCTTTTTTTTTACTTTCTGCCTGTTTCCTTTTTTTTCGTGACCTATTATTCTGCGGGATGCCGTGTCCCATCGACGTCTGCTTTCTCTACGCATTTCCGTCTTGTGCCGAACGCCCGCAAAGACAGTTTTCTTCTTTTACCCTCCCGCATTTCAGCCGCGTCGTAAGTGAGCTTTGCTCATTTCCTTTCGAGGAGCCCTTTTCTCTGGTTTTCGACGTCACTGCACTTGTGTTCAGCGTTGCCTTTCCTTTCGTTTCTTCTTTTTATGGACCCCTTTTATTTCTTGTCGTAACCCTTTTTAAAACCAAATCCGTCTCATCTCACTCATTTTATAAATGTGCTTTTATATTTAAGAGAGTAGCCTTCTTTGCGATTTTCTCCTCGCTTTCTTTCCGCCTGGACGCTGGACTGGATGGGCCTTGCCTGTCCAGCCTCCCCACCTGCGAGGTCGGGCCTCTTTGACACGCGGTGTTCCTCGTCTGACGAGCATGAAAGGGCTGTTGCATGACAACCATCCCGATCTCTTTAACATCATCACACATGTGTGCCTGGGTGTGTGTGCATTTGTTTCTCAAATCGTGCCTTTTTGGAGCTCATTGTTTACGTTGTTCTTTTCTGTGGACGCACGCAGTGCAATCGGCGTTTGTGCAAACCCGAGGACGTTCTGTATTCTCCTCTCTGCCGAGATTCGTTTGTTGTCAGAATCGTCTGCGACGCAATAGAAGCTGATCGTTTTTTTTTGTTGTTTTTTTTTCACCGTCGTGGGACCTTTTTTCGAATTCGGTGAACTCGTGTTGGGGCCTCGACCCCCTAATTTTGGGGTTGTCACGGTGGATGCTCCAGCAAAAGGGGGAATGTGATAACACCGGGCCACACAAAGTAGCGGAGGTACTCACTCCTCTCGAACGACAGACAAAGAACAAGAACTGACGAGACACAGCGTCCTCTTTAGCTTTGTGCTAAAGATAGCTCTGTGGCGGAGGGGACAAAACGCTTTGTGGCAGAGTGGACAACAACTTTGTGGTGGAGTGGACAATAGCTTTGTTGTAGCGTGGACGAAACAAATGAACTTGATAAAAAATATAACAACAAAAAAAAAAAAGTGCCCGTGGTGAAGATTTCCAAAGCATCACAAAAGCAAACATACTACACCAGGTAGCGCTTTGCTGCTTGGGCACTTCCAATAGGAATCTCAGGGAATTCTTGTCTTGCAACACTCGGCTGTTTGTACTCCCCTTAATATCTTCTAGGTGTTTCAAAACTCCGAGGTGGGAAAAAAAACAGACTTGTGTTGTGGGCATCTAGAGACCAAATTTTACTGTTTGTCTACGAGAGTGAAGTTAAGAGAATGCGTCGCCTCGTTACCCCAGGGGAGGCTATTTGCAACGTGCAACATTTTGAGTGTGTTGACTTTTTACGCGATATATACGAGTGTGCGTGCCTGTGTACATCCGCACATGTGCACGGTTTTGTCGGCGGTGCTTGCTCTCGAGTGCATTTCTCCTTGTAATGCAAAACGCAGTGACGTGCGTGTGTAATATTATTTGTTTTCTAATTGTTTGTTTTCTCCTATTTAAGTGTGAGTCATTTTTCTCCCGTCATTTCACCCTGGTTTACACCATTGCACAATCAGTAATAAACCGGGGGGCGGTGGTTTGCACCTCGAGGATCGATCCGTCCAAAGGTCTGGTGTGTGTGCATGTTCAGAGAAGACGACATATCTATAGTAGCCCTCATCTCTCCCAGTTTGTGTACATAATTTCAGGTCAAGGGTGGCGCCGAGGGCCGTGCCTCGCTCACTCTGCGAGCGTTTGTTTTTTTAGGAAGCAGAGGGGAGAGAGCTAATGTTTAAACAAAATGACTGCGACCCACCATATTTATGTATTCTATGCTGCCTTTTTTGAGCCACATCAAATGTTTCCGTTCATCTGGTGCAATTTTCCGTGTCCCTTCACACATCCTAGTGGTCCGGTCCAGAATCGGAGACTCTCCCTAGCTGCCGTAAAATGGACTTTATAGTTGTGAAGGCTGGGGTAGGTTTTAGGCACAGAAGCTGGTTCTAGAATTCCACAATTCTGCTAGTCACTGTGGAATCTTCTTTTTATTTTTCACAACTATTCTACAGAATTAGCTGCACGTACAGATCTTTACAAGACCGGAAATCAAATCGTTTATAATTATTATAATTATTATTATTGTTTGGGTTTTCACCGTGTCTTCCAGAATGGTTCTCTTCGGCTTCTGTCATTGGCTGAAGGATGTCATTTATGTTGTTTCTCCTTAAGAAAGTTTTGTGTGCGGAAGCAACCTCGCGTTCTTTGTAGGAGAGTACCCTGCAGACTCAGAAAAGAGGGAAGGCCACAAGTAGCTCTCAGTGAAGTGTACTACTCTAGAATCAGATCTATGGGGCATTAGAACTCCCGCATCTCCTTCAAAAAACACGTGTTCGTGATGAGTTTTTAATGTTTTTTTTTTTTTTATTATTATCAGTTTCATCTCAGAACCCCTTTCTTTCATACCATATATTATATTCCCTTCCCGTTTTTGTTTCAGAATTGAAGGGAAATTGCCCCATTGTGTTTGTTCATGATATCTGTCTGCTCTTATATAGTGTTATTTAGCTTGTACAAATAAAAACGGAAGCTTTTTGAGAAAAAATGCCCGTGTTGTGTTCTTGTTCTTTGAAGCCTTTGAATGAAGGTTGAGTCCAGGGGATTTCAGGTATGTCGGCAACAATGAGTTTAGTGTTTGTCGCCCCACCTGCAGTGTGGCTGTTTACCTGTTGCTGAATTACCGAGGCATAAACGAGAATGGTGGGAATGTAGGTCTACGTGCCGCACGCGGTCGCCTTCCCCTTATAAAGGATTCGAAGTAAATAGCCAAGATAAGGCGTTGACGAACGCGCGTGCAAGATACCATTTGTTTTAAGCTTTCGCTTTAGAACAGTTACTGCTGCAGACGTCGGCTTTGTGCGGCGCGTAGACCGACATTTCCAGCATTATCGCTGATGCTTGGGTAATTTAGCGATTGTAATTTTTATCTAACGTAATAAAAAATAATTAGTGGGAACCTGGTCAATCCTGATCTTAATAGCCATTTTATTGAACTGACATTACTTAGCTATAGTTCCTTGACTAACTGCAGAATGTGGCACCTTCATGACCAAGCCACAGTTCCCTGCATCACCATCTCTAAACGTGGGTCAGGTGTGGCAGAAAAAAAAAAGGTTCTAACAAAAATTGGCAGCGACCTTTATCTTTGAAGTTCCACGATGCATGAAGTTTTAGTTTGTTTAGGAGACACCACATCGCGTGGCGTGAAGAAGTAAATGAACCTATTGTTCTGTACTCTCTCTAAAAGCAAAGTGTTTCTGGCCATGGTGGGCTTTACACCGAAGCATCAACTCAGGCACGTATCCAGGGGGGGGGGCCCATGGGGCCCGGGCCCCCCCCGAAATCTTTGATTTTGCTGGGACCTCCTCTCCCCCCTCCCCCTCATACAGCATTTTGCCATGGGCGGGCCCCCCCCCCCCCCCCCCCGAAACAAAATCCTGGCTACGTGCCTGCATCAACTGCATAGGCAACTATATATATGGGTGATTTCATCTCAACTCAATCACGAAGTTTAAGTCGAATTTTTTTTTTTTTAATACATGTTATCGGGCGATTCCTATAATAAAAGAAGACGCAAACGGCAAGTTCATCGGATTTTTTGTTCTCAAGTTATGGACCATTGAAGCGGCCAAGGTGGAGACTCGTTTTTCCAGCTTATCGGGGGTGCCATATTTCACTCCATCCCTTTTCCGTACTTTTTACGCTACATCAATATAACGTTTTGGGAACACTCTCGACATATGCTTTTTTATGCTAATTAAGCGTCTAGGTCATCAAACCGCCTCGCTGCGACGATATTTGACGAAGTTCAGCAAACTGTGCTGTATGACCTAATCAACATATTTTTTTATCTTTGCATCACCGTAAAGCTCCAATTAAGCTCTTTCTTTTGAGAATAATTTCAATATTGTGCAATAAATATATAATGCGCTACATGTGCCTGAAAAACGGATATTTCGAAAAACTAGCAAGTTGGAGTCGATTTTCTAAAACAACCCCACCTTTTATTTCTTTTATTTTTTACTCACGGTTAGGTCGTATAGTAGATCAGGAACTACCAACAGAAATTGTAATATATTGTTTGTATGGCCGCTATTAAGACTCGAATCTCGTGCCATGAGCGTTTTGAACGGGACTTCGCACAGGCGCTCTGCTGAGCAGAATTTTGTCCTATGTAAGGTTTTCTACTTATAGTTAGCAGTTACCTCAATATCCAACCATAAACATTAATAAAATTTTGAGTAGTGTACTTAAAAAAAGTTACTTAGAAGTCCGTATCCACAAGTGCGGGCACCAGCGCTTACTTCCTCTCAATACGGGCAATGCAGATCGTTAGAGAATTCCTCCGGGGCCTTTTGCTTTCGGCTTTGATTTTGAAATACCGAACTTGATATGTAATTTTCATATTTCCATATGTCAAACAGATATGCAGTGCATATACCTATGTATGATTTTGTATCTGACGCTTAGAAAGTACGGTTTATTTTGTGCACGTACGAACTCTTTCGTAAAATAACGAGCATTTCGTAGCGTGTAAGGCTAGTCATGTGTTTAGGTTTCATTTCATGTGTTTAGGTTTCATTTCTATTTTCAGTGATTCATGCCGGGTTACTTAGACATTTTCCTCTTGACTTAAGTTTGTCTGGGAGTCTAGATGTTACGTATCTTCTCCGTCAATACATAGGGCCAAGCTCACACACCTTGCAAATCACGCCAGTGCCAAGTAAATAAATATTGTTAGGATAAATATCGTTGCTTCACTGGCTTTTACGCTCAAATATTGAGGTAAGTACTAACATTAAATAGAAAACCTTACATAGATCAAAATTCTGCTCAGCTGAGCGTCTATGCGAAGCCCCGTTCAAAACTCTCATAGCACAAGATTCGAGTCCTAATAACGGCCATACAAACAATATATTTCAATTTCTGTTGGTAGTTCCTGAAGGTAGGTTTTTTTAGAAAATCGACTTCAAACTTGCAAGTCTTTCTAAATATTCGTTTTTCATGCAAATGTTCCACGTTATATGTTTAGCGCAAAATATTTAAATTATACTTAAAATAAAGAGCTTAATTGGAGATATACGGTGATCTAAAAATCATAAAAATATATTGATTAGGTCACACAACACAGCTTGCAGAACTTCGACAAATATTGTTGCAGAGAGGCGGTTTGACAATTAAAATAAAAAAAAAAAACATTAGCATATTATGACCTATTACGCTTTATTAGCATAACTCGCCGTTTGCATCTTCTTTTATTAAAGGAATTTACAATTTATTAAATTGTAAATTTTGTAAATTGTAAATTTACAAAATTAAAGTAATTTACAATTTATTAAATTGTAAATTTATTTAAAAATAAATTTACAATTTATTAAATATTTCAGAGGCGTTAATTATGAGTTAGTGTATTTTCGTGAGTCACTTGTATTACTGGGCGACAAGTGAACAAAAACCAAAATGTAAGCTTTTATAGCCGCCATACAAACAAAATATTACATTTTCTGTTTATTTTACTTTATAAAGCACTGCAATAGGTAGTCGGAGAAAAACAATTAGCCAAAAGAAAAGGTAGGCTGTTTAAAAATCGACCTTCAATTCGCAAAATTTTTGAAATAGTCCTTGCTTTACGAAAAAATACTGTCATTTCTCTTTTACACACAACATTAAATTTGTTATCATGAGAGGGAGTATACTCTAAGCTTTCTGAAAATACTAATTATGTTACGATATCTCAAATAGGTCACACGGAAGAGCTGGTCGAACTTTGACAAATATTGTCAAAGGGACACACTTTGACAATATTTAAAACAAAAGTGAAGATAAATAATCACAATAAAATTATGGACCATTAATAATCCCTATTCGGAGAGTGGCCCAAAAAAGTTACACTGCACTACCAAAAAAGGGGCAAAAAGTAGAAAGGAGTGAAACATGACACCTCCGACAAGCGAGAGAAAGGTCAGTTTGCGCATCAGCTGCTTAAAATGTCCATAACTCGAGAACAAAAAAATCACCCAAACTTGCGGTTTGCACTTCATGTCACAGAAGGGATTTTCCCAAAACATATATTTTGTTGGTCCAAATTAAAACTTTACCCCAAATCCGTGCCTGAGTTGAGACGAAACCACCCATATGTATATGCACTGCATATCTGTTTGACATAAGAAATTATGACAATTACATATCAAGTTCGGTATTTCAAACTCAAAGCCGAATGCAAAAAGCCCCAGAGGAATTCTCTAACGATCTGCATTCCCCCGTATTGAGAGGAAGTAAGCGCTGTGCCCGCACTTGTGGATACGAACTTCTAACTAACTTTTTTATAAATACACTACTCCAAATTTTATTATTGTTTATGGTAGAATATTGAGGTAACTGCTAACGATAAGTAGAAAACCTTACACAGGCCAAACTTCTGCTCAGCAGAGCGCCTGTGCGAAGTCCCGTTCAAAACGCTCATGGCACGAGATTCGAGTCTTAATAGCGTCGATACAAACAATATATTCCAATTTTTGTTGGTAGTTCCTAATAGACTACTGTATTACCTAACTCTGAATAAAAAATAAAAGAAATGAAAGGTGTTTTTTTTTAGAAAATCAACTCCTAACTTACCATGTTTTTAAAAACCCTTCAATTCTGACGCGTACTCTGGTTTCGGATTCTTATCCAAGCGCATCTTGGCGGCAGCTGTCCTGCCCTCCGACGGCCGAAGCGCAGAACCAAAGCCAGACAATTCGGTATAACTTCGTTTTAGTTTAGGTCCGAGCGCGGCCGATGTTATGAGCCGAAGGGTCAATCAAACAGCGATATAGGCATAACGTCATGGCGTGCTCTCTGCAGTTGATAGGACCAGCCTGTATTCGCCGTCTCTCTGTGGGTGCTCCTCCGCCGGCTAGTCCTATCAAGTGCAGAGAGCACGCCATGACGTTGCACTTTTTGCGCTGTTTGATTGGCCCTTCGGCTCATAACATCGGCCGCGTTAAGACCTAAGGTGAAACGAAGTATAGTCACGCCCGCCCGCCCGCCTCCCTTCCCTCTCTCGTAGAAAACAAAGAAGTGTAGCGCGCGCGCGTGGCCAGGCGATAAGGAATGCCTCGCTGTTCGAAAGAGCATGGCATTGCAAGATTGAGCTTTGATTTTTGGGCTGGCCTTGGTTCCGCGCTTCAGCCGTCGGAGGGCAGGACAGCCGCCGCGAGGATGCGCTTGGATAAGAATCCGAAACCAGAATACGCGTCAGAATTTAAGGGTTTTTCAAAACATGGTAAAATGCTCGGCATGCTTTATACTTGTCTAAAGAGGGTTGATATAGGGGTTATTGATGATGCCCAGCAAGTTTCTAATTGAAACTATGGCCTTCAAATGAACAAATAAAAAGTTACTTTCCAAAAAACTTAAAAAAAAACTATTTTTTTTTTTCTAAACGTTACTAATTTTCCAAAATAGGCTCTTGGGCAAACACCAACACGGCATTAAAGGGATGCTGAACCGAAAAACAGAATCTAAATTCTTTGTCGTTTTGATATTTACAGCACACGAATGGCTCTTGAATGACGGTACTTGAAACAATAAAGTAGTCCAAATTATATGATTTATGTAAATAAATATTCTAAGGTGCACCTGGTGAGTTTTTTGAAAGCTCGTTTCGTGACGACAACAAACTTGTAGTACGCAGAACGCGGCTATGGTGAGCCATCAAAGTTGGCTCGGTTGGCTCCGACCTACCTCGTTGGCTCCGGCGTGCGCTCACGCCGCGTCATGGCGCGACGAAACGGAAATGCGACGTGCGAACGCCGTCCCGAAACGATGAGATATATTTTTAAAAGAAATGCAATTTTATCTGATAAATTTGTCGAACAGTGTTCATCATGTCGTTTTTGACACGACACCTATGCGGCGCCGAACGGCCTAGCGAGCGTCGCGAGCAAGCGGCATCCATGGCGGCATCAAACATCAGCGCTGTCGAAGTCTCCGTGGTCGCCGTCGTCATGGCCAAATTATCAGGACGGGAAAGAAATCGCCGAACTCCGAGAAACCCACAGACCAAAGTCGCCGCCGTCGCTACGACGCAGGTGCAGAAGTGGACTGGGGGTGGCAGGGTGCAGGGTGGCTGGCAGGTAGTGCGCAACTAACTTGGCTGGATTAGTTGGCAAACTTCTAACGCGACGGGCATCCGTCTACTATTATTCAAAGCGCAACTTTCTTCCACGCTGTGGCGCGTCGGCAGCTCGACTTGTTCACGTCAGTTCCGTTGCAGTTTGTTGACGTCAGTTCCGTTGCGAGTAATCCCAGAGGGCCTCGCGCGCATCGGAGGCTTCTGGCGCTTCTGGCTCAATCAGCGGTCGTCATTCCAAGAAATATAATAATCCGATCTCCATCCCTTTACATGAATAGCATTTTTAGGTATAGTGCGGTCCCGGGAAGCTTGTCCGGGGCTTATTTCGGCAACTTCAGATATCGGTTCAGCATCCCTTTAACCTTTTTCCTGCGCGATGCTTAGTTTTCGCAGGAGCGATTTGGCATGCATTTTCTGAAACACCCTACATATATATATAATTAATTTTTTTTTTTTTTTTTTTTTTACGTAGGAGATTACGTTTTAGAAGCGCCGCTTAGTGTCCTCAAAATCTAGAGGGCCATCAACTAGTGATGCGCTCTCAATCACAAGTTTCCTAGCAAAGAGGATTCGGCAGATGCAAAGATCAAATCTAAGGGGTTTCTTTCTCTGCGTATTAAGTTACAATCGCTAAATTGTAACAAAACTGTAATTTAATATATATATGTGTATATCTCGTGAACGCGGTGTTTTGTACTTCAGTGCATTTGTTTATTCGCGCACTGCCTACGAACACGCTTCCCCGCACCACGTGTCTTATTGTGGCAAAGCGCCCTTGGCCAAGTTCCATTTGGCTTCCTTTTGTGTGTACATGACAAACTGCTTGCTCTGCGCAACTAAATTATACGTCCATCTCAGCAACACTTGGCCGACGGTGAAGACTGCGGCGCCAGTGAGCCAATCGGCGCGCCGGAAAGAGACGCGTGACTATACTCCATCTCACTAGTTTCCTTTTTACTAGCTATTTACTACCCCAAGCGCGTAAACAAGATGGCGGCGTCGGCTGCATCGCCGATGGCCAGCGTTACCGACGCACTTACTGTTTCGGAACGCAGGGGCAGGTATCCACACACTATCGTATACATCAAATATTGTAGGAGGGAGCATATTTAGGGGTTGGAGCTGACTTTATAGCGATCGCAGCATCCGTCCCAGCACGTCGTGGAAGCCAGCGCTATGGTGGCTGGAAAGGGAAGTGTGGCGGCTGCCTTTATGCGCTCAATGATAAAGAGGGGCGCGATACGAGATGCGAATTTCGAGATCCAAGACTGTAGAGAGGGTCCATCTCAAACCATAGGGTGCATTTGCAATGGACCTTTTCCGAGAAACGTTCTGCGCATGCGCGAGCACTCGATGCCAAGCGGCGGAAGTCGGCACTAGAAATCGAGGAAATTCGGAAGGAGGCTGTGGATCAGCGAGTAGAACACGTAATTGCAACATATATATAATTGTGCTACACAAATAAAGAAAGTGGACGGAAAGAAAAACATGACGTTTGGGTGGACGCTACAGATCCCCCTCTTTAGAGTCGCGTTGGGCACGCGCCGCTGCTCGGAGAGCGAAGAAACTGGTAGCGTAGCTCCCATTATCGATTGGTAGCGCAGGTAGGCAACTTCCTCGATTTTTAGTTCGTGCAGCCACCGCCTGGTGCCGTCGATATGTGAAAAAGGTCCATTAATGGCGGACGCCACCGGCGAATATTGGTCGCAAGCCGGGTGTAAGATAGACAGGTGGGGAAACGGCCCATAGAGGCTTATCGCAGCGCCGTGACCGGATTGTGTACTCGTCTGCTTGCGGGTACCCCCAATTTGCAACAGATGGCGCTGCGGCGAGAAGAAAAAAAATCTCCGTCAGTTTAGTCGGTCGCCACTGGTCGCCCACCGAGTGAGAGTTCGCGATGCTCCACATAGATGGCGCCACAGAAAAAGAGAAACCCCGGGGGTACACAATCCGGTCGCTCATTTGGCTCTCGTTTCCCCACCTGTCTATCTTACACCCTGGTCGCAAGTGCGCATGCGGTGCGTCTTCGCGCGGTGAGAAGGAAAGCAGGCGGAAAGGCTGAAACGCTCGCAGACGAGCAACGCGTACGTCACCTCCTCGCACCTCGTATTGCAAACGCGGCCCATACACCACCTGACATCGACCGAGCAGTTTTTATTTTATTTATCTCTGTAATGTAGCATTTCAAGTTTTCGGGGGCCAAAAAATTCTTCTCAGAATTCAGGCGCATGACCCATTTAACGGGTGAAACGTGCGCAATTCATGTAGTTGCATGTCAGGAAATTTATTTTTCAATGCCCCCAAGCACTGACGCCGCATGTGATGGCGTACATCATCGTACCGCCATCAGAACGTCAGTACTTGGAGGCACTGAAAAATAATTTTTCTGTCTTGAAATACGAAAGAAGAGCATTATAATTGTAAGAGATCTGGGGTCATAACCATGAGTGATAATTTTATTGCATGCCAAAAACGCCTATATTGGCCGAGGAACACTTTCAGTACAATGATGCTCCATGGCGATCTTGGTGCGACTGGTTGGAAGGACCCTTTCGAAGCTTCGAAGATTTGAAAGGCCCAGAATGGCGATCTTTTTGGCGACGCCTTTTGATTGAAATCGTCAGCAGCCGAGCCAAGTTACCCCTGGGGACCCCGATCTTCTCGTGGTCCCCGAGATGTCGTCCGCCAAGTTGCCGACGCCGTCCAAGGCGTAATGTTTCTACTTTAACGTACCGACGGAAACGCCAATAGATGCCATTATGGATAGCCTCCAGTCAATTGCCGGAGCAGACAGCCTTCAATACCTGCAACACCAAGAAGTTGCAAGGTTCATGGCTGCGGTAAGAAGCACGGGCACCGGCCAATGCTTGAGAGTGCGAGGTTCTATAGTGCTCGGAGAAATCGAGGTCCCCTTGGAGCAAGTGGAGTCACAGGTCCTGTAGGGGCTCGGTGCAAGCCTTTAGCCAGTGTGGCAAGGTGAAGGCCGTAAGCCACGTGACCTTTCAAAATCGGCCGGACATCAGAACCGGGACATGCGTGGTAAAAATGGAGATGTCCAAGGTGTTCAACTTTATACAGCGAAAAATGAAGCGTGCCTTAAAATAATAATAATTAGGGTTGTCTGGATATTTATACAGCGTGTAGTTGGTCAGCCATTTCAAAGTTGCGACGAGTCATTCACTGTAGATGAGCAATTTAGCCAGTGCAATACAACCGCTAGCCTGGGGTCTTTAACGTGCACCACGCAGTAGAGATACGCGACCGCACGCCGGTGCGATGCTCATCCAGAACGAAACGGCCAGGGGTTGGGATTGAACCTGTTAGGCACAGACTCTGATATAGCGCTGTAGTCTCATTGTATACAGTATATGTACAGCTCGTAGAAGAAAAAGATAAAGAGCTCTCGCTTCGCGCTGGGCTAGACATTCTGTCAAACATGGTGTCAGAAGTGGGATGTGCTGACCACTGCTCTCCTCCCGAATGACACGTCAACACACCCTAATGGTCCTTGTCCTGACACCTTAACCTGACTTCAACCTCTATGGCCTTCACTACGGACTTATTCTCTTCAACTGCCGACGGACCTGACTCCCTCGTAACCTAATGGAACGTCCAAGCCAAACGCCAGCGAACGTGACTTCGTTCCAGATTACGCCGCCTGACCCGTTCACGTTTTCGTCGCCGTCAGACTGGCCTATATGGAAGGAAGGGTTCCTGCGCTACCGCACTGCTTCGAGACTCTGCGACCGTCCAAGGGAGAGTCAAGTCGACACGCTGGTGTATCTCATGGGCCCCCAGGCAGAGGACGTTTTCAACGCGTTCAAGTTGACGTCCGATAAGCAGAAAAACTTCGACGTGGTGCTCAAGAGCTATGACAACTACTTCATTCCTCGAAGAAACGTCATCTTCGAACGGGCAAAATTCAACACCAGAGTCCGGCTGGACGGTGAGTCCGTCAAAGATTTTGCTACAGCTCTCCCTGCTCTAGCGGACACCTGCAACTTCGGAGAGCTCCGCGAGGAACTGATCCGAGACAGGCTGGTTGTAGGCCTCAAGAATTACAAGGTGTCGTAAACTCTTCAGTTAGATCCCGACCTCAATCTCTCGAAGGCACTAACCGTTGCGCGTTAGAACGAGTCTGTTCAGCTACAACAGGCAGAACTCCGTCAAGACCATCACAAAGAAAATGTAGCCGTGGATGTCCTACACGCGAGATAAAACAGGCCTTCTAAACACGATTCCGACGCCAAGCCACCGTCAAAGGCGCAGCATAAACCCACAAAAGGCAGCGGCAAGAAAAATCTAGGATGCCTCAATGTCCTTCTGTATAAGGTGATGCCACCCTTTGTAGTACCCGATGCTGACAGCACGTGCTCACGGGTAAAATACAAAGAAATCGACGAAAACAAGATGTTGCCATAGTAGAGTCAGCGCCACAAACGCATGCAGGGACACGCTCTTTCACGCGCTTCTGAACAAAAAAATAAAAATAAAAGTGTGGGACAAAATGGCCAGATGTCTCCACCCTAAGCAAAGCGCACATGAAGGCACCCTAGAAAAATCAAGCCCACTCATGTGGCTGGTGCGGTGAAGAGCGGCACGCGCGAGCTTTCTGCCCAGCTGAGAGTGGCACGCGCCAGAAGTGTGGAAAAACAGGTCACTATGCGACTGTTTGCCGGTCGGTGCAAATGCTGCAGACAATAGAAAAAGAGCTACGATTTCTCGGTTTCGTGAGTGAAACTACCTCGTCAACCTGGGAAGTCGCTCCGCAAGTAGAAGCGAAAAGACTGATCTTCAAGATCGACACAGGGGCGAATGAGACTGTCATTCCAGAGCGACAATACCATCAGCATTTCAAGCATATCTCTCTAAACCCCACAACGCGTCGACTTTAGAGACCTGATGGAAAACCTCTTCGCATTTCGGAAGTGGCCAAGCTCCATTTCATGTTGAACGACCAAGAAAGCGTCAAAGACGTTTACATGCTTCCTCTCCTCCGCGCCGCACTTCTCGGCAAGCCAGCCATCAATTGCTCTGGACTGTTCAGTTCTCTCAACTCCGTTTCGGTGTTGAACGTCCAGAAAGACTTCCCTGAGGTCTTCCAAGGTCTTGGCAAGTAACAAGAGTGTGACATACTGCTTCGACCAGACGCCACTCCGCATGCTCTCACATTTCCTCGTCGGGTGCCTCTACCCCTGTATGAGAAGACAAAAAAGTAGCTTCTGCGGATTCAAGAAATCGGCGTCATCATCCCCGTAACAGAACCCGCCTCTTAGTGTGCTCCGATGGTGGTGGTACACAAACCGTCAGGAGCCACCTGGTTCTCAAAAATAGATGCCACCTCAGGGTTTTTGGCAGACTCTTTTAAGCGAGAAAAGTAAAGCGCTGACCCTTTCATTTAACCCTTCGGTCGCTTTTGCTTTAATCGCCTACCATTTGGAATCTGCTCTGCCCCGGAACACTTCCAACGGCGCATGAGTGACATTCTCCAGGATCTTGAAGCTGTTGCTTGCCACATGACGATATCCTTGTCTGGGGATCATTGAAGGAACAGCACGAACAACTCCGCGCTACTCTCGAGCGAGTTCGAGACGCAGGCGTTTGTCTCTGAACAGAGACAAACGCCAGTTTGGCGTCACGAAGATACAGTACTTGGGGCACATCATCGAGAACAACCACGTACAACCTGACGAGAAAAAGATAAAAGCAGTCACTGAGATGCCGAGGCCAACCTCCAAGACTGAACTCCGACGATTGATCGGCATGGCCACCTACTTAGGTCGTTTTGTACATAACATGACAGGGTTGCTACAACCACTGTCAAGCATGTTGTCCTTCAAAACAAGAGTTCGTCTGGGTGACCGCGCAGGAACAAGCATTCTCAAACTGGAAAAAACGTCTCTCATCAGATACAGTCCTCGCGATATTCTCCCCGAAGAGACCAACTAAAGTCACAGCGGATGCCTCCTCGTATAGCCTAGGCGCTGTCCTACGTCAGCAGCAAGACGACGGTCGCTACGCAGTCATTGCCGATGCTTCC
The DNA here is from genome assembly GCA_013358835.2 of Ixodes persulcatus. Classification (NCBI taxonomy): domain Eukaryota; kingdom Metazoa; phylum Arthropoda; class Arachnida; order Ixodida; family Ixodidae; genus Ixodes; species Ixodes persulcatus. Next base: position 44,697 of record JABSTQ010009478.1, on the reverse strand, counting down.
CGAGTACTGACCGAGACTGAACGCCGTTACGCTCAGGCTCTGGGCTTGCTAGAAGTTTTACGACTACGTCTGCGGAACTAAGTTTTGCCTAGAAACAGACCACAAACCTCTTGTCTCGCTGTTTGGATCAAACGCGATAGACGACCTGACACCTCGACTGCAGATGATGCGCATGTGCTTAATGCGGTACGCTTATGAAATCATGTACATTCCGGGCAAAGACATCACCGCAGCTGACGCTTTGTCAAGGTCTCCGCTCCAAGGGAAGATCGAGGACAACGAGCTGGAAAAAGAGTTCAAAGGCTACATAAACCAGCTGTTTTCAACGCTGAAAGTTCCTCCCCCTTGGTTGCAAGAGCTGAAAATGGAACAATAAGAAGCTGAGTTCTGCCGCCAACTCCGCTCTTTCACAGAAAAAGGATGGCCAAGTCGTCGGGATCTGCATCCTTGCATAAAGGAGTTCTGGCCGCATAAAGACCATGTCACCAAAGTCTAAGACGTTCTTATGCATGGCACCAGAATCATCATCCCGAAAAAGTTCCAGGAAGCAACTCTTCACATTCTGCACGAAGACCATTTTGGCATATGTAAATGCCGCGCGAGGGCAAGAAACGCAGTCTGGTGGCCAACAATCGACGCTGACATTGAGAACTTGCTGAAATTATGTCGGACTTGCCTCCAACACAAAGGAAACAGGAAAATGCCCCTGAATCCCATGGCGTTTCCAGAAAGACCATGGCAAAAGGTCGGCATGAACTTTTTCTTCGTTGGATTCAACGAAGAAAAAGTTCATGCCGACCTTTTACCATGCTCCTGGTGTGACATCAGAGAATCCTGATGTGACACGAGAAGATCTGGTGTGCCCACCAGCAATGAGCACACCAGCCTGGTGTGCCCACCAGCAATGCTGGATGGCTAGGTTCGACATTTGAGAAAAGGTACATGGAAGCGACGTAATCGAAAGGAGGAACGTATATTAGCAACACTCACGTGGCGGCTCAGCCCACTTTGACGCCGCTACGTCATCGCAAACTTGACACCTGTCCCCCGTTTGAGCGACGTCCGGAGCCAACCCCCGACGAGCGGAAGGAGCTACGCAGTCCCCGAGGCGTCCCTACGCGCAGGATACGGGGTAGGATTTACTACGACGCGAGGAGCAGTTCCTGCGTTTAGTGAACGAACGGCAACCAATCCTGTGCGTCGCTGGCCGTCGCATCTGTTCTACTAGAGGTAAAAGTATTGAAAAACGATAAAAACCTGTTGGGCGTTGTTAAAACAAACCGCTTTTTTGTGTCCTTTTGCAATACATTTAAGAGTTAATTGGAGAGAAAGTTGTTTCTATATTACAAGAAATGCGGGATGCGCGCTTCGCGCCTTCTTTAAAGCAACATGTCGGAGCAAGCCAGAATCGCGGGTTTGATGGCTGCACATAGAGCTCCCGCATTTCGTGGTCCCGGCGCGTAATGGAGGCGCGGAAGCAAGCAGACGACGTGGACAAAGACGCCTGCTTGCTCTGTTGAACCCAAGAAACATTTGGTTAATATGACTTACCCTGAGACAGGGAAGAAACAAGATACGTAAAAGGGACGCGGTCAACGCACGGCGTATCCAAAAACAGCTGTGTGTTCGGAGACGTGCCTTTCTTTTCCTTCTCTGTCTCAGGTCAAGGTATGTCCACTTTTTACGGGCTCGCCTGCGCGCTCACCTTTTTTGAGACCTACAGTGTAGTCATAACTTGCTACAGCAACTACTTCCATCTTGTCTGGAATACCTCAGTAGCAAACTTCGCCACGTCTTTTTTGTATATGCTGTAAACGACTTAATTTTCGCGAATCGACGACAATTCGCAAAAACAAATAGGTCCCGCGAACAATTCCGGTAAGATGTCAACACATTGGAATCTATATTGAGATCCCACCGCGTCGCGAAAATTAGAACCCGCGAATTATTCCAAAACTTCAGCTTTAACCTAAATCGTGAAATATTCAGCCCGCAAAAAATAGGTCGCTTACAGTATATTATTGCCTAGCTGCATTTAATCTTGTCTCGAATATGGCAGGCCTTCGTTATTAGTACACCATACCTTCGTGTATCTTAGTAGATATATTACGAAATACAACCTAGAGGTAGTGTGCTGCAAAACGTGTTCAAAAAAGAGATCAATGTTTGACATAACATGTGATTTAAGAATCTCCAAGTGTTTACGTTGTGCTATGCTAGTGTGTTCATTTTTACTTTCAAGAATGAAATATTGCAAAACCTGTTTTCATATCATTTTACGTTTTCAAGTTACGGTTCTGCATTCTAAAAATAAAGTCCTTTCAAAACTAAACTTGCTGTGCAACATAACATAAACCCTGATACTCTACGTAAAAAAGGACACATACACCGAAAGGTCTCAAACACAGCTGAAATTTTTATTTTCCAAAAAGTGCTTAAATAGGCACCATGACAAAAAGTAAGGGGGAGAGAAACCTGAAATTCCTTGAGAGATCCTGACACAAATCCCAATACTAACATCAAGAGACACACCTGAGTGACGTAGTCATAATACAGAAGATAATAACGGGATGTTTAAAACCACAAGGGATATGAAACAATACCCAAAATGGCAATATCCCTGGTTTAATGAAATAGGTCTTTACAGGTCTACAGATGGTCTAAAGTATTTCTTGGCTCTTTGCAGGGGAAAGCCAGGTGACCTTTGTCGGTTTGGCAACTTGCAAGCCTTCCCTGTCATTATATCACGCATTTCATGCCTTCTGCTCATAAAATGGAAAGGCTATCGATATCACCGCCATGCACTCAACACATATCCGGGGGCAGTACCGTCCGTCTCTAAACACAGCACATGAAATACCTGTGAACAGGTCCATCATGTTCCTCGACTTCACACTGGAATTTAAAGATATAAACATATGTTGGAAGTATGAACCAAGGTCGTGCAAAGAATATCTTTAACGCAGGTGATCTGGTGAATGACATCCATAGCAATCCTGAGACGTAGGAACAATAAACAAAAACGGACAGAACAATGAAGTCTCTAACACAGCTTGAAATTTATTGAACAACCATCGCCTTATATACATGTCCGAGACCTCTTTCACAATTCAAACGACCTCCTCACCCACCACAGAGTGTACCCTAACAAGACAAAGTAAATTGCAACTTCAACCAGAAAAAAAATGTGCGACATTTCTTACAAGACACAATATGCCCCGTGTTACATAGGGGTTGTTGATTACATTCCCCTATCACGTGGCAAATGTCCCATCGGTCAAACTGGTAGGTGCGTAAATGATAGGACAAGAGAGCATGCAGCATCTGTCAAGGGAACTACAGCAGGTCATTGCCGCACCTGTAAATGCAGTGTTGTATTCAGCAGCATCATCATTCTTGCAAGAAACAAAAGCCTGTATGCATGAGAAATGCGAAAACATTTAAAACAATGGCCATCGAGGGAAACAAAGTAGCATGCGTCAGTGTGCCTTCCCTTAAACTCGACAAGAAAAGCAATAGTGTTTGGAATGTATAACGTCCCGCTGAAATGTGGGTCGTTTCAAACTAAATTGCACCTACAGCTCTCAGAATAAAGAACAAAAAGAAACAGATAGCTGAGGCACATGAAGAGGAAGAAGTATTAAACTATAGTTGGTAGTCCAGCGATATGTTTTCCTCTCAAGTTCAAGCTGGCTCTAGCCATGGTGGCTGTGCGATGAACTGTGCAAGGTGTTGGAGCTGAAGAGACTGCATAGATTATGGACGGCCATGATTGCGGAGCTGCGAGAGAAGTGTGCACTTGACGGCTTTCACGGGGAGGGCTTCACTGACGGCAAGGAAACAGATGGGTCCTTGGTGGTCGGGGCCGCAGTCGTGGTGGTGAGTGGCACCCCGTCGCCGGTGGCGTCCGTGCTGGGCATCACCGTGGCGAGGGTAGTAGGGGGGCTCCCCGACGGCGTCCTTTTCGGCGAGACCACCGTCGTGGCGACAGACTCCTTGATGCCGGCGGCGTCGCTCATGGGTGGGACTGCAATCTTGGTGTGTGTGGCGCTGCGCAGGGGCACGGCTCCAGCAGGTCTTGAACCGGGCGACAAGGCGTTGCCTCAAAGCCCTAACCGAGAGGCCGACCGGAAGGTTGGCAGGAGCCAGCCTCTCGCCATCAGACTCTGACCCCTCCGAGCTCGGCTCAGACTCCAACTCTCACTTTTCAGGGTCGGAACCTGACTCCGGTTTTGGCTCACTCAATACAAGGCAGGCGTTGTCCAGCACTGCACGTGCCGTTATAATGGTGGTGGTGGCTATTGATGGACGGTAATTCAGAGTCCAGTGCCTTTGCAGACACGAGAATTTGTTTTTCAAGAGCCCACTGCAGCACTCCACAACGGACCTGATCGATGAATGTGTCTTACTAGACCGGCAGCAAGCAATGGAGGTCACGTGGATCCCAGGGACAGGGGTGATGAACCATGACTCCAAGCCGTAGCCGTCGTCGCCTGCACGTTTAGAGGATGGAATCTATATAATCTGTTCTTTTTAAAATTGACGGCAAGAAAGCAGCGAAAAGAGCTGATTGCAATTTTGTGTTTTCCTGGTACTACGCTCCTTCGGATAGTATTTACAAAGACGTGCCAGAGGTATAGACACAGGGCCTGCACAGTTGTCTTAATGTTTGGTACAGCACATTTTCTGTGGTACTGTGGTTTTCAAGCGGTACACAGCCACCGTATGCAAGAGGAATGAATCGAGCATGCTCACCGAGGAGGAGCCTGTCGTCGTCTACCAGCTGCCCTTGCTTGATGTTGCCAAAGAGCCAAGAGAAGCATTACACAAAGGAGCCGTGCACCGACCCAGGGCACCGTGGCTTCATGCATCTTACCCGGCACTCGGTGTCACGCATCTGGAAGTGTGAGAGAGATACCGACATGAATTTACGTGAATGTTCCACTCATGGTTCACAAAGCAGTCTCAATTCCAGAACCTTCCAAGTTCTTTTGACAACATTATTAACATGATTGCTACACACCTTCATGGACGCAAGAAATGATGACAAGAAACCACTTCTTTCAGACAAACATAATGTGGCGGGCGGAAGGATGAACGTTTTAAAAGTCACGACATACTACCTAGAGCACACGCTCGTGCAGTCGGAGCACAGGGGCGGATTCAGAGGGGGTGGTCCGGATGACCTGACCCCCCTCTTGAATTCTGAATGTGTCAAAATTTAGGGCGTGGAAACGGCGGCGGGGGGGGGGGGGGTTAAACATATGATACGTTGACCAAAAACCTGACCCCCCCCCCCCCCCCCTCTAGAAATACCTGCGTCCTCCCCTGGCGGAGCACACAATTGCCCGCACCTCTCATTTATAAAATGGCATATCCACACCGTACCGGCGTTACGCTGTATTCTTTTTGACACACATGGAACTGATTTTGAGTACGTAATACGAGCGTACTTACCACCATCACGTTGAGGGCGTCCAAATGCTTGCGGCACAGTGCACCGCCTTCATGGCGGTGGGATCTTTCTTAGACGGGCCGACGATGGCGATCATCGTTTTGTTCACGCAACCGATGACGCCGAATATCCTACCGAGTGGCCTGAGGCCCGTCTCCACGACGTATCTCTCGCTCGGCGTCTCGGAGAAGCGGAGCCGGCCGCGCCGGACCCCGACACGACGCACGAGAGCGACGGACGCGACGCGGACAGAGACGCCGACTGTCTTCAGTCCCGCGCTACGTGCTCGTCGCTCGCCTCCAAACTTTCGAAGCACTCCGTGTCGTAGAAACGAAGTGTACAAAACTTGAAGCTCCACAGTCGTGAACGTCCACGAGGTTCGTTTCGCAGTCTCTTCACCTCCGGTTCCTCGCGCCAACGTTGTCTCGCGCTGCCGGCGCTGCGTCGCACGCTTGCAATCCTCCCGGAGCTCGAATGCTGCGCGGTGCTGTCGGTAAGGCTTCCCGGCGAAAACAATAACTAAATTAGTTGAAAAGTGGCATAATCGCCCGACGACGACGCGGTTTGGAAAATGGACCAACGAAAGACACCTACTCAGGAGCTGGTACCTTTTGAAACGTACTCAGTACAAAACGAAACGTCAATATGTTGTCACGTCCGGTTGCCGACTCCGCCCAGTTTTGCCGACTCCGCCTACATTTTTCCAGGGAAATTACGTCACTTTTGCTTCCAACCAATTAGACGTGAAGACGTCACTTCCGTGTACTTTTAAAAGGAACATGTACAATGTCGAACCTAGCCATCCTGGTGTATCGAGGACACGAGCCTGGTGGGCCCACCAAAATGGCTGGTGTGCCCGCACACCAGCCTGGTGAGCACACCAAGAGAGTCTGGTGGCACACCACACGGGCTCATGGGCCCACCAGGCAGCCTGGTGTGCACACCACGCAGTTTGATGTGACACCAGTGTTGTATTTTTGTTAACTTTTTCCCCCCGTCCGCGAGCGTGTTTTTGATTAGTTTGTCTGATGCCCCTTCCCCCGACGGGGTGCCTCGTTTCCTCCCATTTTGGTGGTCGCCGGAGACCCCGCGGCAAGCTCCTTTGTGCTCAAGAAGCGTCCCCATCGTCCCCAGCATTTTCTCGGGCGACCTTGAGCAGCTTGGGGCGCTCGCGCCTTCGGAGGTTTCCCTTTTCCTTTCCGACAGTATTCTTTCTGAAGTTTGAGAAAATAAAGGAGTCTTCTCTGTGAATCGAAGCCGAACATATGTGTTGGTGCGCTTTCCTGACATGGTCCGGTAGCAAAACAACAAAAAAGGTAGTAATTATTATAGTTTTTTGTGCCGAAACCCGGGAATTAACGGCCAGATCATGCCGACTACGAGCCAGGAGGGCGTCGACCGCCTGAAGCGAAGGAGGACTACCCTGCGGGCCGCCACAACAAAGAGCATCAACGAGACCGGCGTCCTGCTGGCCACGGATCCAAGCGACATCTGTGAGCTCGAAGAAATGTTTGATATTATTCTATTTAAGGAGGCTTCCCTGAAAGAGCTGGACAAGGAAATCGAGCCATCTGTCGTATATGACGCCTTATAAGAGGAGATGACTGGCGCGGAGCGGTATGCGGAACGGATCAGCGTAACTAAGATCAGCGTAACTAAACAAGCCCGTGGTGCTCTCTAAAGTACTCACTTTTAGCTCTACTCCAATCGAAATTGTTAGTTGTTTGAAAACTCTTGGAGTCATTTTTAGTGAGGGTATGTCTTGGGATAGCCATATAAATTATCTTATCCCAAAGCTAGCTCGAGTAGTGGGGATTATAAATCGATACAGATCTGTGTTACCAACAAAAGTTAAATTATTGCTTTATAAATCATTATTTTTCTCCCACTTAACGTATTGCCACCTTGTTTGGAGAACGTCAACATTTATTAATATTGAAAAACTTTTTATGTTGCAAAAGAAAGTATTAAGATGTATATTAACGTGCCACGCGACTTTCATACCGCTGATTTATTTAAGAACTTTCAAATAATCACTATTCACAAGCTATATCAGTATCGGCTTTCTACTAGTTATAAAAGTGAAAAAACAAGAGGTACATTTCTTTTGGAAAACCATGCGTCGCCGAAGAAAACTTCTCCTCCGTATCCTACCCGTAACCCAGAGAAATGGAAGATGATCACGCAGCGAACAAATTATGGCTCTCAAATGATAAGCTCCACACTCCCGCATTTGTTAAACAGCCTTAGCAGCAATAATATTGATCTAGAAAGTCTAACCTTTAGAGACTTGCGCTTATTATATGCTTGTACGTGATCATTGTCTCTCTTAACATTTGCAAAATGTGTTTTTAGTTTTGTGCACTGATTTCTTACATCATTTCCTCTAGCACGCTATGATGTTGCTTTTTGTTTGTTTTCCCTCACGCTTCCTGCTGTCCACTGTAGGGGCCCATTAAGACACGAGTCAACCGCAAGTTGAAAGGCCAAGAATTGCAGAACGACGGTGCGTCCGGTTCTTCGGCGCAGGGCAGTGGCCCCGGACAAGCTCCAGATGATCACGGCCAACTCCCTACAACAATAAAGCTTCCGTAGCTTTACTGTAATGCTTTTTTGAATAAAGTAATTATGACATCAGCGTTATTGTCAAACTTATCATTGTACCCTTTAGTGAGTAAAGCGACACCCAGTCAACACGTGCTCTGGTATCGCACCACAACAAAACCTGATGTCACACCAGAACACCAGATTACTGGTGTGACACTAGAACATCATATTGCTGGTGTCACGCCAGCACAACAGATTTCTGGTGTCGCACCAGAACACCAGATTGCTGGTGTGAAAATGTCCCAAATCACATCTGTGAAAAAGTCTGGTGTCACATCAAGTCCCACCAGCCCTCGGCTTGGTGTATTTTTCACTAGGGAAGGGTCGTGGTGGCTGATTATCGCGGATTACCACTCGAGGTTTCCCGAGTTAGTGAAGCTCACTAGCTTGACTGGCAATGCTGTCGTCACACACTGCAAGTCCATGTTTGCAAGACACGGCATATCGGAGGTAGTCATCAGTGACAACAGACCACAGTTTTCCAAAGGACCCGATTCATCATTCGCAGTTTTTGCGAAAAAATGTGGGTTTTATGGCGCACCGTGCAGTCACGAGGGCGCCCATCAAACCACTCTGGCATAGGTGCCGCGAGGCAGCTATGCAGTTGCCTCGCCTCAGATACGATCACATGGTCGTGTCGCCGCGGGGTCAATCGGGATCTTGAATTCGGCTCCCGACGTGCCGCTTTCTCTCCTAGCCACTGGATGGCGCTGCAGGCGCCCCATGGCGCTGCAGGCACCCCATGGCAACGGCCACACATCCGTGTGGCTGTTGCGGTGAGCGGACGTGTTTCCTTGTTCTCCTAGAGCATCCGAAGCTAAGTGCCAGTTTTTCTTCTTTTCTCTCTCTTTTTGAGAGTTTATAGGAAGTGACTATGCGTTAGCAGTGTTAGGTTTGAACAGCAGCAGTTGGGATTAGTTGACGCTACTACGAAGTTAGTTTCGTAGGCTGTTTGAATTTTTGGCGGGAAGTGACGGTTTGTTCCCGGTCTAGATATGGGTCTAGATTTGGGTCGGCAGGACAAGGGTGGAGACGAGTTGGTGCAGTGTGAGGGGTGTGGGCGGTGGTGTTACCTAGAGGATACCGGTTTCGGGAGTCTGGAGGAGGCGAAGGGGATGAGTTTCGAGTGTCGGCTTTGTGTGAAGCTTCAGCAGGTAACTGGGGAATTGGAGGGTAGAGTTCGGGAGATTGAGGCCGAGCTTAAGGCAGAAGGAGAAAAGCGCGTGGGTCTCGAGGCCCAGGTTGAGGAGCTGACTAGGCAGCTTAATCATGAGAGGGAGCAGCGGGTCGATCTCGAGAAGCAGGTGGAACAGCTGGGGGAAGTATGGAAGGCGGGTTTAGAGGAGTGTAAGAGGGAGTGTGACAGTAGGGTAGAGCGCCTGGAAGGGGTAATTCGAGCGAGTGAGAGTAGCGAGGGAAGAAAGGAGGAAGTGTCAGTTCTAGCGGGACGAACCGCTGGTCCGCAGGCTGGGGTTGCTGGTGGTCAGGAGTCCAGCCTGTTGACCGGCGGGCTCGACGACGCTGGAGAGCTAAGTGACCCTCAGCTCAATAGCGCCTTCGAGCAGCAGGCGTCGGGCAGTCAGGTGACAGCAGATAAGTCGCAGGACAAGGGCGCGCAGGTACCAGGGGGATCTAAGGTACTGGTAGTGGGGAGCTCTAACGTAGCACGGGTTAAGAGGGGTGTACTCAACAGGCTGAAGGGAGACCAGAGGGTAACCGTAGAGGTCCAGCCAGGGAAGTGTATGGTGGATGCTATGACCGCAGCACGTGAGGGGGTGTGGGATAACCGGGAGGGAAGGAACCTAGTAATAGTTCATGCGGGGCTTAATGATGTGCTCCAGGGTAGGAGCCAGAACCTCGGAAAGCAGCTAAACGTGGGAATGCGTAAGCTGAGGGACGTGTCTGAGAATGTGCACGTGGTTGTGTGCACCATTCCAGAAGTTCGGGGGCAGTCCGGGGTAACGGAGAGGAGGGTTGTCGAAGCCAACAGAGTAATTAAGGGTATGAGTCGACAGCCTCGGTACGACGTAATGGAAGTAAACAGGGAAGTGTACGAGGCTGGCTCCCGCGCTTTTGCAGATGGCATTCACTACAATGAGGCCACGGGTTACAGGGTGGGGGATAGGATGGGCCGCACGGTGACTGCTTTTTTGGGGGGACCGAGGGCCCTGGGGGTACTGAAGTAACTGAAAACCCAACAAAGTCAGGAGAGGTACCCAGGGTTAAAAAGAGGAGAAAACGTAAGAACAGGAATAAACAAACAACACAATCAGACATTGGATATATTAACATGCAGGGTGGTAGAAATAGGTTAAAATGGGAAGAGGTAGAGGAGCAACTAAGAAAGGAGGATTTAGTGGTGTATGGGTTTGTGGAAACACATCTCAGAGACATGGAGCAGCCACCTTGCAACCCTGACTATGTGTGGGAAGAATGCAACAGAACGGAGGGAACGAAGAAGGGAGGTGGAATTGAAGCATTTATTAAGAAGAACATGAACTTTCAAAGGATCAGAAAGGAGTGCGCCGAACACTTGTGGCTGAAAGGAAAAGTCGCTGGGGAATCAACACTCCTTGGAATTGTTTACTTATGGACAGGGAAAGGTGCTAAAGAGGAAAACAGAAAAATTATTGATTTCATATCAAGAGACATTAGTGAGCTAGGGGAAGGCTCTGAAATAATTATTATGGGAGACATGAATGCCCATATCGAGGGTCTGGATGGGTATACGGACTCAACTGGAAGCATATTACTAGAACTGGTGGAAAAGCAAGACTTAGTTTTATGTAATACCAGTCAGCAGTGTGACGGGCACATAACGTGGGAAACTGGCAATCTACATTCAACTATAGATTACGTACTTATGTCACACAAAATATATGGTAAGTTAGAAGTAATGAAAATAGATGAAGAAGGTTGCAAAAGTCTTGGTAGTGATCACAAGCGTATTAAGCTGAATTTTGCCAGAGAAGTAAATGCTGAAACTAGACAACATAATTCAAAGCAGACTTTCTGCAGCGACAAAGAGTTGTAAATAGTTGCTGAAAGAATAGAGGAAGCAGTTTCAGGGCAACGGTATACAGATTGGACCTATGAGAGCCTAACTGGGCTTTTTGTTCTGGAACTAGACAAAGTTCAGAGTAAACGAAAGGGGAAGCAAAGACATAGACCAAAAAGCTGGTGGGACAAAGAAGTGAAGCAAGCGATACAAAAACGTCAGGAAGCCTCTAGAGAACACAGGCATTCCAAGCGTAGTGGGGAGTCGGAAACGGAAGTAAAAAGAAGATGGGACACTTTTATAACATGTCGCCGAGAGGCATCCAGTTTGATCAATGCGAAAATTCAGAGAAAGGGTGAAGAATGGATGAGTAATGTAAGCAAGAAAGATAGAAACGCAGCCAAGAAGTTTTGGGAGCACTTGAACTCACTCGGTGAAACGACGCAAGCTAGACAGAGGTTCATACTCTCGCATCAGGGAGATCAATTAGAGGGAGATGATGCGATACGATATATAGGAGCAGTGATGGAGGAGAAATTTCGGGAACGGGTACATGTGGAAGATAGGAGAACCGAAGGCAGTATCAGTCCAGCTTTTGACATCGCGGATTTCGGACAAAGAGAATGGGAAAAGGCGGAACGAAGAGTCCCTAGTGGCACGTCGACAGGCACAGATGGTATCCCAATCAAGCCGGTGAAGAATTTGGGTCCTAAATCTAAGGCAAAACTAAGGGAGGTAGTGAGCACTATGGTAACAAAAGGAAATATTCCAGATGAATGGAGGCTTAGTAGGATGAGTATGATATATAAGGGAAAGGGAGATAAGTCTGACATTAGGAATTATCGTCCCATAACAGTGACACCAGTTATTTACAGGTTGGTAATGCAGATTATAAAGAACAGACTGGAGGAATGGGTAGATTGCGTGGGCATACTGGGCGAGTTACAGAACGGGTTTCGGAAACAAAGAAGGTTGGAAGACAATATATTTTCTCTAACACAGTGTATAGAAATAGCGCAAAAAGAAAACAGACAGCTCTGGCTGGCATTTCTGGATATCAAGGGTGCCTATGACAATGTGAACCAAAAAACGCTGTGGGACATAGTGGAGAGCTTAAACCTAGATGAGGGACTGACAGCAATACTAAGGAACATTTACAAAGATAATAAGGTGATTATAACATGGGAAGGAAAGGCAACGGGGAAAATAGAGATAGGACGAGGCCTTAGGCAGGGGTGCCCGTTATCGCCTTTGCTGTTTATGTTGTATCTGAGAGGATTGGAGGATAGACTAGAGAAGAGTGGGCTTGGATTTGACCTTTCGTACAGTAAGCTAGGCCAAACAATTCTGCAATCATTACCGGTACTGATATATGCGGATGATATCGTACTAATGGCTAACAACAGGATAGATTTGCAGGAATTAATGAGCATCTGTGGTAGGGAAGGAGAGGAATTAGGTTTAGAATTCAGTAGTGAAAAATCAGCAGTCATGATTTTTAACAATGATGATGTTGAGAGACTGAAGATACAGAATATTACAGTTGAGAGAGCTAGTAAATACAAGTATCTAGGAGTATGGATATGTGATGGTGCAGAATATCTCAGTGAGCATGAAAAATATGTAATAGGTAAGGTCAACAGAAATGCGGCTGTAATGAAAAATAGAGCACTTTGGAATTACAACAGGTATGAGGTGGTGAGAGAGATTTGGAAAGGGGTCATGGTGCCTGGCTTGACTTTTGGAAACGCAGTGCTATGCATGAAATCCGAAGTGCATGCAAGACTAGAAATAAAACAGCGTGGAGTAGGTAGGCTGGCTTTGGGGGCACATTGCAAAACACCAAACCAGGGAGTACAAGGAGACATGGGATGGGCGTCATTTGAGGGCAGGGAAGCTGTGAGCAAGATAGAATTTGAGGATCGGTTGAGGCAAATGGGTGGGGAGCAATGGGCACGAAAGGTTTTTAGCTATTTATACATGAGGAGTATAGACACAAAATGGAGACAGCGCACTAGGAAATTAAGAGGAAAGTTTCTAGGCTATAGTGGGGTTACGGAAGAGCAGGTCTCAGTTAAGAAGAAAGTTAAGGCCACAGAAAGAGATCGGTGGCTAGAGGGAACGCAGACAAAGAAGGCTCTGGAAGGCTATAGATTAAACAAAACAGTTATTGCCAAAGAAAGCATTTATGACAATTCTAGGGGAAGCTCATTGTTGTTTGAGGCAAGGACAGGTGTTTTGCGAACCAGAACATACAGAGCGAAGTACCAGGAAATGGACACAGTGTGCGCTGCTTGTGGAGAGGAGGACGAGACGGCTGAGCACTTGATACTCTACTGTAAAGGGCTTCACCCTATGCATACCGAAGACAACATAGATTTAATAAGGTCATTGGGTTTTAGAGACAGCGAAGGAAAAGTGGATTTCAAGACAGTAGAGATTACCAAGCAAAGATTAAGTGAATGGTGGCAGAAAGCGAGAGAAAACTAGGCATTTTCTTATTAACTGATGGCAAGGGGGATTTATAGCCTCACTTTCTTTTCAGTACGGAGTGAATATAGTTTTCACATTTAAATATTCTAAGCTTAAAGGGTAAGACAAAATGGCTAGGTGGCGTAAGCTACCGCCCGATCCAAAGGGCTCAGCCGTATTCATCCATCCATCCATCCATCCATCCAACCGGCGGGCGAGGAGAAACCTCCTCGCCCATCGATCGAGATAGTCGGGAAGCCGGGACTCCTTAGGATTCGAGACGGCACCGAAACCAGGCAAGTGTGCGCGACCGGATCTAGGGCAATCGCAGGACACGAAGCCTGGGTGCCCTCTTTGTGTTTAACTCGGACTTTACGGGCGAGTGTGAATATTAGTGTGATGCCGCGTGTCTTTGTATATTAGATTGAGTGTTTTTCTTTGAGAGTTGTGTTTTATGTACCAATAAATGGGGAGCGGAATCCCGCTCCCGTGAAAGAACCAGGATGGACTCGGGTTGTTGACGGACCGCATGGGAAATGGCGAATCGGCGGCGGCACGCGATTTCCTACAGTTTATACATATAACTTCGAGTCCCCACTATCCACAGAGTAACGGTCTAGCAGAAGCTGCCGTAAAAATAATCAAGGGATCGCTTGAAAAGTCGGGAGACCCGTACCAGACTTTTCTTACCTACAGGGCCAGCCCCCTCAAGAAAGGTTACTCACCTGCAGAGCTACTAATGGGTAGAAGAATCAGAAAAACTCTTCCAACTTCTTCAAATAGCCTGCTTCCTCTCTACCAGACAAAGAGAAACTAAGGGCTTACGAAGAAGAAAGCAGGAAGAAGCAAAAACTCTGGTTTGATTCTCGCCGTGGTGTGCGAAATCTTCCTGATTTAAACATCGACACGGACGTCTGGGTTGTGAACCTCGAGAAGTTCGGCACTGTACAAAGGTCAGCTGAGGAACCGACATCATACTGGGTGGACACCGGCGATGCGCCCATTCGCCGCAACAGAGCACACGTGTTTCACATACAGCGATTTTGGCCCTAGAGCGGCGCGAATTCTGCCGTCGCGGCGCTCTGGCCAGCCGCAGTGGCTGAGTGGCACGGTTCCACCAGGTTGGAAATTTTTCGCAGCGGCAGAGCGGCAGCTTCCGCGCTGGCCACTCACTGCGCGGCGGGAAATCACGTGACAGGAGGATAAACACTGCGGGAAAGCTGGCGCATAGGACGGCGGCGTTTTCACGTTTTCGAAGCAGACGACAAGCAGAGAAAGTAGGCAAGCGACTGGTTTGTGGTTTCTTTTTTCCGGCGCGTCGAGCTTCTTTGCTTCAGCAGTCGCGTTGGAACTGTTCAGGAGATTATGGAAGAAGGGGATTGTTGTCCCCTTCCTCGGAATTTGTTTTCTCAATGAATTACGCGGCTCTTTTTTACATTCCTCGCCTGAGTACTCACTGTAGCGAGCGCAAGAGACGCTAATCGGAAGCGGCTTGTGCGAGCGCTAGTGAGAAAAACAAAAGAAGAAGAACGAAAACTGAGCGACATTGACATCTCTTTTCCAACACAGATCGTCAAACCAAGTAAGACAAAATATATCGCGCTTAGTTCAATGAACTGCTTATCAGTGAAGTGTCGAATCGTCGGGTTCTTGGGACGCGCAGCTCCAAGAATTTAGGAACAATGGGACCAAAAAGAAACTCAGGGAAGAGGTTCGGGTCGGCCATAACAGTTGGAGTCTTTACATCTGCGCTTTCGCAAAATTTTTGACGTGTTCACAACAGCAAGTCCCAATGGTCTCACAGGGTCTTAAAAATATTATTCGACGAATAACGACGAACGAGTAGAAAACGTGTCTTCAGCACGTTGCCGCCAGCCTCTGTAACGCTAGCGAAACCGCAAATCGTTTACGAGCAAGATGGCCGTCCGGTGGCTTCACTCGCGGGAGCAGGATGCGCGATCCAGCAATTGTCATTGAGATCAGTGGCGCTGCCCGTGACGCTGCCGAGGATGATCTGAGGTTTCATCCTCCGCTACAACGAAGTTTGAAAAAACAAATCCATAAACAGACAAGATTAAGGTTCATTTAGTATTTTAAACGCTTTTTTTGTTTTATTAAGGTGAAATTAAAGGGGAAAATGAAAACTGAGGCATTAAAATTGTTAGAAACCGCTGTAACCGGCTGTGCGCATCCGCTTTCTAGAACGCCGTCTTTCGGCGACTAGCGGCGAACGCCCGGAGGTTCCAACTCCGGTCAGAAATGCATGGGGAACGTGAGAAAATCGTTGTTTCTCCAATATTGTGGAGATGTACGGAACGACAATAGTTTATGACATAATAAAGGAACATTTTAGAATAATTTGCGCTGAATTGTGTGCCAAATAAGGACGCATTTTGTTTTTAAATTGCATGAGCGGCATCATGCAGCAGACGACGCGGCGACGTCACGACGACGTCACAGCGTTCACGTGACCCGCTCCGGCCAACCCAAAAAGCCCATCTCCCCTGCGTGCAAAAATCGTCTGCTTCAAACGCCATTGCCTTGGAAATTGCCTTCTCAAAATTTGCACACGTGTCCGATATTATTAAGACTTTGATAAAGTGTTTAGTGCTTTACCAACTTCACGACAGTGTAGTTTTGAAAAGTGTGAATGTGGCGTTTATTTTTTAATCAGCCGTGTTGCGACGATCTCCATGTGTTCTCCCATAGGGTGAGCCGCCTCCTGGAACCTTGAGTACCACGTGACTCGCGCCGAGCTGCTCTGTCGGCCATGTTGTCGGCGAAACACGCGGATCAAAGGATTGCGCTACTCTGCTCCGTAGGAGCTATATAGTGCTCTAGTGAGCTGAAACATCGCGATATGTGCCGCCGCGCCGCAAGCGGCAGCGATTTCGGCCGCGGAATCGCTGCATGTGAAACCCGCTTTAGTCCCAAATTCCAATGCCTGAAGCGACCGCCGAAACCGCCCAAAATCGAAGAAGTACAGCGGAGTACCGCTGTCCGTTCCTGCATGTACGGACACGAGCCACAAACACACACAAAGTGGAAGATCTGTTGTTCGACCAAAACGTTAAGCCACCTGACCTTTCCTTGTTAGAAACGAGAAAATGTGAGACGCAGACTCTTATATAGCGCTGTAGTCTCATTGTATATAGGGTGCCTACGTGTCTGTCTGTCTCAGGGCGAAGACATCTATTGTCTTGGGCGGTGAAATGGCGTCGATGCATTAGCCGAAGCTACGCGCTCGAGCTGAGTGACGCCGGATCGCGCTCACTTCAAAATGCATAGGAAAACGATTGGGCGGAAAAATGGCTGAGATGTCACCACTCAAGCAAACGCGCGGGTGTGAAAAGGATAAAGAGCTCTCGCCTCGCGCTGGGCTAGACATTCTGTCAAACAGAACCCAGAATCCCTGGGTTCTGCAGCGCGAGCTTTCGCTCCACGTGCTCCGAGCTGGTGTGCGCTAGGCCATTGGGCCACCGATTCCCCCGAGCGTACCCTCCTGTTGTGACATTATGCAAACTGTCGTAGTTACTATAACCGAGGAGGGCATTGGTAATTGTCTCAAGCTTTTGGAAGGCACCGCAGTCGACGATCGTTTTGTGTCATCTCCGCGTCTTCGAAAGCAAAGGAGTGAAGAAACAAAAAGAGAAGGCGCGCACAGATTTGCTGCACCAGCTCGTGCGCACTTTAACAGATTTTTTTTTTCGTCTTTTGGGAAGAAAAACATTTTGACCTCAGGAGTTTGCCTCATTTGTTTTTGCATGAGAGTCCGGTTCTTTGTATTACTGCGCTCCTCCCTTCGCCGTGGGCAAACAAACTGATGCGGTCGACTTGCAAAAAACCAAGCCACAGAAAAAAAAAAAAAAGATTTGAGTTGAGACGTGAAGGTGACGTGAAGGAACATTTTCCGGTAGGGCCTACCCTTAAAAAAAAAACGAAAAACCTTTTTTGTTAGAAACACATGTTTTGTTTTTGGTGTTTTATATTCCCACTTTTTTATCCTTGATTGAAAACGAGATGTAACGAATTACAACCATTTCCTTGCATAAGTAAGGAAATTACTTTACAATTACTTTGTAAAATATGTAATTATTCTCTTACAAAATTACTGATAAATGTAAGGGATTACAAGTAATTTTGTTACTTGTAATGGATTACGTACAAGTCTGGTTGTACCTGAGGGATCTGTCTAAGTATTCGCAACTTTCACGACCTATAGGAGGCGCACTGGTGCCTATCAAAATGGCTGTCATCTGGATGATCGTCGTAGAACAACAATACGAGGCTGGGTCTGCGACGCGTAAGTAATTATAGTTTTGCTATATACGAGCAGTATTAGAGCCTTAGTTTATTTTTTCACGTCAGGAAGGTGGTGGCAAGCACCTTTGTTGTGAAGCCGATCATCCAGGAGCTAGGGAGCGCGATTCTCACACCGCGGTACCACCATCGCTGAAAGTTGCGAATACCCCACGGTGGAATAAACACATTTAGGTGATGACTCTGGCCGCTCTTCCCGTGGGGAGCGAGCGACCAGATCGTGTTCGGAGCTAGCCTCGAAACAGGAGTAGTTAGTTCCGCGCCGCCGCGGAGGGTGTTGAGGTATCAGGTTCCTCCTCGGCGGCCGCGGTGTCGGCGGTGTAGTGTGCTCACCTTTTTCGTGGCGTGGTGGTGTGGTAGTGGTGTGCAGTCAGTGGCTGGCCTTGTGTTTTTTTTTCTTTATTTGTTTTGCGGATTTTATTTATCCGCAGAGGGGGCAGAGATAAAGGCATGATGCCTGACAACGCCTCTGCCCCCTGCAGTTCATACAGCGGAAATAACATTTCACACAAGTCACAGTGAGAATAGATAACAGGACAGCCATCGCAATAAAACAAATAGAAACAATCATTTTAGAAATATCTGAAAAACACATAAAATACAATGACGCAACTCAAACAACTACACAAGTGGAAAAAAAGATAAAATAGACACCAGTTTTTACATATCTACTAAACATTTATAAACAAGGATTTATCAAACTAAGCGGAAACAAGCTAAATCAAAACCTAAAATCAGGCTACAGGGCCAAAAATTAGGATACAAAAGTTTTGCATACGTAACGTTTCATTGAAAATAAATATAAATATAAATATATATACATGCCTTAAATAGATGAAAATGCGATATCACTGCAAACCAGAGCTCCTCTGCAGTCTTTTTTGAACTTTGGAAAAGGGGAACTGAAATTAACATCAATACCGGGGGAATTTAATAATTTAGTAGTTATGTACGATAAACGTTGCTTGCCATAATTCGTTCGTATGCTTGGGATTCTACGTTTCGGGTCTCGTAATGTGTAAGCGCTAGAAGGAGGTGTCTGTGTCAAATATAGGTTGTTTCTGTAGATCCATTGAAATAATTTAAAGTGATATATCTGGTCTGCCTTCAATATATTATATTTAACAAAAAGTGGTTGAGTGCTCAAATTTCTGATATTACCTCTGTAATTTTCGCAAATACGAAGAAATTTTTTCTGAAGGATGATTAGTTTGTTGTAGTTAGATTTAGTGGTCGTACCCCAAACCAACATACCATAACTGATCTTAGAATAAAAGAGAGAATAATACAATGTCATTTTAAGCCAAGTGGGTATCAAATTTTGCATTTTATATATAATACCAATAACTCGAGACAGCTCTGCCTTCAGTCTATTTATATGGGTGGACCATGTGAGCTCTTCGCCAAACCAGACGCCCAAAAACTGTTGGTCTGCAACTTGTTCTATAACGGTGTTTTCAAATATAATGTTAATAGAGCTGTTGTCTCGTTTACTAACAGGTTTGAAGATTATGTATTTTGTCTTACTTGTGTTTAGCTTCAATCTATTAACTAGTAACCAATTTGATAAATTAATGAGATAGGCATTGCAAGTATTTTCTAAGTATTCTTTAGTCACACCAGTAAAAAAGGCATTTGTGTCATCCGCATACATTACTAAGTCGGGTGAGCCTGGTATTGTCGTTATGTCATTAACGTAAACTAGAAATAATAAAGCACCTAGAATGGAGCCTTGAGGAACGCCGTGCTGTATTCTCAATTTACTAGATGCTATATTGTTAATAGAGACGTACTGCTGACGATTTTCCAGATAAGTTTCTATTAGTTTTAGCGCTATTCCTCTTATACGCCACATGTCCTGCACGTACAGGCTGCCGCCTCAATCGGCTTTGCGCACATGCGCGATCGCTCCCAGTAGTGCAGTATGTGAGAAAAAAAAATTAAAGTGAATTGACTGCATAAAATGCGCAAAGCAGGTCCCCAGATAAATAGCGATCTGATTCGGAGCGCCACATTATGGTCAACACCGAAACTATTTTCGCGAGTCTAAACGTCATCGTTGTTGCACGTGAAGCGGTACATGTGAACGAGCACATTTAGCGAAACTTGAGTGTCGCGAAACTGTTGCGCGCCTAAAAGATTCATCGTGTGAACAGACCTTGAGTCAAGGAAATCCACTTTCCAAAGACGTTGCCATGCCAACAATTATCGCGTTCATTTAGGCTTAGGAATGGCCAGAATCGAAAGACTATTAAAACATGCGGCGAGGTCATTGCTCCTGCTTTGCGGTTTAAGTGAGGTAAGGCAAAGCGAAAGCCTCCTGCATCATTCATTGCTTACTAACGCGCCCGATGTTGCAGTTAAAGCGAGCGGCGCTCACTTACCGGGGCACCGCCATGTTTCCCCGCATCCCTACCGAGCCAGTAACGTGATTTCAAAATCCCTCTCCTAGGTACTGCGGCTAACTTTAGCCGCGGTCAGCGCTTCGAGCAAACGGGCCCTGGATGGGATTAGATCAACTAGCATCGTCGTCATCTTTATTCGTGTTGCTCGTGTATCGTTCATAGTGATGCATCGTCTTTTCTCCCGTTTTTTGTTTTATCGCCACACCGCCACCAAGTCGCAGTCTGGCGACTTGGTGGCGGCGTGGCGGCGGTGAGGTACAAGAAGCTGTGAGCGAGGGAATGGCGGGACCACCGCTGGGAGAAACAACCGGAGCGGTCGGTTTGGGAGGGATTCCATACTTGGGCGCCATCTATCCCCGTGCGAGTGAAGCGCGCTCGGTGCTCCGAACATAATGTGGCCGCCGCATCGGAAGGAGTGTCATCACCTAAATGTGTTTCTTCCACCGTGGTATAGACTTTTTTAATGTTTACAAAATCACAGTCCCGCGTGCGGTCTTCACAGCTCCGCACGTGCGTGTTCGTCGCTTCAGAAAGCGAGGAAAGCACGCGCCATACGCACGAACAGTCAAGATGGCACCGGCCACACGCTCTTTTTTTGGAAAGGTCTATTAGCGGCGAGATGTTTTAGTGGCGCCTTCCTATGGTTACCTTTTGTGACGTCATTACCTTGCGAACAACAAGATCGATGGTGTTTGTAAGGAGCATAGTGGACGCTTGAAATCATTGCGCTCTTAAAGGGGCTATGCAACAATTTTTTTACTTTGCGCAAATATCGCTTAGAACGGATCCCTGACGTTAATGACCTATGAAACACGCCTTCGTTTTTCACCCGACGCATTAGAAGTCCCAGAAAAAAATTAAAAAACAACGAGCAGCGTTCACGCCCTCAACTCACAGCCAGAACAAGCGGCCACGTGATCTGGAGCCGATTATATGCCGCCAATGTTGATCATAGCCACGCGCTGGGGTTGGCAAAGCACAGGACACGCGCTGAGTTCCAGACATTGTTATGGCTCGGCTATTGTCGTCGTTGCAGCGATTGGACACGGGCCACTACTCGAATGCTTCTCGAGCTATCAATTATCACGAGCCTAAATCGAGTGCCACGCAATGCTCGGGTCCAATCTATGAACCGCATTCAAATATCGTCATACGGGTGTACTGCGATCCCCGCGTTACGTCATCGAATTTTGCAAGGGAGAGATTGAATGAAAATGATCGCTTTTGTCCTTGAAATTACACCGCAACAAAGGAGTTTCTTGGCCAGTGGCATTGCATGCGAGTATCCTTGAGTCCCACTAGTGCCAGTAAGCTCGTGTAAAGTGAAAAACATTCCAATTGAATATCGTTGCACAGCTCCTTTAAAGCAACACTACCAACACCGTCGAAATTGAAGTTCTTCCATTCCTCTTATTTTCGTCGATGAGAAATCCTTTGCTGACGTCATAGTCAGCATTCGGCCAATTGCGGAAGGCCGACCACAGCGTCACTTTCGATCGCGCACGTCGCCAATACCTACAGCTTCCCGGCCTTTTTTTTTCCACGGGGCATTTCTCACTATAACTGGGACGCGTTCGTATTGTAGGTACGGTGTAGAAGTTATAGCACGGTAGCGTCATGTGAGGCGTTTTGGTCTATTGTAGGAGTAAAACCTGAGGCGGGGATTCGCGTTCAAAGTGGAGCTTAAGCTTTGCCCCTCGGGCCTGGAAAGAGCAGCAATTCCCCTGAGTCATCCGGGTCTTTTCCAGTCGTTTGGGTTCTAACGTTCAAACAGTAGGTCTTTTTTCAGTTCAAATAAGTCTTTTGGGGATTTCTTCTAAGCACTTGGATTATGACGCCGAATCCTGTGTCTACCTTGGTTTTTATTCGTTTCAGTTCGGCTTTGGTAGCGTACCGTTCGTACATCCGTGCCGTCTTTCTCTATTGTTTCAGTCAGCTGCGGCTGAGCTTTTTGCCTGTTGTTTCCATTGGCGATTATCTTCGCTAAATCTGGAACCCAGTCCGTCGAAGTCGGTTCTTCGGCACCACTCGGCTCACGACTGTTGGCTTGGACCATGGGTTGTGTTGAATCGACTACTTTAATCGTAGCCCCATACCTTGTCCTCAGCGGTCGCAGTTGTTGTTGCCTTAGCTGCGAAGATTTCTTTTCTGGAATCTTGCGCTTAGGACGCAGTCCTTGCTCGTAGCGACAAGGGGTCCGTTGCAGTTTCGGCACTGCGGTTCCCTTTTGCAATCCTCCATATCTTATTCAAGGATGTAGCTAGTGCCACTAAATAAGCTACGCTTCAGAGTAACGACACTTGGCCATATTGTGTCTTAAAATCATGGTTGCCAGTTATCTGAAGCTTTATCTGAAATCACAAGAAACGCTTTTTCGCCCTCCACAAATGTTTAAACAGTTCGCGACAGAGCAAAGTAATATTGAATGACCTCCCTAACACCGAATCTAATGCTGAGGAAGTTGCACTTTTGAATCATAACGATCGGCAGATGCGTCTGCTCTGCGTACGAACCAAAAGTGGCGGCGCCCACAACAACGCGGAATTATAGTAGACCGTTTACGCACCCGGATAGCGCTCCGTAATCAGCCACAAGACCTTGAAGTATGCAGAAAAGGCTGGCGGCGCGCCTGCGCAGCTGCGGCGTTTTCTTCACGGATACCGTAGCGGAGGAGAAAAACAGTCTACTACAATTCCCTAATGTCTGGGAACGGAATGCCGATAATCTAAGCGCAGTTCATTTAGTGGCTCTAAGTAGCCACATCGCCGCCCCCGGCACGGGCATACTTCGGTCCTGTGGCCTAGCCCATGGCAGTTATAGTGAACCTTTTGAAAACTCGAAGCGTTCCTGACGGTGAGGCGCTCGGCATAACACCCCAGGTACCGGTTAACCAAGTTTCGGTTTCCATTGGCACCTTCGGTGTGGCATCACGTAGCGACCCAATGGACTGCTTGCAGGTCTGTCAAATACGCACCATGCCACTTAGATCCTGCCTCTGTGGGCTCACTTTTAAGAAAACATTTCAGTACTGGTGCAGCATAATCAATATTTGGCTAGTGCATGCCCGAAAGGTGTTTTGTTTGCCAGCAGCTTGCTCTTTGTCACATCAAGTCGAGCCTCAAAGGCACTTGGTGTACGGGCTACACACCTTTCTGTGACGCCTGCGCTCACGAGTGCGAATAAATACTATTGCTACTGCTACGAAAAACGAGCTGTGGCTTCCCTGTACACGCTCAAGCCCCTATATCCTAGGAAAAGTGGCACCATTCATTGTTGTGGAAATGCTCGAGGCACGTGCCGCGCGCCACTTCTGAAAAGAACATGGCTTCTGAAATTTAGCTCAGTGCTGTGCTGTGCCGTTATGATATTCACAAGGGCTGCACGTTGCACGTGCCTCGTGCATCGACGCATCTTGCCCTACTTTTAAAACATAAAGGGGCATTATAGTACACGCCCGTCACTGGCAAAAGAAAATAAACAAACACAAAAATATTGCCTTCCCTACTGCACAAAAACAACCACAAACTCTTTCTCATATCAACTTGTATCTCCCGCCCAAATGTTATACTGATCGGAAATGAAGAAATTGCAAACCCTAAAATCAGCTGTGACGGAGATCACACCGAATAGTCACAAGGGGGTCCTCCGCTCCTCCGTAACCTTTTTTGGGTAAGCTTTACAGCCGCTGGACGGCCCTGTCCTTACGGCGGCCCGGTTAAGAATGTTGATAAAACACAAGCCCGAAAAATCCTATTAGGAAGGATATTTCACTGCTTGGAACTCTTGCATGGTTTTTCCGGAGCTCAGGTCAATTTTCAAACAATAGCCCGGTATAAGTCGCAATTCCTCGCACACACGCTCGGGGATTGCATCACAAGGAATGTATTTCAACATGGTTCAGCCTAAGAGACCATATAATTCGAAACCCAATACAACGCAGTCACGCCTATGCATGACTCCCACTAGAGCCACTAAATGAGCTGCGCTTAGAGTACCGGCACACCGTTCTCCGACATTGTTGTGTGCGCCGCCATTTTGGTGCTTGTGCAGAGCAAACGCAACTGCCGATCGTCGTGATTTAAAAGTGCTACTTCCTCAACATTAGATTCGGTGTTATAAAGCTCATGTAATATTCCTTCGCTATGTCGTGAACTGTTTAAACAGTTCACGACATCGCACCAACTAGCTCAGCTCAAGCCCGTAACTCTGTTTAAACATTTGTGGAGGACGGAAAAGCGTTTCCTGTAATTTGAGATAAAGCTTCAGATAACTGGCAAGCATGATTTTAAACCACAATATGGCCAAGTGTCGTTAGTGTGAAGCGTAGCTTATTTAGTGGGACATATTCCCACCATCCGACGATCTTTTGCTTTATGTGACGCCACGCGGTGGCCATGGATGTTAGCCATTCTGTTTTGTGAAATCAAGTGTGTAGTTTTCTACCCGCGCTTATGATAGTTTTTAAGAGTATCTGGAGGCAGAAGAACTGGTGCAGGAAGCGCGAAGAAATTAAGTGCGAATGGAGGATGGCGACAAAGGCAGCGGAAAAGACCTTCAAAGGCTAGCTTAATCGTAGAAAGAAAAAGTTGTAAACAACATACAGAAAAGGTTTTCTGACGAGTTTCTAGAGCTGGCAAGATTTCATGAAATTTTCGTCTGAAGAGAGCAAAGATGACATGGTCAGCGAATATAAGATCTACCGAAGATATCCCGGTGTCCTGGCTTAGCAGAAAGAACTGCTGACGCTTGCGTGCGGAGTCGAGAGGAAAGCCATGTTTCCTGCCGTCTGCTGCAGCAAAGATGATCTTGCCTCTTCCTGTTGGAACTGCCAGTGTAGACAGTAGAGAGAACGTTCTCAACCATGAACAGAATCCTTACCTCTGAAAGGTCTCGACTGACTCCCGTCCATGTAGATGCCATAATGAAAGTTTCCGTGGAAGGCCCCAACATTCCCAACATTAGAGAGGCCACGGATGAGGAGACAGACAAGTACTGTGAGTTTATACACAAAAAAAGACGTCGTGCCTTGAAAAGGTTTCTTTTTGCACTCTGGTTGCATAAAGATGCTTTTTTTTTATGTTCTGTATATCTACATGCGACCATTGCAGGAACTATATTTCGTGATGTACCACAACAATCGCCAGTCAAAAGAACCATGACGGAGCGGTACTGGGAGGGGGGGGAACATTTGATGTAGAGGACTGCGATGTGTGGCGATCACGGACAAGTTATGTAAATATGAGGCTTGATTGATTTGTGGCTCACCAAGAATAACGCAGCTCACCCTAAGATATTTAGGTCCTTTGCAGTGTTTGTAGGTAGAATAAACGTATATATCATACCTCGGCAAACCTCACTCATGAGGGCCCTCAGTCACCCTCACTCATCCTCATCTTCACAGGTGAGGTGAGTGTGAGTGAGTTTCTGAACCAGAAAAATTGATGAGTGTGAGGGTGAGTGAGGGCCGTGAGGGCTGTGAGGACCGCGAGGGGCGTGGGGGGTATGAGGGCGGTGAGGGGCGTGAGGGGTGTGAGGGGCGTGAGGGCGGTGAGTGTGTGAGTTGCGTGAGGGTCATGAGTGCGTGAAGGGCGTGAGGGGTATGCGGGCGGTGAGGGGCTTGAGGGGTGTGAGGGCCATGAGTGCGTGAGGGGCGTGAGGGCGGTGAGTGTGTGAGTTGCGTGAGGGCCATGAGTGCGTGAGGGGTGTGAGGGCCATGAGTGCGTGAGGGCGGTGAGTGCGTGAGGCCCACTTCAGACGGAGCAACTTTCTCAGCAAATTTGGGGTTGCTGGCGGGTTGTTCCCCAGCTTTCCCTAGATCGACACGAATTGCTGAGATCGGGTCCGGCTCGAAACAAGAGAGCAACCCTGAGCTATTCGAAGACGTTTGAAGCGGCTGGAGCCAATCAGGGACGCAATATTTTCACGTGATACCTCGTGCCGGTGATGTCGACAACAAAAGATTTGATTCTGGTTTGAAATTGATCGTTTTTTAGAAATAAACTGTTTCAGAAAGATGCATTAGTATTCCTAACTAAATTAAAATGCATAAAAGCACGTTTATAGCGCGTAACTGTGTGTCTAAATAGTGCAAGAAAAATAAAATGTCATGATGATCATGGCAAATTGCAGCGGGCGGCCCGTGTTGCTGGTGTTGCGACGTCAAGTTGCTGGGCGAAATCGACCTGTCTGAAGCGGGCCTGAGTGGCGTGAGGGCCAGAGTGCGTGAAGGGTGTGAGAGCCGTGAGTGCGTGAGGGGCGTGAGTGCGTGAGGGGTATGAGTGCGTGAGGGGTCTGAGGGCAATGAGTGCGTGAGGGCGGTGAGTGCGTGAGGGGTATGAGTGCGTGAGGGCGGTGAGTGCGTGGGGGGTGTGAGGGCCATGAGGTCGTGAGGGTGGTGATTGCGTGAGTGGCGTGAGGGGCGTGAGGGTGTGAGGGCGGTGAGTGCGTGAGGTGCGTGAAGGCCATGAGTGCGTGAGGGGAATGAGGGCCGTGAGGTTTAGTGAGGGTGAGTGAAGGGCTGAAGGTTAGTGTGACTGTGAGGATGAGGGTGAGTGAGGGGCTGAAGGTGAGTGTAGCTGTGCGGGTGCGGGTGAGTGAGGGGTTTAGGTGAGTATGGCTCTGAGGGTGAGGGTGAGTGAGGGCAACCTAAAATAGCGACCTCTGGTATATATATATATATATATATATATATATATATATATATATATATATATATATATATATATATATATATATATATGGGTGGTTTCATTTGAAATCGAACACGCTTGTCGGGGTGGGTCTTTCGATTTTTTTTTTAAATATATGTGATTGCAGGAACAAAACAGATATATGACACCGGTCTTGCTACATGAAGAGCTCGTTCCATTTTCTCCGCCCTTTGTGCCCTGGCTTTAGACATCGGATAATGGAACATCCGCTGCACCGCTTACTCTCAGTCTAAGGAATGTCAGTTTCCATCATTAAAAAATTAAGAAAATACAATATGTAGCCAAGCACGAGTGTTCTCAATCAAAATGAATTTACCCGCTGCATTTGAACACACAAATAAACAGTATAGTCTTTGCAGCGAAGCCGACCTGCGGAAGCTGCGTTTGGCCGTTCTGAGAGCGTGGGAGCGATTTCGATCACTTCTAGAGAAGATACAACAAAAAAAAAGGCGAAATCGCATTAAGTCAATTCAAAGTTCATAGGATCGGCAGAAATAATAAAAAAATTGAACGAAATAAAAAATGGCCCTTTTCGATAAAGTGGGTTCAAAATATCTGTTAATTTCATTTTTGACGATATTTCAAATTTTATATAAAAAATTCCGTGAAAATAAAATAAACTAAACTTATGCCCGTCGATATTCTATGTATAGGGCTACACCCACATAGTATTTGGTAAGCGACAAATATAATAACTCATGAGTTACAAGACTCTGAAGTTGTCACCGCATTGTCACGTGGGAGCGATTTCGATCACTTCTAGAGAAGATACAACAAAAAAGGGGGAAATCGCATCAAGCCAATTGAAAGTTCATATGATCGGCAGCAATAATAAAAAATTGAACGAAATAAAAAATGGCCTTTTTTGATAAAGTGGGTTCAAAATATTGGTTAATTTCATTTTCGACGATATTTCAAATTTTATATAAAAAAATCAGTGAAAATAAAATAAACTAAACTTATGCCGGTCGATAGCCCATGTATAGGGCTACACCCGCATAGTATTTCGTAAGCGACAAATATAATAACTCTTGAGTTACAAGGCTCTGAAGATGTCAACGGATTGTCAAAGAGACGATGTTTGTCATTTTTTACCTCAATAAACAAAAATACAAAAGTATTTTCCTTTGAACTAAAAAATAGTCAAAATAACATACGAGATTACAAAAAATAACTGTGAGTTTTGTATGCTTTCCGTATTCATACCAGCGCACAGAACTGGGTAGAAAAATCAAGGAGTAAAAAACAGATTTTCACCGTGCTCCACTAAATATTTTTTTGTGAAGCGAAATATTTTTTAAAAAAATTTTAAAAAGCGGTTTTGTTCTTTCCGGAAATGGGGCAATTACATATATTTAAAAAAAAAAATCGAAAGACCCACCCCGACAAGCGTGTTCGATTTCAAATGAAACCACCCATATATATATATATATATATATATATATATAGATATATATATATATATATATATATATGGGTGGTTTCATCTCAACTCAGGGACGGATTTAGGGTCGAATTTTTAATTTTGACGAAAAAAATATATGTTTTGGGGAAATTCCAATAATAAAGGAAGACGCAAACGGCAATGTCGTCGGATTTTTTGTTCTCAAGTTATGGACCGTTCGGTCAAGGTGGAAACTGACGTTTTTCCAGCTTATCGGAGGTGCCATATTTCACTCCATCCCTTTTTCATACTTTTCACGCTACATCAATATAACTTTTTGGGAACACTCTAGACATAGGCTTTTTCATGCTAATTAAGCGTCTAGGTCAGGGGTCTCAAACACGCGGCCCGCGGGCCGCATGCGGCCCGCGACTCGCTGGGACGCGGCCCGCAGGCAACCGGCTACGAGTCCCGGTCCCAAGGTGTCGAGCGCTAGAAATGGCGTGCGCCATCGTGATCTCATCTCGTCGATTTATTTTCGCTCGAAAAGCAGCCATGCTCTTTTAACGTATTCACATAGTTTATACCTATTTGTGTTCATTTGCCCTTTGTTTCGCTTTATATTTTGCTTCCCAGCTTTTTGTAATGTACAATAATTCCACTACCAGGCTGCAAGTGCAAGCTGTTCGCTGAAGGGTGCATTTCGGCTGCGCGAACTCTAGATCAGCAGGAGCAACTGCCGAAGATAAGGCTACGAGCTCGGGATTCTCGCCTTCAAAAATATATCACCGTTAAAAGACAAGTATTTGTTCGACTGTTGTAGTAAAAATCGTCAGGAAAACAACTGCCATATTAACTGATTGTTTTTAGAGACATGTTGAGCGACAGTGTACTTGTTCTATTAAAAATGGCAGCACGTTGGCGGAGTGGTGACATTTTTATTCTTATCACATCAGGTCAAGATCCAAAGTAGTATTATAAGCATAGCAAATCTGAAGATGTCACTGGCAAAACTTTGAGTTTACAAAAAACATAAAGCACAAGGTCTACCCCCCCCCAGGTCAAGATCCAAAGTAGTATTATAAGCATAGCAAATCTGAAGATGTCACTGGCAAAACTTTGAGTTTACAAAAAACATAAAGCACAAGGTCTACCCCCCCCCCCCCCCCCCCCGCGTCTTAGGTTGGCCCTCGTCATTTCAGGTGTTGGATATCTGGCCCCCACACTCAAATGAGTTTGAAACCACTGGTCTAGGTCATGACATTTTTAATAATTTTTTTTTTTTTATTTCTCAAACCGCCTCTCTGCGACGATATTTGACGAAGTTCAACAATTTGTGCTGTGTGACCTAATCAACATATTTTGATGATCCTTATATCACCGTAAAGCTCCTATTACGCTCTTTCTTTTGAGTATACTTTCAATATTTTGCAATAAGAATATATTGCGCTACATGTGCCTGAAAAACGAAAATTTGGAAAAACTAGCAAGTTTGGAGTCGATTTTCTAAAAAAAACCACTTTTTATTTCATTTATTTTTTATTCACAGTTAGTTAATATAGTAGTCTATTAGAAACTACCAACAGAAATTGTAATATATTGTTTGTATGGCCGCTATTAAGACTCGAATCTTGTGCTATGAGCGTTTTGAACGGGACTTCGCACAGGCGCTCTACTGAGCATAAATTTGGCGTATGTAAGGTTTTCTATTTCTCGTTAGCAGTTATCTCAATATCCAACTATAAACATTAATATAATTTGGAGTAGTGTACTTAAAAAAATTTACTTCGAAGTCCGTATCCACAAGTGCGGGCACAGCGCTTACTGCCTCCCAATATGGGGGAATGCAGATCGTTAGAGAATTCCTCT
Organism: Ixodes persulcatus; assembly: GCA_013358835.2. Taxonomy (NCBI): domain Eukaryota; kingdom Metazoa; phylum Arthropoda; class Arachnida; order Ixodida; family Ixodidae; genus Ixodes; species Ixodes persulcatus. The sequence goes on along the minus strand of JABSTQ010009478.1, from coordinate 14,477 downwards.
GGGGCCTTTTGCTTTCGGCTTTAAGTTTGAAATACCGAACTTGACATGTAATTGTCATATTTTCTTATGTCAAACAGATATGCAGTGCATATACACATGTACGATTTAGCAACTGACGCTTAGGAAGTACGGGTTTTTTTGTGCGCGTACGGACTCTTTCGTAAAATAACAATCATTTCGTAGCGTGTAAGGCTTCAAACGTGTTAGTCATGTGTTTAGGTTTCATTTCTATTTTCAGTGATTCATGCCGGGTTACTTAGACTTTTTCTTCTTGACTTAAGTTTGTCCGGGAGTCTAGATGTTACGTATCTTCTCCATCAATACATAGGACGAGGCTCACACACCTTGCAAATCACGCCAGTGCCAAGTAAATGAATATTGTTAGGATGAATATTGTTGCTTCACTGGCTTTTACGCTCAGATATTGAGATAAATACTAACATTAAATAGAAAACCTAACATAGGTCAAAATTCTGCTCAGCTGAGCGTCTATGCGAAGTCCCGTTCAAAACTCTCACAGCACGAGATTCGAGTCCTAATAGCGGCCATACAAACAATATATTACAATTTCTGTTGGTAGTTCCTGACAGATTACTATATTACCTAACTGTAAATAAAAATGGAAAGAAATAAAAGGTGTTTTTTTTTAGAAAATCGACTTTAAACTTGCAAGTCTTTCTTTAGAAAAACTTGAAAGTTTGAAGTCGATTTTCAAAAACAACCCCACCTTTTATTTCTTTTATTTTTTATTTCCTTATTTAGTTTATTTAGCTTATTTAGTTTATTTAAGTAATATACATTTAGGTAATATAGTAGTCTGCCAGGACCTACCAACAGAAATTCTAATATACCGTTTGTATGGCCGCTATTAGGACTCGAATCTCGTGCTGTGAGAGTTTTGAACGGGTCTTCGCATACACGCTCAGCTGAACAAAGTTTTGACATATGTAAGGTTTTCTATTTTAATGTTAGTACTTACCTCAATATCTCAGCGTAAAAGCCAGTAAAGCAACAATATTTATTCTAACAATATTTATTTACTTGGCACTGGAGTGATTTGGAAGGTGTGTGAGCTTCGCCCTATGTATTGACGGAGAAGATACGTACCATCTAGACTCCCGGACAAACTCAAGAAGAAAAAGTCTAAGTAACCCGGCATGAATCAATGAAAATAAAAATGAAACCTAAACACATGACTAACACGTTTGAACAAGCCTTACACGCTACGAAATCCTTGTTATTTTAAGAGTCCGTACGCGCACAAAATAAACCGTACTTCCTAAGCGTCAGTTACTAAATCGTATATATGTATATGCACTGAATATCTGTTTGACATTAAAAATTATGACAATTACATGTCAAGTTCGGTATTTCAAACTCAAAGTCGAAAGCAAAAGGCCCCAGAGGAATTTTCTAACGATCTGCATTCCCCCGTATTTGGAGGAAGCAAGCGCTGTGCCCGCACTTGTGGATACGGACTTCGAAGTAAATTTTTTTAAGTACACTACTCCATATTTTATTAATGTTTATGGTTGGATATTGAGGTAACTGCTAACGATAAATAGAAAACCTTACATGGGCCGAAATTCTGCTCTTTAGAGCGCCTGTGCAAAGTCCTTCCTGTTCAAAACGCTCATAGCACGAGATTCGAGTCTTAATAGCGGCCACACAAACAATATATTACAATTTCTGTTGGTAGTTTCTGATATACTACTATAATAACTAACTGTGAATAAAAAATAAAAGAAATAAAAAGTGGGTTCATCGACTCCAAACTTGCTAGTTTTTCGAAATTTTTGTTTTTCAGGCACATGTAGCGCAATATACTCTTATTGCAAAATATTGAAAGTATATTCAAAAGAAAGAGCTTAATTGGAGCTTTACGGTGATATAAAGATCATAAAAATATGTTGATTAGGTCACACAGCACAGCTTGTTGAACATCGTCAAATATCGTCGCATGAGGCGGTTTGACAAATAAACAAAAAAGCATTAAAAATGTTATGACCTAGATACTTATTTAGCATGAAAATGCCTATGTCTAGATTGTTCCCAAAAAACGTATATTGATGTAGCGAAAAAAGTGTCGAAAAGGGATGGAGTGAAATATGGCACCTCCAATAAGCTGGAAAAACGTCAGTTTCCACCTTGACCACTTCAACGGTCCATAACTTGAGAACAAAAATTCCGACGACATTGCCGTTTCCGTCTTCTTTTATTATAGGAATGACCCCAAAACATATATTTTTTGTAAAACTTAAAAAATAAGACCCTAAATCCGTGCCCGAGTTGAGATGAAATCACCCATATATGTACAAGTACTAGATCCATAAATATTGTCACAACGAAATTGACCACTGGTTGCGTTTTAAAAAGGTTTAATAAATATAAGTAACCATATATTTTTTTCTTCCTCTCAGCAGCAAGAAACTCTTGATGTTTAGACTTGAATTCATTGAACAAGGTTTTCAATTATACAGCCTACATCTATTAGTACTGTAGAATAATAACAACCCTCCCCCTAGCAACAAAAAAAAATGTAACACCCCCCAAACATTTCCGACACCCCCTCAAAGCTGAAATCCTGGATAAACCCCTGCGTGAACGCGAACAGCGAACACTCCCCCCCCCCCTTTCTAATGCCCCGCTTATCTGCCTGCGACACATGATGCCACATTTTTCATATTGCATCATGGTTTTTGTCACTTTTTCATGTGCACTCATATGTTGTATTTTTCGCCCCTCCTGCTTGGGCCAGAGAACTAGCCTGCCAGTATTGTAAAATAAACAAATAGATAAATAAATTTCCTTGCAAACGGCGGCAGCCGGACTAAATCAGCAAAAGAATGTGAGGCCAGAAAGATGCATAGAAGAGACCCTTTGACACGGGCGGCAGCTTGAGCCACCTAGCCTAAGTCTAAAACGACAAACAAACGATTCTTCCGCCCTTCTAAGTCAATTTTCTCCCCCTATCACCAGGCAGTGTGGGATATCACCAGGATATCCTTTGGGAAATCAAGCAAAAAAAAAAAAACTAAAAACATCAATTTTCGCCTTTTTCCCCCGGCGAGGGAGTCTCCAAGTTTCCTCTCGTCAAACCTTGTCGGCGTTACCCCAGCACCAGACCCACTGGGGGACAGGGCTGAGACTTTGGGCCGGAGCCACGCGGAGTCCCGCCTGTCCCCAGCTGTGCTAGTTAGTCGTGCATTGTTTTATTTTCCATTGATAATTTCCACTAATCTTCTAATCGCCTCTTTGTGACGGAAATCCTTTTCTATTTGGTTCTTCCATCGTCGCCAGCAAAAGCGGCCAAGTCTTTTACCCCTTCAGGGAGGGTAGGCCGAAGCACCGTGCACTTCAAAACCAAGTGCTCTATTGTCTCGCTCTCATTGTGGCAGGCAGCACTGCGTCTGTCTCCTGAGATTTAGCACTATACGTTTTCGTCCTCAAAACTCTCGTTCTCGCCTTAAACAGTAATAAACTTCCCAGTGAATTGTGAAACACATTTTCCTTTCTTATGTCCTGCTTTTTGTGACCTTTACATTGTTAGAGCTGATTTTTGCTGCATTCTTACCTCCCAAATTTTTCTCTCAGCCTCTTTCACTCCCTTTGCCTTGGCGCAGTGACACACACGCTCCCATGACGTGCTGTTACGTGCCTCGCTCTGACGCTCCTATCGGGTCGCAGTGGCCGTAGCTTCCACAGTTCGCGAAGTTATCGGGAAACGGAGTGTATTGCGTAGGAGTGCGAGGAGTGGTGCCCCTTAGCGGCTACCTCTAGAACTAACGCTGTGTGGCCAACAAACCGTCCGACCACGGTCATTAAGGCCCCGTCACACTAAGGAAACAGTTGGACAACTCTATCCGGCAACACGAGAAAATCGTGTTGCCGGCGACCCTGTCACATCGCAGCAACAACGATAGTCGGGCAACATGCTGCTGCCGCCCGGCAACCATATCGTCCGATTTGTTGTCCGACAACTCTGTCACACCGCGCTGACGGCGGGAACAACACGGGGAACACTCCGCCATCTTGATTTTTTACCTTCGTTCATGTGCGGCGAGGAGTCGCTGGAAATATGACTCCACAAAGTGCTGGTGCGTTCGAAGGGCCGGAAATTACCACGAGACGACATCAACCAGTGACTGTGATTAGAAAACTTGACACGGAGAGTATTTTCCACCCTTTATCAAAATGTTCTTCATTCGCTGGCAAAGCAGATAGCCCTGACCGAGAAAAACCATATGAAGCGTTCCTGTCCGGTTCTCTCCTTCATGCAATTACTATTTCTACTATAAAGTTGAGTTAGCACCGGCAGTACACCAAAGCGTCTTTTGTAGCGTGGTGTTGAACTGAACTGATAGTGCTTAAAAACTGCGATACCGACATGATCTCGTTTCATACAATTGGTGGAATAAATATCTTTCAGCGCTGTCCATTTGCCTACCGCCTTATTGTGTGATTACTTCAATCACCAAAACGTCCTGGGTATTTTTCAAACAAATCAGGTGTCTGGTAGCGGCTGTTTTCAAGTTCCAAGCATCAAAAATCAAGATCAGAGTGGTTGTTTTAATCCTTCGATTTTTAATGTTTGCTTCCCTGGATTATTTTTATTATACTTTATCAGGTGAGTAGGCATGCCATTTTATTTGACTGCCAGTAATATGAGCTTGTCTCTCGGCAGTTCTAATTTCAACACCAGTCTGAACGTTCATGACCATAGCTGTGACCATTTCGACAATTGCTTTCTGTAATTACGCAGTAAAAGCATTCATCAAATTATTTTAGCTGCACGCCAGCCTTAATTATTGTTAAATAACGTTTTCGAAGCCTTTGTTCGAGTAAGACGTAATTGATAGGGAACTAGCTCTGCCACCGAAGCTATCTGTGTTGTCGTGTTGCCGGCCCGAAATTCGCTCAGCCAGCGATCAGGGCAACACACGTTGTCCAACCATGGGCGTACCAACCGGGGGGTAAGGGGGGCGCTTGCCCCCCCCCCCCTGTTCTCAGAGGGGGGGGGGGGGCAAGGCATGTGTTTTGCCCCCCCCCCCCCCCCCAGAAAAAGCCGCCACTGGGCAGGACAAACACTGGCCGGCGGCGCCCAAGGGGTACCAAGTCAAAGAACAAAGACCGGAATGGTGAAAGAACAAAAGTCAAAGAAAAAATAAAAACACTTAGGGACGAGGACAGACAGCACAGTTCTTTCAACTAGCAACACACATTTACTGATGTCTCCTTCAATACGTACTATCTCCCTCCTAACTTTTGAAACTAATGAAGAAGTTACGAAAAAATTAATATATTTATATACGCTTGGAAAAAGGACAAAATCCCCAAATACAGTAGAAGATAAAGACAAAGAAAATAAGAAATAAAAAGGAAACACCATTGACAAAATCAGATAGAGGGCCCTTTGACTAATTCAGCTCTGGCTTCAGGTAGTTCATCTCAACTCTTGTCTCTGGACAACCCAAGAGAAGGAGCAGCGATGTTGTGTTCGTCACCGGCTATCCTGTATGCTTCAATAATCTCTCGGCCGAGCTTGTTCTTTTGTCTTCCAATTATGTTGGTGTCCTGGAACCGGGCTTCACAGTTCTTGCAGAGGCGTTGACAGGGCTTAAAGTGTGGAGGATCTCAGGTCTCAGACCCTCCTTTACAGCCTCAGCATTAGTGAAAGCAAAATCACATCTTGCAATAAAATAGCTTGTATTCAGGGATGTCACATTTGGGGATTAGAAATTTGAGGGTTGCAGGTACAGCGCGGGCAGAGTCAGCAGTGGGGCTTATTTTATGTGCATCTAGCATATCTCACAATGCACCTGCTGCCTTCGTGAACGCGCCAGACACCATTGTTTACTGGCAAGCAGTGACCTATGTCACCTCAACGTTCGCTCCCGGATCAACCCGTAGGGGAATCAACCTACTAACGGCTTCCGAGGGAAAGGGTAGGCGTAACGGCCATTGGTCAGCTATTGCCACCTACGCTCACGCGTGCAACACGTCACTGCAAGAGCGCGGTGCGAGCGTCGTCACAAGCGGTCGGAGACCAAGTGGTCATTCTACCGCAGTACGTCTCGCACCTACGAAGAGGACCTCCAGCCTTTGCTTCGCGCCGTTCGGGAGCTGCTGTCTCCTGGCTACGGCAGTTCAGCGGCGTTCATGGACCACGGCTGCGCGTGACTCGTCAGGCGGCCCCGCTACCCCAGCCGGCCGCGGGCCAAACCAGCAACCCGTCGTTTTCGTGGGCCTTCGGGATCGACATCCAGCCAGGGACTGCCCGCTCATCATCTTCGGGACCCCCGCCGCGGTCGGAAAGCTCGCCGACCAGGGACCAGCTGTTCCCGTTCGTCCCGTGACAAGTCCCTGCGGCTGTGGGACCCGCGCTCCCCCAACTGCCAGGGGGTGATGCACCTGACGGGACGCCCCGTGGGCAAATTCGACCCAAAGGGAATCATTTTCGCCGTGTGGCTCTACTCGGAGCCGGTCGAGCTCTACGACCTGCGCGCCTTCGACAGGGGCCCCTTCGACACGTTCAGGCTGCCCGAGGACAAGGAGTGCGACTGAACGGGGCGGTCATCTACCTCATCGACGCCTTCCAGGCGGTGCCCCAGCAGAGCCTCACGGGACACACCAGCAACAAGGCGGTGCCCCTGGATGCCTCCTTCAGCCCTGACTCGCAGTTCGGCTTCAGCGGGTCGACGGACGGCCGTGTGCACGTGTGGAGCACGGCGGAGGGCGTGGGGGGGGGGGGGGGGGGTCCCCCCGGTCTGCGGACGGCGGTGCTCAACTGCGATCACACGGGCCCCGTCCACTGCGTCCAGTTCAACCCCAAGGACATGATGCTCGTGGCGGCCTGCTGGACGATCCGGGCGACCACGTGAGCGTAGGAGACTGGGGGGGGGGGGGGGGGGGGGGGGGGGGGGGGTTGTCCCGGGCATTGTGGCCACTGGCGGCCTTTTTCTTTTTTTTTATTATTTTAGTTAGATGTGTGTTTGTTTGTGTCGGTCTATGTTGAGGGATTGTGATCCCTCAACATTCTGTCGCGTCAGCGTTTTGGCGCGCCGTGGCGGCCGCGCTGACGTAGCGAGAGGTGGCGCTGCTTACCACTGTGAGTGGCTTCCTCCTCTCCCCTTTTGGGTCGATTTCCGTAACGAACCCTCGCACAAATAATAATAATAATAATAATAATCTTTATTAGCGAAAGTTGAGGTACTCTGGGTGGCTCGCAAGGCTAGGCAGATAGACGGGGGCCCGTACGCGTGAGCGTCTGCTAGCCAGCCACCCAGAGCAAGGTAAATACAATAAAACACAACAACAACAAAGAACAGGACAATGGACAAGCATCGAGATGCGGGAGGGTAGGGACGACGTCACCCGGACACGAAGCCCAAGCGCTGGAATCCCCGCGCCACCAAGAACGGGAAAGCGCAGCGGAGAGGCCGGGCGCGGGCGACGCACCGGCACCCGACCGAGACCCGCTTGCTCACGAGTCTCAGCCAAACGCCGACGCAGCGCCCGAGCCCGATCCGCGTCCGCCGCCCCCAGGCGTCGCAGAGAATCCAGCGCGAGGACCCCGAATCCGGGTGATTGGGAAGGAGGGGGACACCTCACTGCTGGCGGAGGCGTGAGAATTCACGGCAAAAGGCGGCCGAGTCAGCCCGGCTTTGCGGCAGGGAAGAACGAAGGGACAAGGGCGCTGCGAGGAAGTTTTCGAGGGCGTCAATGAGCACAGAGTGACGGTGGTGGACAGTTCGGGCGTGCTGGAGCACAGGCTGATCAGAGCGCTTGTTCAGTCTCACTGATGAACTTAGATAGGTTGCGTCCATTGAACCGTCAAGGAGCCGGCACAGGAGGCGAACACGCGCAACAGCGCGCCGGTGTTGTAGGGACTGCCATTTGAGGGCCCTTAGACGGTCGTCGTAGGGTGGCAGGGGCTCCCGTAGACGGGTGAGGCGGGAGTGGAAGGTCCGAGTTGCGCGGCGCTGTACACCTTCGAGCTTCGAGGTGAGGTGAGCTTGGTACGGAGACCAGACTGAGCAGCAGTACTCTAACCTTGGCAGAACAAGAGCGGTGTAAAGTGCGCGAAAAGCTTCAGGGTCGCAAGACCTAGAAACACGCGTCACGAAACCCAAGGTGCGGCGGGCCTTCGACACTGTGTTGGAGATGTGCAATGAAAAATCCAGTGATGGAGTGAATGTCACTCCCAGGATGGGGAGAGAGACTACGACCTCAATAGGAGAGTCTCCAAGTGAGTAACTGGGGCAGGCGACTCCGATCGTCCCCAACCCTTTTTGGTGTGTCCTCTTTACCGACTTTGGCTCCATTTTATGTCTCACATATTTCCTGCTGTCGATTTTACGACTTGCCCAGTTTATCCCATTTTTTGCGAGCTCGATATTTTGCAAAGTTTTTGCTCCATATTTTATGGGGTGTGTTGTTTTGAAAATATTCCGCGGACACAACGTTTTGCGACTTGGAGTGACATGCTAGGTATCTGTCACCATGAGATAAATTATTCGAGAGATTACGATTCACGAGATCAATTTTTATTTGCTATATCGAGTTTTCGTTGTATTTGCTTTTAAGACGCGAAATTTGCGAAAATTATGTCCTCCCCAAAACTAAATAGTTTACAGTACCAACTGGGTCATTCCACGTCAGACAATCCAGGCCTAAATTCGATCCTTACACACTCGGTCGACAAAAAGTGAATGTGTTATTGGTGATGTAAAGGTACCTTTTTCAAATTATTTTTTGCAATAATTATTTCTTTTGATGACACCTTGATTTTTTTTTTACAAAAACAAAAGTTCCAGAAAAAAGTTAAAAACACCATTAAAAAAAACAGTTTAAAACGAGACTGCAAAATAAACACCGTTCTCAGTAGGTCGATAGATTCTTCTGAATTATACAGTATGTTTTGTTACTCATTTTCCGGTGTTTTAAGGGTGCGGATGCGTTAAAAATATCCTAAAATCTGAGCACTTTATATTTTCAACAACACCCTAGCATGTCAAGACTGTATGTTTGTTAAATAAACACAGCTTTTAGTAGGTCGATATATTCTTCTCAATTATTCCGAGTGTTTTATTACTCATTTCCTAGTGTTTTTAAGGGTGCAGATGCGTTAAAATGTCCTAAAAGCTGAGATTCACCTTATATTTTCAACAACACGCTACCAAAAACAAAAATATGTTACCGTGTTTCCTAAAACAATGCACGACATTAATCCCATAGCAAAATTCTCCGTTTAAAAAAACCAAAAAAAAACTTCCAGCCTTTCCACTCTGGTGAAGACGGAAGAGCAATGGAGCTGTACTATGTGTCGCCATCTATGAGCGACGGCGGTAACCAGACAACCGACAAGCCGGTTGTCTGGTTGCAACCGTCGGTTGTGTCGAAATTTATTTGTCCACGGACACGAAACTGGGGAAACTAGCCCTTAACAGCTCCGCTGTAAAAAATTAAAATAATAAAGGTGGTCAGTTTACAAATATGTACTTCACAGTTATTTATAGTCCAGATTACACAACTAACAAGCAAAGCTAGAAAAAAAAAAAGTGTTATTTTAAAAGCGAAAAAATATTCTTTTCAATTGGGTTCATTGCCATAATTGAAAGTATTACAAATATTCAGTTTTCAAAGCAAGAACCATAAGGTGTTCGATCAAAAAATGCATACTTCACAGTCGTTCTCTGCCTTGCCCTCTCCCCTTCTTGGGTTCCCCAGCCTCATTTTACGACGATAATCGTCAACAGCGAGGTTTAGGAGCAGATTTACCGTCAATTTCATTTACGTACGTTGTGGCTCGCTTAATTAAGCGGGAAATGTTTCCCTAGATTTAGCGGAAAAACGCAGCGTCATGTCATTGTGACGTAACTGTTCCTCGTGGCGTCATGTCAGATGTCGTCACAGTTATCCCACAAAATGTACCGGAGAAATTTTTCGAATGAAATGAACCGAAACATTTTCTTTTGCAAAATTTAACGGGCAAATTTATTCGGTAACTTTAGCGGAAATTTAGTATCGCGTAACGTCGTGGTGTCACATGGTGTCACAAAGTCACTTGACGTTACAGAGTCACGTAATGTCAAGACGTCACGTGACGTCATAATGTCAGTGATCACCGTCCGCTAAACTTAGCGGGACGTAAGCCCGCCAAATTTAAACACAATAGTGTAACTGTGTGCAGCATGGCAGAGTGTCTCAACTACTGACGCAGTTCATTTGTAGGACACGGCAAGGAACCGAGATTGTTTATTTTATTGTATCTTTTTATAGTTGTGACCGAATATTCACCGTTCCCAAAGAGTATACCACTTTGAATAGGCAGGAAAGCCGCCTGCGTCGAGCGAAATACCGGCCGGGGGTTGTGGCGTCCCCCTGTAATCCAGCTGCCTGGAGGCCTGGGCTAGACGGACGGGTTGAGGCTGGGAGCTCTGTCCCTTGCCGACCTATGTTGACCGGGTGTCCGCGCTAAGCTGGGCGTCGATATGGTGCCCCCGGGTGACCCCGGGGCGACCAGGTCGCCTAAGGAGGAGCGAACCGGCCCAGGGCGGAAACGCAGCAGGCAAAAGCTCCCGCGTCCGGCAGTAGTGGGATCGCACCTGTGAATGGGCGGCATGGGGTAGCCCAGTCGACACATCCGGACCTAGTCCTTTTTTTTGTACCTTTTCCAGAGCCTTGAATAAGAAATCACGGCTGCCGAATCCTTTTTGTGGGAACGAAATTCACCCATTCCGACGAGCGGGTTCGGAGTCAACTAAGCCTAACTTTTGAATAGAAGTCAAACGTCATCGGGTCGACTCCGGTCGTCCCCAAATCTTTTTTGGTGTGTCGCCTTTACCGATTTTTGGCTCCATTTTATGCCTCACATATTTCCTGTTGTGGATTTTACGACTTCCCCATTTTATGCAAATTTTCGCGAGCTCAATATTTTGCAAAGTTTGCGGAGTGTGGGTTTTGGAAATATTCCGCGGGTACAACATTTCGCGATTTGGAGTGACATGCTAGGTATCCGTCACCATGGGATAAATTATTTACGAGATTAGGATTCACGAGATCAATTTTTATTTGCTATATCAAGTTTTCGTGGTATTTCTTTTTAAGACGTGAAATTCGCGAAAATTATGTCCTCGCTAAACTAAGTCGTTTACAATACCATTATAAACTTGGATCGTGTTAGTTATTGAACAAAAGCGACAGCAAGAATAACACACTTAAAACAAAAGTACGATGGGCACTTCGTCTTTTAACTCGCAATAACACAGATACAGTGAATCTCCTAGTGAAGTATATTTGAACCCACCCATGCCCAGCAGAAAGACAAAGAAAGAGAAAAATAAAAAAATAAAGTGATATAGTAAATACAGGATAAACGGGGACAGAAAAGGGGTGACAGAAAAATTGCATTTTCGAATGGAAGTTGAATGCAATTATGCCAATTCCGGAGTAAGGAACTGAATTTCATCCTTATGTTAAAATAATTGAAGGCGCCGAAATATAGATTCTATAATTTCTCTGCGAAACCTGTTACTGTGCCCTCCCAAAATTATCGTTTGCTCCAGACTCAGAACACAGCCACTGCACATGCAGGAATGAACAACAGCGGGGTGAAGAGAATCTGCCGAAGCTTTTTAAACTTCCAGGTGGTTCTCGCGGAGTCGGTGGTTGATGCACCTGCCCGTTTGTCCTATGGTATTGTTTTCCACGGCCCAAAGGAACAGAATAAACCTTCTGCTCTTCGCATGGGAGGAACTTGTTGGCACGCTTGACTGTGCATCCTTGAGGCGCATCCGGCAGGAAAATACCACATTGATGTTGTACCTAGAAGCAATGGCTTTTAGTTGTTGCGCTGAATTATGAATGTATGGAATCACCACAAAACGATCCGGCTTTTTGCATCTAGTTGTAGTGTCTTGCCGGCGACGGCCAATAAGGAATTTCTATGTAGGGTGGATTTCAGAAGATCCGCTGGATAGCCAGCCTTGGCGAGCCTTTGGTGTTGTAAATGGAAGCTTTTTTTTGGAAAGGTGTGGGATGATTTGGAAAAGAGGAGAAAAGAGACTTCACAATGCCAAGTTATACCGTTTTAAAATGGGCACTTGAGAAGGGTAACATCGGCTTTTTTTGTTTTCTGTTGAAATGCCATGCGAAGCCCTGATGGAAGAAGGTGGAGGCGAACTTCTAAGTATTGTCAACCCTTGGGCGTTCCGGCTTATTCAGGAAGCTGCTTCCAAACAGCTTGAATCATCGTGGAAGATTGTCGTGGCAGGTGTGAACGCTTCCAGTGGCAGCAACAAAGCGACAACGTTCGACCCTCCAGTTATACCGCGCGAAGAGACCCTTTTGTCAGATACTGTGGAACTACTCTTGAAGACCCCAAGTTTGCTCGGGAGATTCCGGCCACAAAGTTGGAGCAATTAGCTGCTCTGAATCAATTGGCTTCCTCAGTTTCAGACAACTAGCGGCAAGACTTTCTCGGTTCAGCCATTCGAGCAGTTTGTTTCCACCCACATCCTCGACCGGGTAAGCTTCCCATCCGTGCTGCTGTTAAAGAACTTCGTCAGAAACACTTGAAGTTACTCGAAGCATACACTGACTGTTTTCTTGTTGTTGTTTTGGAAGAGGGTAAATTGGAAGTAAGGTGGAAGCAGCCCTCGCGAAGAATTTTGATGCTCTAAAAACGCGCTTGAACGAAATGAACCTTCCGGTTCGTTTCGTTCAAGGGCCAAAGATCTGTGTTGTAGCTATACCTCCCAAACCTGAAGGAAGCCATCGGTCGTCCTGCAAATCAGTACCTGTGAGTTTTGTTTTCTGCAAAGACCCACAAAGAAGGAATTCCGTTTAGAAGTGTCATCTCTAAAAAGGGCTGTTGGCAAAAAAAAAAAAAAAAAAACGAAAAACCACTTGGCCTCTATTTGCAGAAGCAAATAGAGGCCAAGTGCTGAAGGCCAGGCGCCTTCAGCAACCCTTCAAGGTTTCCAACTTTATGGAATTAATTTTACGCATAAGTCCTCTACACTCCTCTTCCATGCCATTGCCATGTTTTCGCTGACATAAAGACATGTACTATAGCTTAACAAAATTACTACTAGACTACGTTTATGATGCTATTTATGACCATGGCTTCAGACCATCCGTTGCGTTATTTCCTAGCATGGTGTATTGAGGTGGAGGAGACCTGTATCAACTCACCCTGGTAGAATATGAGAGGAAGATCTTCAGACGAAAGAAAGAAATCTGCGTAGGGTCCATAGGGTCGTGTCTGACGTGTTTTTGTGTGTCCTTGTCTCCTTTTGCGTTCGCATACCAACATTTTATCTGTCGTTTGTGGACAAGGCCATTAAACAGCGACTGGAAGCCACTTCTGATGGGTGCCAAGTCTTTAGATTTGTGGACGATCACTCAGTCGTCTTGAAATGCTCGAATTTCCGAGAGAATTGTAGAAGCCTTCACTTTCTGTTCGTCAGGGCTCACTTTCACAAAGGAAGGTCTTTCGCCCGAGGGTTGACAATACTTAGAAATTCGCCTCCACCTTCTTCCATCAAGGCTTCGCTGGGAATTTCAACAGAGAACAGAAAAAGCCGGTGTTACCATTCACAAGTGCCCATTCCAACACGGGTGAACTGGCATTGTCAAGTCTCTTTTCTGCTCCTCTTTTACAAAGTCATGCCCTCACCTTTCTGAAAAAAAAAAAAAAAAAGATTCCATTTAGAACATCAAAGGCTTGTCAAGGCGGGTTATCCAGCGGATCTTCTGAAAGCCACCCTGTAGAGATTCCTTCTTCGCCGTCACCGGCAAGACGCTACAAGTAAAGGCAAAAAGCGGGATAGTTTTTCGGTTATTCCTACGTTCATAATTAAGCGCATCGACTAAAAGCCATTGCTCCTAGATACAACATCAATGTGGTATTTTCCTGCCGGATGCGCCTCAGGAGGCACAGTAAAGCGTGTCAACAAGTTCCTCCCATGCAAAGAGCAGAAGGTTTATTCTGTTCCTTTGGGGCGTGGAAAACAATACATAGGACAAACGGGCAGGTGCATCAACCACCGACTCCGCGAGCACCACCTGGAAGTTTCAAAAGCTTCGGCAGACTTTTCTTACCACTTTGTCGTTCACTCCGCATGTGCCGTGGCTGTGTCCCGAGTTTCGAGCAACCGATGAGTTTGGGAGGGCACAGTGACAGGTTTGGCAGAAAAATTATAGAATCCTTCAGCATGAATTCTGTAATAATAACAATATTTCGGCGCCTTCAAACGTTTTAACTAAGGATGAAATAGAGTTCCTTACTCGGAATTGGCGTAATTGCATTTGACTTCCATCCGACATTACAATTTTCTGTCACCCCATTTTTGTCCCCGTTTATCCTGTATTTACTATATCACTTTCCTTTCCTTTTTCTCTTTCTTTGTCTTTCTGCTGGGCATGGGCGGGTTCAAAAATACTCCGCTAGGAAATTCACTGAATCTGTGCTC